>CM057825.1:135849437-136449437 GCA_030068075.1 Paguma larvata | reverse complement strand
CTTTCCGAGAATCAGCCAGAGGAGGTAATTACCTGGGTATGGATGAAGTGGGTGCAATCAGAAGTTTCCAGCTCGGGAGACAGAGCGAAGGGATTTCATTAACCGCGGGGGAGTCCTACAGGGGCTCGTGTTTTGTGTGGAAGACGGTAGTTTAGCTTGTCCACCTTTTCCCCTCGTTGTGGTTTTCTTGAGGCAACCACCGGAGACGAATCCGCTAGCTTTATTCATCGAGGGACAATGCGTGCGCGAGCAAGGAGGTGACATCTGGCGACGCTAGAAGGCAGATAAGGCTTTCAAAACCCCACTCTTGCCCCTCTCTGAGATATACCGTTCTACGTCCTGTCGCGGCATATTCACGATCCGCTCGCCCGGTTATCTGGCAAGACAGGGGAGGCACCACCCCACAGCGCAGAAATCTGTGCTGCGCTGATTAAAGCCACCGCCGAGATCCTGGCACCCTTTTTATGGCCGGCCTCCTCCTCCCAGATCGTGTCGGTAATTTATGGGCTGTTGCTACTACTGTTATCTTCCATTTCTCCTCTGGCCTCCTGCTTATAAATCCGGATGTCAGGTTTCTTCGGAATTCGTTTTGCTTCGGAGGTCCCCTCTTTCCTTCATTGCCACAAATTCTAACCTATCGTATCCCGACGGTGTCCGCCTCGGACACACCTGGCGTGGGACGTCTGTGGACCGTCTTCATGTCGTGTCCAGAGGCAGCCGCACATTTGGGTACAGAGATCAGGAATGACATCCGGGCTGACGACGGAGATTTGAGAAGCATCCGGGTCCAGTGGGTATTTTAGGCTGAGTTTGTGTGTGCACGCAAGTCACGGGGTTATAATGACCTGACTCGAGTTCGCTGCCCCCTGTGAAAAGAGAAGCATCTGATTATTGAATCGGCAACTGGGCTTTTTTTTCCCCCTGAATCATTTCTCTGATGATCAGCATCCTGGCGTCTCATAGGCTGGTGTTCTGGTAGAGCGAAAGCACCTTAAAGAAGGTCAGGAATCCTGTGTTAAGCTTCGTCTTTCACAGATGTGGACACAGAGGGTAACTGTCCCATAAATACTTGTTGGCCGACATTATATTTAGGGGCCCGCTTCGGAGTGTCTCTGAATCACTAACCACAATAATTATTCCCTTTTATTGACTGCCCTTTATGTTTTGTCACTGTGCTGCATGTTTTATTGATCGTGTTTAAATTTAACTGCTCTCCGAAGGAGCTGTTCCCCTCTCTGTTTTATAAATGAGTTGAAGAGGGTTAGGAGAGGTTGAACAACCGGCCCGAGGTCACACAGCCGGGAAGTGCCGGAGCCCAGAGTCAAACCCAGCTGTGTGTGTGACTTGGAGAATTGTGTGTGTGTGTGTGTGTGTGTGTGTGTGTGCACACGCGCTTGCCTGCGTGTGTATACTTCCTTTGCTTCTCCTTGTCCCCTGTACCCCTTCCGACTATAACAATTCCACCCCCACAAAATTGCACTTTGAACTTGATTCAGTGGGGCACATTAAGGCCCCCTCACATGTGGTGTGATCTAATTGAAACCCCCTTTAAGGGACACAGGACTTCTTTGGGCAAAAGTCAGAAAAAATAAATAGTGCAATCTTTACAAGTTTAGGAAGGGTCTTACGGTAGAGTCGATCTCACCTAGAGGAAGGAGCTTCTTTGGCTGGGCCGGTCCTCCCCCGCGGTGCTGGGAACATGTAAGTAGTGCTGCTCTTGCTTTAATATCCGATCATTCCCAAAGCATTTGTGGGTGAATGTTGATCCCACTTTCGTGGGTTCCTTGGGTCTGGAGAGCATGTCTGTATCGCTGAAAAACCTTAATCGGAGAGTTTTGCAATAGAGGTCGAGAGCATGCATTGGAAATCTGTCTGAGTTCCAAGCCCAGCTTTGCCTCTTCCTAGCTCTGCATCTGTGGGCAAGTCATCGAAACTTTCAGTGCCTCAGTTCCCTCATACGTAAGAGGCTGATGTGCTGGTATTTACTTCATGGAATTGTTGTGGGGAGTAAATCGATTATCTCCTGGGAGCTGCATAGACTGATCTACCAGGCAGCCGTCTGAGCCTTTCTCGTGTGGTAATGGTACCCGATCAGGAAATATTAGCTGTGGTTATAGCTTAAAGATCCTTCATCGTATCTACCCCTTATCCTTAAAACACCTTCCACGTAATGACAGAATCGTTAGGAAAATTCCTACCTGAAGAGTAGGGCACAGCCGTGTATCTCTGAGAGGGGAAACTCAAATCTAGGGTAACGAGTATTTACTTATCACCAAATCGGCACGAAAATCCAGGGGACCCAGCCTGAGACAGAGGCCAGGCTGTGACGAGCGCCCGGGAAGGGTGTGTGACTTCCTCAGGCTCTTCCTGACTGGATCGGAAGGCTCATCTTTGGGACCCACGCTAGCCTCCCTGTCATGGAAGGTCAGTTGGGTGTTCTGAGGGCGTAGGACACATAGCAGAAGGTGACGGGATGGTATCAGCAGCTGTAGCTGTAGCATCAGTAGCAATCAGACCGAAAAGATAGTTTACAGTCGGCCCTTGAAGGACGCAGGGGTTAGGAGAGCTGGCGACAATCTGCCTATCATGTTTGACTCCCTAAAAATCTTAACTGCTAATAACCTATTGTTGACCAGAAGCCTAACCAGTAACATAAACAGTTGATTGACACTATTTTGTCTGTTCTATGCATTATACATTGCCTTCCTACAATAAGGTAAGCTAGAGCTCCAAGCAGATGCGATTAAGAAAACTGTCAAGAAAGAATACATTCACAGGACTTTTTGTGAAAAATCTGCGACTAAGGCATTCACGTGGTTCAAACCCTGCTTGCATCCGGTTCAGACAGTTCAAGGGTCAGCTGTAATATGTGTTCTTACCTTTTCGAAAGTTGAAATGGTTTCTTTCACCACATATTAAAATAATTTTTCCGTGTAAAGGGCTGAAGATTAAAACGCCTGGAATGTTTCTCAAAGTAAGTTCTTTGGAGCTTGTGAAAGATGGAGGTGGCTGGACTCTACAGAACCCTTGCTCTGAGGTCTTGGCCACTCTGTATGGATTCATTCCTTAGGTTGAGAACCTCTGAAATGATAAGAGAGTTTCGAGAGATCAGGCGTTGTTCACTGTGGCCTCGTCCACAGAACGCCTGTGTTCTCAGTGAAGTTTTGATTTTTGAGGCTTTCTGTGAAGGCTTGAGTTGGCCTCTGAGGCCAGCCGTTGGCCTGGAGCAGCTGGGGGAGAGCCCAGGAGGTTCTGCCTCCTCTTCTAGGCTGCTCTGGGGTCCAGGCAGCACAAAGATAACCCTTCGTTGCCTCAGTCAGATGCTCCTTCCTTAAAATCCCCGACTGTTACAGTCAAGAGGCACTGACCCAATTTTCATCATTACTTCCTGCCTGTTATGGAAGGATGGAATCTTGGAATAAATGTGATTATTCAAACAGGAGTCTGGAATGTTCTTTGGGGAAAAGTGTGAAACGTGGAAGCTCTAGGGCTCGCATCCCTGCTTCTCTGAAGGCATGGATTCTCCCAACATGGCGGTTCTCAGTCTTGACCGGGCACTGAAATCACCTGGGGAGCTTTCTCCGTTGGGATGCCCAGACCCTCCCCACCAGCGATCGACTCAGAATCTCTGGGAGTGGGGCCCAAGCACCAATATTATTATTATTATTTTTAAGAAGCTTCCCAGTTACTCCAGTATTTCATCAGATTGATACTCCACAGGCCTATCGTGTTTCTGGAAGCGTGGCCCTTGCATTCGACTCACCAGGGCTGCTGGTTAAAACTGTCAAGTCTTGGGGCGCGTGGGGGCTCAGTCAGTTAAGCGTCTGATTCTTGATTTCGGCTCAGGTCATGATCTCACAGTTCGTGGGATCGAACCCACGTCGGGCTCTGCGATGACCTCGGAAGCTTGCTGAGGATTCTCTCTCTCCCTCTCCCTCTCTCTCTCTGCCCGTCTCCTGCTTGCTCTCTCTCTCTCTCAAAATAAATAAATAAATTTTAAAAAACCCTGTCAAGTCATTGCCCTGGTAGTTAGATTCACCTCCCAGTTAGCACCCCCTACCCCCAGAATGGGGAGCTAGAAATCCATATCTTCACAAGCTGATTCGCCTGTGTGATTTCACCTGAGTGATTCTTATCTGTAAAATTTTGAGCATCTTGGGGCCCCACCATTTTATGAGATAGGGGAAAGCAGGTGGAAAAGAAAACGAGGGGCAGGGCAGGGCGGGACTTCTCATGCTCGGGGAAGTTCCCATCCTTCCTTATTGGTTTACTTTCCCTCCTACGCCTTGTTCCCTCCCATCCCATGTCCTCCAGGGCATCCATTTAATAAATGAAAATGAATAGAAATCAACCTAATTTTGGGGCACCTGGGTGGCTCAGTCAGTTGAGTGTCTAACTTCAGCTCAGGTCATGATCTCACAATTCATGAGTTCAAGCCCCACGTCTGGCTCTGTGCTGACATCTCAGAACCTGGAGCCTGCTTTGGATTCTGTGTCTCCCTCTCTCTCTCTGCCTCTCCCCTCCTTGCACTCTGTCTCTCTCTCAAAAATAAATAAACATTAAAAAAAATTAGAAAAAAAGGAAGTCAACGTCGTTTTGAATGATCTTCCTTTTTGAACTCTCTAGAGTGTTTCAAACGTAAGAGGCTAGGGTCAAAAGACAAATTCACAGCTAAGATACTGTTTGTGCTACCAAGGGCGTCGTAAGCATGGGGGTCAAAGATTTAGCTAATTTTTAAGAAGGGATTCCACTTCTAGAGGCAGTGCCAGCCTGGCCGCCCAAAAGTTTATGAATTGGCAAAGTTAATTTAATCTTTCATTTGAACCTGAAAGGAGTCTCATCTAAATGCATTAAAGCGAGGCTGCAGGAAAGATTCCCCTTCGTTTCTGTTCCAAAGAGCTTTCTGGACCGTTCCAGTTGCTTGCATGGGGAACTTGACATTGGCGGATAGAAACCAACGCGAACCTTGTCCTGTCTGGGCAAACGGATCAGCTCTGTGGCATGTCTACCACCTCCAGGGTTATGGAGTCCCAGGCGCATGTTCCCCAGATGTAGATGTGACCATGGGAAATGGAATGCTTGATTTATAACCTTAAATCAAACCAACGTTGGGATTTACCGCCGCGGTGGTTCTCGCTTCTGCAGCCCTTTGATGCTATATGGAAGGACTGCAGGCATGCACGGACCATAGGCAAATAGCTCACCTCTAGTGATACTCAGAAATTCCCACAATGCCTGTAAACTGGGGGCTCTTGCAGTCTGTAACCTGGGTCTTTCTAGGGGATTCTCCTGCCTGCCCAGACCTACTGCCCCTCACTGTCGCATTGTACTCTGAGTTAAAACAAACCCAAACCCAGACTCACACACACACACTCACACACACACACTCACACACACACACACCAGGCGTAAGCACCCTGCCGAATTCCACTCTGATTTGTCTAGTGGCTAGTTATGTGAAATACTTCCCTGAAAACATTTGGTTCTCAGCCCTGAATCTAATCAATAGAGGCAAACGTCTCCGCAATCACAACGCCTTTTTTTTTTTTTTTTAACGTGTGGAGTTCATGGTTGTTTTTGCTCCGTGCGTAGAGTAAACACATCCCCCAAAGTGGCAGCAGGGGAAGTGCCACCGTGCTCTGTAACAAGGTGAGATTTACAGCGCTGTGAGAGCTGGGGGGAGGGAGGGGATGCAGAAGGCTTCTGGCGGAATGGGCGAAATGGGCTAAATTCAGGTATTAATGGGAGCGCTCTGTGTGCACCACAGAGGGAGACGGGCTCATCAGTATTACAGATGGAATGTCCTTGGAGTTAATTTAGAAAAAAATTCTGATCAGCCAACGGAGCTTTGAGGATGGATGCAGGCAAAAGAAGACTGTGGCATATGGAGAGAACATATTTGTTCTTGGAAAATCAGTAGAAAATGTTTAATGTCATCATAACCTCATTTGCATAAAAATAGTCATATGCAGCAAACCAAATGAAAGCAAAAGAAGACTTGATAGAACCAATGCCGTGTCGAGTTGCATTTCATTACGAATAACATAAATAATTCAATTGAATAAATAAATACGAAATTGCTTCAAGTAGATGTACCACGAATGATCGTCTCTTGAAAGATCTCTCTAATGGTACGTGTGGCGATGACGAAGGAGCACGATGTGCCTCCGTGGGCAGCACGCTGCTGTGCACTTGACCTTTGACAATAATAGCGAGCTCTCCGTAACTCTCAGATGCTTCGTGGGCACGCGTGAAGTTTTTCCTAACGCAGTCCTGTTCATAGCATGACCTTGAAGAAGGTCTTAGATCTTCATCGCGGTGAATCCAGTCGCACTGTGCACGTAGGTTCACTTATGCACTATCTGATCACGGGAAGTTTGAGTCTGGGACTGCACTCTGCTAAATATGGAGCTCTTTTATTTGAAATTTTTTTTAATGTTTATTTGGTTTTGAGAGAGAGAGAGAGAGAGAGAGAGAGAGAGAGAGATATGGAGTGCCGGTGGGGGAGGGGCAGAGAGAGGAGGGAGACACAGAATCCAAAGCAGGCTCCAGGCTCTGAGCTGTCCACACAGAGACCGACATGGGGTCCCAACTCACGAGCCTTGAGATCATGACCTGAGCCAAAGTCAGAAGTCTAACCAATTGAGCCACCCAGGCGCCCCCAGAATTCTTTTTTATTTTTTAATGTTTATTTATTTTGAGAGAGAGAGAGAGAGAGCAGGGGAGGGGCAGAGAGAGAAAGAGGGAGAGAGGGAATCATAAGCAAGTTCCTCGTTCAGCACAGAGCCTAACACAGGGCTCAATCCCATGAACCATGAGATCACGACCTGTGTTGAAATCAAGAGTCGAGCACTCAACCAACTGAGCCACCCAGGCGCCCCAATACAGAATTTTTAATAAATTCTTGGAGGTAATTTAGAAAAAAATTCTGAACCTTGATGGCAGAATTAGAGGCGTTGTTTTTGTCTTACGAAGTCTGTTCAGGAGAATTCTTGTGTAACTGTAAATTTGTGGCATAGAGGAAATTGATGGGATTTATTAGTTAATTGATTTCAGTGAACCCTTCCAAGGACTACATAGAGAGCCCCGGGCAGGTTCTGTGGGAGTTGTAACAGATGGCTATCACACACATAAACACGAATTTCTTTCTTCATTCAACAAATACTCGTTGGTCAGCTCCCGTGTACCAGGTACTGTGTTGGATGCCAAAGTTATAATGAAAGACAGATAATAAGCTGGGAAAAATAAACACGGGATCAATATGGATTGCGGTAAGTGCTTTCAAGTAAACGAACAGAGTGCTGATACACACTCTGTATCCGGGAATGAGAGTGTGCTTTAGAGGAAGGTCCTACTGGGGAAATCGCAGAGATGGGCCTGAGCCAGCAACCCAAACATCTGGCAGGAAAACACTACGGACAGAAACAACCGTCCTCAGAAAGGCCCCGAGTTTGGCATGGGCTTGGCTTTGTTTAGGAATTGTTAGGAGATACTGGCGCAGGGTTTGGGGGAGGATGGAGAGGTAGGTGGGAACCAGACCATACAGGACTGTGGGCAGTGATCAAGAACTTGGGATTTATTCCAGCGGGAGTAAAAAGTGGCATATTAGGTCGAATAGTGGCAGCGCCCAAATGCAAGTCTCTCTGGAACCTCTGATGGTAACCTCATATGGAAATATGGTCTTTGCAAATGAAACCAAGTTAAGACGAGGTCATACTAGACTAGAGTGGGCCCTCAGTCCAAGGTGACCGGTGTCCGTATAAGAAGAGGGGAGACACAAAGACGCAAACAGACGCAGCAGGAAGAAGGATGTGGGAAGACAGGGGCAGAGTATGAAGTGATAATGCATCTACAAGCCAAGGGATGCAAGGATGGTCAGCGATCTTGAGGAGCTAGGAAGAAGCAAGGGTGGATTCTTTTCTAGAACCTTCAGCATGGCCCCAAACACCTTGATTTCACACTTCTAGCCTCCAGAACTCTGTTGTTCCAAGCCACCCTTTTTCTTACGGCAGCTCTAGGAAACTAATATTAATAGTAATGGAAGCCACTGGAGTTTTGATATAGGGAAGGGTCATGATCTGCTTTTAAAACATCATTCCGAATGCTTCTGGAGCATGGGCTGTAGCGAGCAAGAGTGAAGCAAAGAGTCTGGTTTGGAGGATGGTTCAGGGAGGAGAGGAGAGCAGCTTTGACTAGGTGTGCCTAGGGAGGTGACGAAATGAGGAGAGACTTGTATTGGAGGAAATCAAGGGAGACAGCCAGGTTTTAGGTGGAGCCATATGGGTGGATGGTAGTGCCGTTTACTGAGCCAAGGAGGACTGAAAGCCAAATCGATTTGGGGAGGTATTGAAGAATTCTACTTTGGACATCTGAAGTAGAGCTATAGGCTGGGCGTCCTATAATTGGAGATATCAAATAGGTGGTTGAACTATTTCTAAATCTGGAGGTTGGATGAGAGATTGGGGTTGGGGATATATCTTTGGAGGCAGGAGCAAAGAGCTGTCCATCAAAACTGAGGTCACCGAGGAGGGCTGGAGATGAGGCCAGGGCCCTGGATTGAGTGCTGGGTCATTCCAAAATTGAGAGATAGGAAGAAGAGAGGAATTTAGTAATGGATGTGAAGAGGGAACAGCAAATAAAGAAGGAAGACATCTGGGAGAATGTAGTGACCCGGAATCCAAAAGAAAAGTGTATCTCCAGAAGGAAGGAGTGGTCACTAGCCATGCACGGTGCTGAGATTCCGGAAGTGTTCAGTGGGTTTGGCGATGGGAAGTTCACCGATGATCTCCACAAGGGTGTTCTGCCCTGATTGGGATTGGCTGAGGAAGGAACGGGAGAGAGGAAGTGGGGACAACAGGGTGACTACTCCTGGCGATTTTTATTGTGAAGAGGAGAGGAGTCACGGGATTGCATCTGAGGGCTTGGGAATCAAAGTAGGTCGTTGATATCATTCTGTTTGTTTATAATTTTCATTCTGATATAACTTTAGACTTATAGAGAGGTTGCAAGAACATATAAAAAATTCCAAAAAAAAATTCTACACGGGCTTTACCCAGATTCCTCAAATGTTAACATTTTATAATATTTCTATCTCTCCATATGTACATATTTTTTCTGGAACTGTTTGAGAATAAGTTGCAGACATGGTACGCCTTTCCCTCTTAATCCTGCAGTGTGTGTGTCCTAAGAACAAAGACATTCTCTTACCTAACCACAGAACAATATGGGTAATACTACCTGTCTACAGAGCTTATTCATGTACCGCCGAGTGTCTCAATGGTGGAAAAACAAAGTGCTAGATGATGTATTACATTCATTTGTCGTGATTTCTGTTTGTTTCAAAATGGTCCTTCAGTATTTGTCATTAGTGACATTGATTTTTTATTTTACTTTATTTTTTAAAACTCTAGCAACTATATATATATATATATATATATATATATATACACACATATACATATATGTGTGTTTATTATATGTGTGTTTATTATATGTATATATATAACATATATTTTTTTAAGTAGGCTCCATGCTGGAGCTCGAATTCACAACCTCAAGATCAAGAGCTGAGCCGAGATCAAGAGTCAGATGCTTAACTGACTGAGGCAACCAGGCGCCTGGACGTTTGAAGAATGCACTCCAGTTATTTTGAAAACCGTCCCTCAGTGTGGACATGTCAGTTGATTCAAAATTAGATTCAGGTCACGCCGTTGTGCAGGAATACACCAAGAGCGATATGTTCATCTCAGCACGTCTTCCAAGGACACAACGTGGGATCTTTTTGTTTCATTACTGGTGGCATTAATGTTGATCACTTGGGTCAAGTTGGTGTCTGCCTGATAGTAGTTACGTTTCCTGAGCCCTCCAGTACAGTGTTGAATTAGTAAGAGCGAGTGGACTCCCTTGCCTTGTTTTTGACCTTAATGGAAACGCCCGTAGGGAGATGCTGGTGTTAGGACTGTGGTAAAGTGGTTTGCCTGGTTAAGAAAGTATCCATCAAGTCCTATTTTCTCGAGTTTTTTATTAGGATAAGTTGAATTTGTTGAAGGTTTTTCAGTGTTTTCCGTACCTCTATAAATAATCGTAGATTTTCTTCTCCCCGTATGGTGTATTATGTTACTAGAGTTTCTAATACTGAATCAAGTTCGCATCCCTGGAATCATCTCCACTAGGGCCATTGCGTATTATTTTCTGAATGTGATGTTCACTCATATTATACTAGAACTTTTACGCCAATATTTGTAATTCTGTTTCTCTCTCTCTGTACTCTCCTTAAGAGGTTTAGGTATTAATATATAGAAAAAGATAGCAAGTTTTCTCCCCTTTCTAATGCTCTAGAACAATTTATGGAGAATTATGACTGTGGTCTTTGAAAGTTTGGCAGAGTTCACCTGTGAAACCGTCTGGTCCTGGGAGTTCTTGATGTGGTAATTCCTTGATGGTTTTTTCTGTTTCCCCTGGGAAACAGGTCTATTAAAGATTTCTATTTCTAATGAGGTCAGCCTTGGTAATCTGCCTTTCCCTAGGGTACTGACCAGGACACCTAGGCTTTCAAATTTATTTGCAGGTACCTACATATTATTCATTAAAAAAAAAAAAAAACAACTAAGTAGTTTTTTTCCCCTTTGGTTTCTTATTTTATATTTTTGTGCTTTTCATTTTTTTGATTAAACTAGCTAAAGGTTGTCTTGTTTTTGTAAATTACTTTTGAAAACTTAGAATTTCGATTTATTGATGAGGTAGTGTACTTTTCCATTCTCTAACTCATTGTCTTCGGCTTTTGTATTTATTGTTGCCGCCTTTGTATTTCCTTGTGGCTTGTTTTGTTGTTCTTTTTCTAGCTTTCTGAGCTGGTAATGAAATTCAAGCATTTTTATTGTTAAAAGAATTTTTTAAGTTTATTTACTTTGAGAGAGAGAGAGTGTGTGCATACAAGTGGAGGAGGGACAGAGAGAGGGGGAGAGAGAAAGAGAGAGAGAGAGAGAGAGAGAGAGAGAGAATACAACACAGGCTCTGTACTGTCAGTGGCTCGATCCCAGAAACCGTGAGCTCATGACCTGAGCCAAAATCAAGGTCAGACACTCAACCAACTGAGCCACCCAGGTGCCCCTATTGCTAAATGTTTTTAAGACTTTGAAAATTCTTCTTGTTTAAGGCTTGAATGTTCCCCACTGACATTATGTGGTGTTTTCATTATCATTATTTTTCAGAAGTCCTTTAATTTTGGTTTCTACTCATCCTGGACTCATGATTTGTTTAGTAGAGTTTTAAAAAGTTTCCAGGCTGATGCCTTTAAAATATTTATCAATAATTTTTAATTTTATTGCATGGTGATCAGAGAGTTGTTTGTAATTTTCTATTTTATGATGGGTACCGATGGTGGTTATTTTTCACCACCCCCCAGGTTCAAAAGAAGGTGTATTGTCTTTTTCTAGGAGTAAAGTTTGATGCATAATCATAAATTCTGTCATATTGATTGTATTATTTAAGCATTCTATATTTTTACTCATTGCCTCTTTGATTTGCTTCTGCTAAGGGAAGTGTTACTATTTCTTATTAGTGTGGGTTCTTGCCTGTGTTTCCTTGCACCTCCTGTATTAACTCATAAAGATGGTTGCTGCACTATTTGGTGCATAGATAGGAAAAATTTTTATATCTTCACTGTGAATTATGGCTCTTAGCATTAAAAAAATCACCTTTGTTCCATTTAATTGGTTGCATTTAATGCCTTTTATCTTGTATTCACTTTTGGTGGTATTGGGATCATGGACCCTGCTTTTTCCTTTTTCTACTGTTAATGATAATTTGAAGTTTCGAGGGTTCCTCATCTTATAGGAAGGTTATAATTTTATTTGTTTTTTTTATCCATTATTTATTACTATTTTGGAGAATGCAGTGAGAAATTTGGATTTTGGGAACCCCAAATTCTCATTGCTGTTTTTTTTAAATTTCTTAATGTTTATTTTTGAGAAAAAGAGAGAGAGAGAGAGAGAGAGAGAGAGCGTGCGCGCGCGCGCGCGCGCATGAGTGGGGGAGGGGCAGAGAGAGAAACACACACAGAATCTGAAGCAGCGTCTAGGCTCTGAGCTGTCAGCACAGAGCCCGACACGGGGCTCAGACTCAACAAACTGTGAGATCATGACCTGAGCTGAAGTCGGATGCTCAACTGACTGAGCCACCCAGGCGCCCCTCTCGTTGCTGTTTGTAAGTGGGGAGATGCAGGATTTAAAGTTCATACTGATGGAAATTTGACCTACATTGATGATTGCATCAGAATCCCTTGAGGTTCTTGGTGTACCCCGGATTCTTAGACTCCACTCTAATGTAGACGGATTATGATCCCTGGAAGTGGAGCCCCGCAATTTGTATTTCAGGTGACACCCCAGTTGGTTCTTTGCTCTTTAAAGTTTGGAGTCACTGGTGTAGATGGGAAAAATGATCAAAGTCAGATATGGAAACAATTACGCTTGGCCACAGCACTGCTGAACCAGAATCTGGGGGACTTTGGGTAACTCGTGTGATATTTATGGGCCCCGTTTTGTCATCATTTATATCTCCACTCAACAAGAACTTCTTGGTCACCAGTAAGTTCTTTTAGGTTCATTCATTTCTGTGTGAATTATAAGCCATCAGGGAGTTAAAAAGAAAAAATCTCTCCATATATTGTATTTTACACCTAGCTATTAGGCGAGAGGAGCAAATGGCAATCTGAGTAAAACCAAAGCGTTTTCAGTGTCTGTCATTAGATGCAGTTCAGGCCAATTTCCCACGCCGTGTCTGGCTGCTGGCTTTGGAGCGATGGCTGAGGCTTCATGGCCGTGTTCCTGGGAACTTGCAAAATGACTTTTCCATCACAAAGCACTTCTTCCTTCTGGATTCCTCGCTCCAGTGACTCCCGTGACTTAGAAATCACATTTCTTCCTTTTCCTTACAAGTCGTGATGACGGAGATCCCATCTTACCTGAATTGGTAGTCTTAGTACTTGGATGATCAGGCGGCTGAGTCGGCTGAGCATTCGACTCATTTTTTTTTTTAACCTTTATTTATTTATTTATTTGTTTGTTTGTTTGTTTGTTTATTTATTTATAGAGGGAAATGAATGAGCGGGGGGAAGGACAGAGAGAGGGAGACAGAGAATCCCAAGCAGGCTCTGCACTGTCAGCACAGAGCCCAGTACAGGGGGGTCGAATGCACTAAACCACGAGATCGTGGCCTGAGTCAAAATCAGGAGTCGGACGCTTAACTGACGGAGTCCCCCAGGCGCCCCTAAGCATCTGACTCTTGCTCTCGACTCAAGTCTCGATCTCAGCGTCATGAGTTCAAGCCCTGTGTTGGGCTCCACGCTGGGCTTGGAGCTCACTTAAAAAAAAAAACACAACAAACTCTGGATGACCACATGAACTAATTTTCGAACAGATGAGTTCACCAAAAGGTTTTTAGAAGACAGCTAGGATAGCAAATTGGAGTAGATTTAGTCGGTACCGTGTGTCTTTTCGCCGTTGTTTGGTTGAGCCGTATGAAATTGCCGAATGAAATCCCCAATTTCCTGGGATGCAGCCCGCCACTTCTGCTCTCTGAAACTTGACCCCGGATGTGGTGTAGCTACCGCCTTCCTGTTAGTGGGAATAGTCAGGTAACCACTTAATGCTTTTTTCTTTATTATGGGTGAATTATTTACTTAGACACGTTGTCAAATTTTTAAACAGTTCCTTTTATGCCACCAAGGGCTGGATGAATTATTTCACACTCGACTGGAAGACCTTGAAGGGAAATCAGCCCAGGATTGGATCATCGCTTTTCGAAAAATGGTCTCGCATTTTAGCCGGGAGTTGGGAGTCAGCTAGCTTGATCGGCGCGCCTCTCACGGCAAGCCTGCCTTACCCTTGAACCCCACTACCTCCGTTCTTCATTTCTGGAGATGGTCGTGATGCTCCCTTTCCTTTTCACGTCCCTTTCCTGTCGCTTCTCACTCTTAACTCTGGGGAAGAATCTTCGGTTCAAGTCAACAAATAGGAGTTGCATATTTACTGTGTGACAGACACAGAGCTAAGAGCTTGAGGGATGTGGAAATGGACACCAAGTGCCCCCCGACTGCAAGGAGTTTTGAATCTGGTCAGAGTAGTGGGCGCGTGTGGCCGGAATACTTGGTGGCATAAATCAGCCATGACATTGACTTCCATGGAGCCCTGCTCTCATGGCATAGATTGAACGCCTCCTTCTTCAGGTTGCAAAGCCTGGTAACTGCGGGACAATATATGTTATAAATAGCATCGCATCTTGACTGCAAATGAACCCAGGGAGTGAGAGAGTGGGTAGAGAGGGGCAGAAGAGGTTGATCGCGGTTCGGACACCTGTTTGGGGGGGAGATGAACTGTGGCCGGCTGGGCCCAGGTACCCCTCCGTGTCTGGAAGAGGCAGCCTCTCTTCTCGTGTGAGAGTTTTGTCTCTGTAACCAAGAACCCTTCTGGTGAGCGTGTCTCTGCGCAAACTTGCGTTCTGCCCATGAGCACGTGTGTTCATGCTTAACTGATTCAACGAGTACATTTCCCCCAACATATTACACCAAATGTACTTAACGGCAATTAGAATGTTTGCCGCCTGCTGTGTGCAAATCTCCCCAGGAAACAAAACTCTCCTAAATGGCAGGATAAGTAATTCTGAAGATTAAAGCCAGTGATTTGCAGAGCGCTCGGTTTGTTTGCTTCCCGCAAATATCAAGATTAACAAAGAAATTCATTGATCCCATTTCGCCTCCTCGAAGTTGGCATGTGGGCCTGGGGGAATACATCGCACGTGGCCGTGCGGTTCCGACGACAACTTGCTATTGCTGTCTTTCGCGGCCGAGATGCGGATTTAGTGGCATTTCTCTGGGCAAAAGTGTCTTGACAAAACAAATCGGTTTACGTATATTTTTACAGGAAACACTCCACCCAGCCCTTCCCCGGTAACAGCCTTCTCCATGGGTGTGAGGCAAAGCGTGAACAATTTACAGCTGTTGAAAGGGCAGCTCGGGTCCCAACTCAAGACCGCACGCTGGTTGGGCGATGCTGGATGGATCTCGGCCACTCTGGGCAACTGTGAAAACAGTTTCTTCATTCCAACTGTGAAAACAGGGCCTTGGACAAAAACGCTCTTCAGATCTCCCTTCCATTGCTAGGGTGTTGGTTTGCTCCAAAATCAATCATTTGGGGCCGTGGATGGTGTGCCCTGGATGGCGCCAGGCGCCGGTAAACACAGTTGCAAATTGTGAGGCAAAGTCTTTGCCCTCGGAGCAGAGACATCTTCTCCAAACATACAGGATGTCCTGGTCACTCTATTTTTTTTTAAGTTTATTTATTTATTTTGAGAGAGCGAGGGAGAGCACAAGCTTGGGAGAGAGGGAGAGAGAGAGAGAGAGAGAGAAAGAGAGAGAGAAAGAATCCTAAGCAGGCTCCACACTGTTGGCGCAGAGCCCGATGCGGGGCTTGAACTCACAAACCATGAGATCACGACCTGAGCCAAAACCAAGTGTCGGATGCTTAACTGATTGAGCCGCCCAGGTGCCCCACGTCCTGGTCACTCTATAGTAACCAGCTGCCATGTAGACTGTTTCTTAGGACAGCGTTACCTCCCTGTTCCAGACCCTCCTGCCCTCGCTGCCATCCCCCAGCTCGGAATGGTCTGATCTCAAACCATCCCCGCTTTGTGCCCCATCCCAGGTGCTTCCCGTTCCTCGCTCCCCGCCTGGGGTGGTCAGGTAACTTGCCCACAGCTGGCGAGTGGCAGACCCAGGATTCAGAGTCAGTCCTGCTCTAAATCTTTGATGCCAGGCGTGATCCAAGTACCTCTGTCTTCCTTATCAGCTGGGTCTTGCGCGAAACGCAGGATCTCTGACCTCGCTCCAAATCCACTGCATCAAAATATGCTTTTTAACGAGATTCTCTGTGGTTCACCTACATCGTCAAGTCCCAGGAGCCTGGTCTTAGACCGGTACCCTGACCCAGACTCTCAGTTAAGCTTTCTCGCCTTTTGGAGCAACCACTGAGAGAGCTGAGTCCCCGCTAGCCGGGCGAGGTGGGGGGTGGTCTTCAGAAGCCTTGACTCGGATATCTCCCGTGCTTCTCCGGCGGCCAGACCTCCCGAGCAGATACCCCGAGACGGAAAGGCTGTCCCACCCCAGTGTCGTCCAGTCTCAAGGACTTTGCTACATCTAACATCATTGAAAGCAACCGAGGCAGCGTGCAAGGGGTGGAATAATCATACACGGACAGACACGGAGGCAAAGCGCAATGACTCCCGGACCGACCAGTGACAATTCAGCACTTTTCTTCCACCTGCAACACACATATTTGCACCCCGTCTGCTTCTCTGCACACACAGGCCCACGGCCCTCCTAGCACCAGCCAGGACTGGAAGGGTCCACAGGCTGCCCAGGGTGGGGGGGCAGGATATGCAAGGCCCCTCCGAAATTCCAGGCTCTGCAGCATGAGATGTCTGTTACACATGACCGGACATCAGCCCAAGAAATCCCAGCTGGGGATCCCCTTCAACACTGTTCTTGACATACGTACAAAGTTCCCTTGCTGGTACTTATGGTGGCTACTTGGGGGAGGGGGGGGCGGATTGTGGCTCTAGAAACCCTCTGATATCCCACCCTGAGCAAGTCCCATTGTTACCAGTATCTTGTATCTTCTGTAGTTTCATGCTGCCCTACCGCCGTGTGTCTACCTGAACACAGAGACTGTGCGTGCAGGGAAAAGCTATGGAAAATTCTCCTGGGCTGCCCCCCACACCTGCACCTGGAGGTAAGGAAGACGGGTCTCTGGAGCCAACCTCCTGCTTCAAGGAAGCTCCCCGTTTGTCGGGACAGAAGAGGCAGCTGGGGGGAACCTTCGCGGAGGCCAGGGTCTGCCTCACGCCTGCCGTTTTAAGCCAGACTGTCTTCCCCCTTCTCACTCCTGGTTGGTCCGGATACCGAGCTCAGTGTCGTGGAAACAGGGGGCTAACTCTTGGTTCAGTATGCCCAACTCCCCAAACACCGATGTGTCCATCCACCCTCTTCCGTTCCTGGCATTTTGCACCTTGGTGTTCCTACACAGTTTTTCCTTTGCAGACTCGGGGAGTCTCGATGAAACCTGTCACTCCAGCCCTCATCCTGAAAGGACTTGGTGCCCTCCACCAGTATCCCCCCCCCTCCGGCGTAGCCCAGCCCCTCTTCTGCAAGGAGTTCGAGTGGGAGTGGAATTTCCAATTTAACATCGTTTTGCCGAGTAACGGCAGCCCGTGAATATGCATTTGGGCCAGCGTGTGAAGTAGGAGATTTTATGGGGTGTTTTATGGGGTACATTTTGCTACATATTCTTCTTTTATTAGAACTCATTTGCGATTACTCATTAAGGCAGTTTTTAAACACAGACACACACCGACCCAGAGCCGGGGAGTAAAATGTCTTAGGACGAGAAGAGTTAGATGTGCCAGGACAGTCATTTTGAAAAAGTCATTACTTCGCCCACTAGACCTTAACATGCTTCCTGCCTGCAATCAGGCCCGCCGGCGGAATACGCAACAAGATTCTTGAAGGATGTAGGAGCTTGGGACCAGAGGGACTCATTTGCTGGGGCTAAATGCCAAGTGAACATTCCTCTTTTTAAACTTGCTTCTCTGCTCTTTCCTTTTCGTCCGTGGCTGGGCTTCTGGGAGGAAGTCTTAATTCACCACATCTATTCTTTCCTCCGCTACTCATCATGCGAAACCCTATATTGAAATTTACAGATGTTTCCTATGATTTTGTAATGGCCACATCCAAGTGTTTTTCTCATTTCTTTATTTTTATTTTTATTTTAAGTTTATGTATGTATTTTGAGAGAGACAGAGACAGCATGAACGGGGCAGGGGCAGAAACAGAGGGAAAGAGAGCATCCCAAGAGGGCTCCGTACTGTCAGCGCAGAGCCCCACACGGGGCTCGAACTCAGGAAACCACAAGTTCATGACCTGAGCTGAAACCAAGAGTTGGATGCTTAACCGACTGAGCACCCAGGCGCCCCTAGTCTTTCTCCAATAAATTTTTTAATTAAAAAATTTTTTTTAGATATTTATTTTTGAGAGAGACAGAGTGTGAGCAGGAGAGGAACAGAGAGAGAGGGAGACACAGAATCCAAAGCAGGCTCCTCCAGGCTCTGCGCTGTCAGCACAGAGCCCGACACGGGGCTCGAACTCATGAACTGCGAGATCATGACCTGAGCCGAAGTCGGATGCTTAACTGACTGAGCCACCCAGGAGCCCCTAGTCTTTTTCTAATTAAAAAAAAAAACACAAAAAGTTGAATATATTACTTATAAATTATGTAAAGTATATAGAGCAAAACACAAAGTCCTCTTAAAGCCCCAGACTCAAACCTCACTCTTCTCAACAAAAGTGACCATGAGCGGCTGCTTCGCGTGTCTGGCTGCCCTTCGCTCATGCGTGGTTGTGCCCAGCTGTTCATTTGTAATATTGCAGAGTGCTGCTAACTTGTTCTTTAAAGGATTTTGCCTGTTTATGCATCAGCCAGCAGTGTAGGGGGGTGTCTTTCCTCACATTTGACAGGACTGTATAAGATCTCTCTTCAATTTGTTTTGCCAACCTGAAGGAGGAAAAAAAAATTCTCTGTTACGGGTCTTGGATGCATTTCTTTGATTGCTAAAGACATAGATCATCTTTTCATGTATTTATTGGGTATTTTTCTTTCCTTTGATTTCTGAGAGAGATGCGGTTAATATCTCTCAGTACAATTGTGAATTTGTCTTTTACTCCTTGGATTTTCTTTTTTTTTTCTTTTTTAGAGTTTTTATTTATTTTTGAGAGACAGACAGAGCATGAGGAGAGGAGGGGCGGAGAGTGAAGACAACACAGAATCTGAAGCAGATCCAGGCTCTGAGCCATCAGCACGGAGCCTGACGTGGGGATCGAACCCATGAACCGTGAGATCATGACCTGAGCCGAAGTCGGACGCTTAACCGACTGAGCCACCCGGGCGCCCCATACTTCTTAGATTTTCAGTACATTTTGCTCTGCATGTTTTCAAAGTATGCTGTCAGGTGCATACGTGACTGACCATTTAATTGTCCTAAATCCTACCTTTTATCAATAAAAAATATTTCTCTGACCCTCAATCCCTTCTTGTTTCTTGCCAAGCGACTCTACTTATCTTCTCATGATTTCCTGCTTGTCTTGCCCCACCTTTTCAAAACTTCTTTGTTGCTCTGGAGTATCTTTCTAAATGTAGCTTCGGGGGCGCTCGAGTAGCTCAGTCGGTTAAGCGTCCCACTCTTGGTTTCAGCTCTGGTCATGATCTCACAATCTCATGAGTTTGAGCCCCGCGTCGGGCTCTGTGCTGGCAGTGCTGAGTTGATGAAGGGTAGGGGGCCAAATTCTCATCCCCTGGCCAGGGGTTTCTCGTTTTATGCGGGGGCTGGGAGATGTTTCCTGCTTGGCCGCCATCGTGATGTGTGGTCTGCCGGCCATGGGTACAGGCAGAGCTGCCCTTCTGTTGGCCATGTTTACTGGTGATTTCTGGATGGGCACCTCTGAGCTACATGGGTTTGCCAGTAAGAGGTGGGGCCTGGTTAGGGCGAGGCCCCCTAATGCCAGAGGCCTCTGGGAAATTGAGACATCAGATCTGGCAAGTTGCTCGCTTCTTTGCCTGGTCTTACCAGCCATCTATGAGTCCACAGCTCCTCCCCAGTTTAATTTCAGAGGTCAGCTCCTCTAGGGTTCTGCCTGTAAGGGAAAGTGCCTTGTTCGTAGTTTGGACTTGAACTGGAAAGCATCGGTTTCTGCCAACGACGTGGTGAGCTGTTAATTTATGTAAAAGATCAAGGAAATAATTTCTGTTATGTTCTTTCTTCAGGATGGGGTAGAGAGGGCCCTGCCAAAGATCCACTCTGAGAACCAGTGGGTAGGCCAGAGCTTTGGGACCTGGGAGAGGGATTGGAGTGTCTGAGCCAAGCGTGCCTACCTTTGCAAGGTGTCTATGGAGTCCAGCTTCCCGTATGAGGAGCAGGCGAGCAGACTCAGTGAGGACCTGGAGTTGTGATCCGGGCAGTCTGAAATGGATGAGCTCCTTGGGCAGGGAACTTAGACACCCATGTCTTTTTGAGAGCTTGAAACTCGGCCTCTGAGGTCACATCTTGGCCTCCCTTGAAGGGATGCTGTTCTTTGATTGAGACACATGCCCTGTGTTGTCATGCCTCTTCCCTGCTCAATAATCCTTGACTTCATGGCTTCGTGCCATGGAGGACTTAGTCGGAATTTTATAAACTGCCTTCAGAGTACCTGGCTGGCCACTGGTTCCTTTTCCTCATCCTGCGAACGCCCCAGGACACCTATTTCTGTTACTTGGTGGTGCACTATACCTTTTCTCTCCTCCGTAAAACCTTCCCTGGGCGGGCCCCCATCTTCAAAGAATTTTGCCCTTCATCCTCTCTCTTCCTTCACTGGTCCTCACCTGGAAATTACCTACTAATGCTTCATGGCCGGGATCAAATTTTATCTCCTCTGTAAAACCCTCCCTGGGCAGGCCCGCATCTTGTCTCCTCGAAGGCAGAAATCCCAGACCATCCCGAACAAACTTCCCTGGTGACATTTATCATTCTGGAATCACAGTTGCGAATTACCTATCTTTTTCTCTTATGGGGCTGTGAACTTTGCCAGGGTAACTGTGAGGTTTTTAAAAACTTCAACTCTTTGCTGGTCCATAATCGGTGTCCAACATGTGCAAATGTCACCATTAAGATGTTGTTTCCAGGGGCGCCTGGGTGGCTCAGTCGATTAAGCGTCTGACTTTGACTCAGGTCATGATCTCATGGTTCGTGGGTTCGAGCCCCGCGCCGGGCTCTGTGCTGACAGCTCAGAGCCTGGAGCCTGCTTCGGATTCTATGTCTCCCTCAGTCTCTGCCCTTCCCCATCTCTCTCTCTCTCTCTCTCTCTCTCTGTCTTTCTCTCTCCCTGTCTCAAAAATAAATAAAACATTAAAAAGAATTTTAAAATATATGTTGTTTCCAGGTGATGTAGATACACTGGTCCTAGGGTGTGTAAAAATAAATGAACAGCGGTTTGGTTTGTTTTGTTTTGTTATAGAGAGACACAGATCCGTGTTAAAATTGAGAGATAGGCACTGTCTTCCTTCCATCTTAAGACATTTGGAATTACATAAAGGCACCATCCTCAGGCGGGGGGGCTTTTTCTCCAGCGATCTGATGTGGCATCTTCAGGCAGGTGTAGGAGGTACCGTGGGAGGAGACTCAGCCTTCCTGCCAGTCTAGGGTCTTCATCAAATCTGTAGGATTCCAGAACTGGACGTTCCCTACAACCTCTTTATGTTGTAGGGAATGTCCAGTTCTGGAATCCTACAGAGGACTAGATGCCTTTTCTCTACTTTATTTATTAACGTACTTTACAAATACTTCCTGAGCATCTGGGATGAGCCCCACCTGTGAGCTGGAGATGTATCAGCCAAAGAGAGGCAGTCCCTGATCTCGTGGAACCGACTGGCCAGTGCCGGGAAGGGTAAGTGTTGGGACCTTCAGCCGCACGGACGGATTTATTGTTGCCGCTGTGCCTCATGTACCGTTTCTGCACCTCCCTCGCCAGCCCAAGGTAGGAGGAATTGAGTCGACACGTTGAAAGTCTCCAAGGTAGCCTACGATCTTACCCGTGGGATTTTAGAAAGGAAGGCATTACCCGGAGGAAGGTTGAAAGGAATGAAAATTACATGTTATTAACGTGTCTGAGGGATGGTTACCAGGTGACAGGGAGCATTCTATAGAATATGGAGAAAATGGTAGAAATGGCATTGAAAGAGGAATGGAGTTTCTTTTCATGCCCTTCTACTCCAGAGCGGGAGCATGTCCTAGTGCAGAAGGCATGAGGCTATGTCATCAATGGTTATTAATGGGCTAGGCCTGGCGGGCTCCGCTGGACGGCTCGCTTTCTTTGTAAAACACCCAGGCTTGGGCTCGCATCGCGGGCAGCATTATTTCATTGTAAATGGGCAGTTCCCGTAACCTTAAGAAATTGGCAGATAGCTGGAGCTACCTCCGTAATTTAAACAAAATTACAGTTCTTTTATATTTAAGTTTCTCCTGCCCTCTCCAAACCACATGTTGACTAACAGAGGAAGGCTTACAATTGCAGTGATTGGTTTAATGTTTATTATGCCTTTATAATATAAACCCTTGATTATATCGGGCCATCTTGGAATAGCTTCTGAGTAGAGAAAAAAGGTGGCGGTCCATTTCCGTGGTAGGTACGCTTGCTTCCCAGAACGGATAACTTGAGATGGGGCCACGTTACTCATTTGAAAAGGTGGAAGAGTTGTGATTTTGGTTTGTACTGAGACTTCCGTCTCTGACTGTGGCATCAGAAGGCAGGTTGTGGGGATGACATGGGTGTTTCTTACTCATGCCAACTGATGCCATGTATTCGTGAATCCAAGAACTTGTAGTCAGGCAGAACAACTCTCTTTAATTTTGCAATGTGGTTCTGTCATTCACGTATTAATCTAAACCGATGTGTTTTTCTGTGTTACATTTGCTCACTCTGAAAAATAAGAACAGAAGACGTACAAAGAAACAAGAAGAAGATATTGGCAATTCCACCGCATAGAGGCAAAATGACACCTCGTTATTGTTTGAGTCTTTTTTATTACTAGCGATGGTCCGCCTATTTTCATGTTTGTTATTTATTCCTTTGGTTCTTTCTCTCAACTGTTTATTCATGTTTTTTCTTTATTTTTCTGTATTCTCTGGCCTCTCGTTATCTTTTCCCTCTGTAATTGCTGTAAATTTGGGGGAAAGGAGGGAGTTGGCTGTTTCAATTTTATTATTTTTGTGATCAGAGGTTTATCAATCTTACCAAACTATCGAAGATTCTTCAAGATTCAGAGTTTGCGTGAATATTCCCTTACATTTTACGTTGCTTTCCTTTTATTTTGAGTTCAACACTCAATCAGTTTAAAATTTACTTTTAGGGCCCCCTGGCTGGCTCATTCGGAAGAGCGTTCCCCTCTTGGATCTCGGGGTCTTGAGTTCAAGCCCTGTGTTGGGTATAGAGGTAACTTAAATGAGTAAAAAAAAAATAAAATAAAATTTACTTTTAGTTTGTAGGGGAGACTCTCACTGTTTCACCCAACAGAGTCAGTAGCCCCTAACACCATGTGTATTGTGTGGTTCTTGCCTTATTGGTTTGTGGAAACTTCTCGGCATAAATTCTCCAAGATGAGATCTGTTTCTAGACTCTCACTTCCATTTCACATGTCCGTCATCTCGTTCTCGATTAGATGATATTCACTTGATATTTGACTTCAACATCATGTGTGTTTCTGGGTTTCCTTATACCTTCCCCCTCAACCGTTTGTTATTTATTCTTGCCTGTTTCTTCTTTCTGGTCAATGTTGGGATTATTTGTCAGGCACTAAGATTAGTTCTATAGAAATTTTTGAAAGAGTAACATTTGTTGTCTTTCTAACTTATGAAACTAATTTGATATTTGATATGGAACATTGGAGATTACAGTTAAATATCAAGGAATGAGCATGTTAAAAAAGAGCACTCAAGCAAGGAAATTGGAAGATCTAATTGGCTTTGTTAAGCAGTTCGTGACTAGGGCAGCAACCCATTTAGCAAATGGATGGGTGTTCCAAGGAGTTGTGCAAAATGGAAGGTTTTTTCATAGGAAGGAGGTCGGGGCAAGAAGTGATTAGCAAAAGAAAGGATTGCTTCAGACAAGGTCACCTTCCCCCAGCGGGGCTGGCTGGGGGTCTTATTTAGGTGGATTGCCTCATTTTACTTTGGGGGATGGAGAAGGGCTCCTGTGACTAGAGGCAACTGGAAAATTCCTGGCTGACTAGTGAAGACAACATTTCTGGGAGAGGCTGACGCTGCAGTTAGGTTAGGTGCTCAGCCCCAGTTTGGTGACTCGGCTTCGCATAAGTGACTCCATGGTCAGGCCTGTGGCTTTGTTCCACAGACAGAAGCCAAGACACATCCCTCCGTTCAGACCCTCCTTGAGAAACGACTTTGTTTTTCAGAGGCTAAGACAAGGGTCTTTGGAGTCAGGTAGATCTGGGTTTAAAGTCTAGCTCTGCCTACTACTTACTTGCCTTTGGGGTAGTGACTCTGAGCCTCAGTTTACCCATCAGTACAATGGGTATACCTGCATTCCTGGCTCACCGTGAAAAATAATGAGATAATGTATACACTGGAAGGTTCTTGGCACAACGCATGGCTGCAAGGGCTGGGCTCACACGTGTGTGTGTGTGTTTGCAGGGGTGGGGGGAGGCGTCACCTTTTTTATTTCTCAGCCTCCATCCTCGTCTGGGAGCAGAGGGCTAGCCCAGTGCTTCTCAGGTGATGGCCAAGGGCATGAGAACCCCTGGAGGCTCACGCTTGGACTTGGCCAAATCCCCTCACCTAGTTCTGAAAGTCAAAGCAAATCATGTGGCCGCGCCCAGATCCCATGAGCGGGGAAATAGACTTTGCCTCTTCCCTGAGAAAAACCCCCTGGAAGAAGTCACTTGGCAGAGGCCCCGCACACACCGAGGGCTGAAGGGTTAATGCATCTTGCCACACCACATAAACAGAATCTGCTAAAGCGCTCTGGCAGTTCGGGGAGAGAGAAGGCGTTTTCGCATTGAGGATGATAGGCAGGTCAGGTTAGCACTACTGAGGCTGGAGGGGCTGGTGTGTCGGATGTGACGCCCGTGGCGGAGGGCCCTCCCTTGGGGAAGACTTTCTGGGTGGAGGAACCATAGCACCAAGGACAAGGGTGGCCCAGATGCGGGAATAAACGGCCTTGTTTTGGGGGACAGTGTCCCTGAAAAGACGGGCCGGGCTGGCCAGTTTGGCCAGAACACGGAAAGGACAAGTAGTCAGTCGGGGAATCTGTGTTCTCACGGCTGCCTGAAGTTCTAGGCGATAACCTTCAGCCCCAGACTGGAGCTCCGCGAAGGGCTGGGGGTGGCGGAGTGAGGCTTCGGCTGAGAGCGGAGCGTTCCAGGGCCCTTCGTTTCTCCGAAGCATCGGGGTGGCCACGTTTTGGATCTGCTGGGCCTTGGAACCCGGCTGTGTATTATTTCCAGTTTGGATCACTTCCTAATGCGTTTTGGCCTCCTGCGGCCGCAGGGGGAGGAGGGCGTGCATCGCACACACACCCCCGCCCCCGGAAGGTTATGGGATAAATTCCATGTGTGAATAACTCAGGCAGCACTTCCTGTGCCTTAAGTGCGCTGAGGTTTTCTTAGCTCTGGCCTGAAACTGTCTGCATTAATTTACCCTTAATTGCTTTTAGAAATTCTGTTCCTGAGCCATTGCTTAATAAAACTCCAGGGCTTTCCTTTTCTTTTTCTGTTCTCGTCAGTCGACTGCAACAAGATTAGCCTCCTCGTACCCGGAGAGGGCCATCTGTTGAGCTGAGAATCTGAAGGATGCCCCTTCCCTGCTCCCTGCCCTTCCCCCATCTTCCTCCTCCCGCCCCTCCCACCACAGCACCCCCTCCTCCCTTCCCTTCTAGAAAAAGCATGCTGCACAAAGCAGGGACCTGTGGTCAGAGTTGAGGGTTAAAGAAGGTGGATCAACCCTTTTCACTTAAAAAAAAAACAACACAAAACCTTTCAAAGATAGACACAGGTAGGGGGTGCCCCTGTCCCGACCTCCTACCCTACCTCGAAACTGTCATAACGGCCACCTGACCAAGGACAGCTGAGTCTCCTGGATGTTCTAAAGGCGAAAGACAATTACCTCGTCCTTGGAAAAGCAACCCTTCCTGACTCCGAGAAAGAGACGTCCCGGGAAGCCACGGAGGTCCCGTGGGACCAGGAGGTAATCGGCTCAAGAATCAAACATGGCTTGGGGAGTATTCCAAGACACGTGTGTGTAGGAACTAGGCTGGCAGGGGCGGCCTCGAGCTTCGTTGATCCTTTGGTGCTGGGGAACAGGGCGTGGGCCGGGCACTGGTCTGTGGCTGACCACGGTGCCCTCTGGCTTCTGTGGGGAAGCCCACGGAAGGTGCGATTTCTCACCCCAGGGGGAAAAAATTCCTACGCCCACCACATCTTCCATCCAATTTTGGAGGCTTTTCCCGGGGGCCTCTGCAGACCCCCGGACGGGACCCCAGGCTGTGATTCGTGAAAACCACCGCAGTGTGACTGATCCGCGGGACACACGGGAACTCAGGTGCTGAAGTAGGCAGTTCGTCCCGGAGCCCGGCTGTGCCCGAATGTGCCGGAACCCGGCTAATGAGGTACGGAGCTCCTTCCCGGATGAAGTGCCGAGCTCGACTTGAGGAAATTCAGCCACTCAGCAAAGTGTGCCTTCTCCCCGGGAACGAGCGGTCCAGCAGGAGGGCCCCGTGCATCTCAGTTACTCAGCCCCGTGTCTTGTTTTGCAAGGTTTGCTGTTGCTAAAAATGATCCCACTCATCCCTCGGATTATAGGAGAGGCTCGATGAGGAGGGAAGAAAGAGAGGGAGTATCGGCCTGCGTACTGCCCTTGACCCAAGCGGGCTTTCGGAATTTGAGTTCTGATTAGTAAATCAAAGGAGACAGCAGGCAGTTGAGTTCAGGGTGGTGTCTTTCTTAAGTGTTGAGGCACCATCACCCATGTTATAATTCAGGAGGTGGTAAGTGATGCCTTTGACCATAAAAAGAGCAGAGAGAAGAAATAGGGAAGGTAGGAGGGTTTTCATTGGTTCATGCAGTAACCATTTATCTGCCGAGGACTGTGCCGGGTTCTGGGGAGACCAGGGGAGCCCAGCCACCCCCGAAGTGGGAGAGAAGAGAGTGGAGGGTATCAGGAAGGCAGCTTGCAGAGGGGGAGAAAGCAGCAGAGGACAGGGGCCTGCCGTCAGGCTGGGGACGTGCCTGGGGGTGGGGCTGGAGGGGGACGGGCGTGTTAGGCAGGAGGAAAGAGTGAACTGAGAGAGGGCATTCCTGGTTCGGAGAAAGATGAACGGTTCGCGGTAGCTGGGGGAACGGGGTAGGAGCTGAGGTCGGAAGGCTGAGCTGGGGCTGAACTGGGTGCCACACAAAGGAGTTGGAACCTGAGGAGAGGGCAAGGAGAGAGTTAAGGCGGAGGAGTGTCCTGATCCCATTTACATTTTAGGAAGATCTTGCTTCTGGCACCCAGGTGGCTCAGCCGGGGACTCTTGATCTCAAGGTTGTAAGTTCGAGCCCCACGTTGGGTGTAGAGATCACTTAAAAATATAATATTAAAAAAGAAAGATGGGTCATGCTGACAGCATTGCGGTGGGTAGACTGAGGTTGAGCTGCAGAGGGGCAGGCCGAAGAAGGGCTCCAGTAAGTGGGTTTCGGTGACACGTGGGAGGGAAGTGTCGAGTGGAGTCAGGGCCGTGCAAAGGGTAGGGGGAGAGGGGTGAGTGTCACAAAGAGAACCTCAAGACGGCAGAATCTTCAGGACGTGACGACCGACTAGGCGGGGTGAAGGCGTCATGATTCGAACTTGCCTCCTGAGGAGAGTGCCCTGCGATGAAGACAGGAAGGCACAGACGGAGCAGGCGTCCAGTTTAGGTGCGCCGACCTTGTGGGGCTTACGTCCAGGCGGGCCAGTCAGGCGGGTTTGGAAGTGGGAGCCATAGATGAGCATGAAGTCACCTAGTCAGAGTCTATAAAGAGAGACCAGCCAAGGGCCGGGAAGGAGCCTCGAGGAACGTGGGATTCGGAGCAGGAGCAGAGAGGGCAACCCGGGAAAAAGGACAGGTGGCCGGGGCCGATCCGTGGGGGAGACAGCGCAGGTGGGACGCAGGGGGAGCCCTGGGTGGGCCGGCATCCAGGAGCGAATTGCATTTATTCGAGATGAGTGGCAACGATGTCAAATCCTGCAGAAATGACGGCGGGCAAGTGTCTGCCGATTCTGGCCCCGCGGACGTCGTCGGAAACTAACAAGACCCGTTTTAGTGCAGGAGGGTGACTCGAGGCCAGCTGATGGCGGTGGAGTGGGGAACGGATGGGGGACGGAAGAAGAAGGAGACAAGAAGAAAGACAGTAATTAAAGCAGTGGGAGAGGGCTTTTTTTTTATTATTATTATTTTTATTTAAATGGGAGAGGCCTGAGTGTCTCACTTCCTGCCTCTGCTTCCTTCAGGGGAGGGGGGACAGAGGGCCTCTCTGCGGCTTCTCACAGCTGCACCTGCAGAGGAACCACGTGCAGAACTTGCTGGAGATCTGGGCCCGGGGCCTGCCCGGTCCTAGGGGATGCTGACGCCGTAGGCCCGTGACCACGTTTGGGAATTCCCGCCGGTGGCCTCGATTCCCTCCGCGGAGTCAGAGGCATGCTCCCCTTCACGAGGGAGACTGGCCAGAAGAAAGTGGTGAAAACAGAGAGCGGCAGGTGGGGTGGGGGGAGGGACTGAGGGCTTCGACCTGTCTTACAGACAGCTTCAGAGCAGCTACTCTGAGGGCCGTGGAGACCGGAAACCTTGGGTTTTTCTTGTCATCAAGACGGGTGTGAGGAGAGGGGGAAATGGGGAGCTACAGAGAGAAAGAGACATCTATTTAAGAGAATTTGGCGTTCACAGTTGTGAAGGCAGGCATGTCCCAAATCGGCAGGGCTCACCGGCAGCTTGGAGACCCGGGGAGGAACCAATGTTGCAGCTAGAATCCAAAGGCAATCTGCTGTCGGAATTCCCTTTTCCCTGGGGAGCACCTCCGTCCTTTTTCTCGTCACACCTTCAACTGATGAGATGAGGCCCACCCACATTATGGAGCGTAATCTCCTTTAACCCAAGCCTACTGATCTGAATGTTAATCTCATCGAAAAAAAAAAAAAGTACCTTCAGAAACATCTAGAATAACGTTTGACCAAAATACCACGGCCTAGCCGAGGGGACACCTAAAATTAAGCATCAGAAGCAGTTAGGTATGCTTTGCAATCTGACTTCATCGTCTGGCCCCATGTCCCCAGTGACATGAGAGAGGAGGCAGCGGTTTGTCTCCTTGCTGGACGGGAGGTGGAGTTGCTGGCGTTGGTGGGACACAGGAAGCGAGTGGAGTGTTCTGGGGTTCCGTGTCAGTTGGCACGTGCAGGGTCCACGTTCATGACCAATTCCAGGCTCAGGAGCGGGGGGCGTTTTTGCAATAGGGCTTCCAAGAAGGAGTCCCCCATCCGTTCATGGTCGCCCATCACCCATGGCTGCGTGTAGCTCGGATTGGCGCACACCAGCCTCATCTTTGGTTAAGCGTGTGGTTTCAGTGCTTCTGGACTCACGGAATTCAGGCGGAGGCCGAGACGGGGCTGTTTTACACATTGGCCTTTTCCTTCCTGATTATCTCTGTCTGGCAGGTGGACACCACCGTTCGGAAAAGGAATCCCCTTGCTAAGTGGCTGGACCACACGTGCGTTCTTGGGGCCGGGGCCCTTTTGCCTCTCAGTTTGAGATCGTGGGACCTGCTGTGGGTCCGTGAAGGTGTGGCCGGCCCAGGGAAGCGTGTGGCCATCCAGGTCAGGAGCGCAGCTTGCAGGTTCTGGAAGTACAGGGGATGGTGGCACACAGGTGCGTTCTGGGCTTGCTCTCCGGCGTCCAGCACATTCAGGAACTGAAAGGTAGGGGTGCCTGGGGGGCTCTGTAGGTGAAGCGTCTGACTCCGGGTTTTGGCTCAGGTCATGATCTCACGGTTCGTGGGTTCGAGCCCCACGTCGGGCTCTGCGCTGACAGCCCCGAGCCTGCTTGGGATTGTCTCCCTCTCTCTCTGTCCTTCATCTCTCTCTCTCTCTCTCAAACATAAATAAACAAACAAACAAAAAAGAAATTGAAAGGTAGACACTCAAGGACTTGGACGCTCCATTTTGACATGGATCCGATGTCGTGTAGATGTGGCGATGGCGGGCAGGCAGTCGTGGAAGCGGGCAGGCAGTCATGGAAGCGGAGTCCTCACCTCCCACCACTACCCACGGCAGTGGAGAGAGTGGGGGAGATGATGCGTCTGCCCCAGGCCGGTGGCTGCTCAGGGTCAGTCACGGTGGTGTTTTCTGGTTCAAACTACCTGTTCTGTGTGATTCCCCCCCACTTTTCCTCCCTCTGGTTTCGCTCCGTGCTGCCTCAGCTGTCAAGAACCTTTATTAATTGGCCTATATGGCCTTTGAATGTTTCTGGTGCACTCGGAAAATGAAGACGAAGCCGCCCGGTAGGAGTTTGCAGAGCCGGGCGTGCGTCTGCGGTTCCAAGCCCTGACTCTTTACTGCCCCGTCTCCGAACAGCCTTAGTTAGATTTCTCCTGGAAGGGCCTGGAAGAGAAACAGAAGGGACCCTAGGGCTTCTGTGTGCTCAGAAGTGCTCTCCCTGGCCACGCCTCCCTGTGTTCTCAACCATGTGAGTTGGCTCCATCGAGCCGTCTTTCCAATCCAGTTCACGGCTCTTCTTGCCTGCCCTCCTGATTCCGCTCAGTCCATCCGTCGTGTCTGGTACAGGGACAAGCATTTGGCACTTAGTGTTTGCTGCACTGCATTCCAAGCTCCCTTGTTCTAAGTGTCGAAGGTGTGTTAGCTGCAAACCCCAGGACTCTTGCTTCCGGACAGCAGGATTGGGGCCCGGGCGGTGCTTGGTCATCGGTCCCCACACCCTAGTGAGGTGCCCCAGAGCCAGAGCTGAGGGCGAGCAGCCAGGAAGGCCCTGCAGATTGGCCACGTGGTGACCGCCCGTGTGAGCTGAGTGATGGGAGAGACTGGGTAGGCCCTGGAAGGGGAGACCTCGCCTTAGGACCCGAGGGATTAAGGATCAGGAGTGGGACCAGAGACAAGGAGTAGAGCCCTGTGGGCGCCTCCCCTGCACTGGCCCCGGGGGCGGTCCTGAGCACGTGCGTGCGTGCATCCTCCACACCCAGCCCCTGTAGCTCCTGGGCCTCCCTGACCCTGCCCCGAGAGACGTGGAGACAGACAGAGTCGGGCAGGCCTGGGCGCGTAAGGACTGAAGCAGCTCCCTAGCTACAGGACCTTTGCAATGCCCCGTGTGGCCGAGGGCAGCCGTGGCCTCTCTCCTTCAGTCTGGGGCTTCTGTTAACTCCCTGGGGGCCACCATCCAAGGTGGCACCCTGCCCTGAGTCACAGCCACAACACCAGGTGCTTTGCCCAGTGTTCCCACCAGCCTTATTAACCCCACTGCAGGTAGGGCTGGCTTCTGTTGGCAGACATCCCCCCGGAGGGGAACTCTCCCCGCCTGTGCTCTGTCTGTCCGTGGATGGCCGTGTCCTGGTCAGGGCTTTTAGGGCAGGGACAAGGAAGCCGACTGAGGCTCAAATAAATTAACCCCCTGAGCCAAGGTCCCCCGGCGAGGAAGAGGCTGGGCTAGAAGTCGTGTGGAGGTTTGTCCGCTGATCAGGCGGACTATCAGAAGAGTCTAGACATCAGATGGTAACGTTCACTCCCAGGCACCCTCGCTACTGCTTTCAGGCTGCTCGTGTGACTCAGGGCAAGTGACTTCACCTCTCTGGGCCCCCAGTTTCCTCATCTGTGACATGGGGATGATAGTACTGCCATGAGGGTTAAATGAGACAGAACAATAATACATAGAAGCTTCCAGAAGCTTCTGGCTCATAGCCTGCACTGTATAAATGTTGGTTAACATCATCTTTAACGTCCTGAGATCTTCTGGCTCACGTCGCATCTAGATTCCTTTACAGCAGTGGGGATGTATCAGGGTCGTTTTGTGGCCAGGTTGGCAAACCGGGTCCCAAGTGTCACTTGGCACCTCTGATCCACGTATCACATTGGGCTCACGTAAGTAGTCCTTAAAAGGAGGTTTTGGCATGGGCAGCCCTTTGGGTTTTATTTCCTGCTTGGTGGCCTGGCCCTTGACCTTCTTTCGCGTTGACCGTGATCCTCTCTAGAGGGCTCCGAGGTGGCCCGTTCTCCCCAAGTCTCCTCTCTCACACAGCATCATGAAGGGAGGTCGTGGAAACTTCTGGTGTTAACTAAAGTCAGTGCCAGCGGCTCTGGTGCGAGGGTGCTGTGAGAAGGGAGACAGTTGCCTGCCGGGAGCTACCAAGTTCAAGGAAGTATCCCAGGCGTGTGGAGAGATGGACAGACGGACGTAAGGACAGATGTAAGGTGTCTGAAAGCTCTCACGTGGTTGGTTATTTGTCTCTGCTTTCTCCTCGTAGCCCTCTGAGCAGAGGGCTGGGCTTGAATTTCTTTGTAGCCTCTTCGGGCCCTTAAGTGTTGATTGAAAATTATCCAGACTTTAATGGGCACCTGGGTGGCTCAGTCGGTTAAGCGTTCGACTTCGGCTCAGGTCATGATCTCATGGGTTGTTGGGTTCCAGGCCCTCGTCGGGCTCTGTGCTGACAGCTCAGAGCCCGGAGCCTGCTTCAGATTCTGTCTCCCTCGCTCTCTCTCTGCCCCTCCACCCCTCACACTCTGTCTCTCTAGCTCTCAAAAAGAAAAAAAAAAATTATCCAGACTTTAAGACAGCTTTCTGCCAACCATCTTCTTTCAGACAAGGGATTGTTTATTGCTCACTGACCCGTTCCTGAAAGGAAGCCTGTGATTTCTGGGACCCAGCTCCGAGCCCGCGCTGCTAGGGGGAACGCATGATCCCCCAGTCACGGATTCGGAAGTACCTGGCGGTTTCTGCCTCACACCATCCTCCGCTCGCTCCTGGGTGTCTTGCAGATCCCAAATTTATTCTTTTATTCTCCTAAACCTTCGAGGCTTCCCGTGCCTGGATTTCGCAGCCTGGAAGGCTCTTGGGGCGGCAGGGAGCACGTCGGGTTCTGTGTGTTTCCACTATCTAGATAGAGATGAGGGCCGGGAGCCAAGCTCAGAGCCAACCGTCTCCTTCCCCGAGTCCACCTGGCCCACCTGCCAACCCCTCCCCCCCCAAGAGCGCCATGCACGCCACCGGGATACTGGGCACTCAGCACCGCGCCCCCTCGGCTCTGCGGGGACTCGGGGATGACTGGGAGGGCTCCTTTCACGTCGGCCCGTGTGCAGAGTGGGACACCTGGGTGTGTGTGGTTTGGAACACTTGTCTGTGGGTCATCGGGCCACAGTGGGAATTCAGAATCAACTCCAAGGGGCAGGAACTATATCTGTTCTTTCCGTCCGTATTTCTACAGCCAGCAAGCCTCTCTTTCTTTGCACCTTCATCTTCCTTCCCTCGCTCATCTTCCTCCCGGTCTGGAACCCGGGGTGTGATCGTAAGTGACGAGTGTATCAGTCGGCACCTTACTCCTCCGTGCTTAAAAACCGCAGTGTCCATTTCTCCAGTGTATTCTGCTCATCTTCTATGTACCAGACAATAAGCCGGGCTAAGAGATATTTTTTTTTTGAAGCAGAGTCTATCTCCCTAGACATTAAAGACCAAGGAAAGGGGGCCTGCGTGGCTCAGTCGTTAAGCATCCAACTCTTGGTTACAGCTCAGGTCACGATCTCACAGTTCGTGGGTTTGAGCCCCATGTCAGACTCTGTAGTAACAGCACGGAGCCTGTTGGGATCCTCTCTCTCTCCCCTTCTCTCTCTGCCCCTTCCCCGCTTGCTCTAACTTTCTCTCTCTCTCTCTCTCTCTCAAAATAAATAAATAAACTAAAAAACCCAAAAAGACCAAGGAAAGAACAGTGGTTTTTATAATGATGACTGTAATCATCTCGCCTGCCCATATGAAAACCTGAGGACATCGGGCCCAGGAGAGGTGACTTGTCACCTGGGCAAGGACAGAGACCCGGGTAGGCCAGGGCGGGGAGGAGACTCCTGGGTGGCTCCCGCAAGGAGGGTCTGGGCTGCATGAAAACTCTCGAAGCCTGGCCCACGCAATGGGGAGCATACAGAAGGGAACGGAGGAGCCAAAGAGGGGGATGGGAGGCGGCCAGGCAGAGTGGGTCTTTCCGTTGGTTGGCACGTTGCATTTTCACAGGGCTACCAGACGACCCCTTGTGAGGCTCTTAGGCAGGCGCCCACAGCTGGGCATGGTACGGGTAATTTTGACAGTTTTAGAGATGAAGAAGTATGAACAGCCTGCTCAGGGTGACCTGCCTGGGATGCGACGGAACGCTTTCTCGTTTTTGAAATCGCCGTCCCCGCCCACCACCATGATTTACAAATGGCCACCTTGACCCGTGAAGGGGCAGGATGGGGGCTTTGAGGCCCCCACGTTTCCCACTTCACCCTGGGGGCGGGAGTTGCCTGCTGCAGCCGAGAGGCCTGGCTCAGACCTCAGTGCTGATTGCATCGTGAGCCCATCACCCGTGGGTGGAGAAGAAAGTGCTGGTAGGACGAAGTCTGGTCTTTCGGCTTCCCAGGGCCAGAAGCCGTTAACAACAAAGGACCAAAGACCCCAGCCCCAGGGATGAGAGCTGGGAACAGGCGGGCGCGTACGGCGCGTGTGCTCCCGTGGCTGGGCTGATGAGGAAGCCGCCAGCCTTCCAGGCTCAGGAGGGTCGAGGGGGCTCGGAGGGACCTTCTGGGGGTGCCCTCCTCCCTCGGATCACCACGCAGGAAATGAGCTGATTCCCGCCGACCACCGGGGAGCCCGTCAAATAACCATTCGAATCTCCTTGGCAGCCCCAGAAGTGAATTTACAGCGACGCGGTAAAAATGAGGCTGCGTGATCAATGGCTCCCTGGACGGTCTCCTCCAGGAGACACAAATGTAGATTGTAACAAAACTTTATTTTCTCCCGAAAATTGCCTGCATGATTAATACGGCCCGACACAGCCCAAGCTGTTCCACATAAAAAACAGCCGTTTTTCTCACTCTTTCTTCAGCGCTTTTCCCCCTCACTCCATTCTGTCGTCTCATTTCCTTTGTTTTCTCCTCTAACACATGTGCTGTATATTGTTCCGTCTCCCACGAGGAGGAGGAGAATGGATTGAAATGCCGTAGGGCACTCTCCCGTGCTACTCGGTTCCCGCTAGGTCTTTCCAAGGCAGCTCAGCCTAAGCAGAGACCCAGATTCGTGAGTGCTCCCCCGGACAGAGTAGGGTGCTCCCACGACTGAGCCCTGCACAGCTCGCTTCCTGGGTTTTAAACTTGCATCAGCGGGAGCTCCAGGGAGGCCAGAGCGCGACGCCCCTGTGTCCAGCCTGGGCGAAAAGGACTCTTCTCTTTTATTCCAGTCGTATTTCCCCCAGGGATGAGGGCGTTGTGGGGTCTTAGGAGGGATGACTTCGTAGGCAGGTGGTCCTATCTCCTACCCCCAAGAAGATTCCAGGAACGGGGTGCATCAGGCAGCACACTCTTGTGCAGACAGAGGATCTCCTTCCTTGAATACGATTATTTCCATGTGCATTTTATGTCTGATTCTAGAACGCAGGCTCCACCCGAGCGAGGTCTCCGGTAGATGTCTGAGTTGGGGTTCCCCCAGAAGCAGACCCTGAGACAAAGATTTGAGGGCATCATTGATTCGGGAGGTGGAGAGAACACCACTAGGGAGGTGGGGAAGGGGAGGTGTCTCCCAAAGTGTGTGGTAGGCAGATAGCCACTGTGGGCGATGGAGCTTACTTTCACTAGGGGGACTCTGGGAGCCCCTGTAAACCTTGCCCTCAGAGTCCACCTGGGTGAGCAAGCTGGGGTATTTACGCATCAACACCCGGCCATCTCTGGATGGGTGCAGATGGGGGTGGGGCGACAGCAAAGCAGGTCCAGGCGTGGAAATGCAGGTGCCGGAGTTGGAAGTTGGGCAGGCAGGCACCCAAGTGGGACCAGGCAGTGGGTACGGCCGCACAGGCACCTCGTGAGACACTAGATCCGTACCCAAGACTGATGCTTCCGGTGCCTTCGGAGTGGCAAATCTGGGAGAATTGGGGCTGGATCCCTTCACGATCTCCTTCTTAGGTTTTAGTCTTTGTTCTTAGCCAAGAGGGGCCAAGAGGGAAGTGGCGATTCACACCTCGGGCGGACACGGGCCGTGTCCAGCCGCAGTGCCCGTGCCCACCGCCTTCCTCTGACCCCACGCCACTGGTTCTCTTCCCCAGGTGCAAGGAGCTCAAGTACTCCAAGGAACTGCCTCAGATCTCCATCATATTCATCTTCGTGAACGAGGCCCTGTCCGTGATCCTGCGGTCGGTCCACAGCGCCGTCAACCACACGCCGACACACCTGCTGAAGGAGATCATCCTCGTGGATGACAACAGTGACGAAGGTACGGGGGCCACCAAGCTGACGAGCGATTGGCTGAGGAGCGTGGGAGCGCAACGTGTCAGCAAGGGGGGAGTGCCACTTGTGTTGTAACGTGAGCCCACTTGTCTTTGTCTTCTGTCCCGGGGGCATAGCTACAGAGAGGAAGGCATCCAGGCCAAGAAATACTGGTCCGTGAGACCGCGAGTCCCGCAGGGCTTTTAAGAATAAATTACTGGCAGGGCACCTGGGGGGCTCAGTCAGTTAAGTGTCCAACTTTTGATTTCAGCTCAGGTCATGATCTCACGGTTCGTGGAATCGAGCCCCATGTCGGGCTCCACACTCACGGTCCAGAGCCTGCTTGGATTCTCTCTGTCCCTCTCTCTCTGCCACTCTCCAACTTGCTCATCTTCCCTCTCTCTTTCTCTCTCTCAAAATAAATAAACATTAAGAAAGAAAGAATACATTACTGGTGGGGCATCCAGCTTTGGCTCAGGTCATGATCTCGTGGGTCTAGCCCCACGTTGGGCTCTGTGCTGTCAGTGCGGAGCCCGCCTCAGATCGTCTGTCCCCCTTCTCTACCCCTACCTGCTCGTTCTCTCTCTCTCAAAAATTAATAAATGTTAAAAAAAAATAGTAAGTTACTGGCCACATATCTAGACTTGTTTTCCGTCCTTCACAGTACCTAAAGTAGATGACAAGAAACGGCTGAACTCCTCCATACTCCCCGCCCCCCAGCCCCACCCAAGGCCATTGTCCTTTCCCAAGAGGTAAAATAAAAAGTGAAATTCTGGGGGTACCCGGGTGGCTTGGTCGGTTAAGCGTCTGACTCTTGGTTTTAGTTCAGATCATGATCTTGAGGTTTCATGAGTCTGAGCCCCGTGTCTGGCTCTGCGCAGGTGGGACGGAGTATGCTTGGGATTCTCTCTCTCTCCCTCTCTCTCTCTCTGCTTCTTCCTCACTCGAGCTGTCTCTGTCTCTCTCAAAATTAAAAATAAATAAATAAACTTAAAAAAAAAAAAACAAAGCGAAATTCTGTCCTGGGATGGGAGCCACTACCTTGCATCGGGAGTCCTCTCTGGGCCGCTGTGCCCAAAATGGCAGTAGGTAGAAATGAAAAGTGTTCACAGGTGTTTTGGAGTTCTGCTCTGTAGAATGATGGCTCCGTTAAAAAATATAAAACAAGCAGGTGTGGGGCAACAATAACAAAAATCCTCTGAGGACTGTCCTCGGAGACAAGTCAGGGGAAGGCCTGGTGTGGAAGTGGCAGTGGGCGGGTCTTGCTAAGTGTGCCTTTGTGTTGGCTCCTAGCCTGTGGGATGCGCTGTGATCGGGCGGGGAGAGACCTCCACAAGCTGAGGCCGTGAGAGAAGGCCAGCCAGCGTGCATGCTTAAGGCCAAGGAGGCTTATCTTCTGAGTCACGGGAGGATTAGGGGCAGGCTAAAGCCCTCGCTCTCAGCGTGCCGGGCAGAGAAGGAGAAAGATTCCCCCATGTGTGCACTCCTGGGTTAGGAGAGGGTGAACGGGAGCCAGGACAATGCCACAGGTGTGGTGTGAAACCTGATTATCTCCGGGAGCTCGGGGATGAGTCTGTCCCCTGTCACTGGCCCAGGTGCTGCAGTCCACCCTCCCAATTCTGAACTGACTGGCTGCGCCCCCGAAGGGCTCCAGTGCACCCGGGCACTGAGGCGCCGAGGGGTCATTTGCTGTATTTTTCACACCCTTATTTTTCTCTTTTTACCTCCGGCCATTTTGTTATCTGTAGAATCTTCTAGAACTGACATTTCTGGTCTTCTAGTGAGAACGTAGTGCGTTGAGTTCCTTGGAGCCACTAGGCCATCTGGCGAAGTCTGTCTCCCTGACGTGGCTCCCAGAGTCCCTCACGGCAGCCCCCCGTGTGCCCATTGTGGACGTCTTGTGTCAGCAGAGGGAATCCCTGATCCTACTTCTCTCCATTTGGTGGCCAAGCCCCAGCCACTCGTTCCCCAGGTGTCCTCTATGTGTCCCTTCCTTGCTGCATGCTACCTCAGCGCCCGTTACCCTCCTGAGGCACGTGGCACGTGAAACCTCCCTGTCTGGCACAACCGGCCTCCCACGGTGCTGGGTAGGTTGTGGTTTCATAGGGCCTGTCTGGCCGCCGACCCTCGGAAAGTGTCACCCAGCCTGGGAGTGAGAGAGGAAGACGAACGAGGCTTGCAAAGGGCCAGCCGGGGCTAACGGCCTCCTGGCGGGAGGCAGGGCAGAGAAGAGCTAGCAAACCTGGAGAAGAGCCCGGGTCCTGGACGGCACTGGAGTGAGGACTCGCTGCCAGTGGGGCTCCCTCCCCTGAGGAGATCTTGGCCCAGCTCAGCCAGAGAGGAGCGCAAGTCCAGTCTCAGCCAGAATGGAACCCTGTCTCTGGCAGGTGTCTTAGTTTGGGCTCCCCCGGGAGCAGACCCTGAGACAGAGATTTGAGTGTGTGAGTTGATTTTTGAGAGGGAGAGAACACCTCTAGGGGCTCGGGGAAGTAGGACAGGAAGGGCGTGTTATGCAGATGGGCCCTGTGGGTGATGTAGCTTAATCCCGCTGGAGGGACTCCGGGAGCACCCACGGGGACTCGGTGCTCCAGGGCGAGGGAACTGGGGTATTTACGCCCCCGCTTCAGCGTTTTCCTCTCAGAACCTCCTGGAGCCCACCCTGGAGGAGGTTCTGCTCCAGGAGGTCTGGAGAAGGGCTGAGAATTTGCATTTCTCACAAATTCCTGGGGGGTGCTGAGTTTGGCCCCTGCAGGGACCACGTGCTGAGAACCACTGAGTTACGTACCATTTAAACACGGCTGTTCAGTGGGCGAGAAAAAGGGCGGGAGAGATATTAGGTCCAGTCTGACCATAAAACTAATTCCCATTCATCGTCCTCTGACCTCCCCCATCCCCCTCCAGATACCCAGTAGGCCAGGAGGAGACTATATTAGCACTGTTTCCCCCTTTTCTGTCCTTCCCTCTAGCTTCTGTATTTTCTCTGGGCCAGAAGTGCCGTCTCTTTAACCGCAAGAGGGACTTAAGATTTTTTTTCTCTGTTGACATTTCCTTTGTGACTGGTATTATCGAGTTTTGTCAGTGTTCTGTATACACTTGAGAAGACCCCACCCCCACCCTGTAATCATGGATTGAATTCCTGCCAGACGTCAATTTTGTGTATTTAGATAGACTATGAGTTTATTTTCTTATGGCTTTTTGATGATGGTGTTTTAAAATCTCCGCCTACGATGACTTTTCCTTCCCGTGTTCCTCATGATGTTTGGTTTCTGCATCTTGTTGTCAGTTTCTTTGGTAACTGTAGATTCGTGTCTGTGTGACTTTCACCGTTAGTGGTGGCTGTCACCATTACGTAGGGCTCCCCTTTAGCTTAAAAGCGTACTTTTCCCCCTTGCCTTGAATTTAGTTCATCTAACGTTAATATCGTTACCCCTGCTTACCTTCCGTTTAAGTTTGATTAAAGCATTTTTCCCCAGCCTTACCGTGTTTCCTGATCTTAAAAGTAACGCATGCTCTCTGTAGGAAAATTTGAATGTGTCAAAAAGTGATTAGAAAATACAAATACTGCAGAGACTGACTGAAAACAACTGTTCATGCCTCCTTCTTCTCCCCTTCTTTTATTTTTAAGAGGGATGGAGGAGAGGGGCAGAGGGAGATAGAGAGAGAGAGAGAAAGAGAGAGATCTCAAGCAAGCTCCATACTCAGTGCAGAGCCCGACATGGGGCTCAATGCCATGACCTTGGAATCATGACCTGAGCTGAAATCAAGAGTCAGATGCTCAGTCAACCAAGCCAGCCAAGGGGTCCCTCTCCCCTTCTTTTTTTAAAATTTTTTAAACATTCATTTATTTTTGAGAGAGAGACAGAGAGAGAAAGAGAGAGAACAAGTGGGGGAGGAGCAGAGAGAGAGAGAGAGAGAGGGAGGGAGGGAGACACAGAATCCGAAGCAGGCTCCAGGCTCTGAGCTGTCAGCACAGAGCCCGACACCGGGCTTGAACTCACGAACCACAAGATCATGACCAGAGCCAAAGTTGGGTGCTCAACCAACTGAGCCACCTGGGCGCCCCATCCTCTTCTTTTTTTTAATGCACATGTTACATTAGTTAAGATCCTGTAGTAAAAACAAGTTACTGTTCATCCTGTTTCCCCTCCAAGCTAGGAAGCATCATACTTCTCTTTTTATTAAAGAAGGTCTGCGAACATTATTTTCATGGGGGTAGAGCAGTCCGTTCTCAAGCCATCAAGCTTGGCACTGGTGGGAACTAGAGCCTCCCACCTGTATGTTGTCACATACATCAAAGGCAAATGAAGCTTTATCAGGAAAAAAAAAAAGAGAGAAAGAAGAAAACAGAGAGAAAGGAAAGGAAAAAGAAAAGGAAAGAAAAGAGGCAAGAAAAGAAGAAAAGAAATGAAATGAAAAGAAAAAGGAAGGGAGGGAGGAAGAAAGGAAGAAAAAACCACCCAGCCCAGGGAGTGTGTGAGTAAAGCCAGATGACTCTGGACCTGTGTGTTCAGGTAAGTCAGGGTCTTTCACTTGTTAGGTTTTTTTAAAATTTGTTTCATCCAGCTTGAATATTGACATTGACCTAAGTTAAACCCAAGTACGACACAGTGCTCTGTGCTCCTGTACATTAAACTGAAATCCCTTGGGCACAATTTGCCAGCGATCGTGACTCCCTCGATCCAGCGGGCACTCTCTGGCCCTCATCGGGCCACGTCTGACATTGTTGGCCGCTTCCTTCCTGGCACCTGTCTCCTCCTGAGGCCCCAGCACCACTGTCTTCTCTGAGTTGGCTCCTCCCTTCCAGGGGATAACTCATGATTCTCAGCATCGGGACACACCGGATCCATCCTGCTAGCGCAGAGCAACTCAGCCTGTCCCCTGAGCCCCAAACCTGTGTCCTCTCTCTCCTCCATGGCCCAGGGTCCCTCGGAACCGTAAGCTCAGTCTGTCCTATGACTAACTTAGCATTCTCCTCTCGGCCTCGCAAACCTGCTTCTCGTTATCTCCTGTGTCGGGGAAGGGCTTTGCCTCGTCACCAAAGACCGGAAGGCTTTTCATTCTCTTTCTGCTCTGTTTCTCAGCATCTGCTTAGTTCCTCTTGACTGTGATTCTGCCTGGCCACGTCCCGAGCCACTGGTCCTTTGTTCAGATCCTCGGCATTTTTCGCTTTGATCTTTATTTGAAGACTTGAGACTGAGGGAATTCAGGTGCCTGGGATTATATCAATCATCATTCTTGACACACCCCATCATGGTCATCCTTTATGATTTTCCCTCACTGTTTTTAAAGTGTAATTATTTATTTTTGAGATAGAAACTGCAAGTGGGGGAGGGGCAGAGAGAGAGGGAGAGAGAGAATCCCAAGCAGGCTCTGAACTGTCAGTGCAGAGCCCCATGCGGGGCTTGAACCCACAAACCATGAGATCATGACCTAAGCCGAAATCAAGAGTTGGATGCTTAACCGACGGAACCACCCAGGTGTCCCTCATTTCCCTTACTTTTAATTGAGATGGAATTCACATGACATCAAATACATTATTATGAAGTGCATATGGTTCCATGGCTTTCAGTATATTCACGACATTTTGCAACTGTCACCAGTATCTAATTCCAGAATATTTTCATCATCTCCCCAAAGACGCCCTGAACCTGTTAGCCATCTCTCTCCCAAGTCCTTGGGCAACCACCGAGATATGTCTGTCTCTCTGAATTCGCCTTTTCTGGCCATTTGATATCAATGAAATGTACAGTATGTAGCTTTTTGTGTCTATCTTCTTTCTCTTAACGTACTGTTTTCCAAGTTCATCCATGCCGTGGGATGGATTTACTTTTCGTGGCTCAGCACATTTTATTATTTTATTTATTCATTTTATTTATTTATTCTTCAGGTGATGGATAGGTGGGTTGTTTCTGCTTTTTCGTTATTAGGAATAATACTGCTATGAACATTCGTGTAGAAGTCGTTGTGTGGAATGTTTTCGGTTCTCTTGGGCATATACTGAGGAGCGGAATTGTTGGGTCATAGGATAATTGCATGGTTCATTTTTCGAGAAGCCATCAGATGTTGTCCGTAACTAGATGGTTTTTCGCAGCAGTGGAACCAGTTTCTCCTGGGACTTTAAAAAAAAAAAAAAGGCCGCCGTAGTATGCGTGAGGTGGTATCTCATGGTTTTATTTGCATTTCTCTAATAAGTAATTATTTTGAGCATCTTTTCATGTGCTTGTTTGCCATTAGGCTACCTTATTTAGAGAAATGTCTATTCAAATCTTTTGCTGATTTTAATTTAATTTATTTAAAAAATTTTTTTAATGTTTATTTATTTTTGAGAGAGAGACAGAGTGTGAGTGGGAGAAGGGCAGAGAGAAGGAGACACAGAATCGGAGGCAGGCTCCAAGTTCTGAGCTGTCAGCACAGAGCCCGACATGGGGCTCAAACTCACAAACCGTGAGATCACGACCTGAGCTGAAGTCGAACACTTAACCAACTGAGCCACCCAGGTGCCCCCTTTTGCCAATATTTAAAATGCGTTATTTGTCTTCTTAGTGTTGAGTTATGATTGCTTATAGCTTTTGGGCACATGCTCTTATCAAATATATTCTGTATGTAATTTTGCAAATGTATTTGCAAATATTTCCTTCTGTTCTGTGAGTTGTCTTTTCTCTTTATTGGTAGTGTCCTTTGATGCGCAAAACTTTTTTGTTGTCATGAAAGTCAAGTTTTTAATTTTTTTTTCTTTGGGTGGTGGAGCTTTTGGTGTCATATCTAAGAAACCATTGCCCAGTCCAAGGTCACAAAGATTGACACCTAAATTCTCTTCTTTTTTCTTAAAAAAATTTTTTTTAAATTTTTTTAACATTTATTTACTTTTGAGAGACAGAGTGTAAGCAGGGGAAGGGCATAGAGAGAGAGAGGCAGACGCAGAATCTGAAGCAGGCTCCAGGCTCTGAGCCATCAGCACAGAGCCCGACGCGGGGCGCGAACTCACAGACTGTGAGATCATGACCTGAGCTGAAGTCGGCCACTTAACCGACTGAGCCACCCAGGCGTCCCTTAAAAATTTTTTAATGTTTATTTTTGAAAGAGAGAGAGAGAGAGAGAGAGAGAGCCAGCATGAGCATGAGCAGAGGAGGGGCACAGACAGAGAGGGAGACACAGAATCTGAAGCAGGCTCCAGGCTCTGAGCTGTCATCACAGAGCTGGACGCGGGGCTTGAACTCGGGAACAGTGAGATCATGACCTGAGACGAAGTCGGACGCTCAACTGACTGAGCCACCCAGGCGCCCCACCTAAATTCTATTATAAGTGTCTTGCAGTTTTAGCTCTCATACATAACTCTGTATCCATTGTGAATTCATGTTTGTGTATGGTTTGAGGTAGGGGTCCAAATTACTTTTTTTTCCCCCATGAGGATATTCAGTGGTCCCAGTACCATTTGTTGAAGGAACTGTTCTTTTCCCATTGAATGGTCATGGCATCCGTGTCAAAAATAAATTGCCTTGTAAATATAAGGGTTTAGTTTTGGACTCAATCCTATGTCATTGATCTATGTGTCTGGCCTTGTGCGAGTACCGCCCTGTCTTGATAACTCTTCCTGTATAGCAAGTTGTAGAAGTCAAGAAGTGAGTCTTCCAAACTTACTCTTTTTTTCAGGATTGTTTTGTCCATTCTGGGTCCCACATGTTGACCTATGAATTTTAGGACAAGTTTGTCCTTTTCTGCAAAAAGGCATTGGAATTTTGTCAGGGATTTTGCATTGAGTCTATAGGTCAATTTGAAGAGTATCATCATGTTAGCAATATTAATACTTCCAATCCATGACATGGAATGTCTTGGGTACCTGGCTGGCTAAGTCAGCAGCGTGTGTTTACTCTTGATCTTGGGGTTGTGAGTTGGAGTTTGGGGTTGTGAGTTGGAGCCCCAAGTTGGGTGTAGAGAGTACACAGACATAGAGTGTCTTTCTACTTATTTAATTTTCTTTAATTTCTTTAAACAATGTTTTATAATTTTCAATATACAAGTCTTGCCTTCTTTTTAAAAAATGGTTATTTATTTATTTTGAGAGAGAGAGAGCACACACATATGCCTGAGGAGAGGGGGCAGAGTGAGAAGGAGAGAGAATCCCCAATCCATGCTGAGCATGGAGCCTGATGCAGGGCTCCATCCCATGACTGTGAGATCATGACTGGAGCCAAAATCAAGAGTCAGATGCTTAACTGACCGAGCCACCCAGATGCCCCTACAAGTCTTGCCTTCTTTGTCTAAGTTTATTCCTAAATATTTTATTATTTTTGATGTTACTGTAAGTAGAATTGCTTTTTTGATTTCATTTGTGGGCTACTCACTGCTCATGGATAGAAATGCAACTGATTTTTGTATATTGATCTTATATTCTTCTATGTCGCTAAGCTTGTTATTAGCTCTGATTGTGTGTGTGTGTGTGTGTGTGTGTGTGTGTGTGTGTGTGTGTGTTCTTTAGAGCTTTCTATCTGTAATCTCATGTCATCTTCAAACAGTGACAATTTTGCTTCTTACTTTCCAATCTGGATACCTCTTATTTATTTTTTGCTTAGTTTTCCTGGTTCCTTTATTCTTTTCGTGCGCTTTTTACGAAATGCCTGATACTCCATCACGTCGAGAACGAGAGCACTGACCCGCGTGCTATCCTCACTGTTTACCAAAAAGCCTCTTCTGGAGAAGACAGCCAAGTCACGAGTGGGCTCAGGGAAACACAGGGCACATCCGGCAGGCCGTTGTGTGCACCGGCACCGGGGATGAGGCACAAATCGGGACAGAAGGAACGGCCGCTCTGTGTTTTCTGCCCGCTACCTCATCAAGGCGCCCTGCCTACTCTTAGGAGGAGGTCGGAGCAGATCACGTCTGGGGGAGGAAACGAATGTCCTCAGCTGATCCAGGCAGCAGGCACGGAGAGAGGGAGCACAGACCGTGTCACCCTGCGGTCAGGGTGTCCAATTATAGGGAAGAACGGGGACCATCTATCCTCATTCAGACATGATTTTACTCATCAGAGCAGCGAAGATGACAAAGACGAATAAGAGTCAGGGTCGGTGAGGATGCAGAGAAAAGCCACTCTCATATACTTCTCATGGGACAGAACCTCGTATCTGGAGAACAATCTATCAATTCATATTTAAAGTTCGGGGCTCATTCGGACAATCTGTCCTCAGCTGAAAATGAGGTAAGTGTGCAGGAGCGAGAGAAACGGCAGCTCGCCACGCGTCTGTCTCGAGTCCTGCCGCTCCGCCGTGGACAGTTGGCTGCAGAGGCCGTATGTCACTGTCACCCTCCTCCTCACCATCGTCCTGGGGAGCTCCTTCGCCCCTTCTCCCGTGCTAAGTTCCACGCTTTTCTCTTTCTTGGTTTATGTGCTTATTTTGGTGAAACACAGCCAGAAGCGTCATTAAGATCGACCACGGGGAAGATAAAGTCTTTTGAGACCATCCGTGTCTGAAGAGAGCTTTATCGTAATTTTCTATGTGATCGATGGGCTGGTTGAGATAGATACTACCTTCTGAAAGATTTCGATGCTTTGGCTTCATTGCCTTCTTTCAATGTTTCGTAAAGGAACCAAAGGCATTCCGATTTCCGATCGTGTGTGTGCACGCGTGCGTGTGTGTTTTCCTTTCTGGAAGCTGGTGGAATCCTCCATTTTGTCCCCAGAGTTTTGAAATCCACAGTGAGCCTTGGTGTGGGTCAGTTTAGTGGCTTCAATCTGGAACCTAATGTCTATCGGTTTTCGGGAAATGTCTTGGAGCGTTTCATTGATAATTCCTCCCCGATGATTTTCCTCGTTTCTCTATTTCGGTGTCTCCCATTATTCCATTAGTAAGCCTCTTGGGTGGAACCTTTAATTTTCTTATCTTTTCTCTGCCACCTTATCTCTCCTTATATTTTTGCCCGGCTTTGTTCGCTCTCTCTTCAGTTTTATCTTCCTTCCCTTCTAGTCGGTTTTTTATCTCTGCTATCATGATTTTACTTCCAAGGGCTCATTTTTATTCTCTGAGAGTTCCTTTTTATAGCATATTGTTCTTATTTAATAGAAGCGATATGTTTTCTTCTCCTCCAGAGGATATTAATAATATTTCGTCTTTTGTTTTTCGGTTTTTTTCCCTGTACGGTCTGTTTCCATACAGTTTTTTGCTCTTTGCTGTTTCGTTTGTGTCTCGTCCGTCAGAGGCTTCCTGCCGAGGTCTTTCTGGTCCGGATCGCCACCACCAGTTTTGACAGCAGAGGGCCACGGGGGCTGGAGCACAGGGTGAGGGTGGATATCTAGTGATCAGTGTCCTTCTGAATGGCCTTCGCTCTGGCCCCCCTCATTTCCGTTTCCCCATTTTACTCACCCCCAGTTCAGGAGGTACCCAGTGCTGCTGGCTTCAGTGTCTCTTGAGGCTTCTCTGGTGTATATTGAATTGGTCTCTCGGGGTTTCCCACGGTGACCTGGAGCTCACTGCTGGACTCCCCTCCATGCGCTTTCTGCCACTTTCCAGCTCCCCGGGTATTGTGACTTCTGTCTCCTCTTGGGTTTTCTCTGACCCTGGGAAAGCATGTATGGGTTTTAAAAAAATCCCTCTACTATAGTTTTCAGTGTTTATTGAGTAGGGAAGCCTGTCACATTCGTAAGTTAAATTCATCTTCTCCCCAAAATTCCATATTAATTTTTAAGACCTTTTTAATATGAATTGATAAATTGCTCTCCGGATATGTGGTCCGTCCCACGAGAAGGATATGAAAGCGTCTCTTTCTCTGCATCCTCGCCGACACCGAATCTTCTTTATCTTTTTTGTCTTTACGGTTCTGATGAGTGAAAAATGACATACTTTGAAATCCACATTTAAAAAAAATTTTTTTTTACTGTTTATTTTTGAGAAAGAGAGAGAGAGACAGAGACAGAGCACAAGCAGAGGAGGGGCAGAGAGAGAGGGAGACTCAGAATTCGAAGCAGGCTCCAGGCTCCGAGCTGTCACCACGGAGCCTGACACGGAGCTCGAATCCACGAACCGTGAGATCATGACCTGACCCGAAGTCAGACGTGCAGCCTCCTGAGCCACCCAGGCGCCCCTGAATCTACATTTTTTAAACCCTAGTGATGATGGGAACTTTTTCATATGTTTAACTGTCTTTATTTTTATAGGGATTTGCCAGCTGATGACCTCTCATTCCTTTCTCTCCTGGAGAATTTGTTTATCTTCGCTTTACTGATTTGTAAGAACTTTATAGATATTAAATAAACTTCTTTCACATTCATCTTACAGGCATTTCTCCCCAACTTGTGCTTTTGACCTTAATTTGTTTCTTGTATTTTTTGACAAATATAAATTTTACATTTCGATGTAGTCAGATCCATTAGTCTTTTCTGTTAGTGGCGTCCCGAGAAAGTTACTCATCCTCCCCAGATGACATAAATATTCATGCATATTTTCTTACAGGTAAATCTTTTTTTTTTCCCCAAAATAAATCCCAAATGGATTAAACATTTTTGTGTTCAGATATTAGAGTGTCAGCCTAGGACCCTCGTCTCAAAGCGTGCTTACCTCAATTTATTTAATACTCTGTCCTTTAACCACTGATTTGAGATTTCTTATTTTCATGTGCTACCGTATTTTAGATTTGGAAACATAGCGGCTGAATCACATGAGGACTGACTGGTTTTGGAGGAGGATGAAGAGGAGGGAGGGGTTATGGAGGCGTCTTGGCTCCGGGCACAGGATCACAGGATGGGTATTGGTGCTACGCATGGAGAAGGGGGAATATGGGGACGCCTGGGTGGCTCAGTCAGTTAAGCATCTGACTTCAGCTCAGGTCATGATCTCACGGCTCATGGGTTCAAGCCCCGCATCAGGCTCTGTGCTGACAGCTCAGAACCTGGAGCCTACTTCGGATTCTGCATCTCCCTCTCTCTCTCTCTTCCCCTCCCCTACTCATGCTCTGCCTCTTTCAAAAATAAATGAACATTAAAAAAAATTAAAAGAAAAAGGATATGGCAGAAGTGGTGGGTGTGGGAGGGGAACTGAGTTCCCTTTTATGGATATGTCAAGTACAAATTCCTGTGGAAGTTCAGGGTGCCTTCAAAATTCAGGTGAGGGGTAACTTCAGCCATCAAAATTGTATTAGTGGTGGGGCACCTGTGTGGCTCCGTTGGTTAAGTGTCTGACAGTTGATTTTGGTTTAGGGCATGATCCCAGGGTCGTGGGATCGAGACCCATATTGGGCTCTGCCCTGGGCATGGAGCCTGCTTGAGACTCTCTCTCCCTCTGCGCCTCTCCCCGTCCCCCCTCTACCTCTCTCTCAAAAAGAAAAAAAAAATAGTATTAGTGGCTTAAAATGGTATTGAAATAAAATAATACTAAAGAACATTAGAGTCTTCTTGTTTCTAGTCTCATAATCCTTAATAATTTTTAACGCGTCTCATCAACAGTTTCCAACTACTTTTTAAAAACTTCCCTCTTTACCTTCTTTGTTCTTAAGCAACAGCATGTGGAGGAAAAAGTAGAATCAAATCCCGCATGGTGTCGACCAAGGCACTTCCCTTTCCTGATGCCGAGTCCATTGGGGATAACAGTGGCTTTTAGGCAGGGTTTAAATTGTGAGGTTTAGCGGTAATATCTGCAAAAGCCCACAGTGCAAGTCCCGGGAGTAAAATAAAGGATGTTCCCACTGAGCGTGCTCATGGTATTATTGGATTTGCAAACTCTAGATCACTCTCGAACACACTACTTCTGTGTTACCTCCCCCGGGAAGCCTTCCCAGATTTCCCAGCCGCGGCAGGGGTTGAGGGCCCTTCGCCTCTGCTCTCCGGGCACCACTGTGGGGGTTGGCCCCACATTCGGCCTGCTGCCTTGCATTTGTGGACTGGCCCATCTCTAGGCTGTACGACCCTTTGGTCACACTCTGTCCCCTCCTTCTCTGCTGCCTTCCCAGGGCCCCACACGCTGCTGAGTTCCAGCGATTGCTGCAAACGTTCATTTACTCCATGCGTGCGAAGAAGAGGCCTTTTTCTGCTTTCTCCGACATCATCCCGGGAGTTTCTGTGTTTGGCATTGCTGTGCGTGTTTGGGCTTCAATGCTCTAGTTTTTTGGTTTAGACCTCAGAGAGCACTTCTCTCCTGTTACCATCTCTTGGCGATCAGGACGGCCCTGTCCCTGGTCACTGCTGCTTCCCTGTGGGACCAGCACACCCCGGCAGGCTCTTCTCCTGGGGGGGCGGTGTGTGCATTTAGGGGTTGAAAGCAGGGTGGTTGGAGTTAGAAAACTTTTTTTGAGTGGAAGGTTATACCCTCGGACTTCCAAAAGGGTTTTGGAGACGGCACAATGGTATTGTTTGCTTTTCTTCTTGGTTTATAATTGCACGGGTAGGAGGAGTCCTGTGTTTCTCGAAGATAACGTTTTCCCTGTGTCAGTGAGGCTCCGAGTCAAGCAGCCAGGAGACACCTTGTTATCACACAGCTGCATGCCGGGCCAGGCTTCCTTATTGGAACATCACCCGCCTTTCCCCTTGCCTCTAAGGAGCCTTCTGAATCAGAAACAATACTCGGTTTTGTCCCCAGCCAGATCGCTGCGGGGTGACAGCATTTGCTCTGTGGGTCTGTAATCACAAGTAGGTTGTGCATTTACACTTCTCCTTGTGTATTTTTGGGCCGTGAGGAGGAAAGATGAAGAAAGAGAGTGTAGGGGTGCCTGGGTGGCTCGGTCGGGTGAGCGTCCGACTTCGGCTCAGGTCATGATGTCACGGCTCAGGAGTTTGAGCTCTGGGTCGGGCTCTGTGCTGACAGCTCAGAGCCTGGAGCCTGCTTTGGATTCTTGTGTCTCCCTCTCTCTCTGCCCCTCCCCTGCTCGCTCTCTCCCTCTCTCAAAAATAAATAAATATTTAAAAAAAATTAAAGAGAGTATGTCTTTAACCGTAGATCGTGGAAGAACCCCAGTGAAAGCTTCGTAGTCTAACTGGCTTTAAAATTCAGTACTACAACAGGGGCGCCTGGGTGGCTCAATCGGTTGGGTGTCCGACTTCAGCTCAGGTCATGATCGCGAGGTCCGTGAGTCCTTGAGTTCGAGCCCCACATCGGGCTCTGGGCTGACAGCTCAGAGCCTGGAGCCTGCTTCGAGTTCTGCCTCTCCCTCTCTCTCTGCACCTCCCCCCACTCACACTCTGTCTTTCTTTCTTTCCTTCTCTCTCTCTCTCTCTCTCTCTCTCAAAAATAAACATTAAATAAAATTCAGTACTACAACAAAAACATCTTGCTATTTTGAAATAATTATAAATTCGCAAGAGGTTGCGACAATGTAGAAGTCTTACGTGTCTTCACTCAGTTCCTCCCAGTGGTCACCATCTTGCAGAACTCTAGAGCAGGATCCTAACAGGTGCGTTGACTTTGGCACCATCCACGGAGCTTAGTCTGATTTCACCAGTTGAACCTGCGTGTGTGTCTATGTTGGTGTGTGTGTGTGTAGGCGGTTCTCTACAGTTTTATCACATGTGTGGATTCCTGGGACCCACACAATTAAGGACACAGAACTGTCCCAGCACCTCAGGGTGCCCCCAGGCTATCCTTCGATACCCACGCCCAACTCCCACCCCATCCCTGACCCCTGACAACCACCGATCTGTTCTCCATCCTATAATTTTGGTATTCTAAGACTGTTCCCTTGGTTGAACCATACAGTGTCTAATCTTCGTGATGGGCTTTGTACACCCAGCATGAGTCCCTTGAGATCCGTCTACGTCGCTGTGTGCAGTGAGTTCATTCCTTTTTACTTCCGCACAGAGTTCCATGATATGGCTTCACCAAAGTCTGTTTGGCCCTTGGCCTGTTGAATGACATTTGGGTTGTTTTAGTTTGGGGAGTTTTGCAAATAAAGTTGCTATCAACGTTTGTGTACAGACGTTCGTACGAAAAGCAATGTTCGTCTCTGTGGGGTCAATGCCCAAGAACGCAGTTGCCGAGTCTTATAATACCCTGTGCGTTCAAACAGGCCCTTTTGGTCGTTTATTCTATTTGCGTGACATCCCTTCTTTAAAAAATCGATCAACTCTTAATCTTCCAATCTAACTTCCAGTGGAGGAAAAGGTTCTGTTTTAACCTTGGCGGCCATGACTATGGTGCCGAAGGGGATAGTTGCGTTCTTCAAGAACCAGGAGTTATCCAGACTATGTGTTGAAAGTTTTGCCCTGTGGTCAGACTTTGGGTTCACACTGATAGGAGCCCAGTGAGGATGCTGGAGGGTCCGACCCACCCCAGCGACAAGAGTGAGGAGGAGCCTGGAGCCTGCTTCAAGTTCCGCCTTGAAAGGGGCAGGCCAGGGGAAAGTCAGCCCCAGGCATTCAAAAGTGTTTGCGAATGACTGGCCACTTCCAGAGAGGTTTGGGACATATGGAAATAGGAAGAAGTGACAGTGGGGAGATGTTCTCAAATAGAGGCAGGGAAGCGTGTGGATGGGATTTGACGGGGAAGAGCTGATGGGTGGACCGGAGTTTCAGAGAGAGGGAATCTCAGTCAGATATTGAGAGCCTCGCCGAGCCACAGGATTCAGGAAGGAGAGCGTGAACGGGCAAGTCTTTGATGTTCTCCAACAATGCTCTGCAGCCTCAGAGCAAGAGGCACGCCGAGGCTGCTTGAATAGCCCAGCCCAGGTTGGGGATCTGCCAGGATGGAGGTGGGACAGGTGGAGAGGGCGAGCAAGGAAGCCCAGGGATGGCTGAAGTAGTCGTCAGGAAGCCATTTTTACCTTCGTTCCTCAAAGAGCAGTGTTCGAGCTTCGACCTTATTTCATTGGAAAAAGGAGCTGGGTACTTGGGTTGGCATTGACAGGAGTGTCTGTAGATTGCTTTAGCCCTGAGCTCTGGTCAGCTTGCTCTTTGGCCTCGGCAGGCTATGCTACAGGGTCTGGAAAGGCCTGTGACCAACACCAGCAAAGAGCCTAGAGCAAACCCTTTACTTGCTATTGCTCTTACGCCCTTAGGGCAAGATGGCTGCCTTCCGAGCCATGAGGGTAGGTCCTGACCGGCCGCCAATTTCCTGCTTTTCTCACACACAAGCGAGGACAATCGGCTGCCAGGAAATACCCCCGCAGGACATCTAGGAACACTGGAAGGGACATCTAGGAACAAATGCAGAGTGGGTGTCATATGGCAGCTCGAGATGAATGCTCTGACCAGGTGTGGCTCTGCCTCCCCAGGTGCCCCTGGCTCAGTGTAAACACAACACAAACAGGTCTGGCCCCGAAGCACGCTGTCTTCTTGAGACCTTTCCGTTTTCATTCCTTTTCCACATCAAAACATCCCAGCCCCGTGCAGCCAGCGTGCTCCCGTGTGACAGTCCGGCTCACATCTGTTCTGCCTGGTCAGTGCCTCCAGTCTACATCTCGATGGTCTCTGGGGTTAGCAGAGACACGTTCGATCCTGCAGCCCTTTGGGACCCTAATAAAAGCTGCTATTTACAGAACACTTCCATGCTACGCAACACTTCGACGTGTGCCATTTTCCGTGAGCACGCATGAGCGTCTTCCTTGTGCATAGGTTTCATGCTGCCGTTGACCTCGGAGCATTCAGGGCTCCGAATACAGAGTCCCCAAATGCCAGAGAAGAGGGGACTGACCAGACGCCTTGCTCTAAGTTATTCCATTCCTGGGCTTGCCAATAGCATTTAAAGAAAACTCCAAGTGACCAAGCGCCAAGATGTGACCCGCTTCTCTCCAGGGCTTCATGTTTCTTATGTTCTGTTTTGCTCTTTCTCCCCCCCCACCCACCCACCCCCCGCCTGTAATGACTGTGCCTTTTGCTATTTCAAGGAAAAATCTCGTCGGCTTCGGAGCATTCAGAATCAATATCACAGTAAATAAGAAACATAATGAAAGGAAAACACACTCCAGCCTGTAGACAAATTTTATCGCTTAAATTCACACGTTATTATTAGAATCAGCTGCAAATACCAGACTTTCGACTGTCTTTTGATGGGGCGAGATGGGAGAATGCTCTTTGAATTTGGGGCAGCAACTTGGAGGCCCCACCTATGGGCGCTCTGCTGTTTCCCATTTGGGCGACTTGTCGGTTCTTGTTTAAAAGGTGAAATTTAAATGGAGGAAGCAGTGGAGAGGAATTTCTCAACAAAGGAATTGAAATCAGGGATGGCTTTCCTTTTCAAAGCTCCCCTCCTGAATGCACAGCTCTGTGTGATATATTTAGTTTAACACTTTGGTATTTTGTGCCTTACATCCCCTTTCTTGCTTCTTTTCGTCTTCTGCTTTCTTTGGTCTTTGCTTTGATCTCTCTATGGAATAGCCTTTAAAACGCTTTTGCACACAGCAAAAACATCTTTTTAATCTCCCCCCATTCTTCCTGAAGTTTTCTGCTCCCGCCTCTTTTTTCTTTCTTTCTTTCTTTCTTTTTTTATTCTCCCGTCCCGTCGTCAGAAAATGCATTATTTAAGCCACAAAGCTGAGAGCCACTCAGAGACTAAAATATGCATGATAGCTGCCTTGGGTGTTATTTCAGCACGCATTTTCACGTGCTCGCTTTCTCTCCATGGATGGTCAGAACGGCCAGGATTTCGCAGACAGTGGAGAAGGGGCCGTGGGTCGCTGCTGTCCCTTCAGAGTCTGGCGGGGCCGTCTGGGGGAGCTCAAGGTTCAGCAGTTTCTTCTAGCTGCCTCCCAGCCCCTTTGAGCCTCGCCCTCAGCCCAAGGGCTCGTTCTCTGGAGAGGGCCGAGCGGCATCCACGGACGGGTGCCTAGAAAGGTAGATGCGTGTATACCAAGCCCAGAAGGTGAGGATGGATGCTTCAGAGTTACAGAGAGGGCCAGTTCCAGGACAGCCCTGGGTCCTCAGCTGCAGCACGCAAGGTGCAGGTCTACGCAAGCAGATGAACATCGGGTTTCGTGGCCTCGCATCCCCGGTAATCAGAGGCAGCATGACAGAAAGCGCGGCCAAGTCACTTACAGACTGTGTGACTCTCGGTAAGGACCTTACCCTCTCTGCGCCTCAATTTCCTCATCCGTAAAACGGGGGTGATAACAGAGTCATTATGAGAGCGAAAAGAGTCGATGTGGCCGAAGCAGCTATGGCCGTGGAGGGCCCTTCCTGAGTGCCAAGAAGTGTTAAATGTTAAGGCAAACATCGAAAACAAATAAACGTGCGAACAGAAGTTGGGAGAATGGTGGGGGGTTGCAAGATAGGTCATTCTCTCATGTATTCCAGAAGGGGAACAAGTCTGAATAGTGTTCTGGAGCGTTCTGTGATTAGCCGGCCTTCTCGGTCAGCTTGCTGGGCAATTTTGGCACCTAGATGTTTCAGTAGAGACACAGGCGGGCCTGGTGTTGGAAGTGTCTGAAATGTCCTGATGATTAGCGAGACGGAACTTGGCATCCGGGAAGTCGGCCTCACCGGGGTGTGCTTGCCGTGAAGCTGACAAAACCGATGTTCAGCGACCTCTCCCTGGCTCGGTCCGCCTGGCAGTGCGTTCACCCCAAAGCCCACGTGGTTTTGGAGAATTCATGAGAGACTTCCTTTTCCTTAAAGAGATCTTGCCAATTTTACACTCTTGAGGTCCTACGAAACCCGAATTTGTTTCTGGAACTTACTATCTCCGTTTGACACACGTGAAACCCCACACAGGTTTTTCCACCTTCCCTTTTTCAATTTTAAAAGGTAATTTTTAACGTTTATTTATTTATTTATTTATTTATTTTTTTAATGTTTATTTATTTTTGAGACAGAGAGAGACGGAGCATGAGTGGGGGAGGGGTAGAGAGAAAGGGAGACACAGAACATGAAGCAGGCTCCAGGCTCTGAGCTGTCAGCACAGAGCCTGACGCGGGGCTGGAACTCACAGACCGTGAGATCATGACCTGAGCCGAAGTCGGCTGCTTAACCGACTGAGCCACCCAGGCGTCCCTATTATTTATTTTTGAGAGACAAAAAGACAGAGTGTGAACAGGGGAAGGGCAGAGAGAGAGGGAGACACAGAATCCGAAGCAGGCTCCAGGCTCTGAGCTGTCAGCACACATCCCGACGCGGGGCTCGAACTCACAGACTGTGAGACCATGACCTGAGCTGAAGTCGGCTGCTTAACCGACTGAGCCACCCGGGCGCCCCTAAAAGGTAATTTTTAAAAATGTATCATTTGGGGCGCCTGGGTGGCTTGGTCAGTTAAGTGTCCGACTTCGACTCAGGTCATGATCTCACAATTCATGGGCTTGGGCCCCATGTCAGGCTCGCTGCTGGTGGCCCAGAGTCTGCTTCAGAGCCTCTGTCCCCCGCTTTCTCTGCCCACCCTCGCTTGTGCTCTTGCTCTTTCAAAAAGAAGCAAAAGCATTAAAACAATTAAAATGCCTTATTGGTTTTTGCATGGCCACTTTTGTGCATTTAGTTGGTTAGTTGTTTCAGGCACAAAGATATTGTCAGGCATATCTGAAAAGCCGTGTATTTTAAGTCCATATTTTATGTTCTTGCTATGGGACCGTAGCTGATTCTTACATTAAAAAATCTCTTAAGGGGCACCTGGGTGACTCAGTCGGGTAAGTGTCCGACTTCAGCTCAGGTCATGATCTCGCGAGTCATGATTTGGAGCCCCGCGTCGGGCTCTTGCTGTCAGCATGTGTGGAGCCCACTTAAGGTCCTCTGTCTCTGTCTCTCTCTCTCTCTCTGCCCCTCCCCCTCTCAAAAATAAATAAACATTTTAAAAAATCTCATAAAAAAAGACACTGCAGAAATGTCGGGCATTGTGACTAATAACCCTGCTAAAAACCTGTGTTGAAAACCGTGTTTTCTCCCTGAGCGATCTTCATGCCCCCAAGCGCAGTGAGCTAAAAGTTTTCATCAGGGGTGGAGAGAAGGCTGGTGTCAGGGGAGTCTAGGGGTATGACAGAGACCCAAGAGGCCAAAACCTCATTTGCAGAGCCCGGAGTTGCTTTGGGAACAAGTTTCCCATCAACCAGATGACCCAAATGAGGGTCAAAAAAGCAAACTGGCGGCAAAATACAGAAGCAGATCTTCAGTGAGGCCAGGTGTTAAAATTCACGCTGAAAACAACTTTCCACCTCTCTTTCTCCAACTTCCAAGTTAATCCATGCTTATAGACCAGCCCCCATGCTGTGTGATTCCATTTTTATGAAATACGCAGAAGAGGCAGATTCCTAGAGATGGAAGGCAGATTTGTGGGTGCCAGAGGCTGCGGCGGCGGGGGTAGAAAGTGGTGAGGGACTGCTTAGAGGGTTGAGGGTTTACGTTTGGGGTCTTGGAAAGTTCTAGAACCTGAGAGTGGTGATGGTTGCACCACGCTGTGAATGCACAGAGTGCTACTGAATCGTACGCTTAAAAAATAATCAAAATAGTCAATCTTACGTGTGTTTTACCGTAATAAAACAATGAGAAGGAGCCCCTCAGTGTTTTCAAGCAGTTTCGAGTTTGCGTGAGAATCATCTGGGGTGCAGGTCAACCCTACTAATGCCAACTAAACAAGAACTTAGGGTGTGCCTGGGGACCTGCACGGGCACAAGCTCCCAGGTGAGTCCCAGGTAGGGACCCCATTCTAAGGAACGCTGGCTTTGAGGCAGGCGCTTTTTTTTTTTTTTTTTTTTTTGCTTTTAATTGGAAAATGCCATATGTCGATTTTCTCATCACAGCTGTCACAACCCATGCCTTGGCAGCTAGCGGCATGCCCACAGCTCAGCAGCTGCTGGCAGGGAGATGTATTGGGTATAAGTGTCTGTGGTGGTGACAGTGGCACTGATGGTGGCAGTCGTAATATTGGTAGAATCGTGGCACTAGTGGTAATAGTAAGAGGACACATGGGAGTGAGGGCAGAGGCCAGGAACCTGTGAGGTCCTGGTCAAGGGGGGACCTAATGGTGAGGTCGTTCCACGCAACAGGGATCTGGTTTTGGGAACGGCAAGATGAACTCTCGCCGTGTAGACCGAGGTCGACTTCAAGGAGCTCAGTCTTTCAGATGAGGCGAGAGAAGAAAGTTTGCAGGTAGTGGGAGAGGCAGAGATGGGCAGTGGCGCCCCTGGGATTCTGGAACTTCTGCTCAGGTAGGATGAGTCCTGTTCCACACACGGGGGCTAATTCACGCCGACAGCATTGTCGAGGCGGTCGCCTCTAAGCCAGAGCTGCTCAGAGCGTGTTCATCAGGAGGGCACCCGCAATAGCCCCTGGGAACTTGTTAGAAATGCAAGTTCTTGGGCCACACCCCAGACCTACTGGTGGTTCTGAGGCAGGTCAGCATTTGAGGAAGGCTCATTTAAGCTTAGACTCATTCTCGTGTCGCCAATATCTTGAGAACTAGAACATTCAATAAGTCTCGTCGTCAAGACATAAGAACCATGCGAGGGTTGAGAGGTACAGACGTGGCTCAGCCCCGGGCAGCATGGGCCACCTGGGAGTTTACAGCTTTGTGGCTCCGAGGTTCATGGGCTGGTTTTGGGGACAGGTTAGAGACGAGTCTGCAAGATCAACACTTGCTTCCGAGCAGGGCTTAGACGTGGGACAGATGGTTTATTTTCTAATATCGCTGGAAGTGTGGGATCTAGATATAATTCTGCAATAAGGTTCTGCCGTAGTTCTCAGTCTTTATAACTTTCTTGTTGCCAATATGTACTCTGTCAGCCTGGATGACAGGTGTTTCTTTTATTGGTAAGAAGATCTATCTCTCTTCTGGTCCCTTCTGATCATAGGCGGTGTTTGCCTCTTCCGTCATGACCTCCCCAAATGCTATTTACTGAAACCTTTAAGAAACACAAAGATTCCCAAATGACTCCGGACCAATTTAGTATTGGATTTTATAACACTGGAAGGTAAACATTTATTTTTGCAGACATGGAGTTTTGTTTCTTCTCTCCAAGTTTGTCGGTGAGAAAAATAACACTTAAAATGTTTTTCTTACTGATATTATACTATCCAAACGCGGTTTTACCTGTCAAGGATGATAAAGGATCTTGGGCGGTGGAGGTGACACTTCTTAGCGCTGTCAGGTTGCGGTCACCTTAGCGTTGTCACCTTTCCTGGTGAGCCTGGGAGCCTCGATTTTACTTGGTTATCTTACGGGCTCTCTTGCTTTCAGGCGATTTCCAAATCTCAACACCCCAATGCCTCAGACTGTTAAAACAGTGTTCCCCCAGGATTAGTCTTTCTGGAAGTCTCCTGAGCTCTCCTACTCATCCACTTCTCTTGATGCAAATCTATCCCCGCAGGGCACAGCTGTTTCCAGAAGGGAATTCCTTTTTCTCTCTGGTCCCCTCAGGAGCCTACTGTGTGTCTAGATCTATGGACCATTCTCAGCTCTCATTTTCTCTAATGCGTTTGATTTTCCTGACGTTGGACATTGGGTTACTCTTTGAGGATAAGAACTGTGTCACTCGCAGCCATGCAGGTACCCTGTATGTATTTGTGAAATGAATAACACGTATCTTTCTTTTGGAAACTCTACCCTCGATAGGATTCTGCCCCTATGGCGCTGTTTCCAGTCAGCCCTGTTCCCTATAGCTCTTGTTCCTGCCTCCTTAATGCGCACATGTCCCAACATGCTGTTCCAAGTCTTCACTCCCTCTCCTGGAGCCTTCCGTCTCTCATATGGCCTCCTCTCTCACCACCGTGTCCCCTACCCCCTGTGCCTGCCTCGTCACCTCTGGGTCACTAGTTTGGTTCAACAGTCTACCTGAGTGTCTCCTGGCACCTCAGCCTGTCCCCAGGCTTCTCTTCTTTGTCTTTTTTTTTTCATTAATGACATCTTCCCAGGCCCAGACACTAGCGATCCTGCTGTGCCTGAGAAGACCCGACTCTGTGCTTCTGGTTTTCACTGTGTGTTTATGTGTCCCGGGCTGGTGAGCACACAGGTCCAAACCTTCTGCTCGGCTCAAACGCTGCCTCCTTCACGAGCACCCCCCCCCGGGCCAAAATAATTTCCCCCTCTTCGTTGCACTTCCTTCTGTGGCCATTTTTCTTGGGCTGTTGGTTCCATTTTTCTTGTCGTGCTGAATACTGTCGCTTTTGGGACATGTCTCACCTGCTTAACTGGATTGTCAGCATCTGGGGAAAGCACTTGTGTCTGGAGCGATTTTGAATCCAAGCAAGGGCACGAGCCACTACCTTCTTTTTTTTTTTCTAATATTTATTTTTGAGAGAGAGAGAGAGAGCGTGACCAGGGAGAGGGGCAAGGGAGAGAGAGGGAGACACAGAATCCGAAGCAGGCTCCGAGCTGTCAGCACAGAGCCTGATGTGATGTCGAACTCACAAACCATGAGATCATGACCTGAGCTAAGTCGGCCACTTAACCAACTGAGCCACCCAGGTGTCCCTCTACCTTCTGAAGCTTAGAACCACACGCAGCGACTGGGGAAAGAAGCCTGACCAGTACCATTTGTTCTTGAATCCTGCGAGTTAGATGGTGGCATCTCCCACAGGTATCCCCCTAAAAGCCCATAGACCAACACTTCTGTTGTGTTTAGAAGAAGGTGTCCCCAAACCTTGTGAGAATGGTGTCTACTCCTGTGTAGGGGGCCCCAGACTTTCAAGTGATATTAACTGACTAGAAAGACAAGCTGTCATTCATGGGAAGTTATAAAACTGACCTATATCGGTGATATTCATAGGCCGATTATTATTAGAAATAACATTTATCGAACGTGTATTAAGTTTATACGTAACATCTCATTTATTCTTAATAGCCGTAGGGCTAATACCAAATGATTAGGCATTACCCTTTATACTTTTCGAAGCCCTTTAATGCCCATATCTCGGGAGCCTTGAGATGTAGAAGGGACTGGTACTGAACCACTCTGTCCTGTCACTCTGTCCACTCTAGAGTCTTAGTCACAACCACTGAACAATGGGGAAACCACTTGGCATTTAGACATGGTGACTGGCATGTATAGGAGCTGACCTCCAGTTACCAGGCAGAGCCACAGTGAGGTCCCAGGCAGCAAAAGGGTCCCCTGGTGTGGTGCTCAGCGCCCAGAATATTCTCTCTGCACTTACGGAAGTTCCCAGAATTCCTCCTGCTACGGGCCAATCCCAGTGAATGGGCTGGTCTCCTGTTGTACCTTTCTGTAGGTATGGTGCCCGTGCGGGATCCACTGCCTTCTATGTCCTTCCATCCTGTTCACCCGCCCAACACTCATGAGGAAAACTGAAAGGCCAAGCAGGCATGGCTTCCCAACTTTCTTGCCAGAATTCTTGTTCCAAGAAATTTAATTAACAGACAGATCCAGCCAACATTCAGTCAATAGATGGGTTCTAGAAGCTGAAAACTCTCTGAGCACCCCAGTCCCACGTACTTGGTTATCGTCTCTCACTTATAGCGAGCGAAGAAGCAGAGGGTCCCCACAGCCTGGCTTCTCCACCAGCTCCGTCCCCAACCCTGGGGGTGATGGCAAGGATGTTAGCAATACTGGTGAGACCAGTCGGTGAAAACATCAACACTAAATAACTTGTTTTTTAAGTTTATTTATTTATCATGAGAGAAAGAGAAAGGAGAGAGAGCAGGTGGAGGAGGGGCAGAGAGAGAGGGAGAGAGGGAGTCTCAAGCAGGCTCTGCGCTGTTAGCACAGAGCCTGATGCGGGGCTGATGCGGGGCTCGAACCCGTGAACCAGGAGATCATGACCCGAGCCCAGATCAAGAGTCAGATGCTTCACCGACTGAGCTACCCAGGCACCCCCCAACAATAAATAACTTCTCGAGGGTGTACAATGTGCCAAGCATGCACCAAGAAAGCCCTATGCATTTTGACCTTAGTGGTTCTCAAAGCAACCCCCATAGTACAGCAGGGGCACCCCCTGGGTCTTGTTAGAAACACAGGTTCTCATGGCGTGCCTGGGGGGCTCAGTCGGTGAAGCATACCCTTCTTGATTTCAGCTCAGGTCATGATCTCGGCGTTCCTGAGATCAAGGCTCTGCACTGACAATGCGGAGCCTGCTTGGGATTCTCTCTCTCTTTCTCTCTCTGCTCCTCCCCCACTTTTGTGCACATGTCTGCACATCAGCACACATTCTCTCTCTCTCTTTCAAAATAAATAAATAAACTTTAAAAATAAAAGAAAATAAACATAAATACTCAGGCACCACCCACCCCCCCCCCGACTTTCTGAAAATGGAACAGTGGAGGAGGGGTCGGCAGTCCGTTTCAGCACCTCCAGCTCATGCTCAGTGCGAGAGCCTTCGTTCTGGCTTTGAGGCTTCTTCCCACCTTGGGTGCAGCTTCCTCAGGTCCCTGGGCTGCTCTGAAATCTCTGTCCAGGTGCCCTCCACCTGCGTGGGTGGAAAGAGGGGACAGTATTACTGATGCCAGCTACCTACTCAGGACTGAGCAAGTATTTATGCTCTGCCAGCGATCATTCTAGGCATTCTCTCTCTGTCTCTCTCTCTGTCTTTCTCTCTGTCTCTCTCTCTCTCTCTCTATATATATATATATGTATATATATATATATATATATATATATATATTTATTTATTTTAAAGAAAGAGAGATGAGAGCGCACACACATGAGCAGGGGAGGGGCAGAGGGAGAGAGAGAGAGGATCTCAAGCAGGCTCCACGGTGTCAGCGCAGAGCCTGACGCAGAGCCCGAAATGACAACCAGTGGGATCGTGACCTGACCTGAAGTCAAGAGTCAGATGCTCAAGCAACGGAGCCGCTGGGCGGCCCGGCAGCCTGTCCGCATTAACTAGTCCACTCCTCACCACAACCCTGACTGTGATTATCACCCCCCTTCTGCACATGAGGAAGTCGAGGCACGAATTGGCTGCATCACCCAGGGCCACCCAGGAGATAAATGGCAGCACTAGGTTCTGAACCCCAGACAGTCAGACTCCAGTGTCAGTACCCAGCCACACGCTATGCCTCCTTAGACGTTTCTGCCGCTTCCCCACTCAGGTTCCAATTTTTCTCCTTTCCAAACTAATACCCCCCTGTATTCGTTTTCTTGGGCTGCCAGGACAAGGGACCACCAAAATGGGGGGGCTTAAACAGCAGAAATGTATTTTCTCGCATTTCCAGAGGCTGCAAGTCCAAGATCAAGGAAGGTGTGGGCAGGGCTGGTGTCTCCTGAGGGCTCTCCCCTGTGGCTTTCAGATGGCCACCTTCCTTCCCGCTGTGTCCTCCGTGTGCATGGCTCCTGGTGGCTCCAAATCTCTTCTTATAAGAACACGGTCAGATTCAGTTAGGGCCATATTAACAACCTCATTAAATTCTTTTTTTTTTTAATGTTTATTTATTTTTAGAGAGTACGAGCAGGGGAGGGACAGAGAGAGAGGGAGAGAGAAATCCCAAACACGTCTGCTCTGTTATCACAGAGCCCGATGGAGCTCGATCTCACAAACCAGGAGATCGTGACCTGAGCTGAAATGGAGAGTTGGACGCTTAACTGACTGAGCCACCCAGGTGCCCCCAACCTCATTTAAAATTATTCACCTCTAGGGGTGCCTGGGTGTCTCATTTGGTTAAGCGGCCGACCTCAGCTCAGGGCATGATCTCACAGTTTGTGGGTTCCAGCCCCGCATCGGGCTCTGTGCTGACAGCTCAGAACCTGGAGCCTGTTTCGGATTCTGTATCTCCTTCTCTCTCTGCCCCTCCCCCACTCCTGCTCTGTCTCTCTCTAAAATAAACATTAAAAAATTTAAAAAATAAAATAAAATGAATCACCTCTTTAAAGTCCCTATCTGGGGACTTTAAAGTATGATCATATTCTGAGGAGGTAGGGGGGTTAGGACTTTGACAGATGAATGGGGGGGTGCACAGTTCAGCCCCCCCGTGCATGCGTCTGGCTGATGGGACCCATTCTATGTCTCTGTGCCTTGGAGACTCTCTTGTTCCCATCCATCTCCACACCCTGTGCTCTGTATTTCCTCCTGGGTCACAGGACTGCGTCATTCCCAGGGGATACCCGTGATCTAGAGGCTTCGGCCTCTCCGTGTGCTCAGAAGTATGGCTCTAAGTTCCCGAAGGTGCCGTGTATAATCAGGAAGGGAGAGGTCTGTATGACGCCTGTAAATACACCCTTGTGGCGTTTCTCTGCAGTGAAATCAGGGGTAACAGTGTCTCTTAAGGCATTGTTTGTGGACCGCGTGCCTCAGATCTACTCTCAAGAGCAGGTCCTTGCAGTGTGCCTGTCTCTGAATCCCCTCCCCAGCCCCTCCCTGTCCCCATCCACCTGGCTATTCTCTGTACAGAGACGTGTCAACCATCCTGTCTGTGGAGGGCACATTTGGCTGTGTTTTGGCTCCTCCGTTTCTAGGTGTGTGACCTTGGGACAAGCTAGCCACCCTAATTGTGTTTCTTAATTCACAAAGTGGAATTAATCTAGTTAATTAATGGCATTAATCTAGCTACCCCCTAGGTTGCGGTAAGGATTCAATTAGATCATATAAATAAAGCACTGTATACCACCTGCTTGTTGCAGAAGGGAGAGCGTTCAATTTCTGGAAGCGTTACTTCTGCCATGGCAGCATTTCTACTTCCAGGAAAAGATTACTTTGTTGTTCTAAGACCAAAGCAACAACCTTGTTACCTTTGCGTCTGATGTGTGGCTATGGACCACCTAGGCCATGTACTATAGAGCCAGGGTATGTGCAAATGGAAAAACCTATATAGAAGCTGATAAACAGGACCCAGGGGACGACAGTAGCAGGGCGGGAAAGGAGGAAAGACCACCAAGAAAAGAAGCCTCGAGAGACGTCTGGCAGCCTGCGGCAGTCAGGATGTAACAGCCAGGTGCAGATTCTGTCCATCTGTATACCTTGGATGCCGGGAGGACACTGGTGTCCCGGGACAGGGTGGCAGCGAGGTCTTCTGACTCTCAGGTTGCCTGAGTTGTCTTTCCTACTAAAATTACTAGCGCGCTGAGTCTTCTGCCTCTCTGAACTTCCTGAAGCTCTGTTGGCGTCACCGTGGGTTGGACGCACGTTTGAAGTGAAGTGACATGCTCATGGAGCCTTCTTGCCTTTTGTCGTTTGCAGAGGAGCTGAAGGCCCCGTTGGAGGAGTACGTCCAGAAGCGCTACCCCGGGCTGGTGAAGGTGGTACGCAACCAAAAAAGAGAGGGCCTGATCCGAGCTCGCATCGAGGGCTGGAAGGTGGCCACCGGCCAGGTCACTGGCTTCTTTGATGCCCACGTGGAGTTCACCGCTGGCTGGTAGGTCACAGCTAGACCCTGGGGGCACCCGGGACCTGCAGCCGTGTGGTCGGGAGGAGCTGGAATCCGGGAGGTGGAAACATTGCCGGTTTCTTCTGGGGCTAATTAGCACGGTGGAGAAGGGTTGGTTGACAAAGAAGGTGAGAGCCGTAATCTGGGATAAAACTGGGAAGCAGGGAGAAGTTGGCTGTCTACTCGGTTCTTCCTTGTTGTGGTCACCATCGACATCACCATCGTCATCACCATCATCATCAAAATACCCAGTGAAAATGACATACTAATGGACGTAACTCAAGATGGTCCTCACGAAAGGGACAAGGCAGCCACCTCTGTTCTCTTCTCCCACTTTGTCCTCTTTTCTGAGGAATATGGTTGGGTGCTATTTTGAAGAAAGAGATCCATTTATAATTCTATCGACTCAGGTAAAGCCTCCTGGGGCCTAAGAGGTTATCTTTATCATCATTTGGAAGAAGGGAAGGGTGTGTCTCTGCAAGTGTGGCCCCCGAAGCTTTCCCAGGTGAAAAGAACAATCTGGGAGAAATTGGGGGGCACGCAGAGAGGAGAAGACTTAGGATGCAAGAATCGTGAAACCTCAAGATGCCCAAATCGTTCAGCGAGCATGCCGACATTGGAGTAGGGCTTTACAGTTGAACAGCGTGGTCATGTGGTTGTCGCTACCGCCCAGCGGGAGGTCAAGTCAGAGGTGAAATTTAACCTGTGTCCAGTTTGCTTCCTTCCTAAGAAGCAGAGCCTTTAATTTCACAAGCCATGTGTTAACTCAGTGGTCCCATCTTGAATAAATGCCGTTCGGGGGACCGGATTGGAAGAGCCAGTGCCCCGTTACCAATTAAACATCAAAACATCTGTTCTTCATTTGCAACACATTTTAGAATGTCTTAACGGCTGGATCAAAGGAGAATGGTTATACACTCGAGCACGTGAGATGCAGGCCCCGGGGTCACAGTTAACACGGGCCTGTTCAAGTGCACGCGGGCGTCTGGTGCCATCTCAGACACCAGCTTCCTCTCCCAGTGTTTCTGCCACCATCAGACCCTGGCGACACACAGCCGTGTCCTTGCAGCCCTCATCTCCTCAAAGCCTCAGGGTTGTCTATCGCTTCTAGTAACGGTTGTCAAAGTGTGGTTGGCCAGAGCAGCAGTTCATCGGGAACTTGTTTGAGATGCAGATTTTGGGGCTCCCCTCAGATCTAGGAAATCGGAAACTCTGGGTGTGGGTCCAGCACTCTGTTTGAACCAGTGCTCCCGGGAACTCGGAGGCTCACTCAGGTTTGGGAAGCGTTGAGCTGGAAGCCTTCTGAACAGACGCACTCCAATGTTCCGTTTGGAACTTCTTGCCTTGATTTGCCATATCCTTGCCTCTGTATATCTTTTCTGTCAAAACTGGTGACTCTTCTCGTGTCCCTTTCATGTGATCGTTCCCTCCCCATCGTGTTACCCATCTGGTCAACCTCCAGCTCTGGCTGGTATTCCCTTCTGTAGCCATCTTCCCCTTTCCCCTTGGCTTTGACCTCCACTCGCCCCATCCCACACTTCATCTTCATGCACCTAAACAAATGATGCTGCCTGAATCGTCAGATATTTGCTGGACGCCTACCACTGTTCCAAACTCTGTCCTAGGTTGGGGTTGGGGTGACCAGCTGTTGGTAATAGAAACTTTTTTTTTTTTAATTATTAAATGCTTATTTTTGAGAGACAGAAAGATAGAGTGTGAGCAGGGGAGGAGCAGAGAGAAAGAGAGACAGAATCCAAAGCAGGCTCCAGGCTCTGAGCCGTCAGCCCAGAGCCCAATGCGAAGCTTAAACTCACAAGCCGTGAGATCATGACCTGAGCTGAAGTCAGATGCGTAACCGACTGAGCCACCCAGGTGCCCCTCTGATTGCAACTTTTAAAACTGGCATTAGTGTTGGGATATTTGCTGAAATGTAGTTCAGAAAAGAATGGACATTTGGGTTCAGTTGCTTATAATCCGTAACTCTTAATTTTGTACAGATTACACACACGGCCATTTATGCAAAGTCCTTCCAAGACTATGTACTTTTCATCTAAAAAATTGGAATTCGTTCTCCCTTCTTGGAGGGGAACACTGATATTTAAGTTTTTAGAGCCTGTCACTTCATCTACATAAAATGGAAATATGACTATAAGTGACAATGCAGGAAATGAGTAATCGTGTATTTATTTTATATGCCAGTCTGCTTTATTGTGACAAGGTTAGAGGTTTGAATCAGGACTTGTGGAAATTTAGAGTAAAATACCTTAAGCTGTTAACTGTAAGGGGTGAAATAGAAATTGCTCAGTGGAGTGGTTAGACTCCTTAAGTCTGCATTTGTTACTGGGCTAGTCAACACTGTTAAAACGAACACCTAAAAAAAATAAAACCTGCAGATTAACAATTCGTTGGGATGAGCACCGGGGAAGTGATGGTGCAAGGGATGAACCATGGGACTCTACTCCCCAGCACACACTGTATGTTAGCCAACTCGACAGTAAATTATATTTAAAAAAAAATAAAATCTGTAGATTAACCATCTGATCGTTGCTAAAGCGGGGCTGTTTTTATTTCTGTATTTGCTATAGCTCTAGCGGCCCCCTAGCTTTGCTACAATTCCCCTGTTTTTTTTTTTCTTTTTAAATTTTTCTTTCTTTATTTTTTAGATATAATTTATTGTCAAGTTAGCTAACATCCAGTGTACACAGTGTGCTCTTGGCTCGGGCGGGGGTGCGGGGGTGGATAGAGTCCTGTGTTTCGTCGCTTTCTCCCTGTTTTTTAAAATGCAGGAATTTTAGTTACGGGTTACAGGTCTGGGGAACATGAAATAACTGTCTTATTATCTAAAACACATGGTGGGTGGTGGGCATTTCAGCGAGAGCATTTAGGGCGGCCGGGGCTTTGAGTGACTGTGCCGTCTACGGTCACTGGGGTGGAGCAGGCGGTCACAGGTCACGAGGACACAGAGGATCGGAGGCAGCTTCACGTCATTCTAGTGTACTTGCTCCGTTTCACTGAAGATCCGCTGCCGGCTGGAAGCTGCCGGAATGGCAAAACACAGACGATCTTAAAATATCAAGTACAGAGCAATATTGAGAGGAGAAACACCTGTCCTGTCTCTGCAGTCTTGCGGTGACAGGATGCAGGACCCCGAGGATGACATCCCAGTTCTGTGGCTCGGGGGGAAGGGCCTGGCAGTGGCTGTCAAAGGTTCTGCGAAGATGCGACGTCTCTTTGGCTCAGAGCCCATCGGCCGGAGTAGGTCACACGTCCTACTCACCAGGGTTGAGGGAGGGAGTGTGCCCCTCTGCGAGCAGCGTGGTGAAAAGCGGGGTGTCTCCAGTGAGGGGTGCGAGTAACTGGGAACAGGTGCGCCCTCCCTCACGGACCGGCAGATCGTCCTCCGCCGCTTCCGAAGCGTTAGTAGAACCAGGATCTTCCATCCCAGTGCCCAGTGACTTCCCCACAGTGTCGGGCTGGGTCACCAGACCAGCTGAGGGAAGCACGGCCCAGGATGGGACACGGCGGAGCTTAGGGGTAGGGCGGGAAGCCAGACCATCCCAGATAGAAACCCGGCTCTGCCCCCAGCTGGCTGTGTGGTCTGGGGCAAGCGGCTTAACCTCTCTGGGCCTCAGTTTCCTGGTTTGTCAAATGCTGATCATACTGTGTACTTCCCACCACCGTTGTGAGGTTTCCATCAGTCGACCTGGCCTGTGCGGAATGTTTAGAATTTTAGCGTGTGAGGGCTAAGCGCTGCATAAATCTCAGCTACCATTAGCTCAGTAGGAAAAATACTGTGTGTTCCGAGCCCGGCAAGGACAATGTGTAGTCAGAGTGACTTCTGCTAAGACGGAGAAGATGGTACAAGAGCTGAGAAGGAGAGAGCCTTCCCTCCAGGAGAAATCAGGGAAGGCTTTTCGGGAGAGGCAGCGCTTGAGCCGGTAAGACTCCATCGGTAACTAGACTTCCTGCCAGCGGCCAAGGGCATTCCCGGAGGAGAACGGCGTCGGCAGATGCTCGGAGGGGGGCAGCTCGGAAGCACATCTGAAAGCTGTGGCAAGTCGGTCCCATTTGGCTTCAGCCTATATGGCGTGTGCAAAAGCAACGGAGGCAGTTAACGGCCCAGGGTATATTTTATTGCTCGTTTTAAATAGAAAGATGAGATGAGCCAACAGGTAATTCAATGGCTGGAAATGAAAAGAGATGGGAGGCAGGCCGAGCGTTCTCATTATTCTTCCGAATAATGCAGAGGAATGGGATTTTCGCTTGACTCTTTTCCAAAGCCCGAGCTCTGTTCTAAGCAGGGAGATTAATGCCCTGGCTTACGAGAGCCATCTTTGCCTTCTCGAATCTGGGAATGATTCTTTCTGCATCTGCCTCGGAGACACGCGCTAGCGGGGAGGTCTGACCGTTTGCTTTCCCCTGAGCTAGTGGGGGCCGCACCTGGAACCTGCACCAGGGCCCTGCGTGTCTCCCACTGTTGCCCCGAGGGGACAGGCTAGCTGGGAGGCAGGGTTCTGGCTGCCTTTGCTTTTAATTAGTTCCCGCCTGCCATGGCTAACCAATTCAATTAGATCCCTTTTAAGAAATCAATTAAATAATCAATTAAAACAGCTGAAATAGTCACACACACCAAGAAGCTAGTGAAATGCTTATTAAGACCGGGCCATCAAGGGCAGAAGTGACCCATTTTGGGGAAGAAAACTCAGCTCCTGAAGAAGAAACCAGAGGCATCAATCGGCCCCCCGAAGGGGAAATGAAATCGGTAAGCCCTCTTGGATCCGGAAAGGCCTTGCCTTGGCTGCTGCTGTCAGCACCAAAGAGGGGCCTGGTGCTTTCTCAGGGAGAGGCCCCCAGATTCTGAATCTGAGAGGGCTCCCCCTCGGGCTGGAGTGTGAGCCGCATTGCACGCTCCCAGCGGCACCATCCGCCGCCCGGGGCAGGTCACTCCCGTGCCTCAGTTTCCATCTGAGCCCCAGCCTGCCCCAGGGGGCCCACACTGTAGCTTTGGTTCATTCTCCGCGGTACCGGGGTCCGTGCCAGGCGAGGGGTGGGCGCGCCTCGGGCGAGAGATTTGACGTCTACTTCCCTGTGTTGCAGGGCCGAGCCGGTTCTGTCCCGCATCCGGGAGAACCGGAAGCGAGTGATCCTCCCGTCCATCGACAACATCAAACAGGACACCTTCGAGGTGCAGCGCTACGAGAACTCGGCCCACGGTTACAGCTGGGAGCTGTGGTGCATGTACATCAGCCCCCCGAAAGACTGGTGGGACGCCGGAGACCCCTCACTCCCCATCAGGTCTGTGGCCAGGCAAGCCGTCGCGTCCCCAGATCCCAGGGACACAGGAGCCCCCCGGGGGAGGGAGTCCAGGAGGGACTGACAGCGTACAAAAGCTGGCTTAGGACTCGAGGGTGTCTTACCAGCGTGGTTTTCTCGCTGGGGAAAGATGCTGCCTTTTGCTTCTTTGGCTCGAGTCTTCAAGGGCAGGTCATCACACAGCAGCACGGAGGGGTTGAAGTGATAGGAACGTTCCCCTCCCTTTACTCTCCCTTTCTTCTTCACATCCGATAAGCTGGGTCCGGGAGCTGTGAAGTTCGAAAGGTGTTCCTTCCTGGGGCTTTCTCATACCTGCAACCTTTTGCATGACGCAGAAACGCGTAGAAAAAGACACTATTTGTGTGACCACCCATGGGGGGGGCAGCTGGAGGGCCTTGGGCAGCTCTGTGTGACCCTTACCCAGGACCCACCCCGCTGCCCCCAGAGCTGAGGACACAAGTACCCCATGGTGCAGCAGTCGGAGGTTCCCATCTAAAGGATGTTGAATGACGTAGGTTGATTTTGATGCCGTGTTCGTGTCCCACGCTGCTGTGACAAATTATGACCTATGGGGTGGCGTGAAGCCATGCAGATGTCTTCTCTTCCGTTCGAAGGTCAGAAGTCCAAAATGAGCTCTACAGAGCTAGACTCAAGGTGTGTGCAGGGTGGAGGTCCTTCTGGAAATGGAGAATCCATTCCATGCTTCTTCCAGCTTCTGGAGGCCCTCTTTCCTCGGGTTGTGGCTCATCGCATCCCTCTTCCTCCCCTACTGTCTTCATCACATGTCTCCCTTTGACGTTCTTGCCTCCCTCCATGGCAATTAGGGTCCGCGTGGATAATCTGAGAAAATCCCTTCGCCCAAGCCAAATCACATCTGGGAAGTCCTTTTTCCCAGGTAAGGTAACACAGGTTCCAGAGATTAGGGTGTGGGATTTTTGTGGGGCTGGGGCCCCATTTAGCCCACCACAGATGCTCCGATTTTTAACCAAGATGACAGCTGAGTTGTCATGCAGTGCTTTCTGTGAGCGCCTATTGGGAGTTCTGCTCAAAGGCCAACCCGACTTAAAACTATCATGGTTCTGTCTTAAGTTGGAAGAGAGGGAAAAGGCTTTCCTACCTTAGTTTTAAGGCAGTGTTTGTTGGTATAAAGGGGGAATAGCAAGAAGGAATTGTGGAATAGGCTGATAAATTTCTCCAGGTAGTCAGGAAGTTCTTACTTGTGGCATTTTGAATAACCGAGATGCCTCCTGTTGCTTGACTTTCCTGCTCAAATGGAAAAGTAAAGAATTAATTGCTTTAGAGCGGAGCCGCCCATGGCAAATCGGTACAACATCCTTGTTTTGGGCCAGCAACTTCTTCCACCAGAGATGTCTTGGGACTCCGTCTCCATCCCAACCCAGACATTCAGCGTCCTTGTGCAATGTCGCAGGGCCACGCTCTTGGATCCTTGCAAATAATTATGTAGACTCGTCACTAAGGTGTTTTCTGAGAAGCAGACCTTTGGGATATTTACATTTCATGGGTGAGATACTACCTCATATCCATTAGGATGGTGACTATCAAACAAACAGAAGAGCAGAAAACAAGTGGTGGCAGGGATATGGAGAAATTGGAACCCCTGAGCATTGCTCGTGGAGATACAGAATCATGTAGCTGCTATGGAAAACTATGACAGTTCCTCAAAAAATTACAAATAGAGTTACCCTGTGGTCCAGCAATTTCACGTTTGGGTACAGACCCAAAAGAGTTGAAAGTAGGCTCTCGAAGAGATAGTTGCACACCCGTGTTCACAGAAGCGTTATTCACAATAGCCAGCAGGTGGAAGTAACCCAGATGTCCACCAACAGATGATTGGATGGATACAAGGTGTTCTGTACCTACAACAGAATATCATTCCGCCTTAAAAAAGGAAGGAGATTCTGACCCATGCTATGGCATGGATGAACCTTGGGGACATTATGGCAAGTGAAATAAACCAGTGACCAATGACAGTTCCTATATGATTCCACTCATAGAGGGCACCTAGAATGGCCAAATTCCTAGAGACAGGGAGCAGAATGGTAGTTGCCAGGGGCTGGGCAGAAGAGAGGATGGAGAGTTGTTATTTAATGGGTACCAAGTTTCAGTTTTGCATGATGAAACACGTTCTGAACATTGGTTGCATGATAACATGAATGAAATTAACACTACTGAACCGAACACCGGTAGTGCTTCCTCCCTGACACACAGGAAGTCTGACCTCCAGCCCTAACCATTAAGAGAGTGGGGGTATGGCGGTGGTGTTAGGCACAAGAGGGAAAGAAACGGATGCGCTGGAAGGCTGTAAAATGCCCAGAGAACACAGCCATTCCCCATGGATGAAGGGCGCTAAGCAAAAACGTAGCTCGTATTTTATGAGTTACGGTAATATTAACAGATGATTAATGTGCACTTAAAAGAGACTCGAGAAAATAGAGTCGTGATCACGAGTCATTAATATTACATGTATCTCTGATGCACAAAACAGAATCCAATCCCAATAATCTCTTTTTAATGTATCCTAACTTACGAAATGCTTAATTTGTTAATAGTCGATGGAGATACGTAATTGTAGGAAGGAATTTTTATGGCCCTTCTGATGCTGTTATGCAGATACAACATGAGTTCTTAAATGTGGGGACGTGGTGGCTTCCCCCTCCCCACTGTGATCCTATTTAATAGTAATGATTTTATTCTGGTGAAGGATGGAATGAGAACGTTTGTACAATCTGAACGGCATTAGACTGGATGAGGCTGTAGACACTGAGTTTTCCCGGTAGACAACGCAATATAGGAGATTTTTCCATTAAGAAAATTTATATCCTTTGTTTCACTTCTTTCCCTTTTTCTTCTATATACACATTTTTTGTTTGTTTGTTTGTTTTGGTTTGTATTGTGTTTTCTCCTGCCTGGTAAACAGTTTATTTCCCAAGTTTCAGGTGAGGAGCGTGCACAGGTGTCGTTAAGGACAGCAGAGTCCAAGTATAAGGGTGGGGGTGGGGTGGGGGTGGGGACTGGAGAACAGGCTCACGGATGAACGAGGAGGCAACTGCTACCAGCCCCGCGCCATGTGACGGTGGTGTGGTGGGGACCGGGGCCACAGGCTGGCGTTTGTCGGGTCCTCAGACTTTTAAGAGAAAACACAAATTCAGATCATTGCGTGAAACCTTCTGACTTCTAAATGTTGACCAAAGAAATGCGTCTTCTTCAAAGCTCTGAGGGAGACCTGTATCATTCCCGGGACAGCCGTAGTCCATGCTGCTCACACCGGGAGCCATGGGCACGTGAGCGGGGGGATTTGGGGACAGTGTGACTCAGAGTTTTGGAGCCCGAGTTAAGCCATGCAGGGTCCCACTGTCACCTCCGTTATGTCGCCGCCCTCTGCTGCTGAGATTGTCCAGCGGGAGGCCTTGAGGAACGCTGACCCAACTCTCGCCTCTCCGAGGAGGGTCTCGGATCTATGGCTTAGGCCCTGATTTTTCTCCACAGTGACATCATGTGCAGTGTCACATCAGTTAGCTATCGTCAGACCAGCAGATTTTAAACCTTTTCATGTCAAAGACCTCTTGCATCATCTAATGAAAGGCCTAGATCGTATTGACCCTGCACATGTAAAGCAGACAGAACTTTCCATGCAATTTCATGCAGTCTACGAATGCCGAAATGACCCACAGGGCTTATGTGAAGAACCACGGCTAGGTGTTTCTACTTGGCTCTCTCCGTCAGAGAGCCTCTTTAACTGTTCTTTATAGCCCACTAGACTGTATGCTTTAGGAAACCCGGACTGTGGCTTATTCACAGTGGTGTCCCCAATGCCTAATTACTCCCTGGCACTGAGTAGGTTTGCTGAAAATCTGTAGCGAATGAATGAATGGATGAGTGATATCTGAGGCTCTGAAGAGAGGTCGGGCTAGCGATTAGATAAGAGAGCAAGATTGTCTAACGGAGAGGTCCGTTAGACAAAGACAAGGAGAGCCCCAATATTTCTGGGATGGAGGGAGCCTACATCAGGGTGACCGACAAGTAATGATGAAGGGCCAGAGAGATATGAGGATGGCTGGTCGAGTCCAAGACTTAAGAACAAGAAGACGGGAAGCACCGTTGGGTTTAAGGGGTCAGCTCATCATAGATGGTGAAACCATTTTAAGGGAGTATTGGAGTCTGAAGCTAGTTGGCAGTGGGTGGAGGAATGAATGGGACGTGAAGGGGAGTTGAGTGCAGATTATGCTTCTGAGATGTTTGGGGTAGACTCAGACGCATGAGGCGTAGAACTATGGAGGACGGTAAAGATCGAGCGATGTGTTATTTATTTATTTATTTACTTATTTATTTATTTACTTACTTATTTATTTATTTATGTATTTATTTATTTTTGGCATCTGTCGTCTGCACATCCTCTTCCCAAATGAGGACAGGAAAGTACCTGCAGTTGAGGGTGCCGGGCAAGCAGAGGGAAGGTCTGAAGACATAGGAAGTAGGGTGGGGGCTGGTCGGGAAGGAAGGACCCCGCAGCGTGGGGAGGAGGCCAGGTCCACAACGCAAACAGTAGTTTGGTCTTGAAGAGCAAGGACAGCGAACTCGTGCTTTTCCTCAGGAAAGAGGAGGAGAAATCATCCTTAAGAGCGAGAGCCAGGCCTTGCATGGGGGTTACAGGAAAGTCATAAAGCTCCGGAATAATTTCCAGAAGGGTTAGGAACGGGTGAGCCGAGCCAAGAACAAAGAAGTCCTCGTGAGCAGTTTCGAGAGGCCAGGAATACACACTCGACAAATTTTCCACGAGAATTCCCTGGCCAAAAAAAAAAAAGCTACTGTGGATTTAATTGTACTTTGATATAAACTTAAATTTTATTATTTATAACGTTAGGTACATATATGTGAAAAATAGTAGCAAAAACACGGATCTGGGTAGCCCGGAGGCACCTAGGTTGGGTGCACCAGGAATTCGTGGAAACCCAGCTTAGCTCAGCAGTCTTCAGACCACACGTGTGTGGCTCACAGCTTGGGAAGTGCTGATCTTTACAGTTCTTCCCAGCTGTAAAATCCCGTGACTTTTCCCAGGAGGCAAGGGTCTGAGGTGTTGCCGGAGATGGGACATTTTATGGCGCATTGCTTTCAGGGCACTGTCTGAAGCTGAGTCAGGCCCCTTCTGCGAGGTACCAGTCGCGCCTGCCTGCTCCGCCTTCGGTGACCCTGTAATTAGTGGCATTACTCATTAATAACTGATTCGGGCCGATGATTAATAATTAGCAATCCTAACTCCAACATGTAATTTGGTAATAATTATAAGGTAGAGGGGCCATTTGAGGCTGTTAGAGTCTGAGTTGAAAGGGCCGTCCTGGATATGTGTGGTTGCTGGTGTCTCAAATTCTACACACAAATGTATATAAAGGAGAAGCCTTCGGGGTTTTTTCCCCTCCCTAGAGGAAGATGACTGGCTTACACAAGGGGAAACCCTTACGTGAAGAATCAGATCATCCTAGACTTTTAAATAGAGGTATCTTCCCTATGCGTCAGCGGATATATTTAAGGAATCACTTGTGTGCTCGACGTTGTAGGAACTTTGGGGGGGACAGTGTTGGTAAATGACATGACCCCCCCCCCCGGGGGAGAGCATAGGCTGGCTGGAGACACAGGACCCAAGAGCGCACAGCTGCCATCAGCACAGGTAAGTGTGCGTTTATGGGAGGAAAGGAACGTTGTGAGGGGGCGGATGGGAGAGCTCGTAAACACCATAACTAATGTTGGAATTTTCTAGGTGCCAGGCATTAATCTGCTTTACACGCTGCAAATCCATACGCAGCGGATACCGGCCCTTGGGGGTGTCGCTATGGTCTCCGTTTCACAGACAGGGCCGCTAAAGCCTGAGGGCAAGCACTTGGCCCAAGGTCGCACACTTAGTAGGGCACGAAGCTGGGATTCCGGTCCAGTCGCCTAGAGTCTACACTCTTACCCATTGGGCTGTCTGTCCTGCGAAAGGTGTGATTTTCTGGGCCTTGCAGGCTGGCACAGTATACAGGAGATAACACGATTAGAGGCCCAGTAGTGAAAATGGGTGTGTTTGGGGTCCCGGTCCGCCCTCGGATTTGATGATTCTTTAGGAGGACTCGCGAACCTCAGAAAAGCAGTTACGCTCATGGTTGCCAATTTGTTACAAGCAAAAGGGTACAGATTGAAATCGATAAAGGAGAGAGATGCATAGGGCAGAGTCTAGGAGAAACCAGGTGTGAGCTGCTGGACATCCTCTCCCACGGAGTTGCGTGGACAGTACTTCGTGTCCCAGCGGTGATAGGTAACAGCGGGTGTGAAGCGTGGTCAGCCAGGGAAGCTCACCTGAGCCTTAGCATGCAAGGTCTTTAGTGGGGGGTCAGTCATGTAGGCATGGAAGTGCCACGTGACTAACCTTGGCATTGCAGTCTCCAGCTCCCCACACCCAGAGCTTCAATTAGCAGGGTCCAGGCCCTCGGGCAGGCAGCACTGCTCTTATCAGGAAGGACATCTCAAGGCCTTATTAGTTACCTCCCTGGGCCCTGGCCAGAACCAGTTCTTTCTCTGGAACGTGCAGGGTTTGGGCAACCCAAGTCCACTGAGTTAACCATTCGCCCCACCACGAGATTGGGGTATTTGGGGTGTGGTGAGGAAGCTGAAGGTAGGGAATGTGCATTAAAAAGGAGAGGGAAAACGGGAGACCAAATAGATCAAAACAGGAAGTCCACTCGATGGAGAGTTCTAGAAACCAAACAGACTCAATCCAGTGGTCCTATGAGGTAGATTAAAGACGGATAAAACACTAATCGGGGAGAGAAGAAGTAGAAGAGCAGTCGTCTAGGCTTGGGGAAGGGGCAGGGAGAGGAGAGACTGATGATGAGGGGAGGGTTTTTGGGGGAGCGATAAACAGGTCCTAAAATTGATTTCGGTGATGAGTGCGCAACTCTGTGAACATACCAACCACTGTTGAATTGTGCACTTGGAATAGTTGGATGGAATGGAATGGGAATTCTATCTCTGGAGCTGAGGGCCATTAGCAGATGGCCAGTCTTGCAACAAGATGAAGACGGTTGGGGATGAACTTTCGGCTCCAGGTCTTGTGGGGTCCCCCCTTTCGAGGGAAGTAACAGTAGCAGGGCAGCACAGAGCACGACAGGCAATGAAAACCGGGCATCAAAGCCCAGAGTGGCAGAATCTGCCAGGGTGAGTCACAAGCAGGGGTTCAGAAAATGAGGCACATCCTGGGCAGAAGGGGACCGTCTTGCTGAGCCAGGGCCTCGTCTCGTTGACTGAGCTGGGCTGCGTATATGAGGCTGGCCAAGTGCAGCACGTGCGGATGAGGACGGATTAAAGACCCCAGTGGCTAGGACTTCCCTTTGGGTCTAGCTCAGGGGCCATCTGAAGTCTGTCCCAGTTCAGGAAGAGAAAACTCACAAGGGTAGAGCTCTTACCTGCTTTTCCTGCCTTGCGGTCTTCCAGTAACAGAGGAATGACCTGTTCGATTTTGCCACCAGTAGGGTCTGTGTCATGAACGCAGGTCACTCCCCCTCTATATAGATGAGCTTTTCTTTTCTTCTTCATAAACCATACGCAGCGTGTAAAGGGATATGTTTCCAGGAGGAGAAAATTTCCATGACACAGCTTCGGGTTCCTCTGACGAAAAGCACTCATTGTAAACTCTCTGAAGTTCTGGCAGGTGGTGTTGTATAGGTAAAGAGTTTCAGTAAAGAGTTTTACTACAGAAGCAAGACGTGAGGAAGTTTACAGTTAAAAAACAGCAACCATCCCCAAAACTTGGCTTGCTCTCCTCAGGGGCCAGTCCCGGAGGAGCCCAGTTAGTTGATAGAAGGCATCGGTTTGGTCAATGCTGGTCAACCATGGCATTGTTCTGTGTAGGATCAGGCCTAGGGGTTGGCTCTTCTTTGCTTCGTGAGCCTTTATTGATTCCTACTGTGTACAGACCTCTGTTCTAAGCAGGATAGAGATACTCTAACTGTGCTTCAGTCCATTGCAATTTTATCCACGTTTGCAGATTTTTGAGATCCCAAACAAGAACGGAATGAATGAAAACATTGCTGGGGAAGCAATGCGTGGGCGCTTGTCCTGTAAGAGCGTCCAGGGGAAGACATAGCCGCTTCTTTCCAGCATTTTGCTACGTAGTCAGACCTTAGCTGGAAAGAATGTCTAGTAGTGATGACGGCTGATCGGGACCGTGGTGAAGCAGGGGCACCCCTCCCTTGGTCACTTCCTGGGAAAACAGCAGGTACACCCCCCGGAGAACCAGAGGATGGCACTCGTCTGCTCTGCCTAGCCATCCACTGGTGACCGCGGCCTTCTCGCGGGGCTTGGAGCTGGGAGCGGGCACTTGCCAATGACTCCGTGTGTCCGCAGCATGGTGGGATTAGAGAGAACATTGCCCAGGATCCCAAGACCCGTTCGGGGGCCAGATTTGACCACCGGCTCTGAGCCTCAGTTTACTTCTCTGCGGAAGGGCTCGATGGGCTGCCGCCTCATCCTACAAGACCTTGGACGAGCTGCTCTACCTCTCTGCCCTTCGATTCTTCATTAGCCAATGAGGAGAATCATCGATTTTGCAGGACTGTTGTGAAGATTACACAACCCTTTTCTCTGTATTTGGTTCATTCTTGCAACTCTGAATGGTTATGACGGATTATGACAAGTAACCTGCTCATTGGATCAGCCCTCCTCGGTATCCTGCAAACGGAGCAGAACTGTGAGCACTAACAAAGAAGTGGCAATTTTAATGAAAGGGGATTTGCCCAGAAAGAGGCCCACGGCCCTCAAGTCGGTCTTTCCAGGGAGGCCGTTCCTTATGAAACAGAAGTGTGCCTGCACATTGGCGAACACACTGCTTTTGGGTGAAATGAACGGTATTTCTTGACATCACCTATGTACCTTCAACACCAGCCTGGGTAGATCAATTTTTATCTTGGCTGTGACACCCTGATAGCGCTGCCGGATGCCTTTCTTTTGGGAGAAAAATCCCCAGGCAGTGCCCTGGAGCTAGAGCAAGGCTTTGCAGGGTAACTGTGCTCCGTGATGACAAGCAGAGACCTGCCTCCATCAACCAACATGTGTTATGACAGCTCATAGCAGCGAGGAGGCAAATCTGAATAATGTCGGGAGGCTTTCCTCCCTGCTTACAAAGAGGCTCCGTGTGCTGGGCTGCCAGACAGCAGATAAGTTTCATTTTAAATGTAGAGGCCTTAAGAATAGAAGATGCTTCGCCTCTGAGTCAAATGCCCAGTTTCTGCATTATTGCTGGACGTAATAAATAGGGGAGCAGCGGTACCATTAATTTTGCCAGATTGACCTGGCGGGGCTTCAGAGTCCTTATCCGGTGGAGCTGGATAGGTATGATTGCAGAAGGAGTGGGGAGGGGTAGGTGGTAGCCATTATTTTGGTAGCTTTAATCCCCCTTTTCTAGATGATTCCAGAAGGTGCCATCTTCTGGCCTTGCATATTTTTTCCTTCTCCCGCCCTTTAGGGCCATTTCTTTTTTCCATTCCACCCTCAAAGCTCAAAAGGTAGTTACAGAAGACCCTCGGATTGAGTTCAGAGCAGACGATTCCCTTTCTTCCTTTATTCCCAGCTGCCCCGTTGTCGTCTCTACGGTGCGGTTTAGAACTCTGGCCCATCCTGTCCTCGGTACGTTATTGTTCCCCGCTCTTTTTTAGGGTGACCTCTGGATGAGATGACTAAGATACAGATTCTAACCTGTCCCCACGCCCAGCCAGCCTTTGCCATTTGCCCAGCTCGCCAGAGGCCTGGGCCAGAGTTGGTCTCCTCCACCACAGGTTAGCTCTGCCGCCTCTGCCAGTTGCATGTTTGTTACATTTGAAGCACGTTGTGAAGCCTAACCCCCATCCGTTTCGTCCTCTCTTTTATGGAAACACAGGAACGTGTGACTTTATTTTTCTTAGATTGGAGAGAGCGCAAGGAGAGTTTTCTGTTAGAGTCTGGGAAATTAATTGTAGGCACTGATAGCAGAGCTGTGGCTGGCGTCCCTGCCAATGAACTTGTGGCAGTCCAGCCTACATGAATGACCTGACCATTTGCCGTTAACTTGGTGGGCCCTGAGGGGTTCCTCCTCCTGCTGACCCTGCACGGTGTCCAAGGATGGGGGAGTTTTACCCAGACCTTCCCGAAGTAGGGAAGTTCAGGTGGACACCTTGCAATATCTCTCTGGAATTTGAGGTCGAAGACTTGGCTGGTGTGGCCGCCAGCGTGGCTCTAAAAATAGCTTCTGCAATCAGGCGCACAGGAAGTCAGGGCCAGCGAGCTTCATTTCCTCCCGAGAAGTCCAGGCTCCGGGGTCATTAAACCACTCGGGTCACACATCCTCATAGCAGCCGAGAGGCTGCGACAAGCTTGCTTTACTGTTACGGACAACAGAAGTACGAGTCCTGTGTGTGGAGCGGTGGCCCCTTCAAAGCCTTTTGAGAACGGGCCGTGTGTGAGGTCTGGCAGAGCTCACCCACTCAGGGGGTCCTTTATACTCCTGGTAGGGTGCTCAAGTCGGTATTCTGGAGTGTAACTTCTGTGTGTGAAGTTCAATGGACCCCCAAGTTCCTAAGAAGTTGAACTTCAAGGAAAACCGAGAGCGATGTTCCTTGAGTGTCTTTTATGAATGTTGAATTTCCGACTGTGGCAGCCCCGGCGACTACAGATGGTTGTGCAGACGGAACCAGCTGTAGGCTGAACCATTCCTGTGCTGTAACCAAGTATGAGGTTTCAAGTGGAAAGATGGGCTCTGGGAAAAGTCACAGCTTTTCACGTTAGAGGCCGGCTTCATCTCCCCGTCCTAACTCAACTTAGTGACGTTTGTGAGTGTATTTATTTACCTTTTTGTCATTGCTCAGAAAGGTTTATAGCAAGTTTGCTTTCACCTGCACTGAGAATCATACCGACAATAACTCTCTTTTTCTTTTATTTTTTGATTTTGAGAAAGAGAGAGAGAGAGCGTGCAAGGTGGGGAGGGGCAGAGAGAAAGGGAAAGAGAGAAGCCCAAGCAGAGACCAAGACGGGGCTTGAACCCATGAACCATGAGATCGTGACCTGAGCCAATATTAAGAGTTGGACGCTTAACCAGCTGAGCCACCCAGGCACCCAAACTGACAATAACTCTTAATCCAGGAGCTACTGTTGCTTCTGTACGTACCACTCCCAACGGCGACTGACGTGACTCCCAACAGTGAAGTAAATGGATCGAAATGGCAATGAGGCCAAAGAAAGACCATTAATGTGCACTTTTTTTCACCCTGTCCCTGGCACCCCGGCCTCAATGAAATGCTGTGATGTGGACAGGAAGGATAAGACAGCACACCAGCCATTAAGTTTTAGGGAATTTCTTTAGCTCCTTTCAGATGTCTTAGAGAAGTCCAGCATATCGAACCTCCATTGACATGCCAGCAAATATGTGTTGAGCCTTTAGAATATGCCAGGCTCACCAGTTCAGAAGCCTAGGGACCTGCCGCTGGGTTTCAGTTATTGTCCCTATGGAATGCTCAGCCTCCAGAGAGAAAGCTCAGTCTCCGATGGTGTGGGTATGGGGGGCAGGGAGGGGAGAACAGGTGCGGAGACAGATGTGGGGACAGGTGTGGCACAGGTGGGCTTAGCCCCCCTGTGGCTGAGTGGAGGCCTCGAGGTCTCTATGTGTCTCTCCTTCCCTTGGGCAGTGTCCCTGCCCCGCCTGGCAGCTCCTGGTCCAGCCACGGTCACCGGTAGAGGGCTCCAGCCGGCCTAATTGCGATCTGACCTGGCCGCTGGGTCAGGACCCGTCTGCCTCCGTGGCCTGGGACTTGTGCCAGTGGCAGACACCTGAGCTCGCTCATCTCTCTTCCTCCCCATCCCAGCCTCAGCTGCAGGCCCATCTTGCCTTCGGGAGAGACCCTCAGCTGCTCTTCTGGACTTCAGCTCAACCACCCCCTTCCCTCCAAGGGAGCAGGGGCCTCCTGCCCGCCCTCCCCCACGGCCACACTGTGCCCTCATGTTCCATTTGGTGAGGTGGGCCCCAGATGGATATGGGGCTCCGTCCACAGTGCCCGTGGAAAATGAAGGCATATCCCCCCCCCCCGTGCCCTCCGTGCCAACCTCACCGTGGTGCACTTTGCTCCCTCTCTCTGGGCCAAAACCGGGCATGTGTCACTGCTCCTTGCCGTCCTGCTCCTGTCTCCTTGCCACGGGACCACAGGCTGGAAACCACCCACTGGCATTTTGAGCACATCTTCCCCCTCCTTGGCACCCACCCCAGTCCTTGGCTTTAGTGAGCAAGAGGGTTTTCCTCCGGTTATGAGAGCCCCGTGCCCTGCTTCCCCTGCGCTGAGCGTCCCTCCTGAACGGAGGCAGAGAAGGTGCCCGAGCCGCCCGCCTTGCAGCTTAGAGCGGCGGAGCAGAGGTCAAGTCCAAACCGTCACCTGTGGACACAGGCTTTGCCCTCTTCTGGAGCAGAGTGTTTCCAGAGGATAGCTTCCCCGAGGCCCTTCCATTCTGGGTTCTGGAGGACAGTCGGGGACAGTGGTGGTGACCTCTGCCTTTCCCCGGCTCGTTCACTCCCCGGCTCCTTGGAGATTCCCGCCCTCCTTTCTCATCTGCACACCTGGGCCCCACTCTGGTCCTGGGCCGAGGCGACTGACATGGAGGCCCGGCAGTAGTCCCTTAGGCCTCTGTGTTGTTCCTGAGGCTCCTGGAGTGGGATCTCCACGCCAAGACCCCGCGCCTCACCAGTGTGCTGTGTCCCAGAATGCTGGCTTCCCGGCAGCCAGGGGCCTGCCCTTTGCCTAGTCCCTTGCTCTGGGCTGCTCCCACTGGGAGTCCTAGACCCCTGGAAATCATTGGTGCTGAGCCCGTCTGGCCTGGACCCACACCCCTGCATCCCGCTTCTCGGCTGGCCTCCTGCGCCCCCGGCCCCAGCTCCGTGTCTCTCTTTGGATTTCTGGTGACCCGACAGCTGAGCTCTGATTGGAAGTTGCTGGAACCCTCATTTTGCCGGAAGGACTGAACTTCTCCAGTCTCCCTGTGGGCTTCTGCGGCTTCTGTGGAACGACTCCGTTCCTTGCCTCCAAATGAGCACCTTGACCTTTCCGCCCCCCTGTCTTTGTGTATCCCCTTGACTATACTGTCAGGCCTCGAGGTGGTCAAGACCGGTCATCTGATGGATCGAGAATGTTAATGTGACCGGGGCGTCCATACCATCCTCTGCCAAACCCCACGGCATCTCAAAAGTAATCATGCACAGAAAAAGAAAAAAAAAAAAATCCCTGATGCTTGAAGACATCCCTGCAAAACGGGAATTTTTGCTTGAACAAACTTGAAATTGCAGAGACTTCAAATCCGAAAGAATATGAGGCGGGAGGAGCAGAGGCTGACAGCCATGAAATTAGAGCTCTATAATTTGTCTATAGGCATTCAGGAGGGGAAGAAATAAGAGTCATTTTCTGCTCTGCTTCTAATCCAGATGTTGTCTTCCAGCCCAGCAGAGAAGAACAAGGACAGTGGTGAGGAGACTAGGGAATTTGAAAATCACACTGTAAAAACACTTTTTTTATTATTATTATGTCTTCCTTGTAAATTTAGCATTCACTGTAAAAACTTAAAAATACCAAGAAGTGTTAGATAATCACTCATCATCATACCACTAGTGATAACCATGATTAATATTTCATTTGGGTCTTGCATATTTTAAATTATTTTGTAGTTTTATGAAAATCGTATATGTCTGTGTTTTAAAAGTCTGATCTATATTCTGCAAGGCTGTATTCACTCTCTAAAGGGACCACTTTCTACTCTTGAAAATGATCCTTTTTGTCTACCTATCTCTCTCTAAATAACACGCTTCCAGTCCTCCTTGTTTTTGGAAATTTAGGCATGATTTATTGACTTCCTACTGATGGGGAAGGAGGTAATAGCTCTTTCTCACTCACCCACACCTACCCATGTACTTCTTATCTCTTCCCCATCTTCCATTATAGTTATATTGTAATTTCGTTTGGTTCATTTAAAAATATTTGTATTCTTATAATAATATACTGCTGATCCCCATGGTATACTTTGATTATTTCCCCTTTCTTGCTCAGCTTTTTGTTTTTCCTGTACTTAATCATTGTCTTTGCATTTATTTGTTTGCTTTGTTTTCTATATACTTTTCACTAATTCAACTTCAGACCCTCTGCCTCTTGTCTAAATTGCCTCTCAATCCTCTCAACCACATTAGATATTCTGTCCAGTTCATCTTTTTGAGGGAAAGTCTCAAGAGTGCTCTGGCCCTTTCCATTGGGACTGGCTGTGCAATACAACATAGATTCTAGGGTTCGCTTCCCCTCTCTCCTGTGTTCTGATCTCATGTCTTTATTTTCTTGGCTTACCTCTTCATTTTAGTGATGCATATCCTCAAGTAAAGTTTTCAGTCCTTACACGTCTAAAAATATCTGAATTCAAGCTTCCCACTTGGAATGGTTTTTCTTTCAGATTTTGAAGGCTATGTTCTACTGCCTCCTAAGTTTCAACATGGCTGTTGGGAAGTTCAGAGCCATTTTGACCCTGGTTCTTTGAAGGTGACTTGTCATTATCTCTTTAGAAACTCTTTTATCCCAGGTATTTTGAAATTTCATGATGATGTACTTTGGGATTTACTTGTATTCATTGTGCTGGGTGCTTGGTAGAACTTTTCAATGTAAACTCATACTTATTGTTGATGTTCTTTACTCATGTGTGTGTGGGTCTGTATTTGTTCTTTTTTTTTTGGAACTCGGTTTATTTGGATGTTATACTTCCTGGGCCAGTTCTCTAATTTTTTTTTTCTTTACCTCCTATTTTTCATTTTAGGCCTTTTGACTATCCATTCTGGGAAATTTTCTTAACCTTATTTTCTACACGTTCTATTTCTGCTTTTGTATTTTAATTTTCAAGGGTTCTTATTGGCTCTCTAACTCATCTTTTGCTACAGCAGCCAGTTCTTGTTTTATGAATGTGATATAGTCTCTAATTATCTGAGGCTATTTTTTCAAAACAAAAAAGGCATGAACATCTTTCAAACATAATGTAGAATCAAAGAATCCGGATCCCAAGTAGTGTACACTATTGTATTTTTTTATGGAAGTTTCAAAATCAAGCACAACAAATCCACAATGTTAGAACTCAAGATAGTTACCTTGGAGCAGGTAACCAGAAAGTAATGACTAGGTGAGGACACCGGGAGATTCTGGGAGACTGGTCATCTTTAGTTCTTGACTTGGATGATGGTTAAATGGGTGTGTTCAGTTTTTGAAAAGTGACAGAGCTGAACACTTGAGATTTGTGTGCTTTCAAAAAAAATGCCTTCTCTACATCCATAAAGAGTTTTCATCAGGAATGACAGCTGGCCACATTTCTAGAGTCTTTATAAGTTCTAATAATTTTTGTTGACTTCCTTCATTTTATTTTATTTTATTTTCCAAGATAGAGCATCACATTATGGACAAATAAACATAGCTTTGCTTCTTTGTTTCCTTTCATTATGTTTACCTTTCTTACTGCCGTGACCGAAGTCTACAGAGCAATATTGAATATTGGTGGTGATGGCTTAATAAAATACTTGAAGTATTTTCACCATTACCACTAATACTGGATGTTTGTTTTAAAAAGATAACAGGTTCGGGAAATTTTCTAATTTTGTAGGAGTTTTTCTTGAGAATACATATTTAATGTTTTCACATGGCTTTTTGGCATTAATCAATGTGTGATTAATTTTTCTCTTAATTTATTAATATTTGAATCGTAGTAATAGGTTATCTAAAATAGGGCCATATTTGCATTCCTGGAATAAATGCTGCTTGGTACTGGTGTGTTAGTTGCCAGTATTTTTTGTTAAAATTGTCAATCCTCAGTTGATTAGTGACACTTGTATATAGCTTTTCCTTCTGGTTGTGTATATGCTGTATTTGTTTTAAAAAGAGCCTTCTTGAAGGGCGCCTGAGGGGGCTCAGTTGGTTAAGCTTCCTCCTTCAGCTCAGGTCGTGATCTCATGGTTCATGAGTTCAAGCCCCACATTGGGCTCTGTGCTGACGGCTCGGAGCCTGGAGCCTGCTTAGATTCCATGTCTCCCTCTCTCTCTGCCCCTTCCCTGCTCACGCTCTGTCTCTCTCGAAAATAAATACAAATTTTAAAAACATTTAAAAAGAGCCATCCTAAATATAATTCACACGTCATACATTTTATCCATTTAAAATGTATAATTAAATGAGTTTTTAGTATATTCATGGAGTCGTGCCCCCATTACCAGGATTTTAGTACATAGTCCTTGCCCTTAAAAGACATCTTTTAGGGGCTCCTGGGTGGCTCAGTTGGTAAAGTGTCTGACTTCGGCTCAGGTCATGATCTCATGGCTTGTGAGTTCAAGCCCCGTGTCGGACTCTGTGCTGACAGCTCAGAGCCTGGAACCTGCTTCTGATTCTGTGTCTCCCTCTCTTGCTCTGCCCCTCCCCAACTCATGCTCTGTCTGTCTGTCTCTCTCTCTCGAGAATAAATAAAAACATTAAAAAAAAAAAAAAAAGAAATCTTTTACTCAATTCCTCTGACCCCCGCAGCCAGAGGCAGTCCCTCATCTACTTTCTGTCTTTGTAGATTTGCCAGTCCTGCACGTTTCTAGTAAATGAAATAAGTGGTAAGTCGTGACTGGCTTCTTTCACTTAGCCTGATGTTTTCAAGGTGTGTACGTGTGCCGGCTTTACTGCTTTCACGATGAGCATCGTACGTGTTTGGGGAAAAATGACAAACTTTTCCATTTTCTTTTGTGCTCTGTGCTACTGCATGGTATTTTTCTATTCCTAAAAAAAAAAAAATGACAGAATTTACTTGTAGTTACAATCTGGGTCTAATGCCTTTTTGGATAGTAATCCTGGATGACTTTTCCCGGATTCTAAGTGTTCGGTCTGTGCCAGTTTGCAGCTCTGTCTCAGAAGGCTCTCTGGATTGACATTTCTTGCATTCATTTGTCATTAAAACCTGTAAAAGCTTCTTTATGTTTGTGGTCAAAGCCCATTTCTCAGTCCTAATGGCATTTATGTGCCTTTTGTTCTCTCCTTTTAAAATTAGATTTAATTTTCTAATCTCTTTAGTTGGCCTTTTCAAAGAACCAGCTCCTAATGTATAATTTCTCTCTTTTCCCATATTTGAATTTTGCATCTTGTTTTGTCCTGTCCCTCTTTCCCTTTGGTTGCTTGCTTTCTATCCTTTGAGTTGAAATCTCTGTTCATTTATTTTTCTTTTGTCTTGTTTAATAGCAAAAGCATTTAATGTTCTGTGTTTTCCTCTGAGAACAGACCTTGCCACAGCTCATAAGTTTTTATATGTAGTTTTAGAGTTGTGACTATTTTCTAAATAGTGTCTAATTTCAGGTTTTATTTTCTCTCTGATCTAAGAGATATTTAGAAGTATTTTTTTATAACCCAGTTAGATTTCAGAAATGTAAACATTTGTTCTGAATTTCTTGCTTTAACTGCATCGTGGTGATTTTTTTATTTTTTATTTTTTAAGTATTAAGGTTGTTTTGGAGGAGGGCTTACTATATGATCAACTTTTATAATGGTCGTTGGGAAAGAAGCCATGTTAGGCGTTGGGTTATGCATTTCTTAGTTATGAGTATTTGCCTCCTCACTTTGTCCCTGAGGAGTCGCGTGTCCTGGGCTGAGCAGGGGTGACACTCTGTCTGCCTTCTATGCAGTGTCTCAAGGGAAGGGGGATCTCTGGGGAGCACAGGCTCGGGGGTCTGGAACAAGCATAAAACATCTTGCACTTTTTTTTTCCTTCTGGCAAGTTCCGTCTCATGAGGCGTAGTCAAAGTCTTCACTCTGCTGAATCCTGGGTAGCTTTTTCTCGATTTTCCTCCATCTGCTTTCAGGCGATTGCCAACTCTGCCTAGACCCTGGCCCTCAATTCTCTGTCGCTCCTCGTATTCTTACTTGTCCTGGCCCTCGTTTTCTCTGTTCTCATGGTCGGTTCAGCTAGTCCCAGACTGTGAACCCCATAAGGGTAAGAGTCCTGCTTACCTTTTTCATTGTCATCTCTCTAGGGCGCAGACTCCTGCCTGCAACGCAGTAAGCAAACATTTTTTGCACGAATTCGAGTTGAGAGTGGCTGCCTGGGTTGGATGGGGGGGGTGCCAACCAGATTTCATTTACGCCTCATTCATACTTCTATTCCAGGTTGTCTAGCGTAATGCCCCGGGTGATTGGCACACTTGCTTCCAAAATGCATACTGTTGGCAATTTTTGCTCTCTGCCCTTTACATGTAAGAGGGCCTGGTGGGGGTGGGGGTGGGATGGCTGGGAGCTAAGCGGCGCGTGTGGTTGCTCTACTGTCCTCTTTGTTTCTGTTTCAACTCTTCCAGCAATGCTCTTGCCCCTTCTCCACAAATCCCCGGCGGACGCCTGGCGCCTTCATCAGATCCCTTCGGTCAGCGTCAGCAGACACACACCAACTAGCTCCTTTGGCTTCTCTATTCCAACTCGTAACTGGGCTTCCCAGGTCCCTCTTTCTGTCTGCACCCTCTCTGTGACTGACTTGCTAATCTCTTGTAAATTCACTCATGCTACAGTGTTCAAAGATCGTATGACAACTTACTAAGTTTCATGAGTATTACAATCTTTCGGGTTCGGGGTTATATTGGGAGGTGTTTTGAGTTTTAATGAGAGTCTTTATTCATCTCATTTATTCGTTCGGCCAATGTTTCTTGAACCTCACTGTGATTAAGGCACCGTACCGGACACTGAGGGACCAACGATGGCTCTGCTCCCAGAGAAGACAGCTGTCTCTAACGCTCGCAGTCCGTGCTCCCCAGTCTGGGTTGGGGAAAGGGGTTTCCATCTGGACTCTCAAATCCCATCGGGCAGACACAGCACGGAGCAGGCGATGACTTCTCTTTAAGGGGTCATCCTGTTTGCATAAGACAACAAGCCAGACTTTTCAAACCAAGTAGACCCAGATGAAACCTTGGTCCCAGGACTTGTCAGCTTTTCGTCTGGTTAATTTCAGTGGGTGTCAGATCCCACGAGAAGTCTCAGGAGTCTTGGGCTGCCGTGAAAGTGCAGGTAGATGACATGTCTGACTCCATACACCCGAGCGGAGGCCATATTGTGGGAGCCTGCGCGTTGTTAGCCCTTTCCTACACATTTGAAAACCAAGTGTGCGGCCTGGGAGGGGAGGGATGTTTGCGCTCTTGCGTTTACATTTTAAAATAAGCCTCTTCGTAGAAAGGAGCTAATGACATTTTATCTCAACAGCAGGCAGAAACAGAAGCCAGGACGCACAGCCACCCCCTCCCCCCAGTGCTGCGAAGTCATGCCGTGCTCCCCATTTAGGGCCTCTGTTCTCACCTACCCCCATCCTGCCAGGGAGCACCACCACAAAGCTCAGCGTGAGGGCTCGGCGAAGGCCTGCTGCCAGGCCGTGTGGCCGGCTGATCTGTCCCCCACACGTGTGGTGGGACTCTCCATTCTGTCTACCAGCAGCCGGACATCTGAGTGATCTTTGGTTATTCCAAGAACAGAGAAAGTAGAACTTCCCCATTGAATGAAAAGCCGCAAGGAGCAGTAGGTGGGCACATCAGATACCCAGGTGGAGTTAGAGATTTCCTTCAAATAGCCAAGGATGTCAGTGTTGGACCCAGCACGGGGGGCGATAGTAAACTACTATGAAACTTCTTTTTCTTAAGTAGAATTTTTGGTCCTAGATGGCAAAGAAAAATAAATAGAAACTGTAGGGTAGGAAAAGCCTTCTCTTCTCTTCTTCTATGACCTCTACTAGGGCTCCTGTAACAAAAGATAACAAGGAAAAATTAAAAACAACAACAACAACAGAAGCTTGCTAACATGTATGTCTCTTATATACCTGGGAGAAATTCAAGGATGGGTCAACTCGAAGAGGTGGCTGAGAATGGGGACTTAAACGCCATGTTCCGTTCAGCTAGAACAAAGTAAGAAGGGTGTGGAGAAAGCATTCATGGGAAGGAGACCAGGAAATGTAGCGTGAGCAAGGATAAGGTGTTTTTTCATTTGTTTGCTTTTGTTTTTAATGTATTTATTTTGAGAGAGCGAGAACAAGCAGGGGAGGGGCAGAGAGAGGGGGGGAGAGAGAATCCCAAGCAGGTTCCACGCTGTTACCCCAGAGCGATGTGGAACTCGATCTCACGAATTGTGAGATCATGACAGATGAAGTTTTAGGGTGATGGTGGGATTTGTGGGGGTCAGAGCCAACGGCCAAGAAAGAATTCCTGAAGAGGTGCAAAAAGGTGTTTTATTAACGCACGGGGACAGGACTCGTGGGCAGAAAGAGCCGCACTGTAAGTGTATGTTTGGGAGGCGGTTGACCATTTCATGGAGTCGGGGGAAATAAAATCAAGAGGGAGTTCCTAAAGGGATTTTCATGCCAGAGACTCACAGATGATCGGAGGCCTAGCCATTGTCAAGCTAAGGTTGCTTTTCCCCTGGCAAAGCATGAACACGAAGACAGGAGGGGGTTCCTGGATTCGATCGCCTTTTTCTTGTAAACTGGTGGAGACTCTTACCAGTGTAACCATTTGGTTTTGTGTCCTTCACTGTTTCTGGGTAGCCTGGAGCATCCAAGGAATGTCGTACATACCCCACGGCGGGGTGGTGGAGGTAAGGATTGCTTCTTCTTGGCCCTCAGCTTGCCTCATATAGTCTTTTATCAATGACCTGAGCTGAAATCAAGATTCACAGGCTTAACTGATTGAGCCACCGAGGTGCCCCAAGGATAAGGTGTGTTTCGCAGCTTTAAGCCAGTGCCTTCTCCATGGATAAGAATCTCTTGTGGGGCGCCTGGTGGCTCAGTCGGTTAAGCGGCTGGCTTCAGCTCAGGTCATGATCTCACAGTCTGTGAGTTTGAGCCCCGCGTCGGGCTCTGTGCTGACAGCTCAGAGCCTGGAGCCTCCTTCGGATTCTGTGTCTCCCTCTCGCTCTGCCCCTCCCTTGCTCACGCTCTGTCTCTGTCTATCAAAAAAAAAAAAAAAAAAGAAGAATTTCTTGTGATTTGGAGTCCTCCTCGTTCTCCTGGGACACAGTGAGAGGCACCCTTACCAATGGAGATTTCCTTTATAAGATATTAATTTCCCTTACAAAAGGGAAGCTTCTCTTCTGTTTCCAGAGCTTCTCCTGTGTCTACCATTTCTCAAAATAATCAGCTCAAAATAATCTTTATGCCAAAGATATGCATATTTTGGGGTGGTGTCTTCTGGTCTCCTGCAGTTATATTGTTGCAGGATGTTTTCCCTCACTACCCAGGGTTTGTTGTCTCCCCGCTTTGAGGAATGAGGAAGTAGACACAGGACGAAATGGGCAGCAAGCAAAAGTTCATTCAAGTATAAGATCAGAAAGTAAGAAAGTATGAAAGGAGCACCCGGGCGGCTCAGTCGGTTAAGTGTCTGACTCCAGCTCAGGTCATGATCTTGCAGTTCATGAGTTCAAGCCCTGCATCGGCCTCTGTGCTGATAGTTCAGACCCTGGAGGCTGCTTTGGATTCTGTGTCTTCCTCTCTCTCTGCCCCTCCCCAACTGGTGCTCTCTGTCTCTAAAAAATAAATAAAAATTTTAAAAATTAAAAAAAAAAGGGGGGGGCACTTGGGTGGCTCAGTCAGTTGAGCATCCGACATAGACTCAGGTCACAGTCTCGTGGTTCATGAGTTCAAGCCCTGCGTCGGGCTCTGTGCTGACAGCTCAGAGCCTGGAGCCTGCTTCGGATTTTGTGTCTCCCTCTCTCTGTTCCTACCCCCCGCTTGCACTCTGTCTCTCTCTCGCACGTGCGTGCTCTTTTGCTGTTTCTCAAAAATAAGTAAAAGTTTTTAAAAAATTTTAAATCTGTATTTTTCCCCACTCAGGGACCTCAGGTCCTAACCTTTCCCTCTCTGGCTATTTATCTGATCTTTCCCTATCGTAGTATTTTGGGATGGCGTGTTAGAGTCTCCTTCAAAACTAACTCCCCGCCGTCCTAACCACAACGACAAGTAGAGCTGCTGGTCGCGTGGCTGCCATCCACCCGCGGTTGGTATACGTGGCCAGACCTTTTGAAGGGATAAGGGGGCATCCTAGATCTCACACCACGGATTCGGGTTTGGGACTAAAATAAAAAGTACAGGGAAATTAGACAGATGTAAGACTTCACGTTCCTGGAAGGCTTCTCATGCCTCTGGGTGCAACCAGCCATTTAAGGACGTGTTGGCCAGAGTATCGCCATACCGTTTTTCCTAGGTCACCATAGACTTGTCCGGGGAAAGCCAAGTGTGAACCCTGGAAACACCATCGCGTGGATGTCAGATGAACGACTTGAGGGGAAAAAAAGGAGACGGAATGTGGAGTGAGCCTTTCATTTTTCTTACGCAGAAGGCGCTGAAATAAATTGTTGACCTCCTGCACTCTCTTCTCATTAAGAAGCTGAGTATTTAATGACTTCTCTGCTAAGTGTTCAAAACAGGGAGGTGATAATGGAAGGATTTCTTCGAAGCAGAGTGAAAAAGCCCTTCATCCGGAAGGAATGGAAGAGTGCAGGAGAGTGACTGCCGAGGGCTCGGTTCCTTTCATGTGTGTTTTAATTCAGTGTCCTTTTTACCCAGTGGGGCACAAACATACATCATTTAAATTAACATAAAAAGTCAGAAATGGGCCCTCTATTAACATAGCGTCAGGGGGGAATGAGTGCTTCCGTTTGATTGCTTGGCGCCCTGCCGGGACTCCCGAGGGTCCCCTCCTGGTTCTCTGCCTTTCTCCGTCCTGCTCTGGAGTGTCACTCTCAAAGCCTTGTGTCATCGCTCTGCCCTATCCCACAGACGTCCCAGCAGGTCTGAGTTACTTATTATGTAACTGCTGGATGCTTGTCGCATGACCCCCTGGGACAAGAAAGAATGCATGTCTTTAAGGTTTGGGAGAAGGTAAAAATTGGTGTGATTGCCGCTCTTTCGCTCTCCTGTTCCTGCTGGCTTCAAGAAGGATGCAGGCGTCCCGGGAAGAGCAGAGCCTTGCGCTCAGTGATGGTGGGAATACGAGCTGCTCGGCCTTACAGACCTACCCTCCGGGAGATCTGGAGGGCTCTCCCTCCTCGTTGGGGTGCCGTGGGCACCTGGGCGTAGGACTCCCCGACAGTGGAGAATCTGAAATCAGCCCCTTTATCCTCCTTCCCGTGTCAGGGATGTTTATCCCCACCCCCGGGGCATTCATGGCCTCCATTCAAAGGGTGTTAAAAAAAGGTGGATGACCCTTGTTAAAATCATAAGGAAGAGTTTTGAGTGTAACAGGGCTTATCTCTGTTGTAAGAGGGGAGAGAGTGAGCTCAACCCTAAATACAAGGATTTATAGTCAAGGAGCAGGGTGACAGGGTCAGTGGATAGAAAAATCACTAAGAAGGGACATCACAGGGGAGAGGGGAGGGTGCAGATTCTTGCTAAACTGACCTAAGGGGATTCTTCCTGAAGGCAGGCCAAGTGCTTAGGCATCAAGGGTGGGATGAAGAACTTGATCCTATTCCAGGAGGGGGAATATGATTCTCTCTAAACCGACTCTGCAGGATCCCTGCTAAAACAAGACTCATCAAGGAAGGACCTAGAAGGCCAAGGCCAAGGCCCAGCAGAGAAGAGGGCTCAGAGGAGCCTTACTGAAGTTTGGTCAGAGAGAGTCTTCCCTAAGGGTTGCCCTTCTACTCTTCTTCTCGTCCCTGCCCTACCTGCACCTGTAAGCAGGGCTGGGGTGCAGGCTTCCCATGGAGAGGCCCTGAAACAGAACGAAGCTATATACGGGCCCTCCCTTCTCTTCCCCCAGCATAACCCTCAAACCGCAAAGAACTGCTGGAAAATGATCTTTCATTCTTCCCTGTTCTCGTGCAAACGAAAAGGACCAGGGTTAGAACACTCCTTGGCGCTCCTTTGACGTTGCTTATCTGCGACTCCCCCTGGGTCCTTGGACGTCCTAAGACCCCGGTGCTGGGGGGCTGGGGAGGCACAGGGAGCCGACTGCTTTCTTTGCGGGTTGTGTCCCTTCCCCACTACTGTTGTCTCCAGCCTCCTAAACACACTTCAGTTCCAGAGTTCCGACGTAACGTGTAGAAGGAAAACATTAAAGAAACGTAGCTCGAACTTCTCAGCTTGCTCTCTGGAGGGTGTGCTTCGTCGTATGGGAGGTGTGATTGCCTTTGTTCCCCCCTAAGGACTGCCTGGCAAGACCACATACAAACGAGATTGGCTTTCCTACCCAGCTTCATGTCCTCCTACTGTGTCTGAGCCACACACGCCCAGCATCGGTGGGAATGAAATTCTAGATCAGCTTCTTTGTCTTGTCAAGTCTGTTTAGTAAAAGCATTGGCTCCTGGTGTGCCTACTCCTCACTACTTTCTCCCTTCCTTGGGTCTTGTACCTCTTTCTTTCTTTCTTTCTTTCTTTCTTTCTTTCTTTCTTTCTTTCTTTCTTTCTTTCTTTCTTTCTTTCTTTTTCTTCCTCCTTCCTTCCTTCCTTCCTTCCTTTCTTTTTTTAATGTTTATTTATTTTTGAGACAGAGGCAGACTGCAAGCGGAAGAGGGGCAGAGAGAGGGAGAGACAGAATCAGAAGCAGGCTCCAGGTTCTGAGCTGTCAGGACAGAGCCCAATGCGGGGCTCGAAGACACGAACTGTGAGATCATGACCTGAGCTGAAGTCAGACGCTTAACTGACTGAGCCACCCAGTCACCCCTAGTACCTCTTTCAGGTTATGTCTGTCCACAGCGCTTGGGAAGAGGACAGAGGTTGGGGCTCCAGGATCTGTAAAGAAGAGGCTTAAGGGGGAATCTGGGTGGCTCAGTCAGTTGAGCGTCCGACTTCAGCTCAGGTCATGATCTCAGAGTTCACAAGTTCGAGCTCTGCATCGGACTCTGCCGACAGCTCAGAGCCTGAAGCCTGCTTCGGATTCTGTATGTCCCTCTCTTTCTGCCCCTGCCCTGCTCACGCTCTGTCTGTCTCTGTCTCTCCCTCAAAAAAATGAATAAACAAGAAAAAAAAAAAAAAGAACAGGCTTAGGGACAGTTGTGTGGTTGGCAAGGAACTGGGGTGGGCTTTGCAATGTGTCAGAGCCACTCGCACGTCAGCTGTACTGTTGTTATACATCAGTAGCGTCAGCTGTGTCTTCCAAATATGTGAAAAAACTCACATGTGATTGAGTAACCGCTGACTCTATTACAAAGGCATTACTCCTTAAAAACCATAGGATTAATTCGGAGCAATGGGGAACACGGTGATGCCCGGGAGATGTCGTCATCCATGGAGAAACACAAAGGCAAGGAACCCTAGTTTTCATCAGCTTGTTTTATATAAAATATACATGCTTGAAAAAATGGCCTCGAAAGTAACTTCTCTGCAGTTTAATATCACTTATCTGACTCCTTCCCATGGCAGGACTTGGTCTGGTGAGCTCCCAGGCTAGTGATGGAAGGTTTGGGGTTCTGAGGACCCGAGGTTCATGCAACAGGGTTCCATTGTAGATAGCAGGAAACATAGTCAAAGAAAGAGCTCAAAGGCTCTAGGGAAACCGGAAGTCCAAATACTGGGAAAATCAGACATGGAGAAAATTAGTGATGGGGACCAAAGAGCCTCAGAGCTAAGGTGTGCTGGAAAAATGACAGGGGGGTCCTGGGGGAGAGCTTCTACGCCAGCTGGGTCTTGCGTCTGGATGTTATGAATTGGCATGTTGGGGAGAGTGCAGGTGTGTTCTAGGACATTCTTGTTACACTAGATGGGCTCCCCTAAACTCACTGGTTTGTGTTCCTCTCATCTTGACCGTGGGCTGACAGCATCTGCCCCAGCTCAAGGCACCTTGATTGCTCCCCCGGGGCTGCTTAGCATTCCTGTATTCATCCTTCTTCTATTCTGTCACTCGTTCATTCTTCTATTGTCCAGTTACAATTTACTGAGCTCTTAATACTTGCCGGGTTCAGCGTCACAATCAGAAGCCAAAATAGAAGTTTCTTCTCCTTAAGGAGCTTGGAGAGTGGGTGGGCCATCACACCGACGAACTCACAGTTACAGACTAAGCCAAGTGCTTACCAGTAAGGCACATATGCTCTAAGAAGGTAATCAGGGAAGTTGTCCCTGTGATGGGGACATTGAAGTAGAGATATGACAAATAATAGGAGTCCAATAGGCAAAGGAACGGGAGAGGAAGGAGAATGTTCTGGGCTCAAAGAATGGTCAGGGAAGGTTCAGCGATGGGAGACAGTATCATAGATTCCTGGAATCTCTAGGGTCTGTTGCTGGAGGGAAGAGGGGTGAAGGAACCGTGTAAAAGAAGGTTTTGGAGTCCCAGAGATCTGGGTTCAAATGTTGGCTCCACTGTGTCGCTTTGGGCAAGTTATTTAAACTTTCTGTGCCTCAGATTCCTTATCTGTAAATGAACCATGCTACCAGCACTGGGACTGGTTAACAATGCTTGAAAATGACTAAGTGAGCAGATATCAAATGTTCTTACCACAAAAAGGAATACACATGTAGCAAATCATTGTTTTGTATATCTTAAATTCACACCATGCTGTATGTCAACTATATCTCAAGAGAGCCTAACAAAACCAAACAAAACAAGACAAACAGTAGTAGTTATCACCTAGAGCAATTGCTGGTTTAGTAGCAGCCAGTGTTAAGCGCGGTCAGGGACAGAGGACCGATACGACTTCATCACGCACTTTGAGATGTTGTCCACTGGAAAAAAAATGTTGGTCCCAAGATGGAGTAGTACCTTTGCATTTAATATTGTAGTCGAGTTCAGAAATTAATGCCAGTGATATATTTCCAAACATAAGAGAGAAGACATGAATACAAAATTCAGTTTGGGGGGAATGTTGGTTGGTTGGTTGCTTGGTTGGTTGGTTGGTTGATTGGTTGGTTGGTTGGTTGATTGGTTGGTTGGTTGGTTGGCTGGTTAGTTGATGTTTTGACTCTCCTAGAATGGAGGAGAAACACCAGTAGAAGTCAAATCAAGGGTAGTATTTTGAGTTGAATGTCCCTACCCAAGGCCAATCATCTGGAGTATTTGTCCGTCTCTCTCTGGTTGCTCAGACCCAGATTCAGAAAGGAAAAACAAATCACTTTTAAACTGCCAGCTGTTAGAAATGAAAACATTGACCCAAGCAGAAGGAGGGAGATGTAAAGACCGTAGCAGAGATTTAAAGCAGGTAAGAAAATGAACAGACTGGAGACCTTGCTTGACCGAGACACCCACGGGCACCCGAGGGCGGCAAACAGGTGACGGGGACTCACCAACGGGGTCCGTTGTCTGATTCTTACATTTCAGAGAGTGAGGGTGTGTGTTTTGCATACTGAATAATATTTGGGTTCATATTTTTTTATATACAGAGGGATCATTGTTTTCCCTGCTTCTCCCATCCATTTTTTAAAACCTTTTTTTTCCAATGAAAATTCATTGTTTGAGATGCTGTAGTGGACTGAAGTCCTGCTCCATCTGATTCCCCAAACCACAGCTCACCCGTCAGACATGTTGAAAAACAGACGTACGTTTTTGAAATATAATTACGTGTGACCCCAACGTGACCGGGCCCCTGTGGGTCCGGCCTCTGTTCTTCTCCCGGCATCCTTCTAGGAGTAGGGCTGAGTACCATATGCTCAAAAACACAAATTCGGCTCCACAAAGCATGTTTGGTGTAAAATAGATTTTACAGGCAATTAACACAGGAGGAAGCAGAGAAGACCACGCCACGTGCCGCAGCAATGTTTAACAAAATTGCTAGGAAATACCCGATTCTGCCCTTTTGTTTCCTCGTCGGCCGCCAGTTACCTCTTTCTCCTCCCCGTGTCTTTCCGTCGCTCTGCTCTTATCCTGAGCACGGTAGCTCTTAGCTTTTCCGATCTGCTCAGTCCATCAGCCCTTTTAGCAAACAAAGGCCCTTCTGTGCTGCATCCTTTGCAGTTGGCAACTGTAAACAACAGAGCGTGCTTTCCTATCCGGTTTGCACATGCGTGTTCGGCCAATCCTAATATTTACATCCTATGGTTGTGTTCTGGAGTAGCTGAAAAATAACCCGCCTCTCCCCAACCGGCACGTCGTGCGTCTACCCTTCTGAGACCCAGATCAGTGCTTCGTTTTTTGTGCGGGTTGTTGTGAACGGTGTTGACTGATGTTTGCTGTTTTACCCAAAGCAAACTACACGCTTTTATGGAATCCTGGCAAAGCCAGTTTCATGGGACACCTAGCCCGGTCACTTGGTCCAGCCATCATGTTACGACAGTACAACGCAGCGGGCCCTCAAGCCTGACCTTCTTTCCTAGCTGTGTGACCGTGGACAACTCTCCTAACCTCTCTGGGACTCAGTTGTAGCATCTTTAAAAAGAGGCCAAACAACAGCACCTATTTCGTGGGCTCGTTGTGAGGATTAATGAGTTAGTATCACTAAAGCATGGTTTAAAACCATGCTCTGCGTGCACACAGAAAGTAAAAACATAACATTCCATTCAAGTTATTAATTCACAGGAGAATCAATAAGATGTTAAGTCCAGTTCGAATGAAAGTTTGATTCGCCGAGATTTATATCCTTTACCAGAAAAAAAATTCATTACAGGTAGCATTTGCCCGTTGCCTGCCCGTTTTCTAGAATGTAACAGCTACGCCTGCGGTGAGCGCCCTCCCCCCCCACCTAGAGATACCCACATCATCACCCCCAGGACCTGTAACTGTTATTTTAGATGGTAAAAAAAATGACATTAGCGGGTGTGATTAAATTCAAGATCTTGTGATGAAAAGGTTATTCTAGATTATCCTGGTGGGCCCTATGTGGAATCACATGTATCCTTCCAGGGAAGAAGCAGAAGGAGGTTTAGTGGACGCGTGCGCACACACATGCACACACACGCTGAGGCAGGGTGACCCCGGCCCCAGAGTGGAGTGACGTGGCCGCAAACCCAGGAAAGCCAGTAGCCACCAAATCCTGGGAGAGGCAAGGAACGGGTTCTCCCGTGTAGCATCCGGAGGGAACACAGCCCTGCAGATGCCGTGATTTCAAAGCCCAAGGAAACTGATTTCAGACTTCTGGCCTCCAGAAGGGGGAGAGAGAGAGAGAGAGAGAGAGAGAGAGAGAGAGAGAGAATAAATTTCTGTTGTTTTAAGCCAGCAAGCGTGTAGCAATTTGTAACAGCAGCCCCAGGAGCTGCCTTCAGAGGTGTAGAATAGCCTCCGGAACAAGTCAGTCAAATGCCCAGACTCCCTGGAGGGTGCGTTGAACCGCACCCGGAACACCAGGGAAGGGATTTTGGTCTCTGGGTAATTCTCCCTGGCCGTCCTGGGTTGGGATACCTCTAGAGTCCACAGTACTCAGGACATACACGGAGCGTCCCATCCATGGGAAGCGTCACATTGCAGCAACTCTAATGCTGTTCTTACTACTACTCATGAATTACTATCATTGTTTTTTGTGTTCCCAGCTGGTCCTTGTCTCTCCGTGGGCTGTGTTGACGGGGACCAGCGATTCACTTGACTACCTGGGACCCATGTCCTATGGAAAAGAATGATGGATCATGCGTGGGGAAAAGAAAAAATGGTTGTTCTCATTGTGATTTGTGTTTTCAGCTCTTCAGTGCAGGAGGACAAAGGTGTCAGGTGTTGGCAGGGATGGGCTTTGTCGTATCTAAGCCTCCCCGGGGCTTAGATGTCCCGAGCTGCCGGGGAGATACAGATAGCAAAAAAATAATGGGATGGAAAGATGTGTGGTGTTCAAGGAACGAGAGTCAGGGCGAGTACCAGTAGGAGATAAAGAAGCTTACTCACAAGCCCCCTGGACAGAAGGAAGGCCTTACTCCTAGCTTAAAAGGAGATTGTGTATGTATATATTTTTTTAATGAATGAGGGAAAACCATAGGCTCTGATCAGAATAGAGTGTGACATTTAATAGCGTTTTGAATTAATCTGAGACTGTGGCTATCAAGGAGGTGGGGGAAGATTTGGTCCCCCGGGAGACATTTGGCAATGGACGGTGACATTTTTGGTCAGCACAGCCAGGGGTGCTGCTGGCATCGGGTTGGTAGAGGGATGCAGCTGAAAAACTTGCATCCAGGGCCAAGAGTTCCAGACCCCCAGAATCCGAGCCCCCAAAGGCCCCCCGGGATCATGACGTTGAGTTGTTTCCAGACGACATCCTTCAGATCCCAGCAGGTGGGATCAGGAGGCCCTCGGAGCTACAGCAGGCCCAGTGTGGGGTGTGAGGGGGTCCCCAGGGGGCCACCATGTCACCGGCCGGCCCCTCTCTCCTCTGTGTTGGTGTGGGACCAAGCATTTCAGCTGGATGCCATCGCTGCTCAGCAGAAGCTTAAAAATCCCGGATGTGTTCTAATCCTTTCACGTCTTAGCTGCAAACTAGACCTCTGGCAGCCAGAGCTCACAGGTAGGGACGGCGCCCTTGGGAGCCCAGTGTCCCGGCTCCCCCTCCCCCCCGACCCCGCACCTAGCCGACCCTCTCACGTGTCCCCTCAGACCCTGTCAGAAAAACCTGTGGCGTTTCAAACCGTCGTCTGAAAAATGTTTCCGACAGGAACTGGTTTTGTTTCTGACCGTAATGAATGGTTACTGAGGGTCTTAGGGAGACGATTTACTGAGGCATTTACCAGCCTACCCTATTTTTGGCCCTGAACGTTTAGAGGGTATAAAATTTACAGCTGAAATTATATCCAATTCCAGTTCACATGGTAGAAGATGGAGTTTTAAATAAATCCACAGCTTACGCGTTGGCCTCCTCCAGGCAGAAAGTGGTGAGGACGGGGAACAATGAGGACACACTGGGTGCTCTGCTGTCATCCGGTGTTCCCACTCCGCGGCTGCCGGGCACCTGCGACTGCCTGGCACCTGCGACTGCCCTCCTTCGTTTTGGGGGAGATGCCACTATGAGTCCAGCCTTTCCGAGTTCAAAGCGGAAACTCGCTTCCCTGCCTCCCTTGGGAGGCTCCCAGGGAGCTTCTCCAGCCAGACTCCCCCGGGGGAGGGTTGGGGAAGACAGTGATAGAAAGCCATATCACAGCAAATCCATTCTCATGACAGGGAGGAGAAGCCTCTGAAAAGCTAACATGGTGCCTGTTTTTGTCGGGACATCTTGTTCCCACCTGGACAAGATGGCAGCCGGCTAATGGCTTCCATTGATAAGTTCCTGTGCAGCCGAATCGGCTAGGGTCAGTTCTGTAGGCAGCCTCTCAACAACTCCTGGGGGCACCTGGGTGGTTCAGTCAGTTAAGCATCTGACTTCGGCTCAGGTCATGATCTCACAGTTCGTGGGTTTGAGCCCTGCATTGGGCTCTGTGCTGACAGCTCAGAGCCTGGAGCCTGCTTCAGAATATATGTCTCCCTCTCTCTCTGTCCCTCTGCTGCTTGCACTTTGTCTCTCTCTCTCTCTCTCTCTCTCTCTCTCTCTCTCAAAAATAAATATTCAAAAAAATTTTTTAAAAAAAGAACTCCTCTGGAGGCAGAAGTAGGACATTAGAACTATCTCAGAGACCAAATCACTAGGCGTTTCCATACTTCTGTGAAATACCGTAACCATCAGACAAAGCTCCACCGCTCCCTTCTTCTCTGTGTGGCCCACCCTAATTAGGCAGCTTTTGGAAACACTCACAGTGGTATCTTGTCCAAGACCAGAAATCCTCCTTCACAGTTGAGTTCAGGGCCACCAGTGTTGCGAGCGAGGCGTTGCGCGGCCCATGGCGACCATATGTATGCCTGACTCAATCTCTAAAATTTCTAAAAATGTTTCAAGTAAAGTAAAAACAAAAAGATAAAAAATCTTCCACCCAGTTTTTCACTATGTCAGGCAACACATATGGCTCCAGGTGGGCTCTGTCTTAACAGATTCTTGGGAGAAGCCACAGAGAAGTGGCCGTGACAGGCTCAGAGAGCCACCTGGATGACAGCTCATCACGGCTTCAGAGGACACTGGTCGTTAATTGAGTCAGGCGAGAGAATTTGTGAGTGATAAACGGCACAGGCCTGTTCTTTTCAGCTGGTCGGTGGGAAAGAAGTCTCCAGAATTCAGTCTTAGTGGATGCCTTTCTTCCTTTTGTGGGGAGCGGGGGGAGACTCGTATATTTGCAAATAGAAAGGTGTTTCAATGTCTGCGGAAACGTCCAGAGACTGTGAAATCAAAGATTGTGTTTGCAGAGAGGGCTTGAGGCTCACGCTCAGGTGAACAACAGAATCGCATTTGAAGGGGCCGGGCTCGAGGACCTGCTAATTTAGGCATCTGAGTCAAGGATCTGTCTGATGTTCTCAGACTACAGGGTCCACTTTGTCGCCACTCCGGCTGTTTTTCCAGAAAGTGTTCAAACGGAAACATTACCCCAGAGCTGCTTTCGTGAGCGGTGTCGCATCTTCAGACGTGATGCCGACAGAGCCATGTTCTCTCTCCTTGCAAGGTGAACCCCTTCTCCACCAAGCAGGGTTTTCCTCGGAGAAGAAGCTTTCTTCCACCGGGAGTGTTTCCGTCCCTTGGCCGCGTAAGCTCGTGTTTTTCAGGCCACCCTACGCCAGGCGGGCCGATGTGAAAGCTCGGTTCGCGGAACGGTCGCAGATCCGTGGCTGTTGGCAGACCCCTCAGAGGGATCCGGCACCGTCGGGCTGGTCGTCTCCCCGGGCAGGGTCTCCTCGGTCAGGCCTCCTGGCTACCGCACAATGCCTTCATTTCTCTCTGTCTCCTGTTCCTCTGATGCCCCGATGCCAACCCCGTGGGTGGCGTGCTGCCCGACGCACAGCTGTCCATGTTCTCCCAGTGTGCTTTGGTGACACGTGTTCACCATGGAGCCATTGGTGCCTGCTGTCAAGGACTCTGCATCATTGCAGAAGGGGCCAGGGTCTGTCGTGCCGAGGCTTTGAGCTTTCAAACCCAGCATTTTCCAGGGCGCCTGGAGGGGGACTCTGTCGGTTAAGCATCCGACTCTTGATTTCGGCTCAAATCATGATCTCACAGTTTGTGATTCGAGCCCCGCGTTGGGGGTCTGTGCTGACGGTGTGGAGCCTGCTTGGGATTCTCACTGTCTCTTTTCTCTGCCTCTCCCCTGCTCCCATTCTCTCTCTTTCTCAAAATTAAATTAATAAACTTAAAAACAACAACAAGATTTTGCTGAATGAGCCCTTTCATGGCAGCCCTGTCAGCCCGGAGCTTGAGAGCAGCGAGCCTTTGCAGCTTGCCTGTGAAGGGCCTGGGGGAGTCAGCCCCTCAGTGACCGCTCTGCCTTTCCAGGAGCTTCCAGAGTTTCTCCAACTCGCTTGTGACGCATATGTGTATTTAGCTTCACGATGAAGGGTCCTGGCTCCTGTGGGACAGCCCCAAATCACCGAGGCCAGAAGCAGCAAGACACCCTGACAAGTTTTGTTCGTCTACCTGGGCTTCAGCGTGCGCCTGTAGGTTCCAGCTCATTCTCATTCCTCCTCCTTATACCCATCATCTCCCTTTCCCCTTCCACCTGTGGAACTCAAGCTCCGTCATCTGACGTGGAGATGAGAACTTTCCAGAGGCCGCTTAACTGCTGCCGCGGTGGTGGCAGCTCAGGTCCCTGCCCCACACCATACACCACTGCCTCCACCTTCTACCTTCCACCCTCCCCCTCCCCAAGGAAGGCCCCCACCCAGGCTATTCAGGGTGGGGCATGAAGGTCCAGCCCCCTTGCCTGACTGGGGGTGTCTCTGTAGGGCAGCCCATTTCGGCAATCACCTGCAGTCCCTGTCTTGCGTGCGTCATAGCTCAGCTTCTCCTCTGCCCGGTCCCGGGTGCGTGCCGGCGTCTGCAGCTGGGCGGCCAAGTTTCTCCCTCTGAAGCATTTTTCAGTCTCTTGCTAAGTTTGCTGGAGCATGAACAGCATGAATCTGTTCATCTCCTTCCTCGGCCTTGCTAAACTGATAAAGAATAAGATAGACCACGAGGAAACTAGAATCTGGAAGCTAGAGCAGGGGGTCAGAAGTTTCGCGATGGTACGGAAAGCCTGTCCCAGGAATCGTTGGGAGCCAAGCGGCAACAGAATCCAAGCAAGAAGCAAGCCCTTAGACGGTCAGAACGAGGGGCGGGGGGGTGCGGAAGAGCAAAGGGCCTTGCCAGTCTTTGCTGTGGGGAATGCGAAGAAACTTTCAGAAGAGAGACAGGTTCTGCACAAGGAGCAAGGCAGAACCCCCGTCACACATCAGAACACAAGTTGGAGCCCAGGTTCTGATATGAGTGGCGTCAGGATCACCTGGACGGCTTGTTGGAACAATTCTCGCCCCGAGATTTTCTCATTTGGTAGGTCAAGGTGGATGAGGCCTGAGGAATTGCAATTTTAACATGTTCCCAGGTGATCCTACATTGCCAATCTGGAGAACCCTGACCTAGAACAAGACCAGAAGACAGGTCAGCCTGATACGGATACCTGAACACCGGCTCTGAAACGCCTTACTCATAATCAGCTCCTATCACCAAGGACAGAAACCTGAAATAAGGTCAGAGATTCACATGAAACAGACAAGGCAATCTAATCGATAGACTCTAGCGTCAGATGTTTGCCATGGGAAGTGACTCCGCTACACGGAGCTTGGTCCTTCATCTCTAAAAAGCTCTCATATCACATAGGGTTCTGGAAAGAATTGCCAGAGATCAAATATGGGAGGCGCTAGCATGAAATCTGGCCAGAACAAGCCCTCACTAGACAGGATGATAGCCAGATAGAAGAATTTGATGGAATGATGGCAAACAAACACTCTCCTTGTGTCTGTAGGGCATGTGGGGGTGGTTGGGGGGGTTGAAGGCTGGAGGAGAACATCAACTTAAATGACCGGGTTTGGGTTCCATGGGCAAAGGGCAGCCAGTCCCTCTGGAATTTTGGCCTTATGGTACCCTGGGCTCTGAATCATACTCATTCTGCTGGACCTCCATGGTGATATTGAGTAGCTGGGGGTGAGGGTGGGCATCGGGGTAAGAGTAATGGTACAGGTGATCTTTATCTTTCCCGGGCAGGGAATGTAAGAAGCTGTCAGGACGGCTTCTCTCCAGCAGTTGCGTTTTACAGCCTATGATTTGTAGTGAGGGCCGTCATGGCCACCAAGCACACGGAATTATTTATATGTTTGTTCCCTGCCTTGTTCCCGGAAGATTTAAGGCAGCTGCACACCCTAGTAAATTAATCCACTATCAGTACCCGTGGGGAGAGGCAGAGGTCCGTTATCGGCCCAGGCGGGTCAGCGTGGTGGCGTGGTCTTAGCAGGAGACCCCAGCGCCATCTTGCTGTCCAGAGAAGATAACCCAGAGTAGCTGCATGGAGGACTCGTTCGAGCACATGCTGGTGAGCCCCACGCTCGTTGTCTGATTTATTAGGTCCAAGGCAGCCCCGAGGATGGGCATCTGTAACAAGTTACCTGATGCTGCTGAGGCTGCTGGTCTGGGAGTCGTGCTTGGAGAAGCTTTGACCCGGAGAAATTTATGCTCAAGTCTTTCCTCTCAAAGCCTGCGCTGGATACCGTGTCTACGCTCCAGTGATGACTGAGCCTGGTTTAGGTTCTCTCCCCACCCACAGAGCTGCCGGGAGCCTCTCACTTATATCTACCTTCCTCAGATGTGTTGTGTTCTAGAACTTTCCAACCCTGGCCCCTGTGGAAACCCTCAGTCCTCTGGCTCTCACTTCCAGACCCTTTCCCAGAGCCAGCAGCCTCGTTCAACTGTGTTTTCACGGAGACATGGGATGATCTGATGGGTGGCTCTTCCCTGGCAGAGCAGAGGGAGAGACAGGACTGAGCCTTTGGTGGCAGATAGACCTGGCTTCAGAAAGAAAGTTGGCCAGGGGAGAGAGTGGGTACGTGACGTCAGTCCTCTCAGTTATCAATCTGTAAACTGGGGGGAATGCAGTTCCATGGAACGACCGTGAGGAGTCAGTTGTATAATACAAAGCAGAGCTGACCCTTGAACCACACGGGTGTGAACCGCATGGGTCCTCTTACACACAGATTGTTTTCAGCAAATGCAGTACAGGACTCTAGATGTATTTCCACTTCCTTTTGATTTTCTTTCTTTTTTAAAATTTAAAATTTGGTTAGCATCCAGTGAAATATTGTTTTTTTCAGAAGTAGAATTCATTGAGGCATCACTCACAAATTATACCCAGTGCTCATCCCAACAAGTGCCCTCCTTGATGCCCATCCCCGATCTAGCCCATCCCCACCCACCTCCGTCCATTAACCCTCTATCATTAAGAGTCTCTTATGGTTTGCCTCCTTCTCTCTTTCCCCCCTTCCCCTGTATTCATCTGTTTTGTTTCTTAAATTCCACATATGAGTGAAATCATGTGGTATTTGTCTTTCTCTGATTGACTTATTTCACTCAGCATAATACATTCTGGCTCCATCCATGTCATTGCAAATGGCAAGATTTCATTCTTTTTGATGGCTGAGTAATAATACCCCATCGTATGTGTGTGTGTATGCCACATCGGTGAGGATGTGGAGAAAGGGGAACTCTCTTGCACTGCTGGTGGGAATGGAAACTGGTGCAGCCACTCTGGAGAATAGTATGGAGGTTCCTCAAAAAACAAAAAGGAGAACTACCCTACGACCCAGCAGCTGCACTATTAGATATTTATCCTTTTGATTTCCTTAACATCTTCTAATCTCTAGCTTAATTTATTGTAAGAATTTAGCATATCATACATATAACATGCAAAGTGTGAGCTGATATATGTTATTGGTAAGGCTCCTGGTCAACAGGATATTAGTAGTTAGGTTTTGGGGGAGTCAAAAGTTTATTTGGATTACCCACTATGCAGGAAGTCAGCACTCCTAACCCCCATGTTGTTGAAGGGTCAACTGTACTTGACACCGTGTTGTCTTTCTTCCCTTTTCTTCCACAACACATTCTAACAAGAGCCTTATCTTGAAGAAATGACCCAAATGAAGAGATGGAGGGTCAGGGGTCTCTTTAACATTCCTTAGTTCACATGCTTATGGATGGATGGGTTCCTCTCAGCCCCCGGTTTCCCCTTAGATCCAATTAAATTGCATGAGCAAATAAATAATTTAGTTAGAATGGTCAGTGTCCAGAATAAATAGTTCTGATTTCTGCTACTGCTTATATTGAAATTTGGACAGGTCCCAGGTGTCCAGGCTGGGTGTTGGGGGCTCAGAGATCAGTGCAGCATAGTCTTGCCTCCAAGGAGCTCAATCTAAGCCCCATTCCTGCCTAAGTTTGTTGGGGCTCTCTCGGGGGCTTTTCCACCTGGGTCCTGAGTGCAGAAATGGGTCTCTCAGCCCCTCCACCAGGGCACACGTGTGTGTCCTCTATTGTCAGGGTGTTCTTGACGGGGCCCCGATTCACCCTCATGGTGAAGAAGGAGATGAGCTTTGGTTGGCTCTCTCCCTCTGTGCCCTTCTCCTTCCTTCACATCAGGCAACACCCCCGTGCCTTTGCCTCTCCTCTCTGAGCAATGCAAGTATTTCCGTTTAGATCTATCAGGTTGTTCCTTCTCCCTCCCTTCGCCCTTCCCATACACACACACACACACACACACACACACACACACACACACACACACCCCTCTTCACTATTTTTTTTTTTTATTATTGAAGTGAGGTTGGCACACAGTGTTAGATTAGTTTCAGGTGTACAACATAGAGATTTGACAGTTCTATACATTACTCAGTGGTCACGTGGTGATCGGTCATCGTCACCAAACACCCCTATTACAGTATTATTGACTATACCCCCTAGGCTTCCTGCCTCCATGACATTTATTTTATACCTGGAAGTTTGTGCCTCTTAATCCCCTTTATCTATTTCACCATCCCCTCACCCCCCTCTCCTCTGGCAACCTCTAGTGTGTTCTCTGTATTTTTGAGTCTTTTTCTGTTTTCTGTTGTTGTTGTTCATTTTGGTTTAGATTCTACATCTAGCGAAATCATATGGTATTTGTCTTTCTCTATATGACTTCTTTTACTTGACGTAGTACCCCGTAAATCCATCCATGTTGTCTTAAATGGCGAGATTTGGAAAACGGTATGGAGGGTCCTCAAAAAATGGAAAACAGAAATATTATACGCTCAAGTAATTCCACTACTGAGTATTTATTGAAAGAAATCCAGAAACACTGATTTGAAAAGAACATGCACCCCTATGTTTATTGCAGCATAAACGACTTACAACAGTCAAGCTATGGAAACAACCAGGGTGTCCACTAGCGGATGAAGGGCTGGGTATGTGGTTCATACACAGTAGAGTATTACTCGCATATTTAAAAAATACCTTTACTATGGATGGCTGTGATGGCCGGGTCAAGTTGTTTACACAGAGAGATGAATGAAGTCCATCAGCATTTTTATAAAGCAGAGGAGAGAAGCCTAGGAAAGAGTCTACTCCGTGTCCTGTGTGAACTATGACAACAGTAATAGCTGTCACTGCTGAGCACGCATCACTATGTGCCAGGGACTGTGCTAAGCACCCTCCACAGGTTAATAACTCATTCCTCAAACCGGGACCATGGACAAGGCAGAAAGAGGTTCTGTCGTTTGCCCATGGCTAGCAGTGGCAGGGCCAGATTTAATGGTAGTGCCAAGGTCTGACGCCAGCAGACCCCACCCACCAAGTCCTGAGTGGGCTTGGAAAGGGAGCCATGTCTTGGCACAGCCCCCGTCACTGGAGAATGTCTGATGGTCATGCTGGAGGCTGGTGATTTCTCTGCTGGAATCGGAAATGATGATAGCATGCCTCCAGACCGTGGTCAGCTTTTCCTCTTCTCTTCAAGCGTGGGGGAGGTTGCAGGGTGGCAAGGCGAGGGTTCCAGAAATGCCTGTTCTTGGTCCAGAGAATGATAAAAACCGCAAGCCCAGGAGCTACGGGTGTCATCAGAGCTGAGGGAGCCATATGTGTGTGCCTGGGAGGCAAAGAAAGAACTCTGAAGGAGTTACCATGTTCATGGATGCACATAGAAGAAGCTCCCTGGGGTTAAGGGTGAGGGGCTTTGAGGTGGTGGGGGCAGGTCTCACAGGAGTGCCCAGGGGGCTGCAGACCAGCAGGGGTGAGCCTTCCCTGGAGTGTTTGCAGGACAAAGCAGTGATGGAGCGAGAGGGAGGCATGGCCGCCTCTCTCTGGTGAGGGTGGGGAGGCTTTCAGCGTTAGAGGGGAACATCTCCCCAGAGAAAGCTGCATGCCACATGGCCCTGTTAGTGTACACCCGTTGGTGAGGCCACTAGCTACAGTTCGAACCAAGGGAGCCAAAATGAAGCCCTGGCCCCCTTCTGGCACTGGCATCCCCCAGTGACAGCCTCTGCACCCCCTCCCAGCCCGCCTCCCCATCCTTGTCCCCGAGAAGGAGGGTGAGGAAGAGCACGTGTTTTGGAGCCCGACACAGCCTTCTCTCTTATTCCAGACTCTTCCAGCAGCGCTGGTATGAGGTAAGAGGGCTGGGGCAGAAGGAGATCATTGTTCCTAACTGTCCAAGGAGGGGAATTCGGATCTCTGTCCTCGAACCGGGAGCAGAGCCCGGATAAACAAATTACTGGATATTTCCATCCCAGGGAGCTAACCTGCCTCTGCTAGTAGTCCCCTGAGGCTGTCGTGACAATTTACTGCAGACTGGGGGGCTCCAACCACAGGTGTTGATTTTCTCACAGTTCTGGAGGCTGGAAGTCTGAGATCAAGGTGTGGGCAGGACGGGTTTCGTCTGAGGCCTCTCTCCTTGCCTTGTAGACGGCCGTCTTCTCCCCGTACCCCCACACGGTCATCCCTCCGTGTGTCTGTGTCCACACTCCCTCTTCTTACGAGGACAACAGCCACATTGAATCAGGGCCCACCCCAGTGACCTCGTTTTAACTTAATTACCTCGTTAAAGACCAGTTTCCACATACAGTCCATTCAGAGTTCCGGGGAGTAAGGACTTCAACAAGAGTTTTGAGGGGACCGCATGAATTTCGCCCCTGAATCCTCCATTCCATGTGCCCCCACTGTGGCCCCGTGGGAAGCACGTCTGGCTCCTGGAACGCTGGCTTAGAATGATGCCAACAGCCTGCCAGGGTTAGTGACGTCCGTCGCGGCTGCCCACGCGTGTTCTCGTTGCCGTGGACGGGTGGATGGCAAGGCCAGAAGTGACAGGAACACCATCTGTGGGCTCCGGCAGGAACAGCTAGCTTGGAGACTGCAGGTGCTCCGTGCAGCGACTCGTCCTACAGATGGCTGCGACTTTGGGGAGGAAGGACACCCACCAAATGTGTTTTACTCCGCGAGAAAAGGCCGTTTGCAAAGCCGACAGGATAGCGTGATTCGATTTTAAAGGAGGCTCGTGTCCACGTGCGTGTGTGACCGTGCCTCGTATCTGCACAAGCAAAGAAGTCTGAGGGCACAGCCCACACTGGGGTTCTCCTTGCGGGCAGGAAGACAGGCGGGTTGCCATTTCTGGAAGTTCTCACCTGTGCTTGCCATGTGTTTTCTAGGATGACGTTATATTACTCTTGTAACGTTACAGAGAGACAGGGCTACGTAATCAAGGAAAAGGGAGACCCGAAGAAGGTCAATGCTTTGCCTCGGAGCCGGGAGTCAGTTACTGGAATTGGAATTTCTGGGCCAGGACTTGAAATGTGTCAACAATCCAGAAATCACAAAATTAAAAGCACCAGATCAATGAAAGAGTCTTTAGTACGAGTTTATTGTGCATGTAAGAACAGTTTGCTAACTGGGAGCTCTCAGGCTCAAAACTGACAGGGAGCTCAGAGGCGTGAGGTTACAGGATGGCTTATAAAGTGACAACGAGGAGGTCGTCGAGCCTTTATGATAATTTGTCATTACGCTGGGGGTTTCCAGATGGCAGGGGATTGCTTAAAAGTGATTGTCTTATGCCACCTTTAGGAATGTGACTTAAATCTCTTTTGTGCTTAGCAGAGGCGTTGACAAATACCCTAAGTTGTTTTTCACGTATGGTCCGTGAAATACTAGGTTCCCTTTTGCTTGTGTGGTTTAAGTGGTTCTTGTCTGCTCAGGGAATTGTCAAGTCTGGTGGCCATTTTGTATTTAATTGTAACAGCTGTCGGAGTTAGGGGCTGGAGTCCAAGAGAGAATGGTGTGTCCATGGAGGGGCGAACATTTGCCCAGAGCCAAGACGGCCAGAAGAGGATGGGGACATGGTGGAGGAGGAGACCCCATCCGTAAGGCTGTACGAAGCATCCATGAATAACCTGCGAGGCTGCCTCCGAAAACCCTGCAGGTAGATGTCCGAGCAAGAGCAGATAACTGCATCAAAGAGATGAATAGGGTTGAAAGATGACATTTAATGTCCCTCCTAACCCTGAGATTCTGTGATTCTGTAAAAAATGCAGAAGCCCTCAGTTGAGCTATCTTTGAGGACACGGTGACATTTGATGCTAAGAGCGTCTGTTGGTATTTTCTTTGAAATCTGCACTGTGCCAACTCTACCTGTAAGGATGACCCACAGGACGTGGGAATACTTCGTAAGTCTCCATAGCAACTCTTTCGGCAGCAATATATTTTTAGGGGGATCCGAAGGCAGAGAGACAGTGTGGCGTTATTTTTTTTCATCTGTGCACTTCGTGTCCGAGTTAACTACCGTTTAATGAAATGGCATTTCTTTCTCAGGCTCTTCCTTTACCTGTATTTTAATCCCATTACCTGTAACGGGTTCCCAGGGTGGGCGGGATGTGCAGACGGGCTAACTGGTTCCAGGTATTCCACACGGACCGGTCACATTTCCAGGCTCGGAGGAGGTGGATTCAGGGGAGAGACCGACCGTAACTCAAACCTGGTCCAAGTGTGCCAGCTCAGCTCACCAGCAGGAGAAGGCGGTGCACGTGGGTGCTTTTTCATTTCATGAAAATGAGCGGTCTGAAGATTCCGAGGCGAAGCGTCCTTCAACTGCGACAAGTCACCAACAAGACCATTAGCTCTGGCCTCCGTCTGCTTGAAGCGTGCTCCCAATTTCTTTTTCCCTCTCCAGGTTTTACCTTTCCACTGGAGCCATTTCAAATTCATATTCTTCCCCTATAAATCCAACCCCGACTCCTCCATCCCGATTGATTGCGTTCTCCTATAAATTTCCCAGTGCAATTATCGACAGTTCACTGCACGGCTTTGTGCTGTGTCTCATTACCCTCTTGAATGTCTATTAAAACATTTTTGTGTGCTTCCGTCTCCTCAGTGTCAAGTCAAGTGCTGTGAAAACAGTAGGCATTCAATAAGGATTCTCGGTGTGTTTTGAAGACCAAGGTGATGGTGAGCAGTAATTGTTTACTGCACATTGATTTTGTACTTGGCTGGGGCTGACCTTGATGGTGGTCCTCTCTGTCCCTCCACCCTGCCATCATCACAAGTCACTTCAGCATCTATAGGGCTGCCCCATCTAGCACACCGGCACTCTCTGATTCTTGGCTTCCTCCTCTCCACTGACCTCCTGCACTTGCCTTCATACCCTCACTCTTGTGGCCATACCTCCAGAGCCTGTTGTAACCTATGAACCAGTAATGTAGCCATTCATCCCCTGATACATCTTTGCTTGCACCTCTGGCCCTCCCACTCTGGTCTTTGATGGCCTCAGAACCTGGAGCCCATCACCCCCTCTTCTTTCTGTTGGGGGGCTCCTCTTCCGTCACCCTTCCCTTACCTGCTTTAGATTCCAGGGCTCATCATTTCAGTCACACCGTTAACTACACAGTAAACGCTCTGTTTCTCCATCTCTTTGTCATACACGTACGGCAGAGCCTCAACCCCGGATGGGTCTCTTCCCGATGAACTTGTGCCCTGAGTGGTGTGAGGGGCCCTTACCGTGGGGAAGACGGGCTCCCCATCACCAACCCCACAGTGTTAGGGCGATTCTGACTCTCCGTAGTGAGTGTTTCGGTTTGGCCACCCTCCCAACCCAAACTTCTACTGCCCTTCTCCCGTGTGCCAAGGGGACACGTCGTCTGTCACAGAGGAGGCAGGATATATCCTCATCGTCAGAGCTACAGACACAGACTTATAGAAATGTCACCACCTTCTCCTCCTTCCCTCCTATTACACTGGAGGAACGCTGTCTTCTCCTAAGTGGGTTCCTTCACCCTCTCTGAGGACGCCATCCCTTGTCTTCATAGGCTCTTTGCGCTGCTCATGATCGATAAGCCCTTTACTCTCCTCTTTACTCAGCCTTAACCACCCCCCTCCAAAATTACTGTCCCGCTGGTCTCCACAGATGCCTGAGCTCTTGCACTAAAAACCAAAACAGAGGTGCCTGGCTGGCTCTGCCGGTTGAGCATCCAGTTCTTGATTTCGGCTCAGGTCATGATCCCAGGGTCGTGGATCGAACAAACCCGCTTCAGGCTCTGTGCCGAGTGTGGAGACGGCTTGGGATTCTCTCCCTCTCTCTCTGTCCCTCCCTCTCTCTCTCTCCCTCTTTCTCTCTCTCTCTCTCCCTCTGCCCCTCACTCATGTTCATGCTCTCTCTCTAAAAAAACAAAACAAAACAATATAAATAAATAAATAATAACAAAACAGACCGCTCTCATATTTGGTGGCATCTACTCTCTCTTGCCCCTCATGGCCACAACTCTTCATTTTCGTTCACCATTTCCTCACCTCCCATCCACTCCTGTAGCAGGTGGTCTCTTCCAAAGATAACCACACCAGTGTAAATCCCACCCCTCTTGCTCTCCTGACCATGTAACCTTGATGTGGCTCCACTGGGAAGCTGGGTCCTGGGAAGACCTCTGGAACCGTCTCAGCCAATAGAATGTGGTGGAGGAGTGCTGTTCAAGTTCTGAGGTTGGGTCCCAACAGGCAGCATGGCACTTCTCTTTCAACGCCCATCCCGGGAGCCTTGAGCCGACATGTGAGAAGTCTGGCTTCCCCAAAGCCGCCATGCTGGGATGGCCGTGTGGAGAGGCTGCATGGACACAAAGAGAGATGCCCAAGGAGCCTCCAGTGCTCTAGCCCTGCTGGTTAAGATTTCCCCATCTCGACCACCAGGCGTGGGCATGAGGAAGGCTTTGATGATTCCTGGCCCCCAGCCTTTGAATTGCCCTAACTCACACTGAGGAGAACAGAGACAAAGCCATCCCTACAGAGCCTTGCCCAAATTGTAGATTCACAGGCAGAATTTATGAGTCAAGATACTGTTACAAGCCAGAGTTCTGGAGTAGTTTGTTAGCCCGGTCAACTCTTAGAATACCCCCGGGCCACCCCTTCCCCATCACATGCTTAAAATGGGTCTTACTAGGCTCACTGAATTGCTAAGTCGGGCAGGTGTTGTTCAGACCTTCCGTCTCTGGACAGTTAGCCTCCTCAGTGTTGACCACCTCACCTCGAGGTGCCGGATTCCCTTCGGATCCATTGTATAAACTTCTTCTAGACTCTCTTGGTTTCGTTCTACTTCCCGGGCTACTTCTTCCCCCTTTTATACATGATTTTGTCGCTAACTATTAAATGCAGAAATTTTTCGAGACGCCATCTTGTCTCTCTTCTGTTTCCATTCTCTGCTCCCCCGTCGAGGCAGGTCCCTCCAGGTTCGCATGTCTGCGAACCCCTTCTGTGGACGAGTCACGGCTGAGATCTTCTCCGGGCTCCTGACCCAGTTTCCTGCTGGCGGTTCCCTCTTGGGAATGTCATTGTTACGCCTGATTCAACATGGCCAAGATTTCAACACTGCACTCAAGGTTCACTTCTCTTTCCATCCGCTCTGCCTTAAGGCTCATGAGATTCAGTCACCGCTTGGGGAGTAAGACAGGGGAAGTTCTTGGTCCCATGGAGCTTTTGTTCCAGATATTTGGAGCAGACAGATACATAAATATGTAAATAAAGAGATTGAAGGATAGTGACAAAGACCAGACAGCCAATTTTGCAAAGGTAACGCGCCAAAGACAGTCTGGGCCGTCATGAAGAGAGGACAGGGAAGCAGAGAGGGAAGCAGAGAGGGAAGAGAGAGAGGACAGGGAAGAGAGGACAGGGAAGCAGAGAGTGATAAAAAGAGCCATCGTGCAAATGATACGGGATATGAGGTGGATGAACCTTGGAAACATTGTGCTAAAGGAAAGGAGCCAGTCACAAAAGACCACATATAGTAGGATTCCACTTGCAGGACGTGTGCAGAAGGGGACACATCTATAGAGACAGATAGAAGGTGGTTATCTCCTGGAGCTGGGATTGGGGGAAAATGGAGAGTGGCTGCTAACGGGTCTGGGATTTCTTTTGGGAATGGCAAAAATATTCTGAACCCAACTGTGGTGATCATTGCACAACTCTGTGACCGTATGGTAAACTATTGACTTATAGACTTCGAGGAAGTGGGTTGTGTGGTTCATGAATTAATTATATCCTAATAAGCTTTTGTTAAAACCGAGCCACCCCATGGAGATTGGGGGGCGGGAGCGTTCATGGCAGAGAGAACAGTGATGACAAGACGCTGAGTAGAAACAGAGTCTTGGAATTTGCAGGAAGGTCAACGGATCCCATTGCACTCTCTAGACAGTGAAGGGAATGGCCATCGGAGGTGGACCCAAGAGGAAGGCACCGGCCAGATCGTGCAGGGAAGCCAGGCCTGGGGTTTGAACTGTGTCCTAAATGGGGTGGAAACCATGGTGTAGAGGAGGGCGGTGGCATGATCCGGCTTCAAAAGATCCCTCCGGCTTCTGGGTGGAGGAGGGCCTGTAAGAGACACATGTAGAGGCCAGGAGACCAGCGCGGAGGCTGCCGCAGGAGGCCAGGCAGGACGGGCAACTGGTCAGACGAGAGCGGGGCTGCGGGCCGTGGGCCGTGGGGAGAACTGGGCGTAGCGGGGCCGTGTTTCGGAGCCGCAGTCAACAGAATCGGTGGGCACATTCGATGCGGGGGACGAGGGCGCGAGAAGGACAGAGGCTGATCTGTGGACCTCGGTCTGAGCTGTGGGGAGGAGGGTGGCGGTGCCATTTCTAGGTGGCAGAGACTCGGGGGCAAGCGAAGAGTTCCACTCTTCCATGGGAAGTCTGAGAAACCCGCCAGGGCACGCAGGTGGGTAGAAACACTGCATGGGCAGCCGGACCCGTGGGCCTGCGGAAATCAGGGCCAGACTTAAAGGTGTGGCAGCTCAGTGTTGTTCCCGAAACCCACGGGGCTGAAGAGGGCGCTGAAGGAGGCTGGGGAATTACACAGCGAGGAGAGGAGACGGGGCCCAGAGCCCCTACGACACCGACACACAAAGAAGGAACAGCCTTTGAGCAAAGAGGAGACCCGTGTTTCTTTGGCCAAAAGGGAAAGGGAGGGGTCCTGCCAGCCAGCCGGTTACCCAGCCAGAGGCTTCATCCCTCGCCCGCCGTGTCCCACTCAGCCGTCGATGCTTAGGCACCTCGCCAGCCCCGGCCGGAACAGTTTCAGCCTCGCTTTGTCCCGGGCACACCAGCCCTCCGCCTCTTCTTCCTGCCACATCGCACCTCCCACCACCACCACCACCACCACCACCGCCACCCCAGGGCCTTTGCACATGCTAGTTCCTCTGCTGGGATGTCTTTCCCGACCCCCCTCTCCTGCCAGTTAATTCCTCTTATCTGTCTTCTAGAGAATCTTCACGACATTCTCGAGATCAGATTCCTCCATTATATGCTTTTAGCATGTGCCCCTTTTTCTGGGTGTCCAGCTGAGGTGAATTGTGTGATTACCTTTGATTACCCATTCCCCACCGCCACCCCCCAGTGCAAGGCTTTGGAAGGCTCCCCACAGGTGCCCCCCTTCAGACAAGTGAACAAAACACGTGAGGACAGGGAGGGAGAAGCGATTACTTATGCTTTGTCACACGCAGTCATTTTACCTTACCCGAAGCCTCTCTTAGCTCCTTAATAAAATAACATATTCCTCAAAGGCGGAGTCCACATCCTCCATTGCTCTAGTTTTTGTCTTTTCTGCCTCTTGGCCAAGGCAACACCAAGAATCAAAACCAAAGAGGAGTCACACCAGCAGGGGGTGTGGAGGGAAGTCCTCAAAATGGCACTTGTGACACGCCAGCAACCGTGCGGTTAGGTCTGTACACCAGCCCTCCCTCGCCCGAACACAGTGTCGATCTTGAAACGTACTTGGTAACCTCTTTTGTCATGCAGCGAAAATTAACTTCAGCCAGAATGATGAAAACCGTCGACGTTTACGCGTAAACCCGGGCGATTCCCGGAGAAAACCTCGTCCCTGGCTCAGAATACTCACAGGTCCCCAGTAACTTGGAGACGGCTCTGTCGGAGCTCCTGGCTGGGAGTGAACACTTGGTCACAGTCTGCTTTTGACCCTGAGGCCTGAATGTTTCGTGGGCCGCCCTCGACACACCAAGGAAATTAAACCGGCTTGTGTCTGCGGGCACTTCTGGGCCCCGAGCCAATGTGTTGCTTAATCTTCAAGCTGGATTCCTTTGACGCGCTAGTAATTTGCATCTCCTGATTACCTAGTTATTAACTGTCAGATAAAAGAATGATCTAGAACATCCCATGCTGCCCCACAGGAGGCGAGGAGCCCAGCCACGCTGCGGGTCTGTGTGGCTGGGAAGCGTTTGAACGAGGGACGAGGGACGAGGGAGGAAAAGGAAACTTCTCCCTCCAGGAGAAGCTTAATTGTTTTAAGCGGGGGGGATTTCTAGTCGCACACACCTGGGATCGGCATTCGGCTTGCGGTTTTGCTAAGCTCCTGTGACGGGATAATCTCCTTTGTTCAGTGCCCGAGGAGGGTATTTTCTGCATTATTAGACGAGTCAATGAAGATAAAACAAAATATTAACTATTTTAAGCGGCACTAGCCCGCCCCAAAGAAATTAAGCTGCCTCTTCTAATCGTGCCCGGCTTCTCGGTCCTAATGCCAAGGGGCTGAGCCCCTTTCTTGGAGGGGGGGGCGCGGAGAGGTGATTTGTGAAACTGGGGACCTGGTTTCGAGGCAGGGAAAGAAAGCAATGAAAAGTAAATGAAACCCACAACGGCGTGACATCCGTCAGCGTATTTTAAAAAGGCATTGACGATCTCTGTCTCTTTTGCAATTATGTTAAACCCAGCTAATCCTGCATCTGGGCTTTGGCAGAAACAGGAGAGCGATTTGGCAGTGGGGTTCTATCCTGCAAACACCGCCGTCCTGTCTCTGCGTCGGGGGTACTGTGTGATTTCTGGTCAGCTGTTTCAGACAGAAACCCAGCCGTCGTCCCCCGAACGGTGATAGCGTTTGCCCACTTTCCCGGCGGCCCCGTAGAAGCGAGGACAGTCCTTGAAAACCAGAGAGGTGAGCGCACCGCCCCTTCTCCAGCAGGTCAGCTGAGCCGCTGGTGTTTGGCCGGAGCCGCTGTCCTTGGTGGTTTAGGTGATGGCTCCTGGAGCTGCCGGGATGAGCCAGCTCCTCCGGATCCCAGCCTGGCCGGGAGCTGGGCTGTGGCCCTGGCTTTGCGGATTAAGAACCTGTAGCGGGTGTTACGGGCTCCAGGCTTTCCCTTCTCATCAGAAGACCGGTCCTCCCCTGGTGACAAGCCTGCGGTGACTCCACCCCGCCCCCTACAAGCTGCCTCGAGACATGGACCTGGCTTTACAGTTTTCCACTGCAGCATCTTCCCTGGTTGGGGGACGTCGGGGGTTCCCAGGAGAAGGCCGCGAACCCGCGTGGATGCGTGCGTATGGGAACCCGAGTGTGGACAGCCCGTCCCCCGCGTCACCTTCCAGCTCCTCGCCTATGTACTCTGCTAACTCGTCTCTCTGTTAGTTCGTGTGCTCAGCGCCGTTCTGGGTGTTTATATTTGCTGTCTTATTTAATCCTCCCAAGAATGTTTATGAAGTGGGTATAATTATCTCTGTTTTGTAGCTAAGGAAACACTTGGCTTCCCTGAGCCTTCAACTTGCCCAAAGCTAATAAGTTGGTGGCAGAGCTAGGATTCAAACCAGAGCCTGTGTCCTGGCCTGGGAGGCCCCCAGGGACCCTGAAACTAGGATTTGGGGGTGAGGGCTTTATTTGGGGGAGGGGAGGATCCCCAAAAGCGCTGTGAAGGGGAACCAAAGCAGTGAATGGCCTGTGGGGGGGAGGGAGGGAGTGGGGGGCACTCTGTAAGAACCCAGGTGGGACACGCCCAGCATTTTCCCAGGAGGGAGATCTTTTTTTTTTAAGAGCTTATTGAAATGTAAATCACCCGCTAACCTGTTCTCCCTTTAAAGTGTGTGTGTTTGGGGTTTTTTTTTGTTTCTGTTTTTGTTTTTTATGGCACCTCAAGCTGCAGAAAGAGGACCGTACTGGGAGTCAGGAGGGGTTGCTGCCTCTACCCTGGCCTCAATGTCACCACCAGTACAATGGACTTCTTCAATAAAGACCCTTCCCCAGGGACCCATTTGGCCCGACGCCCTGGGGGCCAGAACTGCACACGGGGGTGGCTTTTAGCGTGTTCACAGTGCCGTGTAACCATCACCACCCCTGATCTTATGACAGTTTCATCGTCCCCGAAAGAAACCTCATAGCGCTTCGCCATCTCCCCCCAGTCCCTACATTCCTCCCAGCCTAGACAACCACTCGTCCGCTTTCCGTCTCTAGATTTGTCTGGCGTTGGGGCTTCTGCGCCCCCAAATCCGGTCGGCCATCAGGGAGGCGACTCCGGATGCTGACTCCCCGGCACGTCCAGCCTTCCCAGAGTGCAGGCCCCCAGGCCAAGCCGCGTCTGCCCTGGGAACACAGAGCACACGGGGGGGCTGGGGGCCGAGGCCGCGTCTGCCCTGGGAACACAGAGCACACGGGGGGCTGGGGGCCGAGGGCCGGGAGCTAGAGGCCGCAGCGAGTGTGGGGGCCTCTGGGGTGCGGGCGGGGTTCCTCTACTCACCCTCTCTCTTCTTTGCTTCCGTGTCCGTTAAATTACGCCTCTTTGCTCCCAAGACCCAGGAAGGCTGATGGGAAAAGCCTCAGCTCCTCGAGTCCATCCCATTTGGTCTGTCTTCTTCCCAGGTGGGGGAGTAATGGATCTTTCGAGAGCGCAGTCAGGGCTCGGGGCCTGAACTGGGAGGTGATGCGGCTAAGGGGACTCCCAGGGGACCAGCAGCCAGGTGCAAAGCGGGAGAAGCGGGAGTTTGCACAGCCCGGAGTTTGCAGGGATCCGACCGGAAGCCTGGGGCCCGGAGTGGGCGCAGTGAGGGGTGGGGGGCATGAGGAAGTGGGGACGAGGGGGTGGGAAAGGCAGAGCCTGCAAGTGGGCTCTTGGAGACCTTGGTAAGGAGTGCGGATTTTCTTCCGTGCAAGGGGAAGCCGTGACGACCGGTAAGGAGGGATGTGACCTTCTGATTTCCTGTTGAGACCTAGTCCATTCGCCTAGGACTGCGGCCCTTTAGCCTTGGATTCCTGTTGGCCTTCTCCGACCCCACCTGTTTCTCATCCAGCCATTAAACTCCAGTCCAGCGACACGGGCCCTGTCACTAGCACCCTTGCTAGCCCAAACGGGACTTTGTGCAAATTAGGAAAAGGCACAAGACACTTGAGTGCCATCTGCTGGAGAACCATCGCAACGAATGTACAGGTTTATGATGGTGCCCCTTAGGATTGGGCAGTGTACAACCCGCACAACTGCTTAGGGCAACCCTGCCCGCCACCCACGACAAACTTCTCTGATACTGTTGCTTGGATTCGCCAGGGTTCCCTTCTCTTGTCAGACATCCCAGAATCCTGCTTCCGCTTGACAATTTTGGTAGCCACTGCCATATGCCACTATGCTCCTAGGACCCATGTCCCATCGCCTGGATGGAAAGGAACTTTTTCTTTTATCTGCAGTGGAGTTCCCTCAACACTGACTGTCTGCTAACAAACAGCTAATTCGGCATCCATCCTCCCAGACTATGGGACCTGACCCGAGTCACCGAGATCACCTTTCCTCGCCCAGCTGCGTTAGAGGCGGTGTGACAGGGAGGAGCCACTTAGGCTGGTGGTGTTTCTGGCTCTCTCCTAGTCCCCTGTGTGGACGGCTCCTGACTCCTGGCTGCCCGGGCCTCACACGGGGTCTGCGGGCTCTCCGCCGGCCCCTCGGGGAGACGCCCTGTGAGGAAATGCCTGCCCGGGTCATCGGCGCCAAGACTCGGAGGACAGCTTTGCTCTCTGGCTCCCTCGGTGTCCCTGGCGCCCCCTGAGCGATGTTGGGGGCTGGGCGCGTTCTCGAGACTCTCAGCTCTACCACCCGGGAAGCGCCCGCTTTGGCTGTGCCCCCGTGCTGCCCCGGGCAGGGCTCTTTCTGTCCCTTCTGACAGCCAGCGCCGACTCGGCTCCCCGCGTGCGGGAAAAGGTGGGGGGTGACGGGGGCGGGGGGGGGAGGGTTTGGGGGAGAAACAGGCCCGAGGCCCAGGTTGCCTGTCAGGGGAAATATTTCATTCTCATCTAATGGGGCCAAGATTCCTTTAGCTACAACCTGGTCGCCTCTTTCCCGAGCGCGGCGGTTTCCCAGAATGGCAAATGGAAACTGAAACAGTACATTAAATAGCATTTCTATGCAATTAAAACACATTAAAATGGCAATTAAGTTTCACAAACAGCCTTGTCGATGTTCCCGGGGTTGATTAGGCTGTTTGTGCTGTTTCTCAAGGAGGATTGTTGTAACTAAAGGCTGAGTTGTCTTTTTAGAGATTGAGCCGATCCATGGGAAGCAAGGAGCCCCGAATTCTGAGTCCTTTATCCTTCCCTTGGCAGTTTCGGTTTATTTTTATTTTTATTGCTTTATTATGGAAAATTTCTAGCTCACGCAGAAGCGGAACAGTATAACCCACCTCCACGCACTCGTCACCCAGCTTCCACAATTGTCAACTCACGGGCAGTCTCCCCTTGGAGACTAAAGAGAAAAAACATGTACGTAGGTTCTGGTAAGATCTGGTAAGAGGGATTGACATGGAGTAAAAGCTTTCTGTATCCAGGGGACCCCTCCCCCCACCTCCCCGCAGGATGCACTCGGATCGGGGGCGGGAGGGGGCAGTCCTGGGCAGATGTCACTGCTTGCCTCCTACTGGAGCTTGGCCATTGTAGAACCAACTAGATCACCTGTCTTTCCCTTCCCGTCTTTCCCATTTTTCCACTCGAGCGCCTCATGGTCTAGAAGGGACTTCACTGGGGGGCCGGGAGGGCCTGATGAGGTCGGGCTTCCCAGGAGGACTCCCCGAGGTTCCGACGGGGCCCTTGGTGGCGCCCCACCCTCCTCATTCATGAATGCATACCCCCCCCTCTTCACAGGGGCTCATCTTTTCTTGTTCCGCTTTGCTTTCCCTGTGGGGAGAGGATAGGAGAGCTATCGCCCTTCTCGTCTTGATAATTGAGGAATTGCTCAGAATCTAGAGTGCTTAGTAGCAGAGAAGGAGGAGGATTTGGGTCTCACTGTTTTGGAGGGGCGACGTAGCTGCTGTCCACAGCATGGGTCCTCGAGTTGCAGGATCGAGTCTAGAACCCCTTCCTTTCCCACGGCCGCCCAGCGAGGTAGAGAAATAGCCTTTCTTCTTCATCTCCTTGCCTGCCTCTTGGGTACCTTGCTCCAGGTCCCAGGGGCTCCTTCAGGGAGCAGAGGGGGCACAGGGTCCATCCCACGCCCCTCGGGGTTGCAGGCTTCCTTGGGGGTAACGTGCTGGAGTTACCTGAGGGCAGCCCTGGAGCAGCCCCACCCACTGGCCCATGGCTGCAGTCTCCTCCTCTTCAGAGCTCCACAGGCACGGCGCCGTCCGGGGGTGGGTTCCTGGGCCACCTGGGGTGAATGCCATCTTAGCCAGTATTTATATTCTGTCTGTGCTGCTGTTCCTCGGAGCCCGAACTGTCCCCCCGGGGCTTCGGACGGTAATGCAGGGGTGTTAGAGACTTCAGGGCGGGAGCCCCGTGCCCCGTGCGCCCTGCTGTCTTGCCCATCTCGCGATTTTCATGTGCCGCGTTTTTAGGAATAACACGCTTCGGGAGCTTCCTTCTGGCCAATCCATTTCCTTCTATTCTCTTTTGAGTCGTGTGGCTGTCATTGTTCCTTTCAGATTAGACCTCACTCCGTATGAGACATCGAGATGGATATAGGATGATAAAGATCAATCATTTAATAAAAAATATTTATTAACTGCAACTACACACCAGGGACTGTACTAGATTTAAGGATTTCAGTGAGGAACGATACAGAGGGGGCCTCTCCTTTCATGGGGCTTACAACCCTACAGTAGGGAGAGACATGAAACCAACCAGCCCCCAAATAAATAAAAACAGAAAACCTAAGCCCGTGATACATGTTATGTAGGAAATTTAACGGAGGGACGGTAGTGCAGCATGGGCACTGCTCCAGTGAAGGAGAGGAAGAGCCAGCTGTTGGGAAGGGGTTGGGACCAGGAGCTCTTATCTCTGATGGAGCAGCTCATCCAAGATCCCAGGGGAGGCTTGGCTCCTCGTGGGAAAGAGAGGACGGGCAGTGGGCAGGAGACAGTGGGGGAGGAGAGAAGGCCAGATCTCTGCCGGGCAAGCAGGTAGCATTTATTCTTAGTGCAAGGAGAAGCCCTGAGGGGGGTGTTAAGCAGGGCCCTGGCGTGATCTGATCCAGTTTACGAAAATAGCCACGATGTGCCCAAGATGCTTGCCAGCAATTGCCGCCTTGCGTGTTTCCTTTCCCGTCTTCTGTCTGTTCTGCCTGTTTCCTGTTTCCCTTGACTTCCGAAGAAGACAATTGTTTGATCTTCGCGTTGTCGTTTCCACTCGTCCTTTCCCCTGGGACCCAAGTTCTAACCCAGAAGTGGCTTTCTTTGGGGGACTCTGGTTGGGTATTTTGCCATCTGTGAAAACCCTTTGTAACCCGTTACGCTTTGAATATGGTGTTTCCGAAAGTCCTGGCAACACCGGGAGATTTAAGCGGGATACCATTAGCCACCCAAGAGACACAGTCCACCGCGTGCTCCAAAGATCAATATGGTTTGAGGTCGTTGTTTCCAGAATGCCTCCTCACTCAGTGAGTCCCCGGGAAGCTTCGGAAGGGCCGTACAGCCCCACGGATTTGTGGCTTTCTCTAAACAGGATTTGGAAATACTCTCGCGTTGCCCCTGGGGTGGGGGGAGAAAAGAGGGATGCTCTGGACAGCGACTGTCTCTCCAAGCCTGCTGCCAGAAAAGATTAAAACCTTCGCCTGGAAAGAAATTGCAAGAGTCTCTGCCCTCCAGAAATGGTCCCATGCCTGTTTTGTTTTTTCTGGCTCGGTGTGGATTAGGTAAATGGTTTAACCAGCGAGCATCGGCCGATTCATTGATTTATTTACACATTCACTCATTTTGTAAACATACCCTCTGCCAGATGTCTTGGAGGGCACCGAGTGGAGAAAGACGTGGTCTTTTCTCTTCAGGGAATCACGAGGATTCTCCAGAGTCATGGTCGAGAATCACGGGGGCGTATTGCTGATCTCTAAGCTACAGCGTTAGCCTCGGGTTGCGGGGGCTTCAGCACAGATCGAGGCAGGAAGGACCAGTCAGGTTGGCTCAGGGAGTATGACCAATGGAGAGGCGTGATGTGGAAGACGGTGCAGCGGTTATTCTAAGGAGGCACGTGCTGAAGTGCTGCGGAAATTCAGGACGCAGGGGGGCTGGGGAGGGGAGCGGGGCAGAAATGAATGGGGCTGTTACCCAACCGGAAGGCGGCAGTATTCACTCATTCGGTGAGCATCTATTGAGCACTTACTGTGTGCTGGGCTTTGTCTAGACTCAGAAATCAACTAGATGCAGTCTTGGCCCCCAAAGTGTTCACAGTCCAAGGGAGATACATAGACTTAGGTATGGAGTTGTATACAGTGACATCAGACTATGGCTGATCTATGTGCATGGTGCCCCCTGGTGACCTAGGGTCTTGCGAACCTACGTGGGCTCTCCAAGGACTCTTCCTGAAGAAAGCGGTGCTAGAGTTCCATGTGAACGGGGCCGGGGAGGGCTATCCAGGCAGGGGGACCAGCACGGGCAAGGGCAGGATGGGGTGTGTGTGTGGAAGCTACAGAAGCACCCTGGACATGGATGGCGGGAAAGACAGGTAAATGGCAGGACCTCATTCTCAGTCAGTGTGATTCTCAGAAACATGCTTGTGCAGGAAATGGGGGCTGGAGGTCAGAGCAAGCCTGGTGGGAGAGGACAGAGACAGGGACGTGGGGACCCGGCAGAAGGGCCGCAAGAAGAGAGACCAGGAGAGAACGCACAGGAGCTTGGATTGAATTTGCCGAGTGGTGGATGATGTCACCGCCCCCTGCTTCGCCAGGACACCTGTGCTGAAATCTACTAGGGCCCAGCGTGCTCTTTGGGGACTCCCTGAAGTATGCTGCTGACCTCCAGGTAGCCACGGGCGGGGAGCCGAAGCTGCCTGCAGGACATTCCCGAGGGCCGTGGGGAGCCACGGAAGACTCGGGATGTGTGTGCGTGTATGATGGGTGCTGGGATTCCACAATGTCACGCGCACCTGTTTGTAGCACAGAGCTGTGACCGTGGACGCTCAGACAGATGCTGGCTCTGTCCCTTCTGAACCCAGGTTCTAGGGCTGCTACGCGCTTGTAGATTTGTGCGTTTGTGTGCTCCCGAGTCAGGTGCGGGCCGGGCTCAGCACACCCGTCTCCGGGTGGCCAAAGCAGCCAGGTCCACCGACCGTGAAGGCTGCCTTATTCCTCTATTATTTTTATTTCATTTTTTAAATGTTTATTTATTTTTGAGAGAGAGAGAGAGAGAGAGAGACAGAACACGAATGAGGGAGAGGCAGAGAGAGAGAGAGGGAGACACAGAATCCGAAGCAGGCTCCAGGCTCTGAGCCATCAGCACAGAGCCCGATGCGGGGCTCGAACTCACGAACCCGAGATCATGACCTGAGCCGAAGTCGGACGCTTGACCGACCGACTGAATGCCCCAGGCGCCCCTTTCCTCCATTCTTGCTCATCTGCACAGAGAACCTCCTCCAGCCCCTGCTCATGCTTCTCCGGCGTCTGGGTCACAGACTCCGGGGCCTGGCCGGGAACCCATCTTTGTATTAACTGTTGCTTCTCGTAATTTCTCCATGGAAATCTCTGGAACCCTGGTGCCCACAAGGCAGTCTCGCTGCCCCCCCCCCCCCACCGTGGGTGAGGACAGCAGTTCCATCAGATCCCAGAGGCCGAACCCAGCTCCGGGCCTGCTGCCGATGCGGGCTGCCCTTCTCTGTTCCTCGTGGGTGTCTCGGGTCCAGGTGCCCAGCCCAGCGTGCTTCCTTACTCTGGCTTGCTTGGAAGGTGGTTTCTTCCTGAGACACATGGCGGCAGGGCGCATCTCCTCAATCATACTGCAGGGAAAGGGCTCGGATTGCCAGCTGATGGCATTGTTGTGTTTGGGACACGTCTGAAACAGTAACAGATGGTCCGGGTTAAACATGTAACTGTTGTGTGAGTATTCCCACAATCGTAGAGATTTTCTCCCCCGTAAAGTCTTGATTCTAGAAGGAGTCCTAGAACATGAGGCCATAAGGGCCCCTGGGAAGCTGCTCGTCCAAATGTCTCGTCTTAACGAACAAACAAAGTGCGGTGACAGGAAGGGCAGTTCGTGATGAAGCGCTGGATAAAATTCGAGCCCCAGGACGTTTGCACGGCACCGGGGAGCTTTCTGATCCAGGCTTTGCCTCATCTGGGAGACAAAAAAGCAGAAAATGCCAGAAGCCCCCAGGGTTGATACGTCCCTGGCACAATACCGTCTCCGAGCTTCGAACAGCGGTCACACCCCCTCTGAGGCGATCCGGGTGGTTCCTGGGGCCTCTGCCGGTGTGGACCGACCACACCCGCCAGCTGTGTTCTTCAGGCCTCCTACCTGGTGGGATCTGGTCTCACCTGGGGTCACTTCTTGAGTCGCTGGGGGTGTTTGGATGAGTCGGGGAAGAAGTCCTCTAAGCCGTTGGTGTCAGACTCGCTCCCGAGACCAGCAGCGTCTGAATCCCCTGGGAACTTGCTAGAAATGCAGATTGTGTGCCCCACCCCCCCCCCAGACCTAACAACCGGGAAAGTCCTGGGATGGGCCCAGCAAATCCAGGGGCCCGCGGAGCTCTGACAATACTCTTCCCCCGGTCCACGCACGACCTCAGTCCTTCAGCTGGCTGAGCAGACGGTCACAGTGTACCAGATGCGTTTCCCGAAACACGCAGTTATTGCCGTTGGAGAAGGACCTGCAAGAAAGTGAGGTCATTGTGTTCCCGAGAGTAGAACTTGGCTGTTTTAATCTCACAAAGAACAACGAGAGGGAGTCTAATCAGTGCATGTCTTCGATTGATGCGGGGGTGGCAAGCCTCACCTTTCATTGTTCTGGTATTCCTACCACTGTCCTCGCTTTGTTTACTTTAAGTTTATTTATTTTGAGAGAGAGAAATAGAGAGAGCTCAAGGAAGGGAAGAGAGAGAGAGAATCCCAAGCAGGCTCCACACTGCCAGCGCAGAGCCCGACGTGGGGCTTGAACTCACGAACCCAAGAGATCATGACCTGAGACAAAATCAAGAGTCGAATGCTCAAATGACTGAGCCACCCAGACTCCCATCCTTGCTTTTTTTGTTTGTTCGTTTACTCTTGCCCACCTTTTAAACTTTTGTGAGTCATTTTGTTTTGAACATGTTGCTTGCAACCAGTATGCGGATGAGTTTTGTTTTTACCTTCTGAGCTCGGTGACTCTTGTCAGAAATACCATCATCGCCCTTACTTGGCATCCTGGGTTATAGCTTCTCTCGGTCTCCTTCCTTGGCTTTTGTTTTCCTTCTTTTCTTCCCATGTAGGTCATTGTTTTTGTCTTCTCAGGGGATTTGGAAAATGCACCTTTTCCTTTTGATTCTATTACTTTTATTTATGTTTTTAGAAACTCGGGAAGCCTACATTTTCAAATGATCGGAGCCACAAAGAAATCTCTGTTGGCTGAATTCTCTAAATGCAAGGTGTTTAACTCGTTTCAGTGTTTCTTGCTCCCCATTTTGCTCCCTCCTTCCCTTCTTTCTATTAATAAAATCTGAGGGTTTAGGTCGACATCATTATCAGCTTATTAATTTTTCCATTAGCTAAGGTCCCTTCGAAGACTAAGATTTGACAGTCACGCTTACTTTCATGACCGCCTCTGTACTAATTATCAGACTTACCTGTTTAGATGATTTTAGTGCCAGCCACAAGTTCTTTGAGTCTAGAATATTCCCCCTTTTCCTTGGTCTTGATTTTCCTCTTAGGATATTGGACTTTTTTTTTTTTTTCCTCAGAAAAGTGTTGTGCTGCTTGCACACGGTGCCAGGAATAGAAATAGGACCTTGGTTATTTCGATTTCCTTCTCTCTCTCAGACGCTCACATCTTTTCCCGAATCTGCAGCCAGTTCCTCGCAAACTGGTTGAGCCTCATCAGAGGACCAGACAAGACTTTTCATGTTCAAGTTCAAAATATATTCTTTTGCAACCTGGAACCACGCTATTCTCTTAGCATCTCCGGACACTGCCCTGCTTCAGAGACTTAACCAGCACAATCACATCCGGTTAAAATGCCTTCCTCGTCCTGCTGACGCCCAGAGGAGCAGCGTCAGCACCTCCTCTGTGAAGCCCACAGTCATCTCCAAACTCCGTGTAATCTCTCCACAGCCCCTTCACTTGTGGCAATGATCATTTTTTTTTTGCTTTATTACTTATTAAATTTCACATCCCCATCCCTTCTGTCAACGCCTGAGCCCTATCAGATTCTTTCATGAGAATTTTAAGATAGAATCTGGTCCCATTTATCTGTTTATTTTCGGGTCCAGCCTGTATCTCGCACAACGTATTGTCCAGAAAAGGCATACCATCCATTGTTGCTGTAATGACAATGATCGTTGTTGGGGATAGCCAAGAAGCTCCGAACGAATGAAGCTAACTCAGCATCTGTGAAAACATCCCTTCAGCAAAATATTAAAAGGGAAGGCTGGTCTAAAGATAGTTCAGCACGATACAGAAAAAATCCTACAGAAACCCATCATATAGATCATTAGGCAATGCAAATCCACAGAAGAGAAAAATCGGAACAAAGTCGTCACGTAGCACCGCCGTTTAAGTGCGGAGAACCAGTGTTTTAACCCTGATCACGTGAGACCAGCCCTCTGAGAATGCTGTTAAGGCTTCCCGGCAGGTAATTGAAAGGATCTCTCAGGCTGGAGATTTCAAAGCCGCGCGACCGCACGGAGATCCTTTTTCCCTCTTCCCTGGCCTGATTGTTACGCTGTCCTCCTCAGGCTGACCCTGAAGTCCCACCTGACTCTTGTCTTCAAGGCTTGTGTCAACTTTTAACTGTCTGTTCTTGCCGTGCTCATTTTATAGTTGTCTTGTTAATAAATATTTGCCTTCTGTGGCCAATCTTCAAATGGAGCAAAATCTCGAAAGGTCTACGGTAGCCAGCACGAGACGAGAAAGTTGGCATTTCATAAGAGGAAACTTTTATTTTCTGCTTAAATACTCGTGGGTGTGCAGGCACGCAGAAGCGTGGCTGAGCACACGTGCGCACACACACGCACACAAATGCACACGTGCGTGCGCACACATAGGTGTGCCCACACACATACACACACATTTCCCGTCACAAACCCCCCTTCCCTGTTTATTCATCTTTCTTCACTGTAAAAAAAATATTTTTTAATGTTTATTTTATTTATTTTTGAGAGCGAGACCGAGTATGAGCTGAGGAGGGGCAGAGAGAGAGAGGGAGACACAGAATCCGCAGCAGGCTCCAGGCTCTGAGCTGTCAGCACAGTGCCCCACACGGGGCCCAAACTCATGAACTGAGATCATGACCTGAGCTGAAGCCGGACGCTTAACCGACTGAGCCACCCAGACACCCCCATGTTTCTTCACTTTCGAAATATGATCGTCGAGTCAAGGTTTTTACCAAAATTCCCTTCAGTTTTGGGAGCTAAGGAATCAAGGCAAGTGTGCCAAACCCAGAGGGTGTCTGCAGGACAATCTAAAATAGGCAGAGAGCCTGAAGATGATTCATAAACTCTCCTTGCAACCCAGGGCCTAGGGTTCTCATACTCCCTTGGGTTTCACTGCTGCCGTCTTTGGTATCACCTCACTGGGAATTCTCACTTCTGTTCTCTTTGCTGGAAGGTCTTAAACAAGCGTAACACCTGTGTGTCTCTGACTGTATGTCAGGTATGGTATCCTGGGAGCTGAGCCCAGCTGGGAGTGCTCCATCAGGCGGGGCCAGTGCTCCGGTCTTGCCCTTTGCACCAGCAACAGCGAAATTAAGAACAGTGCCCGTGCTGTGTTATGCGGCATGACCAGCTGAGCCCTGGATTGTAATGGCTTCACCAACCAGAGGTCACTGTCGCTTATGTCACGTGTTCTCTACAGGTAGGAAGCAGCCCTGCAACCCCATAACTCTTCTCAAAGCTGTGGGTTGACTGAGCGTCCATTCTCTGCCTTCTTCTTTGGAGGACCTTGGCCAATGTACCTGTGTGGCCTGTGTTATCCTTACAGAGGGGACAGGAGCAAAGACAGCCAAATGGCACAAGAGCACTTGAAGATCTGGTTTGCACATGGCCTGCGTCACCTCCATTCACGGGCCATCGGTCCAAGCAAGTCAGATGACCAAGCTAATGGCAGTGCGGCGGGAAGGTACTCAGGAAAGCATGGTCAGAGGGGGAAGAACATGAAAGAACAATTACGTTCAATGAAGGTAATCTATTTCCCTTTGTAATTCCACTACATCGGGAGAATTAGAAGCCCTAGTGAACTTAGTTACCAAATCGCAGCTATCACCCACAGCAAGGAAGAATCGTTTGGCTGGATGGGTGGATGGATGGATGAACTCATAATCACCTATTAACAGAAAAAAATGAGAGGAGACTTAACAGCAAAAGCACAGACATCTATGATTTAAACCACGTGATGTAAGATTAAACGTGAAAACGAAAAAGATTGAGTGCAAAATAAAATGCAAGGCTACCTATAACATGGAAATATAAAGCTCCAGTGATTGAAATGGCCCACCTGGTGGCCAGGGCAAAGATAGCATGATGGAATACCTAGCTCTCCTTTGGTGGTAGTGAGGCGTGTACACATACATTATGAGAGACAACTTTTCCCAGCTCTGGGCTCCAGGAGGCATTTGTCATTTGGTTCTTTGCCTAAAGGAATGGAGCGGGATATGGAATAATACCCTCGGTGGATTTGGCATGCCGTGCACATCTCCTCTGGAAGAGGGGAAGGTTGAGTCACAGCTAGGTAGTTAATAATCCGCGAATTTTAGTTATGTTTACCTTAGTATTTGCAAAGTTAATTATGCAATCAAGAATTCATTGTTACAAAAGTGTTAAGTTTAATGCTTGGGCTTCTCTATGGAAGGCTTGCGAACTATAATTATGCATAAAATGTAAACAAACTTTTGTTTAAAAATAAAGATTAATTGCGATAACGAACATAGAAGCATTTACTCAGTGACAAGCTTTGCTATTAGCAAGGTGAACAGGAACGATAATTAATGAGTTTTTGGCTTAGCAAACATATTTGGCTACTCACTTCTCCTACGTACCTGGTCAACGGTCCCCTAACGACAGAGTTCTGCTGAGAAGGTGGCAAGTCCTGAGTCCCTGCTGTCCCGTCAGCGTAGTTCATATAGTCCTGATCACCTGGGTTGACCGAGGTTTTGTTTTGAAATGGCGTCCTCGCTAAAATTTTAATTTCTAGAATCCTGCTTAATCGTGAATGCATGGCATTTTGTGTTTGTCTCAGCAGCACACACACACCCTCAGTTTTCTTAAAGACCTTTTTAAGAAGAACACTAGGAGATAAATGCCTCACTCCCTACCTCAGTCACTCTTAAAGTGTGAGCTGGGAACACACAGCACCTGTGTGCACCTGAGGGGCACTGATCTCAACACTGATTGCACAAACGTTCGAAACCAGCATCTCTTGTAGGAGCACGGGAATTTCATTTTTAACAGGCTCTCTAGTTGCTTCTTAGGCACGCAGTAATCTGGATCGGCATTGCCCAACAGAGCTTCCCGTGATGATGGAAACGTTCCGATTCTGCGCCGTCCAACATGGTAGCCACATGTGACTATGCGGGCCCTTCAGACGTGGCCAGTGCAACGGAGTGACTGAATTCTTTATTTCATTTTGTTTTAACTGATTGATATTGAAATGCAAAGAGTTGCACGTGGCCTGGAGCTGCTACCATATTGGATGGTGCAGAGCTTGAGAAGTGGGCAGCAGTGACAGAGGCAGTGACAGTAATAACAAAACTGTTCTTTGTATGTGCTCTGACTCTTGGGCTTTTCAAGTTTGCTGTAGCCACAAGTCATTCCAATATACTAACTCATTTAAGCCTCACAAAATTCGAGGGTGGAGAGACAGAGACAGAATAGGGGAGGGGCAGAGAGAGGGAGACACAGAATCTGAAGCAGGCTCCAAGCTCTGATCTGTCGGCACAGAGCCCGACACAGGGCTCGAACTCAGGAGCCATGAGATCATGACCCGAGCTGAAGTCAGATGCTTAACCAACTGAGCCACCCAGGCGCCCCTATCTTCCTTCACTTCCTGAGAGATGTAGACCCAGTTTGAAGACCGAGAATGGATGCTGTTTCCTTCTCCTGACTCCAAGCCTCCTGCCAGTGTCTCCCATTGGCAGAATCTAATTTTATGGCACATATAATCTGGAGAACCTAATTTAATCAGAACCTAATCAGAAATCTAATCAGAATCTAATCAGGCAGGGGGGTCTGGAAGATGTCATTTGGGGACTCCCTGTCCCAGAATCCCAGTGCAGGGTTTAGAAAGGCTGAGCTTGGTGCTGAGGGAGAGTAGACAAATCACCCGCATAGCGTTTTGTGATCAGCATGTCTCTGAAACTCACGGATGTCTAAATGGGTTGATGATGTCGCTGCATTCCTGAGCTCAACGGCACAGATCAGACGGTGTCTCCTGAGATGCTTGGATCTAAAGAACTGAATCTTGGCTTATCGTCAATTTCCACATATACTTCAGCCAGGACGTGTGCACAGGTGTATATGCACAGGGGGCTGCCAGCCCCTTTCACGGAGTCTTCACCCCTGTTTTGCTAATCGGTCTCCTCTCTGATGAGCCTGGGGGCTCTCTTCTGCAGACCTTGCAGCTCTAGGGACAGCCCTGAGGAACCTGCTCCTTGCCTTTTTGGCTGGTCCAATCCTGTCCGGAGTCCTTCAAAGTTTGCTCCTCCCAAGTGGGGAGAAAGAAAGGAATAAAAAATACACGGAAGCAAAGTTGTCTCTTGCTACGCCTGTTTGAAGTTTCTGTCCTTCTCCCAGTGAAAGCCCCGTTGCCTTAGTAGGGTCACTTGTCTCCTCCTTTTAACTGCTGTGTCTCCCGCATTTGCCCCGGGGTTGTACAAATTCTCCATCTTTGGAGCTGGACTAGACATGGCGTCCACCACCTTCTCCACCCATAACCTCATGCCAGGAAGAAGCGTCGTCAATACTTACATTTCTCTTTTACCCTACACTCAGACCAAGACATTGACAAATGTATTTCTCAATTAAAAAAACGCGAATGATTTAAGGGAACTTCTCTTCATCACGTGGCTTAAAAGTCCTCATGTGCAAGCGAAGCAAAGGAATGAAGACCGAGACCAACACAAGTTAGCAATATGAGTAAACCAGCTCATGAATGTAGTAAACTATAAGGAAACAAAAACATGTCCGTCTTCTCTGCCAGAATTCATAAAATATACGTGAAGTATAATGTCATCGAAAATAAATTAGGAAGGGCATGAGACTATATATTCTTGTCTCTTACAGTGGCTGTTGACAAACTTTTTTTTTTTTTTAATTTCTGGTTTCTGTAGCAAATAATTTCAGAGCTATAGTCATTCTTGGAGGCTTCGGCACGACAGTCTCTTTCCCTAGCACCACAGTGTTTTTCCACAGACTCTCACCCTCAGGAGAAATGCCAAGCAAGGTGACTGATCACCTTAGGTTTGAGTTGCTTGTCAGAGCCCATTTTCCATTCTTCCGGTGGGACAGAAGGAGGTGCACAGATCCCAGGTGTACTTCTGGAAGTTTTATTCATGCATCTCTGCTGGGCTGAGGTGGCATCATATCTTCGCCCCATCCCTGGGAGTTTCTCGGGCGCTTCAGGCACCTAAGGGAGAATGGTACAACCCATTAACTTGTTCCCCAAAGTAATAGGAGCCAGGCTTCCCAGCTGCCTGTTTCTCTCCCTCTCTGAGGGCAGGAAGACGGCGTGGAAGAGCCATATAGCTTTCTTATCATCATCCTTTCAGAGGGCAAGAATGATATTTCAAGAGGGAAGCCACATTTGTGTTTCTCTATCCAGCCCTACTGACATGCGGTTAGTAGATATTTCTGCCAGATTCTGGCAGTCAGTTGCCTGAATCCAAGCTTTGGAATGATTGGTAATTTTTATTTTCTTCTGCGTTTTCATCCGTCTTGCTACCTGATGAGAAGGTGGCATGGGCGGGGGGGGGGGTGGAGAAAGGGGGACTGCAAGCCAGACGCCAACCGACATCTGAATCTAGCTCACGCTATTCTTATGCTGTTATCTCTTTGTTCAGAAATGTTACCCAGAATCATCCTCCCTGACAGATGAAAACAGCAGATCACATCTCTAAGGGAAAGAAGAGCCATCGAGTCAAATCGGGTGCATTTCCTTTAATGCGTATATATTTTTACCTATGCAATAGAAGTGTGTAAAAATTCAATTTGGGGACCATTACGTTGTGCTATTAACAGATGATCGCACAAATGATAAGTCATCCGCTCTGTGGTGCTTCCTTCGAACGTATGCTAATGACTATGCTGGCTTCGTCTCTAGAGTTTGGATCAGGCATCTGTGTTAGGAAGAGTGGTGGGCGTGAAACCCTTGGTCACGTGGGCATGACTTCATTTTATCTGCTTATTAAGAAGACAGATGTCACTGCTGGGCCAAGTGTCAAGACCCGACAGGGTTACTTAGCAATTGGAATATTCGTTGGTAAACATTAAGTACTTCTGCACCTGAGACTGATTTCCCCCAGGCAATTTAATTTGTAGAAATAAATGCGTTTAATTTCCAGCAGTTGGAATTTTTGACTCTGTGTACCGTAATGCCAAAGCCGTGTCTATATTATGGCCCAGCCAGGCCATTATTGGGGTTTGTTTAGTAATAAAAATCAATGATTTCAGCTTAACAGCTCGTTTTATGACTCAACTGACTGTCTTCACAATCAGTCTATTTGGGCACTTAGCTATCAAAGATTAAGGACGAAGCACCAGTGATGGGGCATAGCAAGAGAGATTGTTTATTAACTTTGGTCACCGCTCTTTTTGCTGAACTCCTTTTCCCAGAGATAACTATGAAGGCTAGCCATCATTAGGAGACGCCTTCACCCAGGTTTCTGATTACACCCAATACTCTGCTTTTGGAAGGCCCCTATGTCTGGGCTTAGCCTGTCTCCAGGCAGCCTGCCACAGATCCCCAAGCCCTGGACACAGCCATGTTCACTGTTCAGGTGGGAGCAGGGGAGACAGGCTTTCAGCCTTGAGGAGCCTCTTGTGTAATGGGGTGTGCACGGATACAGATAAGCTTAGAGTTACTTTAAGTCTGCCCTTAAAGGGTTGAGTAGCGGCAAGTGGTTGGCAAGACATGAACTTGGAAGAACAAGCTCCTTCACATCCTGACCCCACGTGGTCAACCCCATCTTCTGGTTCCTCCTTCTCCGAGACACCCACACAAGGACTCTATGCTCCTGTCCCCTTGGGTTACTTTTCATGCCCTGAATACACCTTGCCCACTCTAACCCCTGTTCCTTCCCCCCCTCTCTCTGTGAGCCCGTGGTCTTTCCGCTGCCTGGGATGCCCATTCTCTTCTCTCTGCATCTCTGCGTGAGGATTACTCATACGTTCTCTAAGGCTCAGCCCAACACCTCCTCCTTTTTACAGCTTCCTCCTACATCAGTCACTCAGCTCTAGGAGGGTGGTCTCCAGCCACCTCGTGTATTTCACGTTGCATTGTATCACAGCTGCTTGATTACATACGACAGACCACGAGCTCTTCAATGGGGAGAATTGTGGCTTGTGTATCTTTGTGTTCTCAATGTCTAGTATAAGGGTGGTAGATTGAATGGTGGCCCCCCACCCAAAAGATAGGACCCCTGGAGCCTGTGCTCGTGACCTTGTGTGGAAAGGGGGGGGTCTTTGCAGACGTGAGTGGGTTCAGGGTTTCTAGAGGAGACCATCCTGGATTGTGTGGGTGGGCCCGAGATTGGATGGCAAGTGTTCTCACAGGAGACAGAGTTCGAGGAAAAGATGGGGACACAGAGGAAAGGGCCAAGACTGGAGCTATGGAATCACAGGACAAGGAACACTTGGGGCCAGTGGAGGCTGGAAGGGGCAAAGGCAGATTCTCCACGGGAGCCTTCGGAAAGGATGCAGCCCGCCTATGTCTTGATCTTGGACATCTGGCCTATAGAATCCCGAAAGGAGGGGCACCTGGGTGGCTCAGTCGGTTATGTGTCTAACTCTGGATTTCAGCTCAGGTCACGATCTCATGGTTCGTGAGTTTGAGCCCCGTGGTGTCAGGGCAGAGCCATTTTGAGATCTCTCTCTCCTTCTCTCGTTGCCCCTCTCCCTCTCTCTCTCTCTCTCTCAAAATAAACTTAAAGAAAAAAAAAAAGGAATCCATGGGGCACCTGGGTGGCTCAGTCGGTTAAGCTCAGGTCATGATCTCACCATTCATGAGTTCGAGCCCTACGTTCGATCCTGCTTTGGCTTCTGTGTCTCCCTCTCTCTCTGCCCCTACCCTGCTCGCACTCTGTCTTTCTCTCCCTCTCTCAAAAATGAATACACATTAAAAAAAGAAAAAAGAATCCTGAGAGGATACATTTCTGATGGAAACATCTGCGGCATTTTGTTATGGCAGCCCTAGGGAGCCAGGACATAGAGTGACTGAGACAGAGTCGGGCTTAGCTGATAAATGAATAAACGTTGATAATTCTGTACCTACAACACTTAAACTGGTTAAAGATATATCTGTAGAAAAGAGAAACTCCTGAATGTGTCTTCTGCCCACATTTTTCTGAGTCCGATCGAAACCCCAGAAATCCAAGCTTCCTGATGCGACTCCACAGTGCTTCTCCGTGAGGGGCCATGTCGCCTCTTATACCTTCAGCCCACAAGCCGGCCGCACACGCGGGCAAATCCATCCCCTCCACTTCCAGCTTTCAACAGGGACGAGAGCCTGACAATTCTACTCCAAGCCCTGCAGTCAACCTGACAGGACACGGCAGATTGCAGAACAAAAGTGCACGGAAGAGATCATCAATTAACCTAATAAAATTGATTTAAAGGCCTTTAAACTTGAGAGTGTGTTCAGTGCCTATGAAAGATCTTTCTAGTCCCTTGAAGTGATGAGATAAAATGATCACTCGCCCTTATCAACCTCCCTTTTTCGGTAATGCGATGGCGGGCATAGCTTCTCCACTGTCTTATTAACCCTCGTTTCATAAAGGCTCTCTCCGCTCTTCTTCGCTCCTAAGTGCTCAGGAGCTGAGCCTGTGAAATTCGTTTCTTCCTCATCGGTCGCCTCATGGTGCATCGGAGGGGCGGTAGGGAGCAGCGCATGGTGAATGCTGCCCTTTCTCTTGGAAGTTTTCTTGGAGGCTGAGTTTTTTAAAATGCCATTTGAATTATAAAAATAGAAAAAGGTTTGTTGTAAAAAACTCAACCCATTGAAAATTGCATAAGTCAAAAGCCCCTTATCTCACTCCCTTCCTCTGAACGGTTCAGCGTCTAGCCTTCCAGACCCTTTGCTTTTGCATTTACCAATAGACGCGTGCGTGCTCGCGTTTCCGTGCGTGTACGTATGGCCGTAAACATACATGACAACTTCTAGAAAATGCAGTACATTCAACAAGTGTCTTACCGACAAGTATTTTGACGGCACCTGTGACGTGCCAAACTTGAAGTACCCCATTCCTGTTATTTTGCAGCTTGCTTTTTTACTGAATCCACCATGGACCCGTCATTAACTGGAATTTAGTTCCTCCTCCGTCTTTTGGGCAGGCGAGCACCATCCTGTTCATCTTGTAAAAGAATTATTTATTGAGCACCTACCGTGTGCCAGCACTGTTCTAGGTGCCAGGCTTCAAGCAGCACACACTATGGATAGACGAGTCTGTCTGTCCCGTGGGACGTTTTAATCAAGACCTGTTACTGATGGGCACTTGGTTATTTCTATGTCTTTCTCCTCCAACAAATGCTATAGTCCATAGCCTTAAATGTATACTTTGTTACCCAGGTATATTTCTGGGCCAGCTTCCCGGAAGTAGAAGTGTTGGGTTCAATTGTGTGAGCTCCATAGTATTCTAATTCACCAACTGGAACAGGCGATTTGAACTGCCCATCAAGACAGCATGCGTCAGTGGGCCCTTTTCTTTCTTAGCCCAAGGCTGATGCCCTGTCAGTAGCTGCACTCTGAGGTCTGCTTCTCCTGCTTAGAATCCCTACTCTGCACCCACCCGCCCTGGATTCTCTAAGCCACAGGACAGAGGTGTGCTAAGGCACCAGTGGCCACTTGCCACCAGGCGGTATGCTGAGAGAGTTCTTGGGTCTTCTAGACCCACACGGTCCCATTCACAGCCCCCTCTACCTGCGTAATCTGGACACTATGCTTACCCTCTCCCACCCTCGATGATGTGAGGAAAAATAAACCGGAGCCCCTTTCCGTGAAATCTTCCAACGATTCCGTGAAATCTTCCAACTATCCCAACGGGATCGAGCCACAAGTCTGAAACAGCTACGGGAAGGACAACCTAATTAAGAATAAGACCATTTGGTGACTTGCCCATAATTTCTTTCTGAAAGATTGCTGCTCTCTTACGAATACACACAGAGGCCCCTGTGCAGGGAAGACTTCTTTAAGCAGAAGGGTGACCGAGGAGAGAATGTGCTAATCCGGCCCACGCGTTCATTTGCTACCCAACAAGAATTTATGGAGTACTTATAAAAGGAAGACATCGTGTTAATTGCTGTTGATGATACACCTGGGGACTAAGACAGGGGCGCATTTTTAGAGCAGGAGAATGAGATCATGTAGGTGAATGACTGCATTGTAAGGTGGAGTGCCGTAAACGTCGAGAGGAGTGAAGAACGAAGCGTGGTTCGAGTCTGCAGGAGCCAGGCATCACTTTCCTTGGCCTGTCCGTTGCCCCGTATCTCAGGGAGAAGCCACTTCTCTTTAATAAAAGATCACGATAATCTTGAGAAGGTTATTGAGATTGTCAAGGATGTAGCTGGGGCAGGAGACATAGATCTGCATTCTACGTTCCTTGCCCTTTTGAGAATTAAAATATACAGCAGGTATTTTGCAAGCAGATTTACCCAGACTCCTTCTGCCAAGGTTAATGAATCCCGAGCCTCATCAGATTTAAGATTCCCACCTGGCAGATGTGTTGAATCCCAATAACTTAGACGTTTGAGCTAGCAGAATAGAGAAATCAAGTGTGTTTGGTGTGGGAGGGTTTTTTCAGGAACGAGATGCCCGAGCCATGGGTGTTAGGGTCTCCAGGGGGGCGAATACTTGCCCTTTTAAAAAGGGAGCCCACGCACCGAAAGAATTTCATTTTCCCTTGTCCTTTGTTCCAAGAGTTTCAGTGACCGTGGTTGACTTATGGTTTCAGCCCATGGTTGGGGATGTTTCTCATTCCGTGCCCTGCCTGGGAAACAGACCCCAGCATAGTTCCCCACCCAGGTTATTTTCCCCTGACATGGGAAGGAAATGAATGATGCGTGATCTCCCTCCTGCCAAAACTGATCAAGTCCAGAGTGGCAAGAGTTCATTCGGAGAACCAGCTGTAGCCAGCAGTTTCCCCCCTTTTTTCAAGCCAACCTTGACCTGTCTTTTATCCTCTGCAGCCTTGGGCTAATTCTGTCTAAACAGGGAGAGGGGACTCCCCACACCAAGAGAGGAGAAGTTGCTTAGTGGTTCTGGCTTGGGGCTGTACAGTTAACACTGTGGAGACTCCGTTAATTCTGCAAAGCTTACTCGATTAGCATCCCAGTTGGCATCTGCCAGGGTCTGAAAGTATCTCCCTGCAAAGAGCCCAAATTCGTACTGCGAAATCTTCCAGCCAATGTGATGGTATGAGGTTGTGGGCCCTTTGGGAGGTGATTAACTATAAAGGCAGAACCCTCATGACTGAGATGAATGACCTTATAAAAGAGGTTTCAGAGAGAGAGAGCTCCTTTGCTCCTTCCGCCTCATGAGGAGAGAAGTTTGCAACCCAGAAGAGGGCACAACCATGCATGGTCACCCAAACGTGCATTCCGATCTCAGACTTTAGCCTTCAGAAGTGTGAGCAAATACATTTCTGTTGTGTGGAAGCCACCTGTGGCATTTTGTTACAGCAGCCCGAACAGACTAAGACAGCATCTGTCTTTTGTTAACAATATTTATCAAGGGGGAGTGGTGGATGTATTAGTAAGGGAAGGCTCTTGGATTCTGAAGACTCCCTTTGACTTTTAGCTTCATCACTGATGAGCTGCCTATATGATTTTGTGCCAGTCCCTTCAATGTCTCTGAACTTCCATTTCCATCTGTAATATGGGTCATTTAAATACGTGCATCTCCATCACATGGATTCCTTGTGGATCAAATGAATTACACGCATCAACCTCGAAAGCTTTATTTATAAATTATAAAACTTTATCCAAATGTAGAACATTTAGTAATTTCCGCTGTTGGCAACACAGAGAGAAATTGCCCTAGCCTCTGGGACCTTGCTGGCCAATGTTTGCATGGCAGGATCCAACTTTCGTATCTCCTAATCACTTTTGCATATTTTCTATCTCTTTATATGCGCTAAGGGTAACTTCATCAGTCTATCCCTTTGCTCACTCTGTTTCCCTCTTCATCTAGGCAGAAATTATTATTTCACTCGCCTGCTGTGTTTTAAATTTCAAAGTCTATACCTTTCACTTCTAGAAGTTTTGTTTCATTGTGTTTCACAGTCTCTTGTTTATTTTTCACAGGGTCTTATACTTACGGTTTTGACCCCTCTTCTGAAGGTATTAATAATTTTGAACATTTAATTTTGTGGTCTCTATCTGGTAGTTCTTTTATCTCAAGCCAGGTACTAATTCTATTGTATTTGCTGACTCTCACTTATGGTAGATTGTTTCCTCATATGTTTGTAATTTTAGATTGTGAGCTCACCTTCTGTGAAGCTTCTGGGTGGGAATTCTGGGTTGTCTGGCTCCAGGTCGAATGTGGATCTCTCCAGTGAGGTTTTTGTTTTGTGTTTCTTTGTTTTTTATTGAAGTATAGTTGACACACAATGTTACGTTGTGAGGTTTTAGTCTTGCTTTTGCCAGTCACTCCTGGGGGTCTTCACCCCGCGACTATGTTTCATGTAAATTTCTAGGCTTGGCATTTCCTGACCATGCAGCCAGTGTAAATTCAAATCTCAAACCCTCTTATAGGGGCAAGTGATTATGAATTTTCAGAGGACACTTTTTTTATGTGCAGAGCGCAAGAGGAGACAGGCAGGTTTCCTTGCGACTTGGGCTTAGATCAGATTTTCTGAAGGCAGACAGTCTACACAGCCACTGGGTTGAGAGTCGGGGAGATCCGATGTGGCACCTTCTGTGTTAGATGCATCTTGTTGTGTTAGAGCAAGCACACATATTTTCTGAACTCCAGCATTCCCAACTCTCAAAAGCAGGTACTATTTCTCGTCTATAAGCATTGCTGCCAGAATCAGATGGAATCACCAGGTTCATGGCCTTGAACCCACTGTAGAGGGAGCAGTCCATCCATGGTAGCTGGTCTCGGTCTTCCCACTGCAGAGGTGAAGAAACTCAGACCCAGAAAGAATCAGCTATGGCACTGCTGAATGAGACACTGTCCCTACTTCATGGTCGGGCCATTATTATCTGTCTCTCAGAAACCCTCACATGGGTCCACTTGTTCACATTTGAGTAAACGCACCTGCCCTTAAACAATAGAAGAGCTGGGTTTTATGTTTTTATCTTTTCCTTTTTCTTAAGTTCTGTCTCAAACTGAGAACAGCAGCTCCGACTCGAGCCTGCAGCAAGAGAGAAACCTAAGCTGACGGAGGAGAGACCATCACTGTTTTCATTGATAATGAAGGCAATTCTCTAGCGATAAAGAAGGCACAATAAAAGCTATCTCACATAATGGCTTTCATTACCCATTCTCCAGCCTTTTCTAAACAATAGGTTATTAGCCATATGCAACAGGGGCTGAAGCTAATTGTTTTCCCCTATTTTTCAAATAAAGAAATGAGTTGCACACAGTGATTTCTTAAGGACACTTCTAGCACTAATATTCTGTGAATTGATTTAATGGAGAGCACGGTGGAAGAGTCAGAAGTTCACGGAGTCTGGGAGTCCATTCATCTTTTGTTTTCTTGAGTGGTAGAGACACACCCCTGTTTTAGTCTACTCCCAAATGACAAGGACAACAGGAGCCTTTTCTTATGGCTTTGTGCACACGACCTATCTAGGTTCCATGTCACCCACCCCGCCTTTGTCACAGGGGAGGAGACTGGCTGGTCTTAGGGTTCAGCTCTCCAAGCCATTTTCTTGGGGACTTGGACTCAAGAATTCCCTCAGCTTTGACCTGCGCACCTGCGACATGACTAATTCCCGCCCGCCTCCTGTACGAGGTTAAAGGTTACCTGGAGACTGTAATAAGACAGACACACCCAGGATGTGTGGAATCTGGTACAAATGGAAAGGGAAGGTGGCTCTGTTGGGGTGTTATATGGTCTATTTGGATTATGTGCGGAAAGCAGTTGACCTAACGGGCCCAACTGTCTATTCTTTAAAACCATTTATTCTTCACACGGACAAGGTTGGCCCTTGGCTGGCATCTTGAACTTCTGACAAGAGCTGGCTCATTTGCCCAAACCAGACAAATAATGTGGTTTGTGCCAAGTACCTGCCTTCCTTCTGGGAGACGGGAATTTTGGGGCATGCTAGGCAGAAGGTACCTCCATCATTAACAAACACCCTGGGTTCTGAGTCTGTGATGAGCCTTCCTGGTAGATGGCAATTCACACATGTTGTCCCAGCTCTGTGCTGGGGGACATCCTATCTGACTGAGGTGGGAGAGGATCTCGAAAGCTTGTGCTTGGTTTCTCGGGCTGTGTTCCAGGCTCCTTCCCTATGTTGACTTTTCCTTCCATTCTTTTGCTCTAATAAATCATAGCCATGAGCTTGACTGTGTACTGGGTCCTGTGAATCTTCCTAGTGTGTAAGTAACCAAACCTGAGGGTGGTATTAGGGATACCCTGACCCAGGGGCCAGGAGGTCTATGGCTTGAATAAGACATTGCGTGGGACTCCCCATAGACACCTCATACTCCCCAGGCCCCTGACCACACAGACTCAAAAATACAGACTGTGACTCTCAGCAGGGCTAGTGACTCAGAGAAAGAACAGGAGGCAGCAGGCCTGGCTGAAGCAGGAGGAATGGAGGCTACCAGAGCTGGGAAGATACACATTCTCTAGAGACAAGTACCAAATTCTGGAAGTACAGGGAGGCTCTGAAGTAGAGATGGGGCAGGAAGAATCTGCCTGGAGAATGGGATTTGCCACGGGAGGGCCAGACCCATGTAGGAACTGTGGACCATGCCCAATAGTGTGGTTTTCCCTGAGGCCAGGATCAGAACCCATCCCAAGGTGACACAGTCTGATGGGGAAGGTGGGGGTGGGAAGAGAAAGCTCCTTGAGCTTTGTCTGGGAGAGCCTGGGGTTCAGGTCTTGGTTACACACTTACTAGTGATTCGCTGTTGGGAAAAGGAGTGACCTCCTGCGTGCCTCAGTTTCCCCATCTTTCAGTTGGGGATTTTAATAGTACCTCCTCATAAGCTGTTGGATGGATTAAGTGAAATAATGTATGTAAATGTTTAGAACAGTGTCTAGGACTTACCAAGCACTCAATAAAATGGAACTATCAGAACTATAGGAGGGGTGATGGCAAAAGTATAAATTTAATGGCTCAGAAATCCATGCCCCTCAAGCCAGGCAGCAGAGACTACTGGGCACATGGGGAGAGGTACCCTCCTCCGGGCCCATATAAAACAGGTAAAATCACAGCTGCCCAGTCAGCCCTATGTCAACATGCCTCTGTTCTGATTTTCATTCTGCGACTCTTCTCTCTGGGTCTGGATTTGACTTGGACTTAACTTGGATTTTCTGATCTCTTCCCTGGAAAACATTTGGAGCCTTGTCTTCTGAACTCTGAACTGGCAGGGCTACTGGGCATAACCCAGCCCCCATACGAATGGCCAGCCTCATGCCTGATCTCCCTGGCTTTCTCTCTGCCAAGCTCCCTCCTCCCGCCCAGCTGCTCCCAATGCATCATGAGTCAAAGCTGTTCTTAGTAGCTCCTTCCCACTTGGCCTCTTCTCAGATCTCCCAGTGACAGAATTATTCTGCTCTTTTGGACCCAATTTGATGAGTGTGGATGGCAGCGAGGCAGTGCAGTCACCGTATCTATTAAAGGTGAAAGCATACCCTGCTGCTGATTCGTGCTGTCCAAGCTCTCCCATTGCTTGAATGCCCATGACTGGGAGAAAAGCCAGATGGCCACTTCCCAGGTTCTGGGGCCCTGAGGCGTGGGTGGGGAGACATAGGACAATGAAAAACAGAACAATGCACTTGCTGTAGACAACAGGTACTCTAGAGGTTGAGAGCTACTGTGCTCAGCTAGTCAAAGGATTCATGGAGGCAGCTGGACGGAAGCTAGTCCCATAAAATATAAGGAATTGAGTGGAAGACAGTGGGGGACTGTCTAAACACAGGGAAAGGAGCACAAATAATCTTGGCCATTGAGTGAGGAGCAGAGGATTCAGAGAGGGAGGGGATTCTAGGAAAGCTCTCCTTCTGGAGAGCTAAGAAAGGGCCATATCTCAGTAAGCCTTGAATGAGTGTTGCCTAGAAGTTTGGAATTCATCAGGCAGGTGTTGGGGATACCTTGAAATTGAGCATGGTTTTACCTTTGAAAGCCTGTTTCCTTGCACTTGGAGGCAGAGGACGATGTTCTGAGCCAGAGCCAGCTGGTCTACCTGTGCTTAGAATTGGTGACTTGTCTCCTCCTCTCCTAACAGACACTGTTAGGAAGGAATGATTTCATTAAGGAAAAAGCAGCAAGAGTCCTGTTCCTGTAGAGGACTGCTTAATGACATATGTTACCTCTCCTGGTAATTATCAACAAATCAGCCTTCTGAGGAAGTAACTGAAAACATTTGCAGTTTATTTCTCTGAGCCAGGTAGTACATGAGGGTATGTACGCTTTTGAGCTCCTAGGAGTTCTGGGTGAAGTCCTTTGGCAGCTTCTGAGCTCTGATAACCATGTGACCTCCATGTTTAACTCCTTCCTCATGCCGTTATTTCCAGGAGGGTAGGGATGGTACAGCTCATGTTTAATGTGGTCTTGCTGTTATTCTAGTGAGTTCCGGCGCTGCAACTCTATTTGACCAGGGTTGTCAGCCCTCTGGGCACCTAATGCTTTGTTGATCTGACTCCTAAGTGGAATTCCAGAGGCTGTTAGACCATGTGGGTGGAGAAGGTGATCGAAGGAGATGGTCCTTCATGAGCCTCTTGGCCTTGACATTTACAAGACCATGAGAAAAGATCTCAATGTAAATCCGATTATAAGATTTAATATGTCTTAGTATACTGAAAAAATATTTCTTTTTCTCCTCGAGTTGTGTTAGGAAAAAAAAAAAAGCCCTTTTCTGTCATCCCAGCTTGATATATGCCAGGCCCAATAGGGATGGGGAAATGCCAAACTCCTGGGAGGATTTTGGAGGAAAAAGAATCCCATCCTGTCACATGGGTTTTGATTGGTAGCTTGGTAAATTCTCCACAGAAGCATCTAGTGAAGAATATGTGACTTTCTTAGCAATATACTCACCCTGCTCACTTAATGCCATGTTTGAACATAAGGCCATCTCTTGCCTGTCTTTCAGTGGATAAAACGCAACATACTTAAAAACAGAATAAGTAGCATGTGATATATGCCAAATAACTCCTAACTCAAATGAGTCCTGCCCTAGTTGGAAACTGAGAGCAATGGTTGCTGGTGTTATATTTTCAAATGAAACTTTCCCTACATCACTCAGTATTTTTTTAAATGATGTTTTAATAGCTCCATATATTTTATCATGGGCATATGCCAAAATATTTTTAACTGTGTCTCTGTTGGTGGAAATTCAGAAGGTTTTTAGTTATTCTCTGTGACAAATAATGTTTTGATTAAAGTTCTTACACAAAAACTTTTTTAAAAATCTTTATTTTTTTCCCCATCAGAATGTTTATACGATTATATCTCTGGTTTTTATTACATTTCATTATAATGTGTCTAGGTGTGAATTTTCTTTAATTTTTTTCTGCTTCAGATTTGTTGAGCTTTTTTAACTCTGTGTTGATGTCTTTCCTTAGTTCTGGGACATTCTCAGCCTTACCTTCAAATAGTGCCTCTCCCCTTTTTTCCTTCTCTTCCAAGGTCTCACAAACCCGTGTCAGACCTTACTGTATTCTTGGTGTAACCTACCCTCTTTTATGTACTTTTTATCTCTTTTGTCTCTCTACTTTGTTCCAGAAGGTTTCTTCTGACCTATCTTCCACTTTAGTAATGCTCTCTTTATTTATGTCTAATCTGCTATCTAACTCTCCATTGAGCTCTTAATTTTAGTTACTAACTTTTTAGTTCTAGATTATCTCTTTTTTTTTTTTCAAAACCTGCTGTTGCACTTTTTGTATAGTTTCCCATTTCCTGCTGAATTTTTAAGCTTGCTTAAAACCTTTTGTTGTCTCTTATTTCTATGGATTTTACATTTGACATCTTGGCTCTGATGCTTCTGATTATCTTTGACTGTATGTTGGAGAGTGTAATTGAAAAATGTGTTACTGAATGAATTTGAAACCTAGGATGATATTACTTGCCTCTAGGCAGAATTTTTGTTCACTTCTGTCAGGAGCACAGGAGTGCTAGGAACCCTAATCCCTTTAATCAAAATTCAAGAGTTGAAGTCCTCTGGGCTACTCAGATGAAATGAAGTAGACTTGTAGCTTATGGGAGGGCAGGTTAATTTCCAGTAGAGAGTTACTCTTAGGTCAGCCTTTTATTGTCCTGGCCAGAAATAAAAGGTGTTTATCAGGTTGCTTATCGGGGTGGGCCCTGAAGTCTAACTTTCAGCTCCCTGGTCTTTTGAGGTGGCCCTAAATGCAGCCCCTCTTTCTGCACTAGTACATAGCTCTGGGCAGAAGCAAACCTAGTGTTGGGATTCTCTCCCTTTATTCCAATCTCAGCCAGATCTCAACGCAATAATTCACATTTTGTTCATCTCTAATGGTTTTATTACAATTTAAATTTCTTAATCCAGTTTTTTGTTTCATTGTTTTTAGTTGGAAAGTTGTCCAGATCACATAATCCAATGTTCTCAGAGGCAGGAATCATTATTATTCTCTAGGATAAGTTCATAGGCATGGAATGTAAGACTTATACACTGTTAAGACTCATGAGACATTTTGCCAAATTACTTTCCAGAAAAGTTGTTTTTCTTATGTGACTCCTTGGTTCTTTGCCTCTCCTAGTTTTCTGTTGGTGTCTTAGAGTCCATTCATTCTTCTAAGTACTCCAATTTCTGGGCAAGTTTTAAATTGTAGTTGCAAGTCAAATGTGGAAAACGTTGACTTTGTTTTTCTGTATTTGAATTCAACTTGATCTCTAGCCCCCATTTTCACTGATGATGAAAAAGAAAACTACTCTTGTTGTCTGAAGGAAATTCAGTTTCTTCCAATTTAAAACTCCATTTCCCTGAAGGCAGTTGCTCAGTTAAATCATGATTAAATGAGATATTCTCTGTAAGCACTGCTCTTTTCCATCAAAGGGTCTTCCTCTCCTGCGTCCCCTCTTGAATAACTCCTAGGAGCAAGCATGAACTGGCACTGCACAGTGGCGACGGGGCGAGGTGTCTGGGCTGCAAGCTGTCCTCTGGGCCTTGTTGACATGTCTCATACCTCCCTGTCTTCAGAGTTTTATCCCCTATTTATTGCTGATGTTCCTGGTCCTGGTCCTGAGCTACAGGCATAATATCCACACATTCTGTGCCCTCTATTTCCCAGAGTCCCTTGATCCAGGCTTTTGCTGCCACTCCTCTGGGAAATGAGGGAATGTCAAGATTTCCTGCAAGTCAGGAGCTAGCCGTGGGCCCTGGGAGCACTATTTTAAGTCTTCTGTCTGCCTAAACCTCACTCAGCCATCTCTGCCCCGCTCCCTGGGTATTCTGCAAGACTTTCTCCCTCTTGCGGAGTGCTAGGCAGTGTTGGGGAGGAAGAAATTTTCTTTTCCTTTCAAAGTCCTTCTAGCTGGACTAAGAACAAAATTAACATGAGACATTAACAGGAGAAAGTCAAATTTAGTTTTGTACCAATGGAGAATCCACAAGGACATGAAATTATAAAGACATTAAAGTAACATAAGGCTTATATGAGCTAAGGAGAGGGGTAGGAGGCCCGAGGATACAAAGGGAAGGAAGACAGTAGCAGGAAGGTAAGAGGAGACGTTTGGAAAACAAAGGTTGCCCTATTCTGCAGATACACTTTTTTTTTTTTTTTTTTTAGGTGAAGAGGAACCTCTGTTAGTAGCTCTCATCCAGGTACAGGCTCTCTTTTCCAGTGTAAATTTAGGCAGTTGAGGGGGAGGCAAAGTTTTTTTTTTTTTCCTGAATCTGCTGGGTTTTTATTGCTTTGAACTCAAAATAGCCATCGCACTAAAGTGGCCCATCTTGGAGTAGCCTGCCTTTAACCCTTAGGCAGCAAGCAAAGCTTTTGCCAAATTTCTCTCTCTATGCCCTGACTCCCAACCGAGCGGTAGGACTCAACTAAAACCCCCTCAGAGGAAGCCTGGCCTCAGGTCTATCTCCCCTTCTCCATGCTCTACAGACTTTGTCCCCAACCTGCAAAGAAGCAGCCTCTTTTTGGGATTGGAAAGATTCCATCTGTCAGTGGTTCTCAACCCTGGTTGTATGCACTTTTGAATTAAACATGGACGTAGACCGGTTGAATCCAAGTGTCTGGGAGTGAGCGCAAGCACAGGTCTTTTGTCAGAGCTCCCCAGTTGATCCCAAAGTGAGCCAGCATTGAGACCCATGGCCGTGTCACAACCTCCATCTTGTCTTTGCCTCGTGTTTCAAAGGAAGCTCGGATTTAGAAAACATCTTTCTTCAATGCATGGCTAATGCACTTGAATTCCTGGCTTCAAGACGTTTCGGAAGTTAGTTTCAAGAGTCAGCTTTATAGTCACAACTGAAAATTAACACTTCTTTGCTTCTTTTCATCTTCGTTCTGACAGCCTTTACTCCTCTCAAAGCTATGACTGCCTCTGGATGAAACAGTGACTCCAGAATAGAAAAGCAAACTCATATATTTCAAAACACATATTTTACTCGACTACTTTCTCATAACTACTTTCCTGCTAACCAACCGTAGACAAACGAGGCCATCGGAAAGCTACGTTCTTGCTTTAACCTCACTGTGGCCCTGAAAGCAGTTGTCCTCTCCTTGTTATACTTGGGTGAATGCTGTGGGCCAATGGCAAAGATTGTTTTAAGAAACAGGTTTGTAGAGTTTGTGGTATTACTAAAGCAGTGTCAGTGGAGAAATTTTAGTGCGGGGGGGGAGTACTTAGGGGCCAAGTATCTGTACTTCTCTTTCAAAAATATTTTAGACACTGCTGATGATTCCAGTAACTCCGTTTGCAGTGACTGCCAGAAAGCCTCTACCGCATTCACGGTTTACCATTTTTACGCGTCCGTTATGTGCACTAAGCTCACCCTTGCCATCATCTTCTCCTGCTCATTTCCCGTTTGCCTCTGTGTTCCCATTTAGTCACTTCTAATTGTATTTTATCCCACGATGCCTGCCTGCATTTACACAGGATGGCCTCAAACCTTCTCAGAAAGATTTCTCTGCCATGCACACATCTCAATACTCTTCCTTGTGTAGGGGAGGAAAACTAATTTTCCTTTTACTCTTCTAGGTTCTTGGCTGAGATCCCCCCCCATTAGTAAAAGATTCATAGGAGAAAAACAAACTTAAGTTTAATAACATGTATGCTTTTTATATACATGGGAGAGACCAAGGAAAACTGAGTAACTCCCCAAGATGGCCCAAGCCACCACCCTAACACCGTCTTCAGCTAAAGCCAAAAGAAAGGGGTGCAGGAGAAGGGAGGCCTGTCATTGGGGGGGGTGACCAGGAAAAGCACAGTCAACAAGGGTAAGATTTGTTATGGTGATTTAAGTGGGTGTCCTATCTATTGATAGGAGTTTCTAGAGACTTAGAGTCATCCTTCTCTTCCTGGTACAGAGATGGAGACACCCTTACAAATGGAGAGCTCCCTCATAAATGTAGATTTCTCTTCTCCAAAGGGCAGGCTTGCTGAGTTTCGCTTACGTCTGCTATTTCTTAAAGATAACCAGTTCAAGATAATCCTTACGTCAAAGAGGCATATTTTGGGCCGGCAAATTATGTGCCCTTTTGCTTTCTTTCCAGACAATGCGTGTCGCTAGCCTGATGCCGCTTGTGAGTGTGCAGCCCAGAGCCCTCATCAGATTTGCTCTCACATCAGCCCTGGTGTCTGGAGGACACTCATCTGTCCTTTAAGTCTTTTCTCTCCCCAAGTCCCTCATCTGTCCCTTTCAAAGTTACCATTTTGCCAGTCACCCGGTACCATGTTGCTCCACATAGAGTCTGTGCTCCCCTCCAGGGCTCATGTTCTGGGACAGAGTTCAGTAAATTTTTTCTCTGAAGGAACCAGATAGTAAATATTTTAGGCTTTATAATCCAAAAGGCCAATTCAAGGCGATTATGTAGATACCTATAAATAAGAGTAAAACCCAATTCCCACAAATATTTTATTGACGAAATCCAAAATGTAATAATAATGAGTACGAATTTTTGGAGTTCATGTCTACTAATGAGGATAATGGAATTTTTGTTGGGGGGAGGGGTAAAATTTTGCTAGTGTTCTCATCTCAAATCTGTATGTTTATCTTAGCTCTCAGGTTGGACAAGAACAGGCGGTATAATGTTCTCACCCCGTTCTAGCCCTTTCTTCTTTTTCTCTTCCCCAAACCTTCACCCAACCTATGTTTCATCTCACAAGATAGCTACCCAGACACTTAAATATACACACATATAAAACGTTGATGGCTGATAATGGCTTAATGTGTTACCACTTCTTTCGAAACTTTGTGCTTTTACAAAAATCGTCTTCAAAGGATTCCTTGCAAATCAATTTCCCAGAGCCTACAGAAAATGTGATTAGCAAAGAGCAGAAGTGTTATGCTGAGAAAGATTACTTGTGGGAAACATCTTCCTAGAGTTTTGATGTGGTCTTTGTTTTAATGAAACAAGCCTAGGCAAAACTCAGCCAGCCAAGGAAATGCTTTGGGAACTGGCAACTTCAATCCCCATTGGCATTTTCTGCATCTGTGAAAAATCACACTCCAGAGAGATGAACATTTCCTTTATCTTCCACGAGGAAAGGCTCTTAATACCCAGAGTTCACTTCCCAATCTGGAAGAAGTTGTTGTTTCAATGTGAATTATCTCTTCAGCAACAAAAGGGAAAGTGCTACCTCCATTTAACAGACGAATCGCTGGCCTTTGGGTCCTATTTTCTTGTGAGATATTTGTGCGCTTGTGGATACAGCATTTGATTTTTAAAAAGGCAGCGGTACTTACCCTTTTGGTATTTATATGTATAGCAGAGGCAAATGGAACTCTGAGTATTAAATTACCGTACTGTGCCAGTTGAGAATTCTGTGCAAGCCAGCCAACTCCTTCCCCCAAATTGTATTTTTAGTGTGTAGCAGCTGCAAGTTCCCAGAAATCTTCAGAGCGGGACCACTTATCCCACCCAGTGCGAGAGCTCTTAGCTGCTGCCTGTGTTTGGTGATCTTGTTTGAGAGATAGCCAGGATACCCAGGAGGGCGTGGGGTCAGACACCACCATGTTGCTCCCAGCTCTACCCTTAACTTGCACGTGTCTGCCTTTGAGCAGTTCACCTCACTTCTAACCTCAGATTCCTCGGCTGTAAAATGGGACAAATGGTGTCTACCAAGGAGAGCTGCTTTGAGGGTTAGGGATAACTATGAATTGTCCCAACGCAGCACCCATACATCCTTTTTTTTTTTTTTTTTTCAGCACAAAGCATTGTTGGCCTGGGTGATACACCATGCACTCAGTTCTCCGCTTCCATCCCTGCTCTGTCTTTTGGTCACCTGAGCACATCAGTATCTGTGCCATAGGGTGGCTGAAGAAGGGCGACATCCATGCAAGTCACCCTTCTGTGTCTTAGGAAACAGTGTCAAAGCACTCATCACATATGTTATTGTAACAAATGCACAGAAATAAGTCCATTTCGATGAGCCAAGCTGTCTATTACTGAAGAAGTTGACAATACCACCAAAATACCCAGTGCTGGTCATACCCTGAGAACGAGATTTGCAGCAATTCTTTAAAGGACAACCCCAGGGATGGTGTAGCATTTTATAGGCTTTTCCAACAAATGGCATCTTGGCATTAGAAGGTGCTCAGGAAACAGGCCTGGGCATCAGCTAAAGCAGAGCTGGGACCGATGAAAGTGGCAGGTGTTTGAGTTTGAGGACAGAGGAAGGCAGCGAGTCCTGGTGAGGCAGGCCAGCTGGAATCACGAAGAGGAAACAGGGTGAGCCCTGGATCCCAGACTCATGAACCATGAATTTGGAGACATGGCCTCCAGAGAAGGGGCCAGGGGGCAGCTGGGACCTATGAAAGCAGCAGGGGGTATGAGGCAGGCAGGAGCAGACACCACCTCAGCTCTAATACCCTCCACGGTGACCAAGACAGTGAGCCACACAGTGACATACACACACCCTGGTAGGAGTAGTCACTGCAAATCAGGAGAGCGAGGGGCAGAAGACCCTGCCCAGTGGGGGCTTCCTTCTGAAAACAGCACATCACCTAGTCCAACAGGCCACAGATCAGCAGAGTCTCTGTTTTCTAGCACCTTCTTTCCCCTCTACCACTGGAGCCTGCTCTTCCCACTCCAGTGGCCTCGCTCACCGGTAATAACAAGGGTGCCACGAATTGAACCAGGAAACATCTTTACTAAGAAACAACAACCAAAAAATTGTGTTTGCTTGCTCACTAGGACAGCATCACATGTGCTTTTATCTCCTCAAGTCTTCAGGACTTAGCCTAACAAAGATGTCCTCCATTGCCTTAAAGTGCTTGTTGACCAGATGGACGAATGAATGAGTGAACACACCTGATCCCTACTCAGACAATCGATGATAAGGCATCATTCGGAATGGAGAACGTGCCATTACATGATGGTTTGCGGCACTAGGAACAACGGAAGTAGGACTACACGCACGCTCTCTTGGGCTCTCTGTGCACGGGCATAGACTTTGCACTCAGTCGTGGAGTTAAGAGAAGACCTCAGGACAGGCTGGACATCGTATTCTGGACAGATATTTCTCCAGGGGCCACTCTGACTGCCCCGCTCTGTTCCCTGGGGTGGTTTCACCTGCTCCAATACTTATCCAGAACGTTCCACCTCTGTGCTATGCTGTACCAGACTTTCTCATTTCCCTTTCCTCCTGGAATGCGGGCAGCCTCCTCTGCCTGTCTCACTGTAGACCTGAACTGTTTCTTAGAGGGACACAAGTTGCCAGGACCCTGCCTCACCAACTCTGCCCCGTCTCCCTACTCCCTCCCCCTCTTTTCTAGTTCTCAGTAATAACTCACAGGTATTGAGCATACTGTCATGCACAGAGCATGCCTGTTTTCATTATCTCCTCGGATTCTTCTCACAATCCTTTTGGGTCATTGGAGCAGTTTCATGCCCAGTTTATAGATAAAGAAACTGAGTCACTGATGGTTGGATGACTGCCCAGCAGGATGCTTAGAATAGTGTACTTTCCCTGAGCCCTGAGGTCATGGGTTTCCACCCCTTCTGGAGGAAGGACCATGGTGCTCACCATGATACAACCATTTATCCTGGTTGAAAATATGGCATTTAGGCTAAAACTTTCAATATTTTGGGACCTTGAGGGGGACTGGTGACTCAGTCGGTTAAACATCTGATTCTTGATTTGGGCTCAGGTCAGAATCTCATGGTTTGTGAGCTTGAGCCCTGAGGTGGGGCTCTGAGCTGGGCGTGGAGCCTGTTTGAAATTTCTCTGTCTCTGTCTCTGTCTCTCTCTCCTCCTCTGGCCCTCCTCTGCTCACACACTAAATAAATAAATAAACAAAAAATAAATAAATAAACAAACAAACAAATAAATAAGTCTACAGACAGACAGACAGACAGACAGACATTTTGAGATCTGGTCTGCAGTGTGCTAGAAGACCTAGCTCCATGAACAGAAAGCATGGAGGTAGAACCACCCCTCCAGTCTCCCACCTTCTGTTCTAATGGCAGTTGAAAATTTGGGGTTCACATTTATAATGTAGCAGAACAATCAAAGCAAGCTTGAGGATTGTTGCCAATGGCTCCATATTTTTTATTCTGGTAAAATACATATAAACTTTATCGTCTTAACCATCTTAAGTGTACGAATTCAGGGCCAGGAAGCACTTTCACATTGCTGTGCAACCGCGTTCTCCTTCTAGAACATTTTCGTCACCCCACATGGAAACCCTGTACCCACTAAGCAGTCACTCCCTATTACTCCGCCTCCCCACTGTCCCTGACAACCATGGAGCTGCTTTCTAGTTCTACGGATTTGCCTGTTCTGGATCTTTCTTCTAAATGGAATCATCGAATCTATGGCCCTTTGCGTCTGGCTTTTGTCACTCAGCATGATGTTTGTGAGGTTCACCCATGTGACAGTATGTATTAGTTCTTTATTCCTTTTTATGGCCGAGTGATATTCCGTTGTGTAGATACACTACAGTCTGTTTATCCATTCATCCATTGACAGACGCTTGGGTTATTTCAACCTTTTGCTTCTCGTGGATAATGTTGCTGTGAACTCGCATGTTCAGGTTGGTGTGGGAACGCCTGCTTTTGGTTATTTCAAGCGTATAGCTGGATCAGAGAGAGCAAGGAGAGGAGGTCAGAGAAGCCCCAGGAACACAGACTGTAGAGATGGAGCCGAGTGAGCTATTGTGAGACCCTGGCTTTGGCTCTGAAGGAAATGGGGAATCATTGGAGGGTTTCCAGCAGAGGCATAGCCTGTTCTGATTTATATTTCAGTAGATCGTTCTGGATGCTCTGTTGAGAGTTTACCAAAGGAGAGCAAGGGTGGAATCAGAAGCCCACTGGGAGGCCATTGTGGTATCCGAGGTAATGTGACAATGGCTTTGGCCTAGATTGTGGCGGTGAAGGTGGGTGGCGGTCATCAGATCCCAGATGTGTCTTGAAAGCAGAGCCTAAGGAATTTCGGACAGACTGGCACCAAGGCCAACAGCAAAGTTTTTACCTCAATATCTGGAAGAATGGAGTTGACATTACCTAAGATAGGAAAGACTGCGTGTGAGGCAGGTTTGAGTGGAAAGAAGGTGAAAAATCCCAGTTCAGCCATGTTTGAGAGGTCTCTTGGACACAGTGGAGATGTTGAATAGGCAATTGGATATGAAGGATTCAGACTGGAGTGTGAATTTGGAAGCTGTTAGTATACGAATGCTGTTGGAAACCGTGAGAGCAAACAAGACCACTGAGGAGTGAGTATAGATGGAGAAGAAAGAGATCCAAGGGCTGTGCCCTGGAGTCCTGAAACCTTGAACACCAGAGGGAAAAGGGAGAGTCAACAAAAATTGAAAGGAGCATCCAGGAAGACAGCTAGGCATGTGTGGCTCCCTGGGTGCCCAGTGGAGATCCCGCTTCCAAGAAAAGGGGGTGAGCCGCTGTGTTGGGTGCAGCTGGGAGGGCACATGTGATGAGGACTGAGCATTGGGCGTTGGACACTGTATTTAGGACAAGTCATGTCTGACCTTGACAAATGCACCTGCAATGGAGGTGAAAGCCTGGTTGAGTGTGTTTAGGAGAAAACTGGAGAGAGGAACTGGAGACCCAGGGACAGACAGTGCTTTAAAGGGATTTCGCTGTAAGGGGAAATGTAAAATGAGGCGTGGGGGGCTATAAGGGAAGTGGGTCGAGAAGGGGATCTGTAGGCTCTGTCAGCTGCTAGGCATGACCTGGCCCAGGAGACGGGCCGATAATGTAGAGTGCTATTTATTCTAGGATGTACCTGGGATTTTTTTTTTTTTTCAAGCATGATGAGACCAAAGGATCCAAGAAGTCAGTGCCATTGAAAAGATAATCCATTACTCACGGTTCCCAAAGGAGGCATGCCAGGCAGGCAGGGCCATAGGAGGAAGCACCGGGTCAGTCAAGAGGCAGAAGGAGTGAGGGGAAAGCACAGGCAGGAGTCTTTACTGTGGGTTTCTCGAAAAGGAATGGGAAAGGCAGGGTAAGCGGCTGATCAGGCTTGGGATCCGCTGGTCGGGATAGTCTCGGCGAGCTCTGGGGTGTACAGGCTGCCTCTAGTCATCTGGTTGCCGGCCCCAGGATGATCAGGGCAGAGGATACTGCCTCCTGGAGTGTAAACACCAGATAATGGCTGGAAGTGTTGGCTCTGGGTTGGCTATTTTGCGTAGGAAAGGCATGTCCCCTAACGGGTCTTCCCACTGTCTCTAAGAATTGGCTACCCTGGGTGGGGCGGCCTCTCCCCACTCAGCAAGGCCCTAGATGCCAAAGCGCCAAGACTACGGAGAACAAGAAAAGACATTTAATATAGGTGTGTTGAGGGGAGGGGGGATGGCCTGAGTGAGGTCCTAAGCAACAAGGGAGGACAGGTGGGGGGTTGGCCTCAGCTAAAAGCATGAGTTTGGTTGGGCTTAGGGTTCAGTTACACCAAAAGGAAGGAAAGTGGGTGACAGTCCACTAAGTGAGTAGAGGTGGGAGGCGGGGACTTTCTGTTTTGTTCCCTGCCTTTCTAGGGAAATAGGAAGCAAGGCCATCAGCTGAGAGTGAGGAAGGTGTTAAAGTTTGATGAGGGAGGTGGAGGTGTGGCCAAGTCTTCAAGGACAGCGAGGGAGGCGTAGCTCGGGCCCTGTAGCGGGATTGAAGGGCAGCACCGAGACCCACTGGAGGCTCACAGACCTGAATTTAAAGCAAGGTCAGCCCGTGTGGTTGTGTGTTGCACTAACTGCACCCAGCTGTGCGTGACGGGTGTGCCCTGGGCAGAGCACTGTGTTCGCTGGCATTAGGGTTTTGCCAACTGAGAATAACAAAGGGACGGGGGGCAGGGTGCCAGGGCACCATTGCAACAACTGATGTGGCTTTAGGCTGCATGGGAAGGGGGTCCACAGGGGGCTGATGGCTCGGAGGCCCCAATGGGACAGAAAGATGGGTGGGAGGGGCACCTGGGCGGCTCAGTCGGTTAAGCACCTGACTCTGGTTTTCAGCTCAGGTCATGATCCCAGGGTTGTGGGATCGAGCTCCACATTGGGCTCTGCACTGAGCATAGAGCCTGCTTAAGATTCTCTCCTTTCCTCTTCCTCTGCCCCTGCCCTGCTTGTCCATGCTTGTGCTGTCTTTCTCTCTCTCTCTCCCTCTGTAAAAAAAAGAAAGGAAAGAAGGAAGGGAGGGAGGGAGGAGGGAGGGAGGGAGGATGGAAGGAAGGAAGGGAGGAAGGGAGGAAGGAGGGAAGGGAGGGAGGGAGGAAGGAAGGAAGGGAGGGAGGAAGGAAGGAAGGGAGGAAGGGAGGAAGGAAGGAAGGGAGGAAGGGAGGAAGGAAGGAAGGAAGGAAGGAAGGAAGGAAGGAAGGGAGGGAGGGAGGGAGGGAGGGAGGGAGATGGGTGTGTCCGCAGTGCTTGAGGAGGTGAGCCGCAAAGATGGGAGATGGTAATTGGAACTGAGTCCTCTTGGTCAAAAAGTAATGATTTTTGTTTTCTCGTCCTCGTCGAGGTAGTTTTCCTACATGGTAGGTATTAGTGTTTTGTAAAAGAAAAAATTAAATTTTTTTTTTTTTTTTTTTTTTTTAGAAAGAGAGAAATGTGCTTGGAAGGGTGGTAGGATTTGGATGGATGGAGGTGGTCCTGGGGAGGACATTTCGGAAGAAGGGACGCGCTGTCTGAACAACGAATAGCCGGAGTGGCCGGGCCGTGGCATCTGTGGGGCACGTGGCTGGGAAGGAATCGAGGAGGACAGACAAGCGAAGGAACAGCCCAGCCCTTAAGGGAGGGGAGACTGGGGAGCCGATGAAGGGGCGTGAGGGGGGAAGTACCTACAACCCACATGGCTCCCATGGCACTGACGAGGAGAGGCAGTGCGGATGCTGAGAAGGCTTTGCCATTTGGGGGACAGTCTCCCTTCCGCCTGCCTCTCCTCTGGAACCGTCGTGTGTGTTGCGTGCGTTCTGCGCACCAGCAACAATGAAAGCGATTATTTTTAATTTCTGTTCTTCTCCTCTGTAATAGAGCTATTAGACTTTGGCAGATCCCTTAATATGATTATCATTTTTGAATGATTCTGAATGGAAATGTTTGGACTTGTGGCGGTAATCACAGTTGAGTCTGAAGAACGAGGCTGTGGGCTTCATGTGCCGGGATCCCATCGGTCCCAAAACGCCATCGGCTGTGGCCTGGCACCGGCCGGGCAGGTGGCGAGGAAACCAGAGGGGAAAGCGGGGCAAAGTTTGCCTCTTGGTTCCCAGTGGAAGGCCGGGTCTGGCTAAGCCTGCCACCGCTGTGGCAGCTCCCAGGTAGGGCCGGCTTCCTCGTGGAGACCCCCCTTCTCCCTGTGCAGAGACACAGCCGCTCATCCTTGGCCAGGCGGGTAGTTCTAGAATTCAATTAAAATTTTTTTTCTTTAATGTTAATTTATTTTTGAGAGTGGGGAGGGGCAGAGAAAGAAGACGACACAGGATCTGAAGCAGGCTCCAGGCTCCGAGCTGTCAGCACAGAGCCCGACGTGGGGCTCAAACCCACAAACCGTGAGATCATGACCTGAGCCGAGGTCAGGCACTTAACCGACTGAGCCACCCAGGCACCTGGGTAGTTCCAGAATTCACCAGCAATGCTGGCCAGCCTGGCGGAGGATGGGGACATCCAGTTGGACCCCAGCCACCCGCCAGGAGTCTCGCGATGCCCCCAGCACTGTGGTCTTTGCTTCGCAGAGGCCGCCCTCTGAGGTGCTGACCTCCAGGCTGGTTCCAACCTCTCTCGTCCACTGTCCCTGTCAGGTGCCACCTCACTAAAGAGCCAAGACATGAAGCGGTGTGCTCCCTCTTCTTGACACAGCAGCAGAGGTTTTCACCGTGACCTTTCGGGGACATTTTCACATGCCGCCACCGACAATAATGGACGTGTTTGTTCCACGTCTCCATTTCTTTAGGGCTAACCACCTGCCTTTCACCTTCAGCTTCTGACGGCCACCCACCTGCTTGGCCGTGGCCTCCTGTGGGCCGTGGCGCCGGCCTGGCCCGGCTTCAGTGGGGAGGCCCTAGGGGACCTCTCGGTTCTGTCGTGAGGGATCCTAGGACTTCCGGTAGAAAACCTAGCTGAACGCGCCAGGCAGAGCTGTGACCAGGAGACAAGGGCCCCAGAGCACCGCCTATGGTTACTTCCCTCCTCGCCACCACACGTGAAAAATCTCATCCAGATACAGCCAGGTTACACTAAGATATCATGCTGCTTGACAGGGAAAAATGTTTCCCAAAGGGCAATCCGAGAAGGAGCTAGAAGGAACTAGCAGCCTATCTACCTTCCATGACAGTGAAAGTCTCGTGCTTTGAAGCCCTCCCTCCCTCCCTTCCTTCCTCCATGTCTCCTTCCCCTTCTCCAGGTCGTCTCCATTCTGTGCCCCAACCCCCCACCGTCAGCCCTAGCGCCAACACACTCCCCTGCTGTTCTCGGGTTCCGGTCCAGTTGAGCCAGCATGTCCCCGAGACGTCACGGAGCCCTTCCCCAGCAGGGGCAGCTCAGCTCTGTCATATTCATTCATTTATTCAACAGTAGACAGCAGGTGCCTGCTCTGTGCCAGCCAGGCAGTAGGTCCTGGGGACAAATTAGAGGCATAACCTGATGGCTCCAGGGGAGATGGCTCCATGGGCTAGTTCTACTGGTACCAACACAAGTTCCTAAGTTCCTTCTCCCTAAACCTGGTTCCGTGTGATTCTGGGCCACACTCAGGAATCTGCATTTTCTTTCTTTCTTTCTTTCTTTCTTTCTTTCTTTCTTTCTTTCTTTCTTTCTTTCTTTCTTTCTTCTTTTAATGTTTATTTATTTTTGCAAGAGAGAGAGAGCATGTGAGTGCAGCAGGGGCAGAGAGAGAGGGGGACAGAGGATCTGAAAGTGGGCTCTGTGCTGACAGCAGAGAGCCTGACTAGGGGCTTGAATTCCCGAACCGCAAGATTGTGACCTGAGCCTAACTCAGACGCTCAACAGACTGAGGCACGCGGGCACCCTAGGAATCTGCATTTTCTAAAGAGCCATCCTGGTTATGCAGGTGCAGGTGGGTCCTGGGCCGATCTCGGAGAAACATTCTCTCGCCCACGGGGCTGTGCCCAAAGCCACCCCTTCGAGAGCGTTTGTTGACTGACTGTGCCGTCCGATGTCAGCTGCCTTGCTTGCCTTTGAGGGGTTAGAAAGTATAGCATCTTGGAGCAGGATTTCATGACACATGTGTGTGAAGGTTGGGAATTTGGCGATGCGAAGCATAGGCTTTGGGGAGATTGTTTCATCTTACCAGAATTTCATGATGGGCTCAGCACTTGCTCTCCAGAAAACCAGGTGCTCCTCATGCTGCCTCGTGTTCCCCCTCCTCTACAGACCCTGCACTTGGCTGCACTTGGCTGCACTTCCCATCTCCAAGTTGCTGGCATTTCTCTATCACTAGGGGGACCCTGGCTTTCAGCTCTCCCAGAATGACTCTTCCCTCCAGTTTGCCTCTTCTGGCTGTGGGATAACACATCCTCCCTCCTCCCTGATGGTAAGTAGGAGGAGACAGCATGTGTTAGCATCGCCGTTTGGTTGCAAAGAGCAGAAACCCATCTAACGCGGTTTGAGTCAAGGAGATAGAACACAAAGACGTGGGGGGGCTCTCACGTGACCCAGGGGCAGAGAGCAGAGCCGGACCTGTCGGCCGATGGGAGGCCAAAGTCGCTGGGCAGTCCCTCGCCAGGGCCTCACACCTCCACCGTGCGTCTGTGTCCTTCCTCCGCACAATCGCGCACGTACACGGGGGCTGCTGCAGCTGCCCCAGAATGGCGCCCTGAGTCCCACTGATGAACGAGACCATGTAGTTCTAGCTTCCAGCCAGCTTCCTGATTCCAAGTTTCAGGAAAACCACGATTCGGTTGACCCAGTTTGAGTTTGGTGCTCCTTCCTGGTTCAGGTAACTGAGGCCAGAGAGGGTGGGCTCACATAATGGTCTTCCATGCTGGGGTCAGCTGCCTCTCTCTGAGGGGTGCAGGGCTGGGAGGAAACGAGCAAGCGAAGTGTTTCCTTTCTCTGGTGGCAGAGTGGCATCAGGAGAGGGTGGCGTCCCATGTACAGAGGTGTGATTGGTATATGATTTCTGGAAAAAACATTATGGATGGGCCTCCAGTGAGAGGGCAAAGGAACAGTATTCCTGGAGCCCCTCCTGTATGTGCGCTGTAGGGGCTTATCTGGGTTCCAGAGAATTCCCTTAATGCCACGTAAGTATGGTTTTCAGTTCACCCTAGTCTGAACAACTCCGAGCACTGAGTCTTCCGGTGTTGCCGTCTGCTGCCCTACCACATGGGTACCAAGAGGTGTCCCATGGAGTCAGAGATCTGGACATTAAGGTGAGAGTCAAGTTCAAAATCAGGAGCCATTGAGGATCTAACATTGAGGTTCATGGTTCAGCTCAAGAGAATTCCATTAACATAATACTTCTTGCTGGCCCCGGTGGGGTTTCACTGGCCTTCCTGTCTCTTTTCCTCAGGAAAACATCTTAACAGCATATCTGGTCTTTGGCAGCATGGGTGTTTGCCAGCTCCTTTCTAAAGACTTTTCTGGAGAGTACAGTGGAGCAGAAGGGCTACGGTCAAGGATTTTGAAGTTCGATGGGTCCTGAGCCCTACCCTATGACTCAGGTCACCAAATCTCCATGGGCCTCACCTCTTCCCTGGCAATGGCCTACCTCCTTCCCAGGGCTGTGGAGGCTTTTAAATCAAGCCAGTGTCTGAAAAGGGCTTTGCCCTTGTGCTTGAGACTCCATAATTGCTTAATAAATGACTGTAATGAAACTAATAACACTAATTGCATTAGTTACCATTATTAATATATAACAATTAATATTAATTTGTTATTGTTATTAGACTTAGACTTGCTTGAACACCTGCTACCGCATTGGTAAGAGGCCTTAGACGTGACAGGTGGGAGAAAATATTTGCTGAATGAATTTATTATCCAGGGTACCCGTAAAGTCTGGAAGCAGAGGCGAAAGGGCATAGTCCAGGATTGGTTGGTATGACCCCACAATACATGATGTAATACTATATAATACCAAACAATATGTAATGTATATCCGCTTGCTGTCCATCCTTACAAAGCCTGGTTCCATGCTTCATGGGGAATTGCAGTGAGCATGCTAGATTAATACTGGGTTTCCATCAATTCCGCACATGCATCCTTGATATTGTGCTTCAGATGGTGTTTGTCTCCGATTTTCAGTGAGCCAACGTGTGCCTTTGGCTTCCCCTAGAAGACATAATTAAGGGGATTAATATATACAAAAATAAAGAATGAATCTTTGATTCCGCATTTAATGGTCACAGGCCACCCTGCCGATTCTTTTCAGCTTTCCTTCTGGGCATCCCCTTCCCGCGGGCTGAGGCGGTCTCTCTGTGGGCAACAGTGGTCTTCCTGGATGAGTCTTCTCCCTTTTTGCTCTCCCCCTCCGAGCTTTTTTGCAACTGCCCGGGGATACACATTCCATCACATGGCTGTTACTAGACGTTCCAACATGGCCATTACTAGACGTTCCATGAGAACCTTCCCATGTTTGCAGACCCCATGTGTCATGAGAGACCATCCTGCGCAAGCCACCCAGAAGCTGGGTTGTCGCTAGATGGTTTGGGTCCCTAAGTTGGTCTGGAGCTCAAACAGAGCTTTATGGAAAGAGGGAGTGTGGGAATCGAGGATTTCAGGGAAGCTACTTGATTTGCTAGAGTGAAATCTGGCACCTGTTGTGTTGGCTTCCGGTAGTGTCACCTGGGTGGCTTCAGCTCCACCTGCTTTTTCCATTGAGACATAATTACCCTGTAACACTGCATAAGGCGTATGTGTTGACTCGATACATTTATACATTGCAGTGTATTTACATATTGCAGTATGATTAGCATTAGCCACCACCTCTGTCACATCACGTAATGATCATTTCACTTTGTGGTGAAAACAAAGAAGATCTAATCTCTTAGCATCTTTGAAGTATAGGGTACAGTATTCTTGACTATGATCACAATGCCCTGCATCCGATCTCCAGAATGTATTCATCTTTGAACTGTGAGTTTAGACCCTTTGACCGGCATGTCCCCCACCCCACCCCCAACCCCTGGCAACTACCATTCTACTCTCGGTTTCTCCAAGTCCACATATAAGTGACAGCCTACGGTATTCGTCTTTCTCTGTCCGACTTCTCACACTTGGCGTGATGCCCTCAAGACCCACCTGTGTTGTTGCAGATGGCAGGAATTCCCTCTTTCTCGTGGCTGAATGTTATGTCAGCTGACCGTGACTTCTTTCTGTCTCCCACAGGACACCGGCCATGATTGGCTGCTCCTTCGTGGTCAACAGGAAGTTCTTTGGTGAAATCGGTCTCCTTGACCCTGGCATGGATGTGTATGGAGGAGAAAATATCGAACTCGGAATCAAGGTTTGTTCATAGCCTCCTTTCCTCCTTGTTTATTCGTGTTTGTGAGCACAGCTGCCTGGTCCTCCTTCGTGTGTATTTAAAGCTCCTTCAGCTGGTGAGTGGCAGGATCATTCACCCATCCCCCGCTCCTGAGGATGTGCCAGCAGGGCTGTCCCAGGGTGGGACATGGGGAACCCTGGGCTTTCCTTTCTCCAAAGGTTGAACAGTGTGTTTCATGCCTTGGTGACCTGGTTTGGACATTCGCCCCAGAATTTGGTTCCCACATCCATCCAGTTTTGATTCTTTCCTTAAATGTTTCTTAAAATTCAATTGTCTCCCTAATTAGTATTTCTATTGTATGCACGTCGATGATTCGTGTACCTCATGGAATCAAAAGATGCCGTAAGAGAGAAGGACCACGTTCTGTGGCCCCTTCCTTTCCTCAGAAATGCTTCTAAGGGGGAGGATTGGGAAGGGTAATGACAGAGCATTCTCCAGGTCAACTTCGCTGTTAAGATACTTTGGATGCAGTTGACCTTCAAACGACAATGGGTTTGAACCACACGGGTTCACTTATGTGCAGACTTTTTTCGATAAATACAGTACAGTACTGGAAATGTATTTTCTCCACCTTATGAGTTTTTTAATTGGGTTTTTTCCTCCGGCTTTCTTTGTGGTAAGAATACGGTATAAAATACACATAACATACAAAATATGTGTTAATCGTCTGTGTATGTTATCGGTAAGGCTTCTGTTCAACAGTAGGCTAGGAGTAGTTAAGTTTCTGGAAAGTCAAGAGTTATATGGATTTTCAGCTGCACGCAGGCGGTCAGTGCCCTGAACCCCTGTGTTGTTCAAGGGTCAGTTATGCCGTGTTTTGCTCAAGATTTTGTTTGAAAAATGAATTCCAGTGTAGCAAAAATAAAAGTTGAACACACTGATGCATTCCAACCTCTTTGTTTTAGAGTTAAGACCAATGATCCCCAGCCAGGGGTTTGGTTGGGCGGCTGCTTGAGGACCCGGTGACCACTGAACTGGTCTGTCTTCCTCCGTACCACAGAGAGGGGGCGCTAAGGAGACGCCCCCCAGCTCGGGCCTCTGTGTCCACTGCCCTTTGTCCTGAACCTTTTCATGCCTGAGCCCCTGGGAATCAGGCTTGTTGGAAACAGCTCAGGACACAATCGGAAGTCTTAAAATGTGTTGAATTTCTTTTGCTTTCCTCCACCGCATTCCCGTTTTTGTTCTCCCAGGCAGACACCCAGTCCGGATCTCTGTTTCACCCTTTTATCCCTCGCTGCTCGATACCTTCCATCAGCCCCTCATCTGCACTGGATCCCCTTTGTGGGATGAAAGGTGTCATGCCCTCATGATATAATGACCGTCTGGGACACATGAGTGAAAGGGGAGGGTGAGGACTCTCCCTGGATCCTAAAATCCCTCCCTTTTGAAGGCCGCACACTCTTCCTGTGCTGTCAGTGTCAGGCTGGGTTCTTCCATTGATAGAACTTGCATAAGATTTCTTTGTATAGCCCGGCAATTAAAACACCTATGAATATGATATTGTAGTGAATATACTTGTCATTCGTCCATGTGGAATTTAACTGAAGGAAAAGCTCTGGACCCAGCAGGTTGAATTTGGCCTGAAACTCAAACTTCTACCTTGCTCCCATCCATTTCTCCTTGTTCTATTCTGCTTGTTTGCTTCTTTCCTTCCTTCCTCCCTCCATCCCTCCCTCCGTCCGTCCCTCCCTTCCTTCCTTCCTTCCTTCCTTTCTCCTTTTCTTCCTTCCTCCCTCCCTCCCTCCCTTTTTTCTTTCTTTCTTTCTTTCTTTCTTTCTTTCTTTCTTTCTTTCTTTCTTTCTTTCTTTCTTTCTTTCTTTCTTTCTTTCAAGTTCTCACCGACTTCTAGCCTGCCTGCCATAGAATTTACTTACTTATTAGGAGTGTTGTTTTTCTTGACCTTGCCCTCGCTAGATTGCAAGCTCTACCGGACCCAGCTCTTTGCTGTGCTCACCTTTGCGTTCCAAGCATGTAGAGCCATGCTTGGCACATGGCCCAATGGGTGTCTGTTAGGTTAATGCTTGAATATCTGTGAGGAATCTGTGGTGACTTGTTCCAGGTACCTATCTGCAAAGGAAATGAGCTGACAGAAGCCCTGCCTTGAGAGAGTTTTATTTTTAAGATAAGAGAGGTTTGAATGTTTCTATACGCTGTTAGAAGGAAGCAGGGGTGAAGGGTAAGACATCACCAAGACAGGGGAGAACCAGATGGTGGGGGGAACGCTGCCCCTATGTGGCCAGGCGCATAGGTAGAGGAGTTAATGAGGACAGGAGGTACTCCCAGATTGATGGCCACCGTTCTCTGCGTTCTGGGAGAAACAGACACTGCGACAGCAGAATTTAGTGCTAAGGCTTGCTAGGATGTCGGTCTCCCCCCACATTTGCAGAAATATTTGCGTTGCAGCGACTTGGACCTTGCAAAGGGAAGCATGTGAGGCTCTGCCAGGCTCGGTGGTGATGGCGGTGCCAGTCCCGTGTGGCTGGCCCCATCCACGAAGGGGGCAGGGGGTGTGTCAGTTTCCACCCCAAAGCACAGCCCAAGACACCAAAGTCTGCGTATGACCTCAGGGGCCAGTGGGTCCCACTCTGCACAATCCTTAGGAACAGGCTAGGGTGAACGGCCCACCAAGTCTGCTCCCAGTCTTGGCTTCCCTGTAGTTCAGCTCCCAGGCTGCTCTCGCATGTCTTTATGAGAGCTCAGCTGGATCGGGGCATGGATCCCACCCTCCTGGGCAATTACCTGCCTCTTACTGTACACCCAGACTTATCGAGCTTTCACCTGGAGGTGTGGGATTGTTTATGCCGTATTCCCACAGCTCGTGTCATCCTGCCAGTTGTGAGCTGACTCCACAGAAGCCTAGGTTTTCTGCCATTTCTTTTTTTAAAGTTTATTTATTTTGAGAGAGAGAGAAAACACGAGTGGGGGAGGGGTGGAGAGAGAGGGAGAAAGAGAATCCCAGGCAGGCTCCGTGCTGTCAGCACAGAGCCCAACGTGGGGCTCGATTCCACGAACTGTGAGATCATGAGCCGAATAGAAGTCGGACACTTACCTCACTGAGCCACCGGGGGCACCCTGGTTTTCTGCCAATTCTTAAAGCAGGAATTAAGTGCTGTCGGTGCCATAAAGACCACAGGCCTGGGCTCGGGTCCACGAGGTTACTGTCTACATGGTACTCTGTGGTTCTTACGATGCAGTCCCTGACAAGCGACATCGACCTCATCTGGGAACTGGTGACAAATGCAGAGTCTCAGGCCCCATTTCACACCCACTGAATCAGACACTCTGGAGGTGTGGTTCGGCAGCCTGCAATTTGACAAGCCTTCCAGGTCATTCTGTTACCCACCCAAGTTTCAGAGCCGCTGGTGTCCGTCCCAACCTTAGCCAGCTTCCCGGTAAATACATGGCTTTTCTCAGAAAGTAGCTCGGGTGAGGATCCACACCTTTCAAGGCTTGGGTGCCCCTCCCAGCTGCTGCAGACCCTCAGGGAGCCCTTCCCCCTCACGCCCAGCCCACATAGCCTGGGTGCCTTGGGGGTCAGCACCTAATTCCTCGTTAACTTCACGGGCAGGTGTGTGGGCCGGGTGACTGTAAGGTTCCCGATGACACGGCTCCTTTTCACATGAGATAATCTATGTAATCTCTTTTACAAACTATACTGATCCTCTTTCATTTTGTGCTATTTCATGCTGTGAAGAACACAAATTAGATGAATAAAAGGGGTGGCTCAGTTGGTTCAGTGTCTGACTCTTGGTTTCAGCTCAGGTCATGATCTCACCAACCGTGAGCCCCACGTTGGGCTCTGCGCTGACAGCTTGGAGCCTGCTTGGGATTCTGTCTCTCCCTCGCTCTCTGTCCCTCCCTTGCTTGCACTATGGCATTCTCTCTCTCTCTCTCTCTCTCTCTCTCAAAATAAATAAATAAACATTTAAAACAAGCAAATTAGGTGATAATAAACACATTGTTAAGAAAGCCAGCCCCACTGCTTGAAAAAAAAGTCAGTGTTTTGTTTAATATTCTCACACCTACATGGAATTTTCATATACTGTACGTATATACAGTTATACACATTGACCCATAAGAAATGACGCAACATCTTACGCTTTAGTTAGGTAGGAAAATTTTGATATGAGCACACTTTCTTCGTGATATTTTTCACCCAGAAATAGGTCCACCTGCAATCTTTCTAACTATTCTTTGAATTTTTTTGTTAACCTTTTAATTCCGTCCTGAGTAAGTAAGGACGAACCGCAAGAATAAGAATGCAAAGTCTCACCGTGGTTCAGGGAAGGCGCTAGCAGGGTTGACTCCGTGGCTGTGGCTTAGGTAAAAGGCAGCTTGCCTGCGACCAAAACAATCGATACAGGGAAGGAAAAGAAAAAAAAAAGCTTTTCAGGACCGAGAGAATAAATGAGATTAGAAATTAAAAGGTTTCGTCTTGTTCTGAGTAACATTAATCAGGAACTATTAACAGGGCATATTATAGTAACCCGTCTAAATGGTAAGAGAGCAAAATATTCTCCAAGGGGAGAAGACCAGATAGATTCCTTCTAAGTGGTAAAATCGAAGTGTGAAACCAGACGGCCTCAGATCCCTCCCGCATGTCAGGCTTCTCTGGGCAGGGAAGGCATTGTCTTATTCTGAAGCCTCGGAAAAAAGAGTGGCACACAGGTTTAGTGAATCCCGTTGGGCGGCCATCTCTAAAGGGAGACAATAGAAAGACATCATCAGATCCTCAGACTCTCAGAAAACATCTTTGCTTGATCGGGAAGCTCGAGGACTGAATAAAAGGCAGAATTCCTCCGTGTGTGTGTCGTTGGCAAGTATTCGTGAGGCCAGATTCATGATGCAGGTCAGGAAGCTAGAGGGTGTGGGGAGGCACAGCGGTGATAACCTTCTTACCTGGCCCAATCAGCCCAGAACCTTCCCTTTGGTTCAGCTTCTGCAGGAGGCTCCACGATAGGGACAGCTAAGATTTAGACCCATCATGGTGAGTGATGGGCAAAGGATGGATGTATTTTAATTTGCTCAGAGTGACAATAACGTTCTTAAATGGCAGAGTTTGACCTGGCTGCCACAGTTGTTGGTTGCAGAGCACACGGTGTCCCCGGGCCACACTGTTTTCCTAAGGAGATTGGATGCCATTGTCATGACCCAGAGGGCCCAAGGTTAGCAGCCCTGCCATCTTGCCCAGTCCAGTCCACCTGAGCTCAAGACACTGAAGACCCGCAGGGTTACCCATTTGAAACTCTGGGGCTCCAGTCGGCGACGTCGATTAGATGTTGCGATTTGGGTAATGGTCACCCCTGGGGGAACCAGACCGTCGGTTCTGTTTAGTTTTCCTAGTCCTTAGACTATACGAGCCTCTAGTTCTCCCCTCCCTGCCGGCATTGGTCATGTCTGGCTATGCAAATGACTTCATAGTGCAGGATGAGAGTATGCCTGTGATAAAACTCAGAGTGAAATTCCTCGTCTTATCTGGGGATAGGGAAGGCCTTGGGGTTTCACACACTGGCCTTTAATCTAGATGTATATATTATAGTTGGCCAACAGTTCAGCGGAATGCTTTTGAATCTAAAGGAGGATATGTCCTATGGAATGACTTCTCTGCTCTATCAGGATTTCACTGGGATACCGCAGTGATTGACATGGTTTCTACTTCCATGAAATTTATGGTCAGGCAGAAAAACCATTCATTTAATAGCTACTAGTGTGATCAGTATGAAAAGACAGAGCTGGGAGGATGCTATGGGAGAATCTGGCAACGGAATATACCTTAGTCTAGGGAGTTGGGAAGAGCCTCCCTAAGGGAATGATGTTTAAGATTTTAAAAATAAGGTGAATTTAAATAGGCAAAGAAGGTGTGGGTGTGGAGTGTGGGAGTAAGAATATTTGAGGCAATTAGGTGAGATGAGTTAAGTCCTGGAGATCCACTATATAGCATAATCCCTATGGTTAATACTCTGTTGTATATTGGGGTGCTTGGGTGGCTCAGGTGGTTAAGCATCAGACTTTGGCTCAAGTCATGATCTCACAGTTCATGGATTCAAGCCCTGCATCGGGCTCTGTGCTGACAGCTCAGAGCCTGGAGCCTGCTTCAGATTCTGTGTCTCCCTCTCTCTTTGCCCTTCTCCCACTTATGTTATCTCTCTCTCTCAAATAATAAATAAACATGAAAATATACTGTATTGTATACTTACATATTTGCTAAGAGGGTAGATTTTGTGTGTTTTTTTAAATTCATTAGCTTATTTTATTGACATGTAATTGACGTATGTCACTGTATAAATTTAAGTTGTATGGTATAATGCTTTGAATTATATATTTTGTGACATGATGACTGCAGTAAATTTAGTTAGCATCCACCATCTCATATAGATACAATAAAAAGAGAAAGGAAAAAAAAAGTTCCTCATGTTGAGAACTCTTAAGATTTACTCCCTTAACTGACAACTTTCATATAAATCCTAGGAGTGTTAAGTATAGTCCCCGTGCTATACGTTACATCTCTGGTGCATACTTACCTTATAATGGAAGTTTGTACCTTTGACTACCTTTCCCCCTTTCCCTTCCCCCTATGTTTGGTAACCACAAATCTGATCTCTTTTTCTAAGAGTTTGTTTGTTTGTGTTTAGATTTTGCGTATAAGTGAGATCATGCAGTATTGTCTTTGTCTGACTTATGTCATGTAGCATAATGCCCTCAGGGTCCATCCATGTGGACACCAATGGCAGGATCTCCTAGTTTTCTTTTAGTGACGGAATAATATCCCATTATATATATCTCAACTTCTTTATTCAGTTATCTGTTGATGAATACTTAGGTTGTTTCCACGTCTTGGCTATTGGAAATAATGCCTCTCTGACCACGAGGGTGCATGTATCTCTTCAAGTTCGTGTTTTCATTTCATTTGGATATATTTCCCAAAGTGGAATTGCCTGATCATATAGGCATTCTATTCTTCTTAGCTTTTTTTTTTTTTTTTTTTTTGAGGAACCTCCATACTGTTTTCCACAGCGGCTGCACCAATTTGCCTTCCTACCAACAGTGCAGGAGGGTTCCCTTCTCTCTGCATCCTCGCCAACGCTTGCTATCTCTTGTCTTTTTGATGATGGGAACATTCTAACGGCCTCGAGGTGATAGCTCATTGTGGTTTGATTTGCATTTCTCGAATGACTAATGATGTTAATCATCATTTCATGGACCTGTTGGCCTTCTGTATATCTTCTTTGGAAAAATGTCTATTCAGGTCTTCTGCCATTTATCGATTATTATTTTCTATTACTGAGTTGTAGGAGTTCTTTATAAATTTTGGATGTTAACCCCTTATCAGATATATAGTTTGCATATAGTCTTCCTATTCCATAGGTTATCTTTTCACTTTGTTGATTGTTTATTTTGCTGTGCAGAAGCTTTTCAGTTTGATGTAGCCTCACTTTATTTTCTATTGTGTCCCTTGTACTTTAGGCGTCAAATCCAAACTATCATTACCAAGATCCATGTCCGAGAGCTTTTCCTCTGTTTTCTTCTGGGAGTTTCATGGTTTTGAGGCTTGAGTCTTCAGTTACTTTCTGTGAGTGGTGGAAGATAGGGGTCTAGTTCCATTTTATTACCTGTGAATATCTAACTTTCCCAGCACCATTTATTTAAAGAGACCGTCTTTTCCCTATTGAGTATTCTTGGCTCCCTTGTCAGATACTAGTTGATTATATATGTTGGGGTTTATTTCTGGGCTCTCGATCTATTCCATAGATCTATCTGGTTTTATTGCCAGAGTCACACTGTTTTGATTGCTATAGTTTTATAGGATGGCTTGAAGGCAGGAAATGTGATGCTTTTGCCTTGAACTTTTTTTTCTCAGGACTGCTTTGGCTCTTTGGGGTCTTTGGTTCCATATAAACGTTAGTATTATTTTTTCTACTTCGACAAAAAATGCCATGGGAATCTTGACAGGGATTGCCCTGGCTCTATAGATGGCTTTTGGTAGTAGGAACAACATTTTTAAAAAATGTTTCACTTTTGAGAAAGAGAAGGTGGGGGAGAGAGAACAAGTAGGGGGAGGGGAAGAGAGAGAGAGACAAAGAGACACAGAATCCAAAGCAGGCTCCAGGCTATGAGCTGTCAGCATAGAGCCCAACACGGGGCTTGAACCCAGGAACCATGAGATAATGACCAGAGTCGAAGCTGGATGCTTAACCAACTGAGCGATCCAGGTGCCCATGGTAGTATGAACAGTTTAACAATATTAATTCTTTCAATCTATGAATATGGGATGTATTTTCATTTATTTGTGTCTTCATCCATTTCTTTCATCAGTGTCTTAAAGTTTTCAGAGTAGATCTTTTACCTCCTTGGTTAAGTTTATTCCCAAGTATTTTATTGTTTCTGATGCTGTTGCAAATGGGGTTGTTTTCTTTATTTTTTTCAGATTTCACTGTTAGTGTGGAGAATGGCTGCTGATTTTTCCATGTTAATTTTGTATCCTCCTTTACCGAACTGACTGATTAGACCTAACATGTTTTTGATGGCGTCTTTAGTTTTTTCTATATATAAAAACATGTCATCTGCAAATAGAGAAAATTTTACTACCTTTTCAACATTAGTGCCTTTTATTTCTTTTTCTTGACTGATGACTCTTGCAGGGACTTTCAGTAGTGGAACGGGAGTGGTGAGAGTGAACACACTTGCTTTGTTTCTTCTGCTCTTAGAGGAAAGGATTTCAACCTTTCACTATTGAGCGTGACATTAGCTGTGGGCTTATCATATATGGGCTTTATTAGGTTGAGGTACATTTCTTCTATGTATGTCTTTCTTCTCTGTATGTCAGTCATATCTCGATAAAGTGACTTAACAGAGAAAAATGATTTTTTAAGCAGAGAGAACAGTATGTCCAAATGTTTGGAATTCTGAGAGGGCAATATTCTTGTGAATAAGAATTTGGCTTTTCTTTAAGGACCGGTATGAACATGTTGAAAAAAAATGTTTTTGAAAAATAGAAAATATATATATATACATACACGTGCGTGTGTGCGTGCGTGGCTGTGTGTGTAGTCCCATACACCCATAACCCAGCTCCTTTGAAGAGATTTAAGGGAAGTGAGATCACCCAACTTTTTTTTTTTAATAAAGGATCATTATGACTGCTATGTGGAAAATGGATTGTAAAGCTAAGGAGACTCAGAGGAAGGAAGCCTCAGTGAGGGAGCTTGGACTGCGGTCAGGGCAGTGGGAGAGAAATGGGCAGATTCAGAAACTAGAAGAGACAGTGTACGCGGAGAGCTGAGTGTATGAAGGTGGTGGCAGCAAGTCGGGGGGCAAGGCTCACTCCCACGTTACTAGCTTGAGCAATGGGGAAATCCCCTTGCTACTCCGAGATAAGGAGCACCATCAGAGGAGAGGGAGAGTGAGCAGACCCCCCCACACACACACGCGCACACACATGTACGCAAGGAGGGGTGGGGTAGAGAGAAAGGGAGAGAGAGAATCCCAAGCAGCCTCCATGCTGTCAGCACAGAGCCCAATGAGGGGCTCGAACTCACATACCATGAGATCATGACCTGAGCCGAAACTAAGGGTTAGTCCCTTAATCAACCAAGCCACCCAGGCACCCCTGTCTCTTTTTTTATTTTGTTTGTTTTGTTTCTTAAATTCTACATACGTGTGAAATCAAATGGTTTTTGTCTCTCTCTCTCTCTCTGACTGACTTATTTCACTTAGCACTATACCCTCTTGTTCCATCCTTGTCGTTGCGAATGGCAAGAACCTACTGAATGGGAGAAGGTATTTGCAAATGATACATCTAGTAAGAGGTTAATACCCAAGATATATAAAGAACTCCTACAAGTCAACACCAAAAAAGCAAACAATCTAATCAAAAAATAGGCAGAGGACCTGAATAGACGTTTTCCCCAAGAAGACATACAGATGGCCAGCAAACACACGAAAAAGTTTTTTTACTGTATTTTGGGGAAAAGATTTGAGTTTTTAAAGGACCTTGAGGATTTTTATGTCTCTGCTCCATACTCTAATTTCATGCAAGTACACGAGTTTCCTAGCTCCCCTCTAGTCCCGCCAGTGCTCACCTGCTTGGTTCTGTGGCACCGCCCAAAAGGAGATGGCGAGGGCGCCCGCAAACTATCAGAACAACAGCCGATGAGCCACCTACCTGCAAAGATTTAAAATCTGCATGACACCTTGGTCTTCTAACTCTCACTGCTAAGTGAGAGTCTCACCATGGTGCAGAATAGAGCTTCATAGGACTTGGAAAGAGTAAGAGAAAGTTACTTTAAGCAGTTCATGGCATTAGTTAGTAGGGTAATTCTGCTATCCTTATTCAAATGTATTGCCATCCCCTTAAAGATGAAAAATAAGCTCATATACGTAGAAAACTGAAAACATACACGCGTACACACGCACACACACACACACACATGCACACACCCCAAACAAACCTTCCTCAAGAGACCTTCCAAAGGACAGCCAACAATGTGATGTTGGTCGTAGAATAAAATGGCCTCCATGGAGTTCCTAAAAATTTTTTAAGGCTAATTTCATATGTGCAGGGAATTCCCCCGCTGAGTGGAGTTTGATGATTTTTGTCTCTTTGCTATTTTTTTCCCCTCAGAACAAATTGGAGAATGAAGAACTCAGTCATTACGTTTTATGTTCATTTCTTTTATTTTAATTCAACATTTTATTATGGAAAATTTGAAACGTACACAAAAATAGAGCGGTCTAATGAATCCAAATGGTACTAATCATTCACTTTCAACAAATACCCACATTTTGCTGTGTGCCGTTCAGTTACTGCCCCTCAGCTTTCTGAAAGCAAATCCGCAGACATCCTGTCATTCCAGCTGTAAAAACTTGAGAGTGCATTGCTAACATAAAAAGAGTTTTTTCAGCATAGGCTCAACATAAAATTACATGTAGTAAAATTCAATGCCCAGTCCATGTTTCTCAAGAATATTTCTCTAAATTCTGTAAGATCTGTTTACACACACACACACACACACACACACACACACAAAGTTACAGGTGCTTTGTTCAAATAAGGATCCAACAAGATCCACACATTGCGTTTGGTTGATAGGTCTCTTACGTGTCTTTTAATCTAGAACATTCCCCTCGCCTTTATTATTCTTATAGCATTCGTTTGTTGAAGACGCCAAGTCATTTGTCCAGGAAAGTTTTGTTGCCTTTAACGTGTTCCTTCTGACTTTCTCTAAGCTGGGTGGTCGTCCCCCCTTAGCTGCGGTTTCGCTTTCTGTGGATTCCGTTACTCGAGGTAAACTGTGGTCTAGAAACTTAATGTCATCAGGAGGTCGGTAGTAGCCAAGTGCTACGTCTCGGTACCCACATCACTCACCTCACTTCATCTTCTCACATAGGCATCTTAAATCTCACTTCTTCACAAGAAAGGAGGGTGAGTGCAGTATAATCAGGTTTTTCAAGAGAGACCTCAGTCACATAACTTTTATTACAGTATAATGTTACAATTAATAAAGTTTATTAGTAGTTATTCTTGTCAATCTCTTCCTGTGCCTAATTTATAAATTAAACTTCATCAAAGGTGTGTTTGCATAGAAGAAAACATAGGGGCACCTGGGTGGCTCAGTCAGTTAAGCGTCCGACTTGGGCTCAGGTCATGATCTCATGGTTTGTGAGTTTGAACCCCTCATCGGGCTCTCTGCTGTCGGTGCAGAGCCTGCTTTGGATCATCTGCCCTCCTCTCTCTCTGACCCTCCGCAGCTCATTCTCTCCCTCTCTCTGTGTCAAATAAATAAATAAACTTAAAGAAAAAAGAAAAAAAAAGTATATCTAGGGTTTAGGACTATTTGTGGTTTCAGGCATCCACTGGGGATCTTGGAACATATCCCCCATGGATAAGGGGGAACCACTCTAATTAGCTCTACCAAGTTTACTAGACTTGGCTTCTGCCTTCGCTCCCTCCCTCCCACCCTTCCTTCCTCCCTACCTCTATTATACCCTTCCTCCTTCCCTTCCTCCCTCCCTCCCTCCTTCCTCCTCCCTCCCTCCTTCCTCCTCCTCCTTCCTTCCTTCCTTCCTTCCTTCCTTCCTTCCTTCCTTCCTTCCTTCCTTCTTTCCACCCTCCCTCTCTCCTCCCTTCCTTCCTCCCTCCCTCTCTCCCTTGCTCCCTCCCTCCCTTCCTTTCTTCCTTCTATCCTTCCTTCCTCCCTCCCTCCCTTCCTTCCTTCCTTTCCTCCACCCTTCCTTCCTTCCTTCCTTCCTTCCTTCCTTCCTTCCTTCCTTCCTTCCACCCTCCCTCCCTCCTTCCTTCCTTCCTCTCTCCTTTCCTCCCTTCCTTCCTTCCGTCCTCTCTCCCTTGTTCCCTCCCTCCCTTCCTTTCTTTCTTCTATCCTTCCTCCCTCCCTCCCTACCTCTTTAGGTAGTGCTGTAAAGGTCCGTTACATCGGGAAAGATACAAAACCCAGTTGTCTCACATTTTGTGATGTTAAGTTTCAGCCTGACTTCCTGTCTTGTCAACCTAATTCATCCATTATAAAAGCTCCTCATCAACCTTCCACCTCAAGGTTTTAGTAGCCACTAATGATCCCTGCCTAGATCCATTATTTCATTAAGGCCTACAAAATGGTGATTTTTAAATTCTACATTAATTCTGCATTTATAAGCTGTAATTCTGTTCAAAAGGCATTTTCCCTCATCAACTCTTGGATACTCTGAAATACAGTTCAAACAGGAAAGGCAGGGTAAATGCTTAATTCTTTCCTTTTATCTAAACATTGTTTAGAATAATGAATTGGTGCCATAGCAACCTCCAAAGATGATCAATGGGGTCTTTCCCCCCAGTAATATTATGGACTCATAGGTTTAAAATATATATATATATATATGTTATGTGTCTAAATCCTTTACAGTCATTATTGATTTGTTTACCCATTATGTATGTGTTTTTGTTGAAGTATTATTTAATACAATAAAATACACAGATTTTTTTAATGTTTAATTATTTTTGAGAGAGAGACACACACAGAGTGTGAGTGGGGGAGGGGCAGAGAGAGAGAGAGGGAGGCACAAAATCCAAAGCAGGCTCTGAGCTGTCAGCACAGAGCCTGACACGGGGCTCAAACCCATGAACCATGAGATCATGACCTGAACCCAAGTCAGAAGCTTAACCAACTGAGCCACCCAGACGCCCCCAAAATACACAGGTTTTTAGACCACAGTGTGATAGATGTCACAGTTACATACATCCCCGTCATCACCTCCCAAAACATGATATTGAACATTTCCATTGCCCGAAAAAGGCCCCCTTTGCCCCTTTCCTATCAGTTCCCACCACTACCCTCTGCCGCATCTCCCAGGCAACCATTTTCTGATTTCTGACGACTTGGTTCTGTCTTTAGAACTTCACATAAATGGAAGCATATCTTACATACTTGACTCTTTCAACACAAGTAATGTTTTTAACATTCCTCCTCGTCGTTGTACGTGTCAGCAACTCCTTCATTCTTCTTGCCGAGAAGTACTCGACTGTGTGAATATATGATAAATTTCTTCATTCATTTTCCTACTGAAGGAATAGTTGGTTGGTTTCCAATTTGCAACTGTTATGATTAGTCATGAAAAAGTCATTTTTGGACGCATGTTTTGGTTTCTCTTGGGTAGATACCTAGGAATCGAATAGCTAGAATATAGGGAAGATGTAGGGTTAACTTTTTAAGAAACCGCCAAACAGGTCTCCAAAGTATCACTCACCCCTCCCACCAGCCCTGCATGAGAGTTCAGGGGTGTCACATCTGTGTCAGTTATTGGGTGTTGTCAACATTTATTTTAACAAATCGAGTAGGTTTGAAGTCGTCCCTCAGTGTGGTTTTAATTTACATTTCCTTCATGGTTGTTCACAATGAGGACCTTTTCTTGTGCTTTTGGGTAATGTGTATAATCTTCTTTGGCCCATTTTTAAAACACTGTGTTATTTTATTGTTTACTTGCAGAAGTTCATTACATGTATAGTGGATACTAATTTCATATTTATGCCCTGTGAATATTTTTCTCCAGTCTGTAGCTTGTCTATCCATTTTCTGCGCTGTTTTCTTCTAAAAGCTTTATGTTTCCAGCTTTTACATTTAGGCCTATGAGCTATAAAACCCCTGAAGAAAAGAGAAGAGAATATACTGAGGTAGGCAATACTAGTTTGGACTGGACACACACACACAAAAAAAAATAAATAACTTTTAAGTGATAAATGAGACTTAATCAAAATTTAAGATTTGAGCTAATCAAAGCATGCCATTAAAAATGCATAAGCAAATCCACACACTGGGGAAAACATTCACAGTGTATATCTGAAAAAGGAATTTTACCTAGATTGCATTATGATAAATCTTCAGAATCATAAATAAAAATTAGCAAGAAATTTGAACACCCACTTTGTAGAGCTTTCTCAGTTTTGGTCTCATTTTGTATATTCCCTATCTCTGACCTAGAATCAGCCATTTCTCCAAGAAGCCCTAGTTCCTTCTAACGGGAAATCGTAAGACTTTAGAGACCAAAGTCTTGTTAGTCAGGGTGCTCATTGCTATTGGATTGTCACTGTGTTGCCTTTTCAATGAGTAAAGCTAGATAATGTTGAGTTTTATAGACAGAGAAATGTAGACCATGATTTCATACTAATATTTAAAAAATTTTTAAAATGTTATAAACAGAGAGGGAGGAGGCAAACCATAGAGACTCTTAAATACAGAGAACAAACAGCGTTGATGGGGAGTAGGGGAGAGGGGAAAGTTGGTGACGGGCACTGAGGAGGGCACTTGTTGGGATGAGCACTGGGTGTTGTTTGTAAACCAATTGAACAATAAATTAACTTTAAAAATTTTTTAGTTTATTTATTCTGAGAGATAACACGAGTGGGAGAGGAGCAGAGAGAGAGGGAGAAATAGAGAATCCCAAGCAGGCTCCATGCTGCCAGCGCAGAGCCCAATGTGAAGCTTGAACTCGTGAACACCGAGATTATGACATGAGCCAAAAACCAGCTGTCAGATATTCAACGAACTGAGCCACACAGGTGCCCCTCATACTAATATTTCTAAAGCAAGTTTATGATTACAGAATTTTTACTTCTTTGGTTTTATACTCATCTTTTACAGAAAGACTTGGTTCCTCTTGACGTAATCTCTTATTTTCATAGTTCTACAACTATATAAATAATAGTTTGAAAATAAGAATGCCAACTACCTAGTTAACTGAATGAAATTTAATACTTCCTTGTGGTTTGTTTTATCCCTAAGATGTATTCAACTGGGAATATGGAGTCAACACTAGGATTTAAAGTTATTTGAAGTAGGTTTCTGTGTGTGTTTATGTCACATTCTTTATATATTATGTCAGAATTATATGGCAATGGACAGTAAAGTTCACTTTCTTTTGTTTTTAAGACTTTATCAGTTGATTAAAATCCTTTGACCTAAAGTTTTGGCTTAAAAAGATTTTTTTAAAGCAACTTTAGGTTCAGAGTAAAGTTGACAGAAAGGGACAGGGATTTTCCATATATCCGCTGTCCCCACGCATACATAGTCTCTCTCATTATCCATATCCCTCACCAGAGGGGCACATTTGTTACTCTTGATGAACCTACATTGATATGTCATTATTACCCAAAGTCTACTGTTTATATTATTATTTTCTCTGAGCGTATGTTTTATGGGTTTGGACAAATGTATACTGACATGTGCCCATCATTTAGTGTCATGCAGAGTATTTTCACTGCCCTAAAAATATTCTGTGCTCCACCTGTTCACTCCCTTGTCCCCAATCCCTCACAACCACTGATCTTTTCACTTTGTACAGAGTTTTGCCTTTTGCAGAATGTCATATAGATGGAATTGTACGTGTACCGCCTTTTTAGATTGGCATCTGTCACTTAGTAATATGCACTCACTCCCTCCGTGTCTTTACATGGCTCAATAGCTCATTTATCTTTAGAACGGAATAGAAGTCCATTGTCTGGATATACCACAATTTACTTATTCCTTTGCCTACTGAAAGACATCTTGGTCACTTCCAAGTTTTGACAGTTGAGAATAAAAGCACTATAAACATCCGTGCAAAATTTGGCAGTACTGGATATTGTCATAGCAGAGAGCACCAAATGCAGTTTTCAGGCTGATCCCTGTCCAGCACCCTCTCCGGCTTTCTGGTTCCGTGTTCTGTGGTGTCCAGCAGCCCAGACTGCCAGAGGAGCTACAAGTCTGGGTGACCACTTCATGTGGGTTCATTTTGTGTGTAAATCAGCCCGGCCCACCTTCATGGTGGCTGAGCTCGTGGATCCAATGAGGAGGGCTCTGTAACTCTTGTCATTGTTATTATTGTTGCTAGAGAGTTGGGAAAAAATTCAAGAACTGCCAGGCATAAAAAGAACACTGAATCCCCCCAAAAGCATCTTCTTGATTGTCAAAGCTAGATTAATTTTATTTTACTTTTTATTTTTTTAATGCTTATTTACTTTTGAGAGAGAGAAGGAGAGAGTCATGAGCAGGGGAGGAGCAGAGAGAGAGAGAGAGGGAGACACAGAATCTGAAACAGGCTCCAGGCTCTGACCCTCCAGCACAGAGCCCGACGTGGGGCTCGAACCCATCAACCGTGAGATCATAACCCAAGCTAAAGTTGGATGCTTAACCAGCTGAGCCACCCAGACTCCCCTGTCAAAGCTAAATTAAATCCTCACATACCAAAGCTTTGTCAGAGAGGAGAAATAGCCCACTTAGGGGTTAAAACAGGGCCCCCAGAACTCTAAAGGCAGGAAGAGAGCATCACTGTTATCAGTGAGTGGGGAGAGGGAACAGAATGGACACCGGGGAGAAAAGCCCACAGGCCTCTGTATCCTTCATTGCGTGGTACATTTTTGCACCACGGCTGATCTGTATTCATAGTGCTTAAGAAGATAAGCCAGTGGGTATCAATTTGAGAATGGGCTTCCACAAATGTCATTACATCTACCTAGGAAAGGGAAGCACCTAAAAATAATACCTACTGTTGATTGGCATAACACCGTGGCAGACACCGTGCTAGGTGCTGTATAAACATCGGATTATTCGGTCTTCGTGACAGTCTTGTGAAGTTGTCGTTATCGATTCCATCTTATAGATGATACTAGGATTGGCAGAAGCCAAGTAATTGGTCTGAGATCTTACAGCTAATAAATAGAAGAGCCAGAACTCAACCCCAATCTGTCTGACTCTAGAGCTCCCCGTTGGCTTTGCTCACCTATTGCTTGGCGTATTTATTCATCCAGAGTCTCATCCGTCCACCCTCAGGGTAGCCGTGAAAACCGCAGACTGTACACCGATGTCATCTTATAGTAGGTGCTCAGAATGTTGTCTGTATACAGTACAGATCATGGAGTAATTCCATTTGCAGTTGATGTGATGTTCATAATTCCTATGTAGACACACAGATAGATGCCCGTACATCTATTTCATGTAATACACTCTCATATATGGAGAACTGTAGTTATGTAATAAACAAAAATGTGTTTGAAACAGCATGAAATTGGATTTCCTCATCCATAAATTGTGTTATATTTATGTCTAAGTTATAGTTCAAGAAACAGAACTGCGATGTTGATATTTTTATAAATGGTGTCTAATGTATTTCTATTAAGGGGAGATATATTTGCTGTGCCGAAATGTATTATCATAATAGCCAAACCATTTACTCTACCACTGGAAAATGGTGTGGTATTCTGTCTGGAATTCCACTTGCCTGCTCCCAGGCTGCCAGATCTATTGTAAATTATTGTAGGCGTCGGTGAGTTATTTTATAGGAAGCATCCATCTATTTTTACAACTCCGAAAAGTCTGTCACTCTCATTCATCTCCCTGGGAATAAAGCAATAATTTGATTCTCTATAAATGTGAACCTGAATTTACACCATCCTCTCCAGTTGGGACTTCAGTGATGTGGGTGATTTATAGCTCTGTGTCTCCGGGGCAGGGGACTGGAAAGTGGCATCCTGGCCTTGTGTGTTTGTTGCCATTTTCCATTATTTCCACAGAAAAAGGGGGGTGGGAATCAGCCTGTCCCCATTCTACTTAGGATGTAACTGTTTTGTTCCCTGTACCATGTGGGCTCGTTGAATGCCGTGGCACAAGGGACAGCTCCGGGGTCCTGAACCACGCCGTTCAGCTCCGGATCCCATAGTTGGGTGAAATGTCTACAAATGTACCCTGGGCACCGTGATGTGCTCAGCCTTGAGAAAGCACCGCTGCAGATGCTTACATTTCAGGGCGTCAGCGGGAAAGTGGTCGAATATTTGGGGGCCTTTTAGGTATTTGCGGTCCTGAGGATGGCCTGTGGCCAGATCCACGTTATCCTTCTGCAAGAGCTTGTCTAGGAAATGTCAGTGTTTCATCCCTTCTTCCCTTGATAAGATGCCAAGGGGGGCATCCTTTTGTCAGTTGCTTGGGGTCCTATGGGACCAAGTCTGTTTGGGCCTGAAAATCTGGATGCTTCCAGGATCAGGGAAGTAGACAGTGGGAAGAGAGCCTGAATAGTCACTAACATGTCGAGGTACGGGACATGAGCAGGCATCAGGGCTGGAGTGTGTAGCCCGAGAACTGGAGTTTCAGGAAGACCAGAGAGAGAAATGATGGATGGGGCAGGCGATGCAGAGAGAAATCCTGGAGGACTGCCTGAGGCAGGTGGGGTCTGGGGGGCCCTGGGTGGGCTTTCCCAGGCATTCTCCAGTATGGTACTTGGGTGGGCTGGCTGCCCTCAAACGTCCTCAGGACAGGGCAACTCATCCCTGAGCTCTAGTCCCCACTGAGAATCCTGACTCAGGCATGAAAGCATCTCTGACCTCTCTTTATCATATTCTGACTCTGGAAGGTTTGTGCTGGGGCTTTCCCTAATTGAATCCTTTTTTGCCCCGGAAGGTCGTTTCCTAAGTATCACATACTAGTCTGGCTCAGCAAGAAAAATCTTTGTTTATGCAAATGGCCTGTATTATTGCAGAAGCTCTTATTTAAATGGCTTCGTTTGGGGAAAAGCAGCCTACGTAGAAATATGGTGGATGGATTTGCCAATTGTGACTGTCCATCCCTCTGCAGGATGCCGTGTGTGGGCACTTCTAGTTGACAGCCACGGGTAGCCACTGTCTGCTTCACAGAGTCCGAAATGGCTTCCCATTGGACTATTTTGTAATTAATTCTCTCTCCTTTTGAAAATCTAAATGGGAAATATATTGTGCATTTGACAACTCCATAAATTTTAAAATACTCAAGCTTAGAAATGCAACTCTGTGCTTCCTCTATGTGACAGGAATAGAAAGAATTAAAGCCTCGCATATTTTTCAAAATTTGCATTTAGACTCTTCTAAACCTTTTTGAGGCACGATCTGATTCCGTTCCCCTACAAAGACAACCACGTAGGAAGTTATAAAGGTCCATCTTGTTGATGTCAAAGAAGTCAAAGGAGTGTGCCCGTTCAGTGAACAGCTATCATCTTCTCTTTTTCCCCCTCGAAGTTGTCCTTTTTTTTTCTCGCCCAGAAAATCAGCCAGTTCTTTGGACTCGGAATGGATGTGATAAATTTGGAGCTCTTTTTTGGGGGAGTTAGCAAGGGAGAGTCATCCTAGAGGCAAGCCGTGGGTCTGGGACAAATTAGAGCGGACGCCGGAGTCAGAGAGCACAGGGGCGAGTTCACAGCTTGCTCTGAGGGCTGGGGAGGCGCTCTGAAGACGCTCGGGGCACTTAAAGAACCGGCAGCTGTGACAAACTATAGTAAAGCTCTTACGATGGGAAGAAATCAGCACCTAGGCGGGAAAGTAGGACACACAATTTCTTGAGAATCAAATGACGGAAGAGGTAGATGGATTGGAGGGAATTGGTTGATGTTCAAGTTCTAAGTGTATGACAAATTGCCCCCAAATGAATGGCTTATAATAACAATCATTTTATTATCTCTTCTGGGCATCGAGAAGAGTACCTAAGACACCCAGGGTATATAGTGTGTTAGGAGATGAATTGTGCCCCCACCAAAAGCTATGTGGAAATCATAACTCCCAGTACCTGCGAATATGACCTTATTCGGAAGTAGGGTCTTTGCAGGTGTAATCAGGTTGGGGTGAGGTCGTTAGGACTCGCCCTAATCCAGTATGACTGCTGTTCTGAAGGGAGCACACAGACCTACCCAGGGAGAACACCATGTGACACCACGGGCAGATTCTAGAGTGATACAGCTGCAGGCCAATGACTGCCAAGGAGCCCCAAGAATTGGTGACCACCACCAGAAGCTGGCGAGAGGCAAGAAAGGATTCTCCCCTGTGGGTTTCAGAGAGAGCATGGCCCTGCCAGCCCCTTGGTTTTGGACTTCTAGTCTCCAAAACTATGAGTCCATGTATTTCTGTTGTTTTCAGCCGTTAGTTTGAGATCTTTGTTACGGCAATCGAAGGAAACTAATACAACAGGGATAGTTTGTCTCTCTTCTCTGATGTTTGGGGCATCTGCTGGAAAGATTTAAAGGATGAGTTGGAATCATCTGGAATGCTCACTAACATATGTCTGGTAGCTGATATTTGCTGTCACCTGGGACCCGGATTTGGCTCCCAAGTAGCACACCTCCACGTGGCTTTTCCAGGCGGTTTCTTGGCTGGGCTCCTTTGGGCAATTCGACATCACGGTGCTGGATCCCAAGAGCATCTTTCAAGAGCCAGTAAGAAGTTGTATCACCTCTTATGACCTTGCCACCGAAATCATGTAGTGTTATTTCTACTGTAGTTTCAATTCAAGGGAAGCCCTGTGGGTTCGAGAAGAGGAGACCCCACTTCCTGATGGGCCGGATGTCTGGGCCACATCACAAAAGTGCGTGTGGAATGGGATGGATAGTTAACAGCATTTTTGGAAGATACAATCTGCATACTGCATCCACGCCCCAGCTTGGGTGGATTAGACATCCCCATCCAAGGGCAGGGGCAGGGACTCTTTCTCCTTCCTCCCATCCCCTTTTGAATCTGCCATCTCCTTTACGGGGTGTCTGTGCTGCCACGTTCAGACCTTGTAACCATGGTCTGGTCCCCCACCAGAGAAGGCATTCTCTGTCCAGTAAACATATTCGGAGTCCTGTGTGCAAGAAACTGAGCTAAGTCTTGTGTCAAGCCCTGTGTCTGCAGAGAAGAAGGTTGCTGGCCCGGAAGAGTCATAGTAATGGGCTGTGACAGACGTGCCACTAAGGCCAGGAGGGATTTTCTGCTGTACATCACATGGAGCAGAATGTTGGGGAACAAGGAGACCAAAAGGAGTTTCCTGGTGGACAAAATTGTCCCCATTCTCAGGGACCCCCCTGCACACATTGCTGCATGACTACCTTCCGTGACAAGGTGGAGCCTGTGGGTCTTCTGACCACGGTTGCCTTTGTGACCCCCTGCCCCCGGATTCCTGTGTTTCTGATCCTGGACTTCATCTTTGCTCATGTCTCCGACACGCGGCCGTATTAGCGCCCTGGGTTCATTTCTTACTCTGAGGGAGAATGTAGTTTTCTAATTCAGAAGGCAGGAACCGTCCACCTTCTAGAAGGGGCTGGTCTCTCTGGCAAATATTGGTTGACTCCCTCGGAAACAGCAACGTGTGTCCTTAACGTCCTGCAGTTGCCAGCTGGCTTTTCTCGGTCAGCAGGGATACGGATAACACGGGACATATATGTTGATCTCATACATATGACGATGCCCTGGCCGTGTTTATCATTTGTCTGCGGTAGGTGGGAGTTTTTTTTTTTTTTGTTTCCCGTGTGACTTTTGGGTTTGTTTGGAGCCTCTTTTCTTCTTCTTTCATTTAGTGGACGTAAGGCAGAAAATCCGCGGAGACACATCTGCAGAAGCGAGGTGCCTCAACCAACTTTCTAGAAATATTTTAGCATGCAATTAGAGGGGAACAGAAGCCTATGGAAGTGCCTAGAGTTCGTCTAGTCAACAAATTCTTAGTATGTGTCTACTGCGTGCTGGCCTGGGGTATTGAGAGGACTCCTACATCATAGAGTTGCCGGTCTGGTTGGGGGATCGGGCGTTAAGTAAGTAAGCATGCACAAATAAGTGGTAATGCATTGGGAAAAATTAGTGAAGGAAAAGATCTGAGCAGTGTAAGAAAGAAAGGGGGTCAGAGTGGACTGGGGACATCTGTGGGTGCGGAGGTCCTCTCGAAGAGTGATACTGAAGGGGAAGGGGAAAGAGAAGAGCAGAGAACAGCCAAGAGTGATCCAGACAAAGCACAGGACACATAACGTCTCCCGCTCCGTCCCGGGGGAGTGCCTGTGTGGCTGAGCAGAAGGATCAGGTTGAGAGAGACGAGTTTGGAAAGGCAGGAAGGGGCCAGATGTTGCGTGGTCTCGCAGGCTGCCTGGCACACTGGGGACTTTATCCAGCGTCACTGAGAAGTCCCTGAAGGAAGAACCGCATGATCTGTAACAGACTTGAGTAGAGACGGGTTTACGAGGAGGCAGGCTGCTGGTCGGATCGCATTGGGAAAGCCGTGACGAAATGTCTATAGGGGTTTTGCTTTCTTGTATTTAACGGGTCGAGGCCACCCTGTGGCAGTCAGATCCCATGAGTCTCTGGAGGACAAGGGCTTGGGCAGGAGCGGCCAGAATTTGGGACACGGAGGCTGGTGGGAACTTCAACCCAGGATATTTCTTCTGCCTGAGCGAGCTCCCAGGGTCATCCATTAGAGCAGAATTTCTCACCTGGACATTAGTGACATTTTGGGCCGAGCCATTCCTTGTTGGGGTGGGGGAGGGGGCATCCTTGTGTCATACGATGCATAGCAGCCTTCCTGGCCTCTGCCCGCCACGGGCAGAGGCCAGTGGTGCCCACCACCGGCACCAAGTCGTGATGTCCAAAAACTCTTCAGGTGTCACCAAATGCCCCTGGGGGGAGGGACAGGGATCAGAGCTGGCCTTCGGGGAGACCCAGTGATTTAGACCATGCCTTCTCCACGGCATAATACGCTCCCCGAGAGGTAAAAACAGAGGTTCTTGAGGAGTGAAAATCTTAGACATTACAGTGGTTTACAGCCCTCCAAAGGGCCACCGTACATGAGCAGATATATAGTGTATCCGTGGTATTAAAATTGCACGGGAGAGGAAGGCAATTGAAAACAAACACGTCTAAGAAGGCTTCTTGGAAGGGCAATAATAAAAAAACAAAGTTGAGACACAGTGATCTTGACCAAGGCAGAACTGTTTTTTTTCCCCCAGGAGCCACAGGACAGGAACCCGGATATTGAAATGGGGAACCAGAGGGCCCAGCAGGCAGGGTCAGGTAATGGTCACAGTGACAGCTGACAGTAGTCGCTGCCCACGTGCCAGGCAGGGGGCGGGTGGTCTGAGTGTGCACAGCAGCACCCTGATGTATATGGGAAACCGAGGCACGCTCAGACTCACAATAAACAGCGTCCAGAGAGCACTGGAGACCAGTGTCCAGTGTCCAACTGGCCAGGGGCCAACCTGGGGGTGGAGGACCGTGACCTCAAAAGTCCATCAGAGGGGTTTTCAGGGACCTGGGGGACCAGAGGGTGCCAGGGGGCTGGGAAGCAGGCAGAGGGAGGCAAGACAGCTGGGAGGGAGTGGGCAGAAAATGGAAAATCGAGAGGTCAGACCAGAGGGAGGGAGGGAGGGAGCCGAGCGAACAAGAAGCATCCTCCGAGTTCAGTGAGATCGTATTAATACGACCTTCTCCGGGTGCTTCTGCCTTCTGTCTCTCTCCGCCTCGGTGGCCGTACCGTGGGTGTGGAGCGGGCCGGGCTGGGCGGCCGCAAGTGGATTCTTTCCCACTGACCCGTGCAAGACTGGCCTTTGCCACTTCTTTTCACACTTGCCAAGTAAATCAATATGCCTCCTGACTTCCCTCTGGGGCCAGTCTCAACTGAGCTCTTTCTTACCCTAAGCTCGTGATCTTTAGGAAAGGAATTTTGCGAGCATCCCTGATTTAAAAAAAAAAAATGCATAGAGTATTTTCCACCCAAGCTATATATCTACACAGAGAAATAACACTGTTTCATGCTCTTTTTTTTTTTTTTGGCAAACATTGCTCTCTTCTTGGAGTTGCATGTTAGTTCTTTTATCCTCAGTCTATGCTGAGAAAGGGTTTTAGGTTCCACTTTGAAGGTTCCGTTGCTGGGGAGGCAGCTCCAAGCCCCCAGAACGAACCCCAAAACAGACCGAGCCTTTTGCTCCCCGAAGGCAGTAGAGGCTGCCTCTTGGGTGTTTCAACTTTGAAAAGTTACGGTAATGTAGAATAATTGGAGCATTTCAAATTAGGAATGGAATTATGATAACTGACTCTGCGTGTCGTTCTCTCCAAAATAGTTCTTGCACACAGATTACATCCCACTCCTGCCTCTTTCTCTGCAGCTGTTGAGGGTCCAGAGCAGCTGCGGGTACACTGGAGGGGAGGTGGCCCCGGGTCACTGTCAGGCTCCCGGATCCACCATAGAGTTCTGTTGGGCGGGACTTGAAAGTTTCTGTGATATGAACATGAACCGGGTCAGGTGTCGGGCAGCCTGTGCTTGAATCCCTCTGATGACAAGATGACTCGCCACCTAACACCTGTCTTAACTACCCAGACCCCTGGAAATCATGTTTTTAGCAGCCTGTATTTTAGAGTGCTGACCAGGTACTTTGCTAAGTTCTTAGCACCTTACTTCATTCCTAGAACTGCCCAGCAAGCTGTTATTATTATCACCATTGCATAGAAGGGGAAGCTGAGTCATATAGCTAGCAAATGGAGGAGCCCGGTCTTGGCCACAGGAAGCCTGACTCCAAGGCCACGCAATATTGCCTTATGGTCTATTGCACTGTCGCGTTAGTGCGGTGTCTGCCTGTGACTTGCATACAGCGGTACTGATTCTACCCATTGCAACTCTGGCATACAAGTTCAATTCCCCTCCTGCATGAAATTCCTCAAGCTAATTCAACCCAAAGGTGTGCTCCCCGCACCCCCCCTCTGCCACCTCTAGTCTTTTCTTCTGTAGGAAGAAAGTATGCAGGTAAAAGTACCTAGTTCCTCCCCGGTTCCTTGAACCGCGTGCTTCAAGATCCTACTGACCAGGGTCTTCTCTTGTGTTGCCCAGAGAAGGACCTGACTCTTCATGTATGGTGAAGAGCAGGACAGGGGTGGGGACAAAGAGCACAGCCTGTTCCTCATTCTGGAATTTATGCTTAAAACCTAAGATCACATCTGACTGTGGATAGAGTGGATAAACCCACCTGTTTTCTTAACAGACAAAGGGATGGTTGGGAGAATTCCCTTCTGAATGAACCACTGAAGCTATATTGACAAGACGTGAATCAGAGGTACCTAGAAAGCTCTCCTCCGTCTTCACACCCAGGCATGACTCCTGCTTTGGCACTGGATAGGTAAATTTCAGGAAGACTGCCTGTTTACCAACATTCTGCTTTATTCATTCTCTTACCCGTTTATTTCTTCAATATTGACAGAGTGGAGGAGCTTCTACTAAGGTTTCAAGCAGAGCACTGAGTTTTGGGGAAACACGCATGAAGAAGTCCTAGGTCCTGTTTTCAAGAAAGAAACAGAAGACACCCATAGTTCTAATAGTGCCTGATGAGCACAAGAATATAGATGTGCCAGGAATCGCTGGGATTACAGGAGAGACTTCCAGGGCTGGAGGATCTGGAAGCACTTCTGAGGATACGTCAAAAGGTCCCCGTTCCAAACCTGTCACCATTTTTGGTTGGTGCGTTCAGATGGCCAGCGCTTAATATGAAGAAAGTGAAGGAGACTCCACAGCTCTGGGCAATATTATCTTTTTGTGAAATTGTCCTTTCTCCTGTCTCCTTCCCCCTTAGGGATGTCCTCTTTTTATTGATCTTTTATATCTCATCTCATGGCTTTTCTATTTTCATAGAGTATCTGAAGGAACACTTATGGTGTCCAGGTGGTCTGATTATAGAGTCTCGTCTCTCAGTTGGCTTGACACTCACCCTCGTCATCTCTTGCCCTTCCTTTATGTAAATGGTCGTAAGATTGGTGAATATTTCTTAGGAGAGCATTGGTTTGGCTGAGTTTACTTCAATTAGCTTTAGCCATGATCGTAACCCTCATTCACACACACACACACACACACACACACACACACGAATCCATCTTGATTTATAATCTTGGATCACAGGTCTTTACAATAGGGTGAAAGAGACTGATACACTAAAGAAGCCACAAACAGTGTCAATGGAGAGTATGGTGAACTTGAAAGAGGTAGGGGGAAGCCAAAGTGACAAGACTATTTGGTGGTCAGAAATAAATGGCCCAAACCCACGGGGTCTGCTCCTCAACTGGCTGTCTTGTTAAAAATACAAGTTGATATCTTCCAAGATGGTGATAGGATGAGAAGCTCACGAAAAATGCTTCCAGTACTGGGGCGCCTGGGTGGCTCAGTCAGTTAAGTGTCTGACTCTTGATCTCGGTTCAGGGTCATGAGTTCAAGCCCCACGTTGGGCTCTGCACCGGGTGTGAAGGCTACTTAAAAAAAATTGCTTCCAGTATTGCCTGAGGAATAAAAGTGTGTTATCATCAATTCATGAACTCAAGGGGATATGTGAACACACACAAAAAACCTCAAAAGCCCGTGGAAATATTTTGCAACACAAAAGAATAAAGTCATAAGAGCTTAAAGGTGCACCGGAATTATTTCTTACTTGAGACCAATGGAAAAGCTAGGAATCAATTATTACACCACATTCTCAACAAGATAGAAGGGGAATTTATATCTGTTAACCAGAAACAGGATGGTACATAATAAGAAAGTGGAATTCAAACTGTAAGAAACCATGAACTATTTTTTTTTGATGCACTGAAAAACTGAAAAGGACCCTGAAGAAGATAAACAGACAAACAAGAAGTATTTCCAAAGGAATGTGGGAAAAGATGACCGACATAGAGGTATAATCGGTGAAGAATAGGAGTTCCCAAAGAAAAAGAGAAAGAAAGATCCCCAGAGGGCGAGAAGAATCTCCTCTAATCTATTCGTTTTCAGTCTTCCTCTGGGGCTTTCTCAACAGAGCTGACCAAATGCAGAGCAAGAGCCTTCAGTCCTTGATGTGTTGATGGTGAGCATGTTGGGAGCCACACTGATACGTCCCAAAGAACTGTGTTAGTCAGGCCAGGATAAGCTCTGCTGTGGTAACAACTTCACCCTGAATCTTCAGTTGCTTAACGCATAAAAATTATGTCTCATAAGGAGTCCAGCGAGAGCTTTGGCACTCTCCAAGAAAGCGGCCTTCAAGGGATCATTCAAGGACCCAGTCTGCTTCCAACCAGGGCACCCACAGGACTGTTTCTCCAGGAAAATCCTGTAGTCCTGGGATGATTATGGCCAATGCCTCTTTTGCTCCCTGAAATGTGCATGTGAGTGCATTAAGTTATGTCGTCATCTTATTGGTACGCGATCCGGAACTGGCTTCCAGGTCACTGCCACAGGCAAGAGAGAAGCTGGAGACTCCTGTGCCAATTTTGTTCTTTAATGCTTCGGTCCAGGTGTGATGCCTGTTATTTGCACCCCCCGCTCATTGGAATCACAGTGATTTATTCTTCATCTCACTGTAGGGGGGCTGGGACACGGAGGCGAGCACACGGAGAGTCAATGAGCAGGAAATATCGCTGTCAGAGTAACCTTCCTAAAATCCGACATTAAAGGAAAATAGCTACACAGATACAGGCAGCATCAAAATGATGAAGTTTCCAAGTACAGTCCCATAATTTGAGCTCAATCTGCTCTCACCGAAGAAGGGACCCCAACTCTGGCTGGTGTTCTTTACACCACCTGCCTGGGTCCACACCAAACACCATCTCATTTCTTGACCTAACTATGTACTTGTAGTCCCTGGACATCCTTTATTCTTCCTGATCAAAGCCACCTGTCTAACTCCTTGCCTCCAGGCCCTTCATTATGATTCAGTGTCTACGCTGACATCGGTTCATTTGTTCTGAATCTCTTGCCTGGGCTTGCCTCAGGATATTATAGATGTGGAATGAGTGAGCATTTGAGGAGTGGTGAGGTACCAGCAGGCCTGAAGCAGGAGGAGTGGGGTCACAGATGTCCCTTTGTGAGTGGCGAGAGCTTTCTGAAGAAGAGGGCAAACCAGTCCGACCGCTGTGGAGGTAAGGAATGAACCCGGCACAGAGCGACAGGTGGATTGGAGTTGCTGCAGAAGGTAGGAATAGTCAGTCCACCATCCTTAATATTGCAAATTGAGGAGGGAAAAAAGAAACAGAAAGAAATTATATAGCTGATATCAAAAGTGTAATTAACTAGACGTAATCATATTTAACACACACTTATTCATCAATTATATGACGAACGAGTGAATGCACACACATAATTGTAAAGGTAAATAGTTTTAGAAGTCGAATACCTCCCAGAAGGATAATGGAACTTGTTTCCAAATGCCCGTGAATCCGCTACAAAAATCGATCGTATCCTAGCCTGCAGAATTGTCACAGATCGCGAAAAGCACAAATGTTTCAGATCTGGCTCGCCGATCGCAGTATCATAAACCCAGAAATTGATAACATAGGATTAAATGAAAAGACCACTGGGGGACAGAAGTCTCGGGCTTCTCCGGGCGCCTGGGTGGCTCGGTCAGTTAAGCGTCCGACTCTTGATTTCAGCTCAGGTCATGATCTCACGGTTCGTGGGATCCAGCCCCTGCCTCGGGTTCCATGCTGACAGCGTGAAACCTGCTTAGGATTCTCTCTCCCTTTCTCTCTCTGCCCATCCCCTGCTTGCACATGCTTTCTCTCCCTCTACCTCTCTCTCTCTCTCTCAAAATAAATAAATAAACTTTAAAAAAGGTAGTGTTTAAAGGTGCTCCCACATACAGTATTGTTGGTCCAAGGGGAGCACCAAGAAAAATCCTTAAAGGCTGCTAAAAAATAATAACAAGTGAAGACAGTACTTGTCAGAACCCCAAGGAGTGTGGCTCAAGTAATGCTGAAAGGTAAAGAGGCAGCTTCCACTGTCGTAATCATAGGTGGTGCTGCGGAATCAGGAATCCTGCACCTCTACCCCTCTACGTGCAGTTCCTCCAGGGGTTCCCTCCCAGCACCGTCAGGCTGTGTGCCAGCAGTACCTACTCTGTGCCCAGCGCCTGCTCTCACGTAGTCCTTTATTTCCCCTCCATGCTGGAGATTTCCCAGCAATCTCCTCTTTTGGAAACAGAGAAGGGCCTGCCGCTCCCCCGGTGGGAAACATTTGCTGGATCCCTGCTGCTGTCTGGCTGGAATCGTCCTCTGTGAGTCGGCACTCAAGGCCCCTCCCCCAGAGGACTCCCGTCTGACGCTCTAGATTTCAAGATCCCGGCTCAGGTGCCAGCCGGCCTCTACTTACAAGTAACCAATCGTTCACTCCAGCCAACACTCCCCACCTTGCTCGTGGTCGGTGTGAAAGTGTTAGATTGCAGACAAACGCGCATCCGTTGACTTGTCTTTTTTCCCCAGGAGCTTCGAAGCTCCTTTCCCAGAATCTTCTATGTCCCTGAATTGCTTTGCCCCTTGTCTTCCTCGCTGTGCCCCAGCACAGTGCTTCCAGGACAGCAATGCAAGACAAAGGCACGCTACATGACAGAGAACACTTCTCAGGTCCTAGAGCAGATGTTGGCGTTCAAAAAGCCCTTCCTCTTGTTGGTGTTAATATACCAAACTCTTGGGAAGAGGGGAGAAACTCTACATTAGCCAGTGCCATGAAAGTGCCACAGGAATTCAGAGAAAGAGGAGGATCATACTGTACAACAACCCAAGCTGGCTTGGCAGAAGGAAAACCCTGGAACAGTGAAGGGGCTCAAGGCCTGGAATTTCTGGCTGGAGGAACACGATCCAAAGCAGAGAAAGGGAGTACATGTGGGGAGAGTGGAGGGGCTGCCTTAGCTGAGGGGACAGTCCCCAAAGGGGAACCGAGGCCATGAGTTTGGACGGGTCCTGCAGCCACCACTCGACCACAATTTGGGGCAAGGGGGCCAAATCTTGTGTCTCTAAAACATCAGCAATTGAGGCCATCAGTATCATTCAGACCAAGGTAGGGTTTCTTACGTTCTCGGAAACATTCGCTGGTTCAACATTGTCTGTAAGTTCCAATGGCAGGTCCCCTCAGTGTAGAAGACTTTATCTACTGTTTGCACAGTTGACTAAGAGAGTGAAGGAGTTCGAGGTCAGACCTGAGTTCGTGTGAGTGGGAGAAGAGAGAATTTTCCTGAATTGTTTGGATTTTTTCTCTGTGTTGGTTTTCATCCCACACCGCACAGAGGCTAAATCGAGTACAACACATACCCCATCCTAAGGGCTGTGCCTATAGAAATAGCCCTCAAGGCCCTTGGAATTAGTCACTTTATATTGTGCGTAATTACTCTGCCCACATCTCGGTATGGGCAACTCGCCTTCGGCTCATGCCCTTCCCGTGTTCGGTTAAAATTAGTTAAATCAAAGGAATGCGTGGAAAAGAGATTGTGTTTAGCAAGCCATTGTGCCGGTATCTGATGAAGGGCGAGCGTTTTAGCCTGCTGTGTCAATGAGATGTGCTGTCGTATTAATAAGCTGCAAATTCTAAATAATCGCTTGCTAGAATGAGAACCTGAAGCAAAGGATTTCTTTCCAGAATGCTAAGTATTCCCCTCACAGAAGGCAAGAGGACCCATTCCTGCAATCGCTTCCCTTTGGGAAGAAAGGGACGTTTTTGTCCTGCTCGATTGACAGAGAACACTAAAAATGTCCTTGGCGATTCTTCTGTTTCCTTCTGGCCGAGCTTCTGGTTTAGTCCCCCGTTTGCAGACATCCTCTGGGCAAGGTGAAGGCACCTGCATGAGCCACTCCTGTTTGCCAGGCCCCCAGAAAGCCCACTACTTCTCTTTCTGCTCAGAGCACGGAAATCCTGTTTCCTGAGCCAGCAGAGTCCCGAGAGACAAACAGAGTTTCCCCCCGGCGAGTCGTAACCCAAAGGCGCACGACCTGGCCACCCTCTCTCTGATCTCTAGGATCTAGCGGACATTTTCGATGCAGGGAGGCTCAGCTCTGAACCCAAGCCAGCACTGGTTGTTGGTTCCAATTAAAAAGCAATTGCATTCCTAGCAATTCAAGGCTGCAGCCAAAAATACAGCATGCTCAGAAAAGCATGATCGTTTCTGAGAGGCAGTTACTCCATAAAGGGCTAGATGCTGCCAGGGAAGGCTAATGATGGTACATGTGTATGTGAGAAAAATTTTGAAGTTCAAAGACGAAACCGTTGTAAATGATTTACTTTATTTGTAGATGGCGCTGAGGGTTTCCTGTTGCTTTTTTTTTCTCCCCCTCTGGCATGAAGCAGCCCATTTATTAGAGGACAAATAGAAATTGACCTTTGTCAGACAGCAAGGAAACATAGTGATTACATTAAGGAAATCAAAAGCGAAAATGCCAGAGGGTCTGTAGTAACCAGCCCCGGGAAGCAATGTCATTCGGCAGGTGCGTTGGCCAGCTCAGCTTCTGTCCTATCTCTGCTTTCTTGGAGGAGACCAATAAGGACCAAGAGGCATTCTAGATCATAGCGTACAGTCTCCTCCACTGGTCGAATGGTTATGTCTGGGGATTTCTAATAACCTTCTCTATCTTGTGTGGCTTCGGGACACATAATTTCAGAAGAATCCTAAAAACTGACAGTCGTGAACCCTGATTTTTCTCAGGTCTAGCTCCCTGTAAGATCTGGGCTAAGTCGCCGAACCCCTCTGGGTGTGTGTTGGGAGTTGTCACTCATTTTAGTCCTCTCGGTTCACAATTTTACCACTAAGACGGTTCAACCTCATCACCATCAAACTTAGTATTTTGAAACAAAATGAGTTCCTGAATCTCCATTTTGTGCATCTGTACGTACATGTTAAGTTGGACCAATGCCAGTTTTTTCTTCCGGAAGGGGCCCAAGAGATTGCCCCCGGGGGTCATTTTCAACCTCACACTGCTAGTTTTCCTTAACCAGGGAATGAATGGATGACTCCTACCAAGACAGCTTGTTTCAAGACCAGGGTGCCTGGCGAGAATCTTCGGGTACCACCGTGGTAGTATCTAGCAGGGTAGCATCCGGTGGGGAGGATCCCTGTCCCCAAGGGAAGGTGCCAGGGCGGTGTAATGAAGCAAGAGCATCAGCAGAGGGTTTGCAGAGGCTCAGCTCATTGCCAGTGCTTCGTGTAACTGAACAGGCTGTTTGTCATATTTAATTCTAGATGTAATTGCTCAGTCAGGACCTGATCCAGATGAGCTTCCAACCCACTCGCCTGCTCTGCCCCCTTTGTCCCGGGGTCTGTGATTCTATTATTTTCCCAGCCCTGCAGCCACTGGCCAGCCCCCGCCAGGTCGCCTAGGTTGTTGGCCACAGGTGCTTTTCCAGCCCGGGGAGCAGACTCCAGCATTCTGGCTCCCTCTTCTGTCTGCTCTTCAGAAGCAGAGTGTTTCCCTTACTTCAGCTTCTTTTCTGTCCAGTGGACTCTGAGTGAATGAGGCCATAAGAAGAGGCATGCCCTCTCCTTGGCTTGGCAGGAGGAAAACAGAGAGGTTTTCTCTGATGATTCCGGGAGGTATCGCCCTCACCTCTCCCGCCTCTGACGAGGGCAGGTGCAGCCCAAGGCAGCAGGAAGAGCCCCGAGGTTGGAATCTGAAACCCAGGTCCCAGTTCGGAATGTGGGATCTTGATGGGCAAGACTATGCCTCCGTCAAACAGAGAGAGCGCCTGATCAGCTGACCTCAGAGGTGGACGGGATGGGAGGCCCCAAGATAATGCATATGGCGGCACCATGGGAACTGCTAGGGCCTGCACACCTGTGCCCAGAAGGGGGTCTCCCAGCCTCTGCCTCAACTGGATGAGAATGGCACTTGGAGTAGAATCCAGGAATGTTTGTGGAGTCTGAGATGGACAATTCATGGTGGTACCTCAAGAGAAGCTCGAAGTCTTCCAAATCCAAGATTCCTTATCCTCCCTTCTCCTCAGGAACTTGATGGCTTCCCTCGTCTTCCTTTCTTCGACCCTCCCCTCCCCTTTTAAACTGGCCAGTCTCCTCCCCTTCTAGCTTTAGTTTTCTCTCCCCTTGTTCCCAGCTCCCGGAAATGAAAGGTGGTCCCCTTACACCACCCCCACTTCCTTCAGAGTTCCTCCCTCTTTCTCCCCTGGATGACCCGTCTAGAACTGCCTTCCCTCCAGTCACCAGAGACTTTGTGTGAACATTTTGGGTTCTTATCCTCCTGAACTGTCCTGGCCTTTTTCTCCTTTCTGGTCTTCCCCTGCCACCACCACGACACGGTCCTCCTCCTCCTTCTCCTGAGGGAATCTGCTTTCTAGTTCAAGAAACAGCCAAAAGGTAGCTTGGCTTAATCATTCTTCTCTATTAATTTAAAGATGTCCTATTCTTGAACTTGTGTGGTAGACGTTTAAAGGTGAGGAAGTAAAAAGATCTAGATTTTTCCATGGGAAAAATAAACAAAAGAGGACATGCCCCCTTTAAGAATGGGAGCTCACCCCCACATTGTGTAGCCAATCACAATCGGTCACCTGAGATGTATCCTCCGTCCTCAGCATTCTCTCGACTCCTTGATTGTGGAATGGCTAGAGGGGTGCCTTCTCTACTGTGTGCCGAACTCTGGACTCGTAGATTCAGGGTAGCCCTGGAGTTTCTCTCTGCAGATGGTTCTATAGACTAGAGTCATACTTTGTCCACACTCAGTGGCCAAAGGGAAGGGAGACCGCCGACACTTGTCCACACACTTGCCACTTTAAGTGGAGACTGCATCCGGGGGTCCAGTGCTTTCTAAAGTTTGCGTTTGGCCACAGGTCCCTCTCTGGAGAGTGGGTGTGGAAGGTTGCCTCTGGCAACCAAGAAAACACTAGCTCTCCAGCCACTTCTGCCTGGGGACCCTGGCATGCCGCCGGAGGCGGGGCCCTGGTCAATCTCTTTATCTTCCACCATCGCGAGCAAGATTCCAAAGAAAGGAGGGAAGTGACGTTTCATCCCATACCCCTTTACCCTGCAAATTAGTCGGACGTGTGCAGCGACGTAGGTCCCGTCGCTTTCCTTCTGGTGTCATATGCGGGAAAACGTGAAACTTTTGGCTTCCCTCTTTCATCGGTACATTGCTTATTTTTCACAATTTTTGAAAGTTTTTGGAGACCGTTCGTCTCACTCAGAGAGTACTTTTGAAATAAGGTGGAGAGAATTGATAGAAAGGGGCACCAAACCTTTTTGACAGAGAGGAATAATTGACAGGAAGCATGAAGCCTTTTCAGTGTCAAGTTTCTGCTCACCCCTTCGGCATCCGGGTTGTCATTCTTTTCTGGCTTCAGAAAGCATTTCCCCCCTTTGGATAATATCAGGTTTGTTCTGATTCTCCATTTGCACAAGCTTGCAAATTCAGATCACACTGAAGACCAAATTACTGCCTTTGGGACAATGGCCTTTGTCTGATTGCTAATTGGGGATTTAGTAAATAGCCCAAGAGACAGGATTTGGGTCCCAGATTTCACTGGGTTGCATTTTTTAAAAACACAGTTAATTATAGGCTTAAGTCATATATTCAAATGCAGATATGAGAGATACCGCATTCCCACATTTTAATTGGATCTTTAGGTAAAGAGAGTTTAAACTGTGTATTAATTCAGTGTGAACAACTCCTGTGTGAACACACTTTCGTTTTAATGCCTGGCTTTCTTTTTTTTTTTTTTTCCTCTCTCTCTCTCTCTCTCTCTCTCTCTCCCCCTTGCCTATCATCTGTGCTCTTGTAGCACCCTGAACATGTTCTGTTCTTCTCATTGTACTTGAAATATTTGTAACAGCTTCCTCAGTATCCTTATCTGTTAGATTGCAAACCCCATGAGAAAAGAATCGGTATGTATTTTATTTATCAGTGTGCCCCCCTGATACCTGGCATGTGGTAGGCCTTAAGAAATTTTTGTTAAATGGATGAGTGGATGTTTGGATAGATGGATAGACAGACAGATAGACATGGATGGATGGACGGACGGACTGATAGATGGACTGATGGATGGATGGATGGATGAATGGATGATAGAGGGACGGATGGACAGATGGACGGATGGACGGATGGATGGATGGATGAATGGATGATGGAGGGATGGACGGACAGATGGACGGATGGATGAACGGACGGATGGACAGATGGACGGATGGATGGATGGACGGATGGACAGATGGATGGATGGATGGTTGGGTGGATGGACAGATGGATGGATGGATAGACGGACGGACGGATGGATAGTCGACGGACGGACGGATGGATGGACGGACAGGTGGATGGATGAATGGATGGGTGGATAGATGGGCTGATCCATGGACAGATGCACCAACAGATGCATGAATGGATGGACAGATGGAAAAATGAATAAAAAGGTACTTTTCTCCTATCTTCTATTTTTGAAAGCCAAGATAAGATCATATAACCCTGAGATGGAAAGAGAACCTTCGTTGTGCATTCAGGTGTTCTCTTGGCTACTCTTCCAGATTAGCCACATACTGTGTCCCTAGGAAAAGGATCTTGTCCTTGACTTTAGAAGCTCAGTGAAATTATCTTTTCTTCGATCAGGGTCTCTGGGGTTCATTTTTTAAAATGTGTCCACATGAAAAAGAGACTGTCTTTCCTGGATGAAGGTCTAAGAACCTGATTATTGTTCACGCCTTGGAATTGAGGGGCCAATAGACCCCAAGCACTTGTCTGCCCAGCTCCTTTGCTGCCCAGGGGTTTTCCGACACTCAGTGCTTTGGAGTGATGGTCCTACAGAAAAAGAGCCTGATGGACAGGACCATAGCCTGCCCAGCCTCAGAGCATGTCGTGCAGGGAAATGGGAACCCAACACGGAATGCACCCGAATGGAGCCCCTGGAGCATGCAACATGACAGCTGCGCTGTTGGGCAGGTAGGAGTCCTGTTTTGCAGGCCGACATGGTAAGATTGCTCTGTGTATTCCTCAAACTCTTCTAGGCATTCTTTTCCTGGACCTCTCTGAGTGCACAGTGACAGTTTTACTACACATGGAAATAAAAAAATGAAAGCCTACTTTTCCAAATGATAGAAGCATCAGTTCAAAACGCCGAACACAGCAGCCGTTAGGACTTAACTGAAAGCAGCCGGAAGCCCGGGTCTTCAGAGGAAGTCCCATGGTCCCCAGAATGAGTGGCCTTTGTCGGCAGTGCTCTCTGGGCCTGTCCTCACTCACACCTGTGTCTCGCTTAGCTTCGCTAAGCTTTATTCTTGAATGCATCCGCTCGCCCTTGCTCTAGTACCATTTGAAGTTTCTCCCCGTGTCACTTCAGGATCTGATACTTTCTGGATGGGGCGTCGCTCGGAAGCTGACCTGACTCTGTCCACTGGGGGCTTCATTGCTACTGTTCAGAAGCTGCGAGACTGCCCTTCGGGTCTGGCTTCTGGCAGGAGGAGGGAGAAGGCCTGAGGGCAGCTGCAGGCTCTTTAGCAAATGTGGATTCTCCCAGCCACGTCCAAGACCCTGGAGCCGCAGGGAGCGGACAGTCGGCTCTTTGGTGACAATTGCAATGTCTCTCACAAGACCCTGGGCTGGACTTTGAGGGTCCAAAGGGAGGTGAGTCGGGCTCCTCATGCCTAGACTTTCCTCACAGCCCATCTCCTCGTAACATCCCCCCCTGCCCCCCCTCCTCTCCATCTCCTCCTGTCTGCATTTTGGCCTCCTCAAGGCCAAGTTCTCCCTCTAAGTGCAAGTGCCATTTGACCGACACCATTCATCTGTCCCTTCCCATCTTCCTGGATCTGCGCCTTCTTCTCCCTTTCAGACGGTGAGCCCCTCAGCTCCCTGGAAAAGGATATCACATCATATTCTCCGTTTACAATGGAGCATTAAAGAGCACAGACTGGCCCGAGGCTTCCTGAGTGCAAACCCTTCCTCTGCAGTTGACTAGCTGTGTGACCTTGGGCAAGTTACTTAATCCCTCTGTGCCTCCTTTTCCTCACCAGCAAGATGAGGATAGCAATAGCACCTTCTCCCCACGTTTGTGAAGATTAAGTAAATACGTACATGCAGGTGACTCGGCGTTTGGCACGGAGGGAGCCCTCCGTCGATGTCCGCTCTCGTCACTACTGCGAGCGGCAGGAGCTCCCAGCACAGAGGTTCCTGGGAAACGGGCACTCGAGTGAGCCTGGGGTGTTCTGTGCAACTTCTCACCTCTCCACCTCATTCCACTGTGTCTCACCCCTTCCTCCCTCCACCAGGCAGTGGGGGAAAAAACAAAAAAGTCAAGAACTCAAGTTGCTTAGACCAAAAAGAGGAGGGTCTGTCACCGATGGAGGGAGGACACAGCCACCCAGGGCGTTTCTTTACGACTTTGGGATATTGGCCGCTGTCTCTCCGGGGCTCGTTGACGTCTGGGCCAGCAGTGAGGTGCCGATTCTCCGCATTCGTACTGCCCGCAGGCACGGGGCTTATCAGAGGCTAATGAAGTGAGCCCTGGGGGTTTAGGGAGCTGCCCCAGCAGCCGGCATGCCATCCTGGGGTCCCCTCTTATCAGGGCAGAGGCAGTTCCCATGGAGCGAGGGGGAGGGCAGCGTGGGGTGGAGCAGCCCTTAGGCCAAGGTGCTCCTGGCACCTTGGTTCTTGGTACCACTTGCTGCCTCTCCTTTCAGTGAGGACCCGGGAGGAATTAAATCAGCTCTTAAAAGAAATCCGCTGGGGACACCTAGGTGGCTCAGTCCAGTAAGCATCCAACTCTTGATTTCAGCTCAGTTCATGATTTAGCTCATGGTTCGTGAGTTCGAGCCCTACGTAGGGCTCTGCACTGACATTATGAAGCCTGCTTGGGATTTTCTCTCTACCTCTGTCCTGGTCTCTCTGTCTCTCTGTCTCTCTGTCTCTCTCTCTCAAGATAAATAAACTTAAAAAAAAAAACAACTTTAAAAAAATCCACTGGCAGGAAAAATGGCAGAAGGAAAAATGGAGGAAAATGAATGGTGATCTCACCAGTAAGCTTCCTCCATTGTCCAGAGCCTTTGTTCTCGAACTTTTTGGTTTAAGCTCGCCTTCACAATCCTAAAAATTATGGTGGACCCCCAAGGGGATTTTGATCTATCCATTTTTACTGTGTTAGAAATTAAAGTGGAAATTAACAAATACATATTAAGTCATTCAAAATGACAACATACGTTAACACGTGTTTATGACAAATAAGTGTATTTTCCCAAAAAAAAAAGGTTATAAGGAGAGGGCATAGTTCCGCCGTCTTGCAAATCCCTTGATGTCCAGCTTACTAGATTGCAGGTGGATTCTCACGTCTGCTTCTCGCATTCCATTAGTCATTAGAGCGATGGCATCATCCCCCGTGATGTGACCTCTGGGAAACTCCACTCGGGAGACAATGGAAGTGAAAAAGGTAAATGACATCTCGGTATAACTATGACCTGGTGGACCCCTAAAAAGGTCTCTGGGACCGCAGCAGGGGGTGTCCCATGTAACATACTTTGAAAACTGCGGCTGAAGAGCATAAGCAACCCAGTGTCGCCTCTTGGCCTGCAGCCTTTATGAAACCAGACTCCAGGTTGTTAAAGAAAAAAAAAAAAACATTCGGTGACCCCTGTGTAAGCAGACTTTATTGAGGACCACTGTGATAGGAGCAGGGGCCTCTGCAGGGGGGGTCACAGTCGGGGCGGGGGGGACAGGACTCCACTCTGAATCTAGCATGGGCAAGTAGGAGTTTATAGCCATGGAGCTGGGTGTGGTCAATGGACAAAAAATTGCTAAGAGGAAATTCCAGTGGTGGGGGGGCCCGAAGGGAGTTCTGGCCACACCCACCTAACAGGACTCTTGCTGAAGACAGGCCAGAATGTCAGATGGCTCCTGGGGGGGTGGGGGATGGAGGACGAGGAACCTGATTGGCCGGATACCCACGTCAGGGGTTCTTGGTCAACTGACTTAGTGGGGCTCTTGCTAGAACCGGAGTGTACAAAGAAGTGTACAGAGGGGCCCAGGAGAAGGTGCAGGGGGCTGTTTAATGTTTGGTCAAGCAAAAAACTCTTTGTCCAAGTATTTGCCTTGCCTCAGAGACTTATTTGTTTCTCCTCTCTTTTTAAAACTGCTTATAATTTTTTTAGTGTTTTTGTGTTTTGTTTCTTCTTTGGGTGGGGGGTGGGCAAGAGCGGTAGTTCAGAGAGGAGGGAGTCTGATGGATGCCTGGGAAGGTTTCTGGACAGATGGGCCCTGGGAACTCTGGGTTTGAGTCCCGGGCCCATGAGCTGAGTTACTTCTCCTTTCTGAACTTCATTTTTCCAGTTTCTGAAATGAGTGAGTTCAACAGCCTCCAAAGCTCTGACAGTGTGTGTGTGCCTTGAGACTTACACTAGTGAGGGGCACCTGGGTGGCTCAGTTGGTTAAGTGTCCGACTTTGGCTCAGGTCATGATCTCACAGCTCATGAGTTTGAACCTCACATCGGGCTCTCTGGAGCCTCCTTCAGATTCTGTGTGTGTCTCTCTCTCTGCCCCTCTCCTGCCTGCACTCTGTCTCTCTCTCAAAAATAAATAAACATTTAAAGAAAAAAAGACACTGGCAAGGCCAGGTACCTTTTTCTACCTGTTAGGAGCTAAATTATTTCTGCCTAACTTTCATAAGTTTGCACCCTAACTCCCAGTGCTTCAGAATGTGACTGTATTTGGAGGAAGGGTCTTTAAAGTAGTAACTAAGCTCAAATGAAGTCATTGGGGTGGGCCCTAAGCCAATCTGACTGGGGTCCTTCTAAGAAGAGGAGATTGGGACACAGATACACACCGAGGGAAAATGGCCATCCATGCGTCAGCCCAGGAGAAAGGTCTCAGGAGAAACCCAGCCTGCCAACACCTTGACCTTGGACTTCTGGCCTCCAGAACTGCAAGAAAATTAATTTTTGTTGTTTAAACCTCCCGGTCTGTGGTACTTTGTTATGACAGGTCTCGTGTATGAGTTCGTCATGCGTGACGTTCTCTAAACCCGTGTCCACGCGTTCAATGGGCTGTTGTTTTTAACGTGGTCTGAATTCTTTGTGTTGGAAACAGTTCCTCTGGCAGAAGATGAATGACCACTATTTAAGGACAGAAGCTAAAGATTCTCCTGAAGAAATGCATTGTCTGGACAGCTCCAGAGAGTACTCAGGGGACCCCGGGCACTAAATGTGTCTGTGATGCTTCTAGAACTTTGGCTTGTCTCCCAAGCAAAGAAAGGGTGAGAAATGATAGGCATCTTCAATCTACCTTTGGTTGAAGAGAAATCAGGAAATGAATTTGAGTCTTCGGTGTCTGGCCAAGGCTTGTGCTAAGCCTCGGAAGAGAGGGTCACCAGAGGAGCCATGATGGTCCTGAGACTTGCTCCAAGGGCGGTCACAGGCAGGATTTCAAAGCTGCCTGATGGGGTCTGAAGGCCCCGGTGTTGGCGCCTCCGGCCTATCTGCATTAGCCCAGATGGAGATGTTCTGATTTTTACTCGTTGACTTCCAATGATCTGTGGCCTTGGGGAAAAGAAACATGAATTAACAAAACCTCAGGCTCCTTTTTTTCCAAAGTGTGTTCCTTGGAATGCTAGCTCCATGGGTCATCACAGGTATCCTGCAAAATTCAAGTAGTTGTGTGTAGAAATAATAGAGTTCGAAGATCCTGACATAAACAGAAGTAGGTGGGCTTCGCTGCTGAGTGGGCAGGCTCCCCGGCTCTTTGCAATGCTGAGTGCGCTGCAGGCGTGCCAGAGGGAAGCACCTCTCAGACTGGTGCTTTCTGCAGGGCAGCTTGCTGCTCACTCTGTAACAGCCTCTCCAGAGGGTCTGCAGGGCTCCTGTGGCTGCCCTGGGATGTCCGGGGGACCAGCAGTGAGTGGTCACAGGGTAAATGACAGAGGAGCAAGAATATTGGATGTGATCAACCAGATGCATGACCATGGCTGCCTCCTCCTCCTCCTCCTCCTCCTCCTCCTCCTCCTCCTCTTCCTCCTTCTTCTTCTCCCCCTGCTCCCCCCTCCTTCTTCACCTCCTTCTTCTCCTCCTCCCCCTCCTCCTTCTCCTTACTCTTCTTCCTCTCCCCCTCCTCCTCCTCTTCTTCCTTCCCCTCCTCCTCCTCCTTCTCCTCCTTCTTCTCCTCCTCCCCCTCCTCCTTCCCCTTCTTCCTTCCCCCTCCTCCTTCTCCTCCTCCTTCTCCTCCTTCTTCTCCTTCTTCTCCTCCTTCTCTTCCTCCTTTTCTTCCTCCTTCTCCTCCTCCTCTTCCTCTCCATCGTCCTCCACCTCCCACTCCTCCTCCTCCTCCTTTTTCTTCTCCTCCTCCTCCTCCTCCTCTTCCTTCTTCTTTTCTTCCTCCTTCTCTTTCTCCTCCTCACCTCCTCCTCCTCCTCCTCCCTCCCACCAAAGAATCACAAGACTCAACAGGTAGTTTATAGATAAGGGAACCTACTAAGATCTATAGTTAAAAACATCAGTATAGACCGTCACTATAACATACAAGGGACGTGAAAAGTAATTTGCAAGAAAGTGCACATTTCGGTGCTCCAGCACAACCATCAGCTGACAAGACCCCCTCCACACACAGATTTCCAGATCCCTGCTGGGGGTGGCGCGTGCCTTGCCCAGAACTTCGGCCATGCTTCTTGAACCATATGTGGGCTGCGTTCTCACTGAGGATGACATGGTCCCCAACGGATCAGCATGCAGACGGAGATACGGAATGTTCATGGTGTTAAAATTTCACGGCAGGAGAAAGACTGGGTGGCTGCTGGGGGAGAAAAATGGCTCCAAATGCTCTGGGGGGGAGGGGAGGGGGCAGTAATGAAAAGAAGGTTGTGTAGTAGAAGACCAGATCTTTTCTTACTTCCAGTCGATTGCAAGCCAATACTTTTATCAAAGGCAATAAAAATGAATGACTAGAAAAATAAAATGGGGGGAGAAGAGAAGCAAACACACGGCCCACGTTTTTATTATTAAGTTCAACCGACTTAAAGTTACTCAATGGGATTGCTATAAAGTGGGATTTTGAAGCTTATGCACGATTTCCATCCGCATCTTTTTTTGCAGACCGTTCGGGGACAGGCAGCGGTCCGTGGGCCACACTCTGGGGAGCCCTGGTCTGGGGATGCTGGCCGGGGGAGAGAAGCCAGGGGTGCTCGGGATAGGCCTCGGGGAGGGCATCCCTGAAGGGCGTAGAAGCAGCAGCAGGAGTTGGCCGGTGGGGACGGAAGAATAGCGTTTTAGCAGAAGGTACAGCCCGGACAAAGGCACCAAGTCGGAAGTCCATGGCCCCGATGGACAAAGACGGCTGGCGAGGTGTGGCCCTAGCAGAGGCAGTGGATGGTGAGGTGTGGCCCTAGCAGAGGGAGTGGATGGTGAGGTGTGGCCCTAGCAGAGGGAGGGGGCCGAGGGGGGAGAGGAGGCCAGGCAGGAACTGGGCCCAGAACCCTGTGGGTTCTGCTCCAACCAAGCGACCCTTAATGTTTTGGGGTCAGTGGCCATTTTGAGATTCTAACGGCATCCATGGACCCCCTTCCCCAAGATTGACCCATCTGGGGGGATCGTTTTGCCATCCATAGGTCCATCAGAGTCTCCAGATTCAGAACTGGGCGCAGACAGTTGAGTCGATCCCTCTGAACCCTCCCTCGGAGGCGAGCTCATTCCCTCCCAGCTGTGTGCTGACCGCAGCTCTGTCGGGCCTGCCCGACTCACACAGGACAGTCCCCATCCAGAGATTAGCCCGGGTTCCAGAGATCTGGGGGCAAAGTAAAGCCAAACCCTGCCCTTGGCAGAGCTCCATGCCAGAGGAGCAGAGGCTAAACCCAAGACACCCGGTGAGGACGAGGGCTTGGTGTTCTCCCGAAATGCTGGCGGCACCATCCCCCCGCCCCCGGGGCAGTCTGGCTCTCCTTCCCCCCACTGCCGCCCCCCCTGCCCCCCGTCAGGCCAACTCTGCCTTCAAATCCCTTTTACGCACTTCTTGTGAGCTTCCACCGGATGAGCCATGGTGGCGGAAGCCGCTCAGGACCGGACGTCATTAGGGTTTGGGGACTGGCACATGTTTAGTGGGCAATTTCATGAGTGTTTGTCCGAATTGCACAAAATGAACTAGCAAGTGGAAATGTACCCAGGGAGGCAGCTGGGATAATTGGCCTTCACAAACACACAAGAAGTACTCTTCTAAAAATACCGGGACACCGCTAGAGAGGCAGGCCAGGGACTCGACTCAGCAAGAGTCGAAAATTGCAAGGATGAAATGTTTGGATCTTCCAGTACCATCCAGAAGCCATGGAGGTTGGGAATGGGGACTCAGGGGAGAGGGGCCGTTTCGGATGTAAAGAAAGGAAGCAGAGAAGCTACGGGCCACACCGGCGGGTTCATAGCCCAAATTCCAGGTGTGAGTGCTGAGGCCGTGGGCCCAGCGGCAGGCCCTCCGGTTCATTTCTTTGCTCGACGGATACTCATTGAGCACCTACTGTGTGCCAGCCCCGTGCTGACCCTGGGAATGCAGCAGTGAACAAAACAGACACAGTCCCTGCCCTCGTGGAGCAGGCGATAAGTAAATACGTAACATGGAATAAGGGACAGAGGTTGGGGGTTGGGGGGAGAGACCGTTTGGAATAATGTAGGCAGGGAATGTTTGGGGGATAAAGAAGCATTTAAGTAACGGACCCGAATGAAGTAAAGGGACAAGTCATGTGGACTTCTAGGGGAAGAATACTCCAGGCAGAAGGGACGGCAAGTGCAAAGGCCCTGTGGTAAGAACGAACTTGGCCCAGTTGAGCGACGGCAGGGGGTCAGTGTGGCCGGAGTGGCATGAGCAAGGGCAAGAGTGACAGGAGATGGCAGAACCAAAGAGGAAGACCGTTACCCATTGTTTGGGTTTGCCGTGTGCGCTGAGCGAGGCGGGAGCCCCGCGGGGATTTTGAGCAGAGGAGTGATGTGTTTTGGTTTACGTTCCGCAGGATCCCTCATTGCTCTGTGGGGGTTCTGCTGCTGCTGGTGGGGCAAGAGCAGAAACGGGCTGGTTAGGCAGTTCAGTTAATATCACCAGGCAGCCTCGACTCAACTCGAAGACGATGGCAGGCTTTGGGGAAGAGAAACATTAGCCAGCGGCCAGTCTAAGATTTCGAGGGCTTGAAGTAAAACCCTCCAACGCCCTCTGTGGGGGTCCGGAAGGCATGTCAAGTGGGGGTCCTTCAAAGGATCTGGAGGTGTTTCGCCTAAAGACAGAAATAAAAAGGACGGGGACCTGAAGCCTTTCTTCAGAGACCCGAAGAGACGCTCTTACAAGGAGAACCCTTAGGGCTGTAGATGAGGAGGGGTCTCTGTCCAGCCACGCCCTCTCCCCATGGACAGGCTGCCTGGGTGATGTGAGGTCCCCTCACCGGAAGCGAGTGAGCCCTGAGCCCCCCCCTCCCTCCCCCCCCAGGATGCTATGGGTCCTGGGAGCCGCCCCAAACCAGAGTCACTGTGCATTAGTTCATTCACCACTGATACGTATAGCATGCGAATATTGAACCAGATCCGACCCCAGCCCTAGGAGAGGGGACACAGTGCTGGGGGGGGGTGCCAAGAGGAGCCCCCATGCAGGCGGAGGGGGAAGAGGGCACAGCACCGTTAGCCGTGCCGGTTGGATCTGTGGGTCTGTGCATTCGCGGGACCCGGCGTGAGGCGAGGACCTGGCACCTTGCTAGACACGGGGGTGGGGTGGGGTGCCACGTGAGGACGCCTAAGGCGCCAAGGTCAGGTGACAGACAGGCTCTCTGGGCGCGGGGACCCGCGGCCAGCGCATGTGGGGAGTTGCCGCACGGGCGCCCCTCACGGAGCTTTTGCGTTATTTTCGATGCTTAAAACACTGCGTCAAAACGGTATGTAGCTCGTATCTCGGCTCCTGGGTTGTGGCGGCACCCCCGAACTGCTGCGTACGGGAGTGCCTCAGTCGTCTCGCCCCGGGGGCAGCGCGGCTCAGCTCCAGGTCTGCAGCCAGCAGGGGCGACGTGGGAAGTTCGCCTCACGAAGCCGTAGGAAGAGGCCTTCGAAATCGTGGCCCATACACCCGACGCCTCGCCAAAGGGGCAGAGAGGCCGGACGGTTTGTCCCGAGGGCCGGGCTACCCCGATGCGTCTGGGGAGGGCCCCGCAGAACCCATCCGGAGCCAGGACCCCGTTCCTTTACGCAGCAGGGAGCGTCGAAGGGGACGGCGGCCGGGGAGACGAGTGCGGCTGTCGATCCGCGCCACCTCGTTATTTATTTAGGGAGATCGGCTGCTCTCTCTGCTAATCTTCATATGACACGCCTCATTGCCCGCTGAAGGCCTGGAGAGGTTTCTTGTAGCATTTGTTTGGCCGAATTTGTGTTTGAAGGCCCGTTTTCTGGTTGCTCATTAATCGCTCGCCTGGAAATGCCACAGAGGAAGCGAGCCGGCTTCGAGGCGAGCCAGCGGATGGCACGTCCAGGGCACAGTTGGCCTTGGCAGGTGGGGACCCAAGGAAGAAGCCTGGTTTTACTTTCCATTTGCAACCGCAGCAAGAATTGTGAGGGCGGCGGCCCTGGGCAAGGTGAGGACAAAGAAGGGGGAGCTTGTGTGTAGAGCCCAGACTCCGCTTAGAGGGGGCACCTGCCTCACGGTGGACCCCCCCCTTGAGAAGGCGCCTTCCTCTCCCCGCCAGGCGCATCCGCCCGGGTCCTACACCTGCCTCCCTCCATCCTAGCTCCCCTGAGGTTATGTCCTTAGGAGTGTCCCGTGCCATCCCACCCCTCCAGGGAGCTCCTCTTAACAGAGGACGGCTCCCTGGGGGATGTGAGGCCTGGGGCAGGGGTGGGGAGGCATTAGGGAGGGGGCTGTTTGGACAGGAGGGTCTTCCCTGTGCGCCCAGGCACCGCCCCTTCCCCCAGACCGCTGGGCTGGCCCGCCCCACCCCTTTGGTGGCTCCGTCTTCTTTGGCGCCTCCTCACGTCTTCTAGGCTATGGGATTGTTTGCAGACATCTTTGATTCTGGGCCATTCCCTCCGCACGCCTTCCCTGGAAGAATGTTCTGGGTACGGTCAGCAAGGAATAGGCCGAGGCAGCCAGGCTCAGTTGTCTTCAGGCCTCCATTACTCGGTGGCTATTTTTTTTAAGTTTATATATTTATTTTGAGAGAGAGAGAGAGAGAGAGAGCATGAGCAGGGGAGGGGCAGAGAGAGAGGGAGAGAGAATCCCCAGCAGGCTCCACGCTGTCAGCACAGAGCCCAGTGTGGGGCTCGAACCCACGAACCGTGGGATCATGACCTGAGCCAAAACCAAGAGTCAGACGCTCAACCGACTGAGCCACCCGGGCGCCCCACTCAGTGGGCATTTATAAACAAGTAGCATTGTTTCACTGAATCGTGTTTCCTCCCGCAAATGCTGTTTCCAGCAGGGCCTGTTTCTTGCCCAGAGCGGTAGCCCAGCGGCCATCCCCAGGGTTGGGGGTGAGGGGCAGCCTGCTGTCTTCCCTGAGGCTGCGGCTCCAGGGGTCTGGAGCTCACTGGCCAGCCTGGCTCTTTCTGGTGCCCAGTTTGGGCCACTCTCTGTGAGATGGGCCGAAAGTGGGCAGGCCCGGAGGGACACCACCAAAGGAGCCGCTGATGGAGACCGCTTTTCCCGCTTAGAGCCCCCTTGGGAGCCTGGGGCAGCAGGGTCAGGGGACGCCAGGACCATGCCCCGCACAGCCACCCTCCTGCCTTGCGAAGCCCCACCATTAAGCACAGAGAGGCTGGAAGACCAATCAGAGAGCGTGTTTCCTGACGCGGAGGTGTGCATGGACCAGCCAGAACTGAAATGTATTCAAGACGGCGCTCGAGCAATTTGGGGGATAGGAGTCCGACAGGCAATAATAACTAAAACAAGGATTCTTATCTTCCCCATGTTCTGGGGACCGCGTCACGGAGGGGAACGAGGACACCCAAATCGGGAGTGGCCAGCCACATTCTGCCACTCATTCGCTACGAAGCAGAAGTTACTTAACTTCTCAAAGCTTCGGGTTTTCATTATGAAATGAAAATTGTAATTGTGGGAATTAACCGAAATAACCTGTAAGGTGTCCAGTCCGGGGCCTTGCGCATTGGCGCTGGAATTACTACGTTTCGGGGGATCGTAACGTTCATAGAACACGGGCATCCCGATGTCACGTGTTGGCAGCGGGGGCCTCACAGATCACAGAGTCGACCTGAGGAGCCAGTTTTCTATTCAGAGGCCAGATTCCCTGAGAATCCTGAGCCCACCGGCGGCCAAGTGGAGGATGCCAAAGTCCGGCAGGCAGCCCCCATCCGGGGCCAGGGAAGCGTCTAGAGAAAGTGACCTGGAGATGGGACCCGAGGAGGAGGAGGAGGAGAGACGGAGGGTGAGTGAGGAGTGTTGTGGTCACGTGGCATCGCAGACGGCAGGGCCCATGGCAGGACTGACACAGTCGCCCTGTGGCTGGAGCAGGAGAGGGACGTGGGTAAGACGGGAGCAGACCCTCAGACGCCCACTCTTCTTCCCAGGCCTTGGGGGCCTTCTCCGCGGGGCCCTGTGGAGCCACAGACCAGACGGAAGACGGGGGTGCCCAGACACAATCCGCACGTTAAAAAGTGCGTCCTAGCAGAGGCGTTGGGTGACGGAGACACAGGGAGACCACTCCGGAGGCCCCCCTGTCCTCCCGGGAAGAGGGCGGATCAGGGAAGCCGCAGCAGGGATAGAAAGAAGCAGATGCTTTCCGAAGCCGTTTCAGAGGGAAGATCACTAAATCCTAGCGAGAGTTTGGCTTTGACATAAGGGAGAGGGAAGGGGGCGCCTGGGGGCTTCCGTCGATTAAGCATCTGACTCTTGATCTCAGCTCAGGTCCTGATCTCACAGTTCATGAGTTTGAACCCCGCGTTGGGAGGGAGTCTGTCTCTCCCTCTCTCTTGCCTCTCTCTCTCTCTCAAAATAAGTAGATAAAAAAAAACAAAGGAGAGGTAAGTTCCCAGGTTTCTTCTTTGGACAACTGGGTGAGTCCCTGGGTGCCATTCACTGAGATGGGATGAACGTGAGATGGGGGGGTACGTTTCTGAAATCCGCAGCCCCTCCAGGTGGAGGGATGAGTAGACCATTAGATTTATAGGCCAGAAGCTCAGCAGAGAAATTCAAGCTGGCGACTTGGCGTCAGCAGCGTGCAGACAGTCACCGACCACAGAGGGCTGGTGACGGGTTCCCGGGGGAGCCCCAGCACTAAAGTCCAGAGCCAGTGCCCGCCAGGGAAGAGCAGCCAACATGGCGGAAAGAACCAAGGGACCAAGGGGGAGTGGTCCCTGAGCAGTCGAGGAAGGGGAGTTCCAAGAAGCCAGCCACTTCCTAGAAGCTCTCCGCGCCCTTCTTGGCGAGGGCGCCCTTGCCTCCTGTCTGGATCACTGCTGGAGCCTCCCCCCTGGTCACCCTGCCTCTTCCCTGCCCCCACAGTGCACCCTAACACAGCAGTCAAAGTGATACTCTTAGGACTTAAGTCAGATCACAGCACTCCTCTGCTCCAAAACCTTCAATAGTTCCTCCATTTCACTGGAAGGAAAAGCTACAGTCCTTTCTGTCCCCTGCAGACCCTCCAGGGGCTGACCACCTCTCCCGCTATCTCCTGCCTTCTCTCCTCCAGCCCCACTGACCTCCTCGCTTTTCCTCGTGCTTCTGCCACAGGACCTTTGCTCTAGCGCATCCCAGCACTTCTGGAATGCTCTTCCCACAGAGCTTTCTCATCAGCTTTGTGTTACAGCCTCTCCCTTCCCCTGCCCATAACCCAGCCCTGCTGAGTCCCCAGCCCCCTTTGCTTCTTTTCTCCATAGACTTATTACGACCTTCCAGTGTGCTACATAATTTACTCACTTACGTCTTATATGTATGTATCATTTAGTGTCTATCTGCTCTTGCTGAAATATCAGCTCCGCGGGGCAGGGACCTGTCAGCCTTTTTCTCTGGTGCCCGACACATCGCAGTGCTCTGAAAGAATGAAATAGAGCTGAGCACCGCAGTCAGATAAGGGGTTAGGAGTGCCCTCAGATTCAGCGCAGGGCACCATCCGTCACACTAGGGAGAGTGGGTTCAGGGGTAAGACCAGGCTGCAGTGTGTTCAGGAGCGAGGTGACCGGGGAGTAAAGATGGCGAGTGTAGACCGCTCTGAAGTTTGACTGTATGGTTTTGGTATTGGATTTCCTTTGTATTGCCTTTAGGGAAATAGAGACTTGGGCACCGTTTGCACCCATCAGAAAGATCCAGCAGAGAGAGGAGACACAGCAGGTGTAAGGGACGGAGAAAACCAGCGGAATTAAGCCCCGCAGGAAGAACAGGGGGGAGACGCCAGTGTATAGGTGAAAGCGCCCCCCCCCCCCTCCCGGCCATAACGAGAGGAAGCGGGAAGTCAGGCAAGGCTGGAGGCGAACTGATTTGGTGACAGAGGGCGGGGCGGCTTCTACCTGGTGGCTTCTGTTTGCTGGGGAAACGCAGGCAGCGCCATCAGCTGAACGTGAGGGGTGTTTGGAGGTTGGAGAACCGCCAGGGAGGCTCAAAATTGCAGCAGCGGGAACCAAAGAGGGAGGCTCAGCTCCTCCGGCAGTATCCGGGGTCCCCTTGATGACGTCTTTATGGTGACAACCAGTGCGTGTATGATTTTCCCCCAAAAGTCGTTGATGGATGGGTCCAGAAAATGCAGACCGTTGGTCCACTCCAAGATTGTGGTTTTGCCAAGAGAATGCAAAAGAAGGGACACGGCACAGAGGTTACAGGAGATGACAGAGAGGGGCCTGTGAGCTGAGGGGGAACGGAAGGGCAAGGGACAGCCGATGGAGGAGACACGGCGTATGCAGACCGCCAGGGTTCAGACCGCAGCTCAGCTACCATGCAGCTTGGCGATTCGCACCTGGGTCTGAATTCATCAAGGCGACTGCACGATGACACGCAGAGGGGCCAATGCCATCAAGACAGAAGTCTACACTATCCATAGTTCCCCAGGAATGAGAGGCTTTCCACGCTGCACAGGGCCCCAGGGTGAAGCACCAGGTTTGGTCGGGAGGCCGAGAGAGGGGTGACTGGGTTTCCACAGGGGGCAAGGCAGGACACACGGCCGAGGATTGCCTAGTTTGAATGACTCGGGCCGGCCTTGGGGCAGAGGGGTTGTCCCTGGTTCCCCGATGGCTGACCCCCCGAGATTTAGGGCCGGGGGAACGCTGGCCTGGTGTAGGATTTAGACAAGAAGGTGGTTCAGTGTATGGGTTCTGGTTCTCAGGGAGGATGTAAACTATTTTGGCTGTCAGTTCGGCTCTGTGATGAATGAACACCAAATAGATACAGGATCTAAGAAAACACAGTAAGACACTGGGCGGCTCCGGGCAATTTGCTTACACTCTCTTGGCCTCAATTTCTTTGTTTCTAAAGTGAGGAGCATAATAGCACGTACCTCATGGTGTTATTATGTGATCGAGTTAGTAATGAGTTAGTAAATGCAACGCGCTTAAAACACAGTTAAGTGCGTGCTCATTATTACGGGCAGGAGGCGGCCTGAGGCCCTCTTTCTGAACCAGTTTAGCGGGAGAAAGTGAGTCAGAGAACTGGAAGAGGAGAAAAAAAAAGCCTGAGGTCAGAGTGGGTTGCTCCAAATGCGGCCAGGGTGTCGCTGTGCGAGCGGGGGCTTGCCGCGGAGCGGGGAGGTCGGTGGAGAGAAGGAGGCGGGGACGTTTCCCGGCGCTGGTTCAGTACACAGCTCACGAACTGGAGTCGCACGCAGTGTCCCCGCGCACAGCCGGCATTGTAGGCCATCTGCGCCATCTGCGAAATAATGGCACCAACGCCGAGTGTTAGAAAATGAAGACGGGGCTGTCCCTCCCTTGGAGGGTCCCTGGGCCTTGGGAGGCGAGTGGGATTTGGACGGGCGGAGAGCACAGGAGAGGAGGCTCTGCTGTGGGCACAGGGTGGGTAGTTGCTGAGGTTAGAACAGACGGGAGAACACGCAGTGAAGCCTAACGGGGATACTGGAGGGGGTGAGTCTGAACGTGCAGGCTCGGGCCACAGTAACAGGAAAATAATGAAACAGTCCTTTCAATCTTCTGGTTTGGGCACCTGCCTTCAATGTATAGTGAGGCCGCTAAGTCTGGATGCCAGGTTCTGAGGCCCATGATGCTGTGTGACGGAAGAATATTGCTTTTTTTTAAAAATTTTTTAACGTTTATTTATTTTTTTTAATGGAAGTAACTTTTTTTGGTGTTTTTTATTTTTCTATTTTTGAGAGACATAGAGTGAGCAAAGGAAGGGCAGAGAGAGAGGGAGATACAGAATCTGAAGCAGGCTCCAGGCTCCTAGCCGTCAGCACAGAGCCTGACGCGGGGCTTGAACTCACAGACCGTGAGATCATGACCTGAGCTGAAGTCGGCCGCTTAACCAACTGAGCCACCCAGGTGCCCCCATTTATTTATTTTTGAGAGACAGAGCACCAGTGGGGGAGGGGCAGAGAGAGGGAGACACAGAATCCGAAGCAGGCTCCACGCTGTCAGCACAGAGCCCGACGCAGGGCTCAAACTCACAAATCGTGAGATCATGACCTGAGCCGAAGTCGGATGCTTAAGCGACTGAGCCCCCCAGGCACCCCGAGAATATTGCTTTAAAAGGAGTCCACAGAAAAGCGGCTTGAGTAGGCCCAGGACAGTTTGCCCAGACAGTCCTGAGGACGAAGCCAGGCCTCCAAGACCACACTCCGGTCTCCATGCCCGCATCTGGGAGAAAGGCTCCCCTTCTCCCGGCTGAGCTGGGCTGGGCCCGCGGGTGTGTCGACTGTGTCTGTTCCACCAGCGGAGCCTCTGACGCGGAGTCATTGCACAGGGAAGTCCCCGGGGCCGGCTCGCTCGCTGCCGCAGGTGAAAGTGAACTCCCCGTTCCCTCTGCCACGGAGATGAATGACTCCGAGCAGCCCGGAAACGCGGAGACTCACCTACTGGAAGTGGCAAGCAAGAAACGCTTCAAGCTATTAAATGCTTTGTGGGCATGCACAAAACGCCAGGATCTATCGAAAAGCTAAGCGCAGCAAACTCTCTGGGGCTCAGAAAGCATTGCTCCTCGTTGCAACATGGAGCCCTCTCCTGTTTGCTTGATGCACTCGAGCCTCCAGGTAATCACATCAGAGGGGGACGCGCTCTGAGAAGGCGAAGACGGAGAAGGTGGCTGATTACAGGGAAGAACGCAGCCCTTTCCGTGAATATCTCTCCGGCGCCATTTGCTCTGAATAAGGGTAATCATTTCCCGCAATCTGGAAACCGTGTTATTTAGAAAATTAGGATAAGTGCAAAACAAAGCAAGAGCGGGGGAGAAAAAAAAAAAAAAACTTTCGTCTTCGAACACCGGAACGCTGGCAACAAGATAAATCAGGCGACATTCTCCCCCGCGAGATTTGCACGAACGTGATTTCTCGTGGGGGCCGTTCCACCGGCGATCGTTCATTTTCATATCAATCATTTAATCCGGTCCCTTGGCAGGAAGAGGAGATCAGACAACCCACACGGGCCTCGCACTGCCGATGAAAATCAGCCGCCTCTTAGGCTTGATTTTGCCTCTCGTGACACCTGTGTTTGTGGAGCGATGGCTCTTGATCTTCGCACTCGCGGTATCTCCGATTTTACAGCGGGCCGCAGCCTCGGAACTAGAGCGTCTAGCCTGGGGGCCACGCGTCTCCGAGGAGTCCTGTGATAAGGGGGGGGGGGTGGTCTGTAAACTTGGTCAGGAATATAAAATAGACGCTAATGCTCACTCATCCCCACCTGGCGTCGGTGCGCGCGTGCCACGGATCTACAGAGTGTCAGCCGTACCTGGGCCGTTGTCTCCAGCGCTAACCACAGCCCTGCGCGAATTGTATCCCAGTTCTTTGCAGACGTCTTGAAACACTTAGGCATCCTTCCGTCTGTGTACAAATTTATGACGGCCGTGAAACCCACACTAGGTCTTGTTACTTAATGTGTGAAAGAAGCACATGGGGGCGCCTGGGAGGGCTCGGTCGGTTAAGCATCCAACTCTTGTTGCAGCTCAGGTGGTGATCTCATGGGTCGTGGGTTCATGTCCTACGTCGGGCTCGGCACTCCCACGTGGAGGGCTCAGCATCTGTATTGTAGCGAGCTTACAGAATTGTCTTATCTGGAAGCTTCGTAGAGGTCTGAAAACATTTGTGCCACGGACACCTGTGCAGTCCGGTGGAGCATACAGAGCCCTTCTCAGAATACAGGTGCTCCAATAAAGCAAATGCACAGAATTACAAAGGAAACCAGTTCTCTCTCTGCCTCTCTCTCTTTCTTTCTCTGTCTCAAAATAAATAAATAAACTTGAAGAAGTACAAAAAAACCTCCCCAAATGAGGAGGATGCAGCCAGCTCATATCAGAGGTCTGTTATTTAGAAACCTCTGACTTAGGGGCGCCTGGGTGGCTTAGTCGGTTAAGCATCTGACTTTGGCTCAGGTCACGATCTTGCGGTTCATGGGTTCGAGCCCCACGTCGGGCTCTGTGCTGACAGCTCAGAGCCTGGAGCCTCCTTTAGATTCTGTGTCTCCCTCTCTCTCTCTCTCTCTCTCTGCCCTTCCCCTCACTTGTGCGTTCTTCCTCTCTCAAAAATAAATACATGAACACTAAAAAAGAAAAAGAATTCTCTTATTTAGATCACCTATATTCCAATAACCAGGACTCAGAATCTGGGTTTGGTGGCACTAATGAGAAGCTTGATCACAGGGAGGCAGGGTCTTTTCTTAACTTCCAGAAGTGTGTGCAGTGAGAAAACATATGGGGGTCAAATGGGCCCGGTTTGCATTTGGGCCCCCTCACCGGGGAAGGGTGTGCCTGGGGCATGGTCACCAGCCTCGCCTAGCCTCAGTTTCCTCATCCACAACGCAGGCTTGTCGTGAGAAAGGAGGAAAACAGCGGACGGGGAGCACTGTGCAGGGAGGCGGACGCGTCGGAAGTCAGCTGCCGTTGTCTCTGTTGAGGCCAGTGACGTCTCGTTTGTGAGCTAGCAGTTCTGAGGCTGCCTGGGGAGGCGGTGGTTGTGGAATAACAGCCAGACCTGCTTCCAAAGCTTGGTTGGTCGTTTCTGCTGGAGGCAACAGCGCTGCTCAGTTAGAGGGGCTACAGCCAGCACCGTCTGCCCCCTGCCCCTACAGGAGGGACGCTGAACGAATCCCTTCCTGAAGCGGGCCTCCAAGCGAATAACAGAAGGCACTGCAGTTTCCTGGGCAGCCGGATGCTTCACATCTTTCCAGATTAAGTGCTTTGAAGGAATGTTGTCTTTTACAGGCTTTCTTCTGGATTTTCCAGAACCTTCTATGGGCCCGTCTTAGGTGGGTTCCCCCAAGGCAGTACCCTGCCATAAATCCAGGGAAGATGTAGGAGGGATATTGTGTCAGCGTGCTCAGGCCACCATAACAAAGCACACAGCCAGGGCGGGCTGCACACCAGCGATTCGTCTCCCCACACAGCTGGAGGCTGGTGTTGGCAGAGTTGGATTCTTCTGACACGTCTCTCCTCGGCTCGTCTTTTCTCTGCGTCCCCATATGGTCTTCCCTCTGTGTGTGTCTGTGCCCCAGTCTCCTCTTTCTTAAAAAAGTTATTTTGAGAGAGAGAGTGCACGCAGAAAGGGCAGAGAGAGGGAGAGGGAGAGAGACAATCCCAAGCAGGCTCTGTGCTGAGCTCCATCTCATGACCGCAAGATCGTGACCTGAGCCGAAATCAGGAGTCGGACGCGTGACCGACTGAGCCATCCAGGGGCCCCTAGTCTCCTCTTCTTATAAGGGCACTAGTGTTGTCGGATTAGGGCCCCCTCTAGTGACCTCATTAAAAACGCTGTCTTCAAATATAGTCCCGTTCTGAGTTACTGGGGGTTCGTATGAATGCGAGGGTGGGGACAGAGTTCAGCCCCCGACAAGATTTCTTTCTCCTCCCTGAGCAGTCCCCAGAGGACCCAGGCGTGGCCAGAAAATACAGGAGCACGTGGTATCTGTCGGAAACGTCAGATACGAAGAACTTCAATCACGGGGTGGGTTGTGCTTCAGATTCTCCAAGACAAAAGCTGGGGCAGCCTCTGAAGACGCCCTGAGCTGATGGGTTTCTAGATTAATGCTTTTCAATGGCACCCTAAGAAATATCAAAACCCAGCCCCACACACCCCAGGATCTTTACAAAAAGGAAAAACAAGGGTGCATTCAAGATCATTCGATGTCTTCAGTGTCATCCCTGTGTTTTCTCAGAGCCAGAGAGTGGATAGACATATTTTAGCCAAGGCGGCTTTCTTTTTGAGCGAGCCTTCTGTGAATGGGTAGTGCGCTCACACGCTCGGCCCGACGGGCTCTGCGGGAGCCAGGCTGCCAGCGGCTTACGGCGGCAGAAGTCAGCAGGTAGGAGATGACATTTTAAAATCGTTCAAATAGACCCCGGGCCCGGCAGATATGCCGGACACAGTGTTAGGAGAGCAAGAACAAAGCAGCGCCAGAAAGAACTGTTTAAAAATTTAAAAGAATCTTTCCTTTTATCGGCTGCACTGCTGGCTATTATTCCCAGCGATTTCCAGAATGTGAAAGTGGCCCCCAAGCGGAACAGAGAACAGGATGGAAGAGGGCAAATTGGTGACATTTTCAATATCCATGTACAATGTCCAGCATCCGCGGAAGCCGAGGAATACATTGTTTTCTGGGAGAGAAACCGAAATAAAAGGATCAGATTGGAAGGACCCTTGGTGAGGCCACCTGCCTCAGAATGTCTGATCCATTCAAAGCGTGGGATTCCCGTATACATTTTAAAATCCTGCACACTTTCAAGTCCAGATAGGGGATAGGGAGTACCCAGGGGCGGGTAGCTCTGGCCACTGGCGCAAAGCAAAGCCCCAAGTCTCAGTGGCTTACCTGAGGTTTTCATAAAAGCCGATTGTGGGTGTGCGTGGTTGGCAGGTAGGCTTACGTGAGGTCATTCAGGGACCTCGGCTCCTTCTTCAGGTGACCTCAGTGGGTGACTTCCAAGGTCCCTGTGCAGCGGGAGAGAAGAAGTAGCAATTCTGGGTGGCTATGGGTGACGCGAGTCTCCAGGCTCACCCCTGCTGGTGAGAAGGAGTCTTGTAGGACACCTCGCTCCGGGGGAGTCTGGACACATGACGCCCAGGAGACAGAGGTCCCATGCTGCTTGGTCTCCGAGAGTGGGCAGGCATCAGCAAAGACGCTGGTAGAGGTTGGCCCGGGTCTTTCTCGGGGGTGATGTCATGTTTGGGTTAGGTTTGTCAGAGGATGCTTATGGGCCCAAAGAGAGCATGGCGTGACTCCCTGGTCCTTCTAGGAACCAGAATAGAAGTTGGGATTCAGTAGAAGGACCAGGCTCCATCATTGTCTCCGTATACGAGAGTCCCCTCCCGTTGTTAGGATTCTTTCCTGCTCAAAATCCTCATGTTTGCACAGAAAAGCTGACAAGATTGTGAAACTCCTGGTGTTGTAACTCACCAAGCTGCAAGCCACCAAGCTACAGACCCAGAGTCACTTAGGACAGTCCCCTTCTGGTTCTGAGTTTCATTTCGTGCCTAGACCCAAGTGACCAGACCTGTTTGTCTTTCCTCGGCTCTCAATCACCTAACGTCCCATGAGCACCGAATGCCATGAAGGCGTGTAGTTTCTGGCCTTCAGACCCTACTCTGCTGGCAGCTTCCTCGTCCCTCAGGCCACACACCCAGGTCCCCAGTGACTCCTGGGTCAGGCATTTTGTCCGAGTCACTGGGTCCCAACGCTCCCTCTTTCCCTGACTTCCAGCTCCTCAGAAACCTCACATTTCCCTGACAGCTGAGGCTTGTAACCCAATTATTAGTCCAACATTTGAGGGGCACTGGGTTGCTCAGTCAGTTAAGTGTCCGACTTCAGCTCAGGTCATGATCTTGCAGTTTGTGAGCTCAAGCCCCCCATCGGGCTCTCTGCTCTCAGCAAGGAGCCCACTTCCAGTCCCCTGTCCCTCTCTCTTTATGCCTCTCCCCCACTTGTGCACACTCTTTCTCTCTCTCTCTCTCTCTCTGCCCCTTCTCTGCTTGTGCGCGCACACATGCACATACACACTCTGTCTCTCAAAAATAAATTAAAACGTTAAAAAAATTTAAAAACTATTTGTCGCTCTTAGCAGTTTATGCAAAAAGAAAAAGACTGGTGGGGAGTCGTTGGAAGGGCTCTGGCGAGCCTCCAGCCCTGGAGGAAGCAGTAGGTGACCCAGCTCAGGAAGGCGGGACCGGGGCTGCTCCCTGCACACCGGCAACCTCAGCCCCGAACCTTCTCGCTAACTGATCGGCTGCCTGCCAGGGACTCAGTGTCTTTCTATCTTCCCAGTGGGAGGTGGGATCCTCTTCTCTTTAAATTTAACTTCCAGTTCTCTCTCTCTCTCTTTTTCTTTCCCGGGCCCGGGAACTTGAGTGTGTACTCCCCAGTTCACAGGGGAAGGAAGTCGTTTCCGTTCCTCATTTCGGCCGTAGGGGAGGCAGAGGGAGGGATAGAGACCTTCCCACGCCCGGACTGTGCTTCTTCATGATCCCCTACTGGGAGAGCCAGTGTCCTTGGTGATGCCATCGCTCCAGGAACGTCCGAAGCTGCCGTTTGTAGATGGTGACAGGGCTGGGGAGACAGGTTGCAGTTCCAGCACGCCCCGTTCATCCCACTCTTAGGGGAACTGGAGAAGAAAGAGCAAGAGTGACAACTTCTCTTGGTCCCTATTGCCGGCAGGCTGGCTTCCCACCAGGCCCCGGAACACCGCAGCGTCTCACCGCCCCCGCCCCCAGCACTGCCCTGCCTGCACCTCCCAGGAGGTGTCTGTGGTCACAGTCTCGGGAGGACCAACCTCAGGTCATCGTGGACTTGCGGGTGGTGCTTGGGAGCCGTCTGGGTTTCTCCTGAGTGGCTGTCCTGACTCTCTGAGCCTCCGGGAACGCCCCACAGCCCTTCACAGCAGGTGCTCCCTAGGGAATGCTCAGGCCTGGCCGCCTGGGGGAGGGCTGGGGGGGCTGAGGGTCTGTCCAGCCCGGCAGGGCGGGGCTAGCCCCAGGAAAGCCCACACCCCTTGGGCAAAAACCAAATGGGCACAAAGGGATTTACGGTGCCCCAGTGGTGAGACCTGCATCCCCTGCCCCGGCCTCAGTGACCCTTGCTCTCGATCATGAGGTCGTTATCCCCCCCTGCCCCTCCCACGCATGCCACACGCCTTACTGGCTGCGTTATAGTGAATGGAAGGTCCTTATATGACAGCTAATGCGGAGACGAGCTGCTTCGTCTGCTGGGGCCGTGGCAGGTTGGTCCATCCTGGCCTCTCCCCGCCCCCACCCCCAAAGTGCAGGCCGTCCCTTTATGCAGATTTCTGAGAGCACTCACTGGCAAGGCCTGTCATGTACCCCAGACTAGGTTGGTTTCAGTCACGGAGCCCTAGAAACGGCAATGACCCCCTGTGAGGACCTTTCGAACCGGGGTGACGGGATACTCCGGTCTCCTTCCAGATCACTGTACTTGATCTCAAGACTCCAGCGCTTTGGTGTTAAAGACACCGAATTAAATATAATTCCCTTTCTTCCTGTGGTGAAACATAGTTTATCTCTAATCGCAGCCTAGCAGCTCCTTTTTTATCCTAAGTGAAATTGCAGGCTAAGTGATAGTAGAACATAGACGCATGGTGGCGAGGGTTGGCGGCGGAGGGGGCGGGGGACGAACGCCGTGTTAGCACCCACCCCCCTTCTGGCTGCTTCCACACCAAGGTTCTGAAGCAGTCCTCAACACATTCCTGAAATTCTAATTTTAGGCTCTCAGAAAAGAGCAGAGATTGTGTGTGAGATGTACGTCTAAATTATCTATAGATCTGGCAGCCTTGAGCTCGGAGCCCTGGTCTTAAGACACATGTAGATGGGATTGAATTGAATGACCAAAGAAGGTAAGTTATTACAAGTTGAGAGCATCGGGCTGGAAACGCAGAGCGACAAACGCTTAATACCGAGTAACCTGGAGCTTCTTACAAAAGGAGGGACTGTCGAGGGAAAGGAGGCTGTGACCAGCGGAAGGACAGAAACACGAGTGAGGGAAGACCCACCTAGGGAGGTCCCTGGTGGTAGGGAAGGCACAGGGCAGGGGCAGCGTGATCTAAAAGTGCATGATTGAGGCTGTTTTGGCTTTTTTCCTAACACGGACCAACGTCCTCTCCAATAGTAACATGCTACCAGGCTGGGTAGCAACGCTGGGCTACGTTTTAACTGGTGAGAGCATAGACCTGATGTTATTTCCTCCCCCCCCCCCATATTATTCTTTCAAACACAAAAGCAGCAACCACACAAATTAAGAGAAAAGGAAAAAGGCCCTCCCAACATACCTTCCGCGCCCGATAAATCAAGCTGCTCTCAAAATGTATGCGTTTCACCTCGTCTGACGCACGTGTCACTTTACCAAGCTTCATTTTAATTCCTCATCGTGTATTAAGAGAAATGACTCGCGTCCCCCGGCAGTGGAATCCAGGTATTTAGAGGTTCTTGCCACTGCGGTGCTTCCATTGAGATATGTCTCCGGGTCCATATTTGTGAATCCTATTTCTGAGAAATGGCAATAAATAAAGTAGAAGATTGAAATTGAATTTTTGTTAAAGGACTTTAGGAGGAAAGCCATTATGCATCCGCCCGATTTAGTGCGATAGAACAGACATTTCAACCATGAAAAGCCAGCTCGCCGTCTCCAGGATGCCAGAGGGGCCGCCTCTGGGGTTTTGAAGACGGTCAGCCTGTGCCTTTGGGAAGTGGGTTACCAGGTAGTTCCAAAAAGAATTGGTAGGATGGAAATCACAAGCGGAATGTTCTCTTAGCTAGAAATCTATGTTATTTTGAACAGATTTTCCCAGCAGACAAAAGGCTAAAATTGCCGGCATTTGGATTACCGAATGGGGTTATTTGCATAATTTCTGTGTTGAACGTTCCTTCAGTGTTGCTTTTAACGATGTAAATGGGCTTAATGGCTTCCAAAGTGACTTCAGTGTGATACCAGGAAGGATGTGTGTCCACGGGAAGGAGACATCTCTGGAACACCAGCTTCAGAGAGGTAGGGCTTCGCTCCCAAGGGGAGTGGGATGGGAGAAGCCCCCAGTACAGGGCTTCCAGGTTCTGCGGGGTCAAATACGTAGGTCCGGCCATGAGAGGAGTCCAAGCTGATGAAGGCCTTGAAGCTGAAGGTCAGTTAAGTCCACCTCTCCTCGGGGGATGGCCGTAGGGGCTGCAGGGGCTCGTGTGGCCCCAGAACACTTTATAATTCAGAATCTCAAGGTGTTTCTTGAATTCTAGTCTCTGTGACTCCCCCTCCTGCCACCTTTTTTTTAAAAGAGTGAGATTTTTTTTTCCTTTTATATTCCAAATCTATATGACAAGATATAGAGAAAATTATGTTTTCTTCTCTCCTAAGAGATGTCAGTGATGCCCTCCGTTAGTTTAGGCGTCTGTGCCTTTAGCTGGGGAGAAAGCTTGCTGAAGACAGAATGGAGGCCTTCACAAGGAAATTTTATTTCCTGCACCCCTTCCTGGCTGGCTGCCCTGTCAACTCCCTTGAGATTCTCCCATTGGAATCCAGATACTTTCATTCTATTCTAGAAAAAAAGCCAAATGTAACTTGTGAGAAGCAGCATCTTGTAAGACATCAGAGAAGGACTTTGCGTGACTGGGGGCTGCGAAACTGCCTTGGTTGGCTTGCCTCTTTGGCTGACAGAATGTCCAATGGACAGCACTGGACACCCATGGTTGCCCTTGGAGCAGGCACAGACTCTGGGGATGAGGGTGGTGTAGAGGAGGAAAAAAAATCTTCCCTTCAACTCTTTTAGGTTCTTAGCCAGGGCCCTGTAAGAAAAGACAGATTAGCAGAAGAAAAGCAAACAGATTTTTATTAACATGTATATCTCACATATACCCGGGAGAAACTCAGGGATGGGAAAACTTCAAGAGGTGGCTTGAACTTGAGCTTGAGGGGCGCCTGGGTGACTCAGTTGGTTAAGTGTCCGACTTCAACTCAGGTCACGATCTCACAGTTCATGAGTTCGAGCCCTGCATCGGACTCTGTGCTGATGGCTCAGAGCCTGGAGCCTGCTTCGGATTCTGTGTCTCCCTCTCCCTTGCCCCTCCCCTGCTTGTGCTCTGTCTCTCTCTGTATCTCAAAAACAAATAAATGTTAAAAAAAAATTTAAAGTAAAGACTTGGGCTTGAGTACTATCTTCAGCTAAAACAAAGGAAGAGGGGACCAGTTTTGGGAAGGGGACCAGGAAAAGTACTGTAAACAAGGATAAGTTTTATTATGCCGAGTGAAGTCAGTGCTTTCTCCGTGGATAAGTCTCTTACGATTTGGAGTCATCCACCTCTTCCTGATACAGACAAGGCACCCTTGCAATTTATAAATATAATTTTCCCTTACAAAAGAGGAACTTCTGCTCTGTTTTCAGAGCTTCTCTGTCTGCTGTTTCTCAAAATAATCAGCACAAAATTATCTTTATGACAAAGAGGCATATTTCAGGGTGGCATATTCTGGTCTCCTACAGTGGCTAATGCCTGGGGCCTGAGCAAGGAGAGAAGGATCGGGATGCCAAGAGGCGCATTCTGAGGAGGAGTGTTGTCAAGGGCCCTGAAGGGCAGAATCACACACACACACACACACACACACACACACACACACACACACACTTTAGACACAGACTTGGACATTTTGGGGGAGACCGTTAGGCTGGGCAGACCAGCACAGCTCATCAGCTTGCCAGTCCTGCCCATGTATTCAGTGCTCATTCAGGAAGACACCTTCTAGAAACTCAATCTGGCCCATTCTCTTCTTAGTCGGTGCTGGGAGTGTACAGAGACTATGGGGTCAGAAATCTAACCTTGGAGTAATGACAATAATGATGGCCCACATAATGCGTATTTGAGAACTTTCTCGGAGCCAAGCACTGCTCTAAGCACTTGACAACATAGCGCATCTCATTTAAACATCACCACGATCCAGGGAGGTAAGGACTGTTATCCTTCACTGTACAGGGGAGGACACTGGGACAAGTAGCCCAAGGTCAACTAACAAGCATGGAAGCATGCAGTCTGAAGCCTGGGTCCAAGCCTAGAAGCTACATCATTGATCTCCCTTTGAAGAGCCGGACGGCTCTGTGGTGTCCCTACATTTTTATATCCACAACCTCAAGTGGGCTCTCATTATAGCTCCGTGGTATGGCACGTGGGTAGTACAGCTCCATCATAGAGGTGAGGACGCCTTAAGCCTGGGAGGAAAGAGGAAGATGACTTGTTTAACATCGCATGGCTAGTCTCTGGAGGAGGCAGAACAAGAATACTGGCCCCTTTCTGTACCTCCTGGCCGTCTCCATGCCAGCCCTGCACACGGCCCGGGGAAGGACAGATTTGAGAGGCCTTGAACACTAAAGCATTTGGATGATGGAAAGCAAGGCGAGGGAGTGAAATGACACTGGGAGCCAACCTCATTTTCTCCATGCAGCCTCTACTAATAATGAAAAGACAAACGACCCAATTAAAAATTGGGCAAAGGATCCGAATGGACATCTCTCCAAAGAAGATAGACGCAGGGACGATGAGTCCATGAAAAGACGCTCAATGTCATTAGCCATCAGGGAAATGCAAATCACGATCGCAACAAGATGCTACCTCACACCCCCCAGAATGGCTGTAATCGGAAAGATGGACGATCACAAGGGCTAGTGAGGACGTGGGGAATTTACACTGCTGGTGGGAATGTAAAATGGTACAGCCACTTTGGACAAGATCAGCAGCTCCAGGAGAGATTAAACACAGAGTTACCCTACAACTCTGCAATTCCACTCCTAGGTATATACCCAAGAGAAATGAAAATGTGTCCCCGTCTATATAAAAACCTGCCAATGTCAGATGCTCCACGGACCGAGCCACCCAGGGGCCCTCACTTGGCCGCAGTTGAGATCTGAGCTCCGGGAGCGTCAGTCTTACACCCTGTGCCGATCCAAGAAAATGCCCTTCGAGAAATGTGTTCAGTAAGGGGCATGGGGGTGTTGACTAGTTCGTAAGGAGAAAAAACAGCTTCAGCGCATGCCTCGAGGCCGCCTATGATAGAGGGTGCACAGGGGAAACCCAAGGCAGCCTAGAGATTGGATTCAGAGATAAACCAGTGATCTAGGTAACATGCTTGAATTCGTTAGTAGGGGGATTCCTGGTCTCAATGAGGTCACTCCTGAAGAAAGTCAACACTGGCGTGGCCAGCGTAAGGAAGCCGGTGCCCCCCACTAGTGATGACCCTGGCCCTGCAGCCTGGACCTATGGTCTGTGGCGTCGGGAATCATAGCCTCTGAACACCAGAGCCAAAAGGAGGCTCAGAAATAGCCTCCCCCCTCATTTATAGCTGAGGAAACTGGGGTGTGGGGTGGGGTGGAATGAGTGTGCCCAAATTCTGGGAGAAATGGAGCCCGGGGTCTTTCTTTAGCAGACGCCTCCTCAGTATTTCTCAGCTTGTGCCAGAGGATGCTGCCAAGCTGTGTCCAGGCTGGACTGGGCCAGTCGGTGGTGACCACTGCAGGGTAGAGTTGCATTATGAGCCAGGGTGCCAAGGAACTGCAGTCCCAGAAGCACGAGGCGGGTTTTGGGTTTGTGGGCAGAGAAGTTGGGGAGACTCAGATCCTCCTGTAATAAAGGCCCTCGGGCAACCCAATTTTCCTTTCCATGCCTGTCATGTTGTATCTCGAGACTATTTCTACTTTTTCCCGTCATTTCCTCCCTCCCTGCCTCCCTCCCTCTCATGCCCTCTCTCTAGACCCATTCCACATATGCGCCCTCCATCCCCACTGCATAAGGACTTTATTCTCAGAGCTGTGAGAGCCCACGAAGCATTCAGGGGAATGACATGATCAGATCACAGCACCCTGGCCATCCCGTGGTCCAAGTGGTGGCAGCTCGAAGTGGTGGCAGAGGAGCTGGTGGTCTGGCGGTCATGGTGGGTGTTTGGGGAAGTGGCTACAGTGGAGCCATAGTTAAGAGGCATCATCTGCAGGACTTGCTGATGGATTGACCAGTGTCTGGGGAGGAGAGTGCTGAGGATGGCACCTGAATTTCTTTCTGGATCCTGCAGCTTCCTCTCCAATCGTAATGACTAGGGTGTGGGGAAGGAACCTGTAACACCCTCCAGGGCTCTTTCCAGAGACAGCTGCCCCCAGATGGTGCCTGGAGCATCTGGGAAAAAGTAGCTTTCATGTTACCATGCCGCTCACTGTTCATACTCCAGTGACACAGTTGAAAATTCTCACTAGATTACTTTGGCTCCAAACCTACTTGTTCCTGAACAATACTCTCGGCTGCTTATGAGCAACACCTAGCCTCTAAAAATGGTGGAATAGGACTAGACCTTGAATACTTGAATTCTTCCAAAGCTGGATAATAGCCAAAGCCACACAAGATAGTCCACTGGGGTCCAAGAGGAATATATTAGCACTTCCATTGCTGTATAATTTTAAATGTCTCTGTCCATAAATGTATCGTGTGTATATTAGTAAAATATATTAGTACAATAGCATGCGCATGCAATTTTAAAAGGATAAACTCAACATATTGGACAATGGTCTTCAACTGTTTTTTTTTTCCAGGTGAGAATATATATCAAAAATATATTTAGAGGACACTGCCTACAATAGGTGATATAAATGAATGAGCCACATTGCCTAACCTCCTGACTTCTGCCCTGTTTCCTGGCCTCCTCCACTGCCCCTCACCTCCACCAAGGTGGTGACTTTAGGATCCTCGACTTTCCTCCCTTACCATCCAGGCTCCTTGGTGATGGAAGCACCAGGGAGAGCATGGCTGGGCAGTACCTGGAACATTAGATCCCCGCACCTCTTCCCAACTTCCCCGGAACCATCGCTCAGTGGTCTGAGCTTTGGCCAGGCACATCCTAACTTGTCTTTGCCTCAGTCATAAAACCACAGCCTCAGAAAAAGATATTACGTGAATGTAGGCCAGTGGGAACATCATAATCACATGGGGGACTTTTTAAAACACCCAATAGTATCTCAGCTTCTCCTCAGAGAATGTGATTCATCGGTCTGTGGTGGGATCCAGGCATTTGTTATGGTAAGGCATATCTTGGTGATTCGGAGGCACAGCCAGGTTTGGGAACCAGAAATCTAAGCCAGCTTCTTGTCCTGCCCTTGAAGGGAAGACGGGGGACTCTGAGAAGTACAGAGGGCATTCAGGGAGACCACCAGACAGGCTGAGATCCAGGCATAATTCTAGAAATACCAACTTTTGCCTAGTCTGATGACATACTTTTCTATAATCTTTAAGACGCTAATGAGTTAGTGAAATACTTATTAAACAGTATGAGCTGAATGAATGAAATGCATCAAAAGATGAATTAAGCCAGCACACCCTTGAAGACTCTCTCTCTGGAGCAATGGTGGAGAAATCAGAAATCAATTGCACCCTTTGACATCCATCTTCCATATTGTCTTCATCTTCCAGGGTATCAACTGTCCAGAGCAGAAAGGACGTGTCGTGCCTAAGACTCTTGTGATGCTCTTTTTCTTCCAGAGTCCTGGGTCGCCTTGGACAGGCTATCTGGCCCAGGGCATGATGCTACCATCCTATGTCCAGCTAGACAACAAAAAACCCTAGGAGTCATTCTTGATCCTTCTTTGTCCGCCATATCCAACTCATTGCTCAAGATTCTGCCTATTAAAAAGCCTCAAATCCATCAGCATGTCTATTTCTATTCCATTATCCTAGCCAAAGCTACCAGCATTTCTCCTGACAATGATATTAAGACCCTCCTGCTTCCTTTGTCTCCCCTCACCTTGCTGCAAATCTGTTTCCCACACTTCAGCCAGAGTTCACTTTTTCAAATTCATATCTTTCAGTGGCTTCTCATTTAGAACAAAGATAAGTTTCCTTCATGTGGCCTACAGGCCCTGCTGGTGCAAACCCTGCCTACCCACCCAGCTGTATTTCATGCTATTCTCCTCCCTTCCACCCTTGCTCTGAGATACAACCACATAGCTGTTCTTTCAGTTCCTTGAACATTCCATTATGTCAGTTGTTTGTGTAAGCCCAAATTTAGTGGCTTAAAAGAACAATTGATTTGCTCATGATCCTGGAGTCTGGCAGTCTAGGCTGGGGTCAGCTAGCTGATTCCTGTGCCCCTCATAGCATTGGTGGGCTCGTTCATGCATGGGTGGTCATTCAGTGGATTGGCTGGAGGAGTCTAGTCCAGCTCAAGCCCAAGGCATGTGAGTGAGGCCCAGGATGGACCCCTTTCATGCTTCTTCACAGCATGGTGGACTCAGGATCCCAAGAGGGGGACAATAAAAATTGCAAACCCTCCCAAGGCCTGGCCTTGGAAAGTGCCAAACACCTCTTCTCCCACATTCTACCCATCAGTGCAAGTCTGAAGACTAGTCCAGATACAAGAGGAAGGAAAGTAGATACAATTCTTTGATGGGAGGAACAAAAAAGCCACATTGCAAAGGAGCGTGGGAGAGATTGTCGCAGCCATCTTGAACACAGCCTACCACCCTTGGCTTTCTCCCACGCAAGGCCACTGCACCTGTGCTGGCTGCCCCTGTGCTTGGGCTCTTGTCCACTTAGCCCACTTCTTTAGCCAAGTTAGCTCAGCCTAGGCTTTCTGATTTTGTCTTACCTGCCCCACATCAGGGATGCTTTCTCTAAGCCTAAGGGCCACATCCCTTCGTTGGATGCTAGTTTTTCTAGCACTGTGTTGCTAGATGTGCTTCTGAGAGTGCACGTATGCCTGTGATTATTTAATTAATGTGTTTCCCTTGCAAGATCGTCAACTTCGTGAGAGCAAGAACTTGTCTGTTGACACTCTTCATGTCATTCCCACGCTGGAAAGTAGGCTCTGAGTGGAATTTTCTGGATGAATCATTATAAATTAATTAATACCTATTATTGGAGTCATCACATCTCCTGATGGCCACCTCCCACTTTCCAGGCAGAGGGTCACCAGCCAGCCTTGCAATGGCTTCCCCCTCACCAGGACTGGTCCCAGACTGTGCTGTCTTCCTGGCCCATTTCAGCCCATCTGGAGGGCCTACCCCCTCCCCTGGGGAGGACTGCGGACCTGGAGTGCTATTCCAGGATGGTCATTTCCTCTCTTCTTCCTCCCTGGCATTGCTGATGTGCCAATCAGTCTTTCATCACCACCTACTTATTCATTTCCCTTTGGTGTAATTTCTTCCAGTCTCTGTAGAACTTCACCATTTGGGCTGATAAACAGTAATGGAAGGAAGGATAACTTCCTTGGGAACAGCTGTACTTGGGACGCATGTGGCTAGTGCTTATATCTGGCGGAAGGATAAATCGATCACTCCTTTACAGAGCTACCCTTTTGCTTTCATACCTCTCAGGTAGAGTAGGAAGCTGCATGAATACCAGTCCCCTGGGTCAGCCTCAGCAGCTGCCTTCGCCAACCTGTTGATTTGTTTCTAAGGTATTCAGTCTACTCTCTTGAATGGCTCCACTTCTACCATCTACATTCAGTCATTTGACCATGGACAGACTTCACATCAAGTTATCAACACTTAGAGCCAGCTCATGAGCTCTGCCGTGACCACTCCTGCCAACTCGGCGAAGAGCCTCCCAAGAGTTGAGAATCACTTGACCCATTGGCTCCTTCAGTTCCCCTTGCATTGCACTGCCAGATGGCGTCATGCAGCAGGAAGCTAACCTTGGTGCCCCTAACAATGACACCCCTAACTTTGAGGGTATCGTTGGTGCCACTTCAGATGCACTGAGCTTCCTCAGGCCATGGATGCACACCCTGTTTCCCTCACTCACCCCGCCTACAAAGGCACTGGCCAGGCATCCTGGGTGAGGTGCAAGCTGTGGCCGAGGAAATTCTAGAGGACCCATGACCGCAGGTCTGCTCCCCCTGGATAGGAGGGGTCAGAGCTGCGGTGCCCACCAAGTAAGGGCTGGCCTGTTGGTGTGGCCTGGGGTTAGGTTGTGGCTCTGGCTCCCCCACTTACTGACTATGGATTGTAAACAACTTAATCAACCTCTTGGGCCCTCAGTTTCCTCATCTGTGAGGATTTCATGAGATACTTGGTGTTGGTGTTTGTTTGTAAGAATTTGGCTGATCCTAGGTTCTGGAGCAGGCCAAGTGAAGACACTCGTCTCTGTGAGTGGAGGGTCTGCAGAAGTGGAGGATGGGGGAAGGATAAAGCAGAGGGGAGCTCCCAGGAGCTGCTCCAGGGCTAGGGTTGTCCCTCAAGGCCCAAGGGACTGGGCTCAGTTTGCCTCCCACACCTACTGGATGTATGTGTGTCTTTCTTCTTTTTCTTTTCTGTTTTTTCTCTCTCTTCCTCCCTCCCTTCCTCCCCCCTTCCTTCAATTCCTCCTTCCCTCCTTCTTTCCTTCCCTCTCTTCCTTCCTTCCTTCCTTCCTTCTTTCCTTCTTCCTCCCTCCCTTCCTTCCTTCCTCTCTCTTTCTGTCTCTCTGATGTCTTTCCATTCATTCGCTGAATCTTGAAACTGGCCAATGCCACATACCTGTGAAACTCTATCTTTCCATATTGCCCACCTCAGAAATTCAACTACCTTGTTTTACCTGGTAAGGTCTCTTGCCCCTACTCACCATAGGCATTGGCTATATTTGCCTCCCTGACTTGACTTCCTTCCACTGTCAGCAGCTGCCATGACAACCCAGGAGGACTCTAATTGTCAGGTCCCCAAATCAAACTACTTTGGACCAGTCACTGTCTACCAAACTCTTAGCTTAGAGTCTCCTCCTTGAAGGTGAGGATTCATGGTTATGAGAAGAATTTTCCATCTTTATCATTTCCCTGTGGTGCAGCCAGAGTTGGGAACTAGAAACAGAAGATCACACACGCATGGATTTTGCCACCAAATTCAATCAACAAAAAGCCAGGGATGGTGTGCAAACTTTGCAAGAGGGTCCCAGTATCCTCGAGAAGGGGATCTGGGAGACTAACAGTAGAGTGGCTTGAAATATCCCAGGTTGGGACGAGCGTACGTTGTGCCGACTGGGTCATCTCACCAACACGCTCTCATTTATGGAGAGTGTACAGGATCCTCTTGTCAGGACAATCGTACCTGAAGCCTCTCTGTGTCTTCTCTCCCCACCACTACCAGGAAGTCTATTTCCACAAATTAGTCCTTCTTGACAATCAGGAATGCTTTGTTTTTGCCTGCTCGGAACTGAGCGAAGTTGGATAGTTCAGCTTTTCCATGCAACCAGGGCCTTTCGAGCCTGGACACCTGCCATTCCCATGCAGAGAATAGCAAGGGTCACTTCCTTGGGCTTTTGCATCCGTCAAAGGCAACTACCATATCAGCCTTCCACCTGCATATTCCAATTCCAGCAATACCACGTGATGCCAGCCCATGACAACACTGGGGCAGATCCTTCCAGAAGGCTGGGCATCTGTGCTCTTAGGACCCCAGCATAGAGCGTATTAACAATGCATAAGCAGCCTGTTGTACACTTGGTGCTGGTATGAATAAAGATGATTTGTTTTTCAGGTTGAATTTTCGGTTCTAGGTCTGCCAGGCCCAGCTTCAGCCAGGTGGGAAAGAAACCCTCCATGGGCGCCAGCACTACTAAGAACTTAAGAAAACCCGTGTGTCCCCAAGAGCCACCTTGGGCTTATGGGCCTTAGTTACCCAGAGCTCCATTTTAATATCCTAAACTATTTCATCTATAAAATTCTCCCAAGCCTTCTTTTACTCCCGTTTTAGTTAGGTTAGGTTAGTCTCCACTGCAGGAAGAGACCAACCCTAAAATGTGTTTCTCACCCATGCCGCGTCCCCTGACCTTCACCTTTGGGCCTTGGGGAGAGGCAGTGGCCTCTAGGGATTTCTCTGCCAGGCTGATAAAGCCCTCCTCCTCCAGGTGTGGCTCTGCGGAGGCAGCATGGAGGTCCTGCCTTGCTCACGAGTGGCCCACATCGAGCGGAAGAAGAAGCCCTACAACAGCAACATCGGCTTCTACACCAAGAGGAATGCTCTCCGGGTTGCTGAGGTCTGGATGGATGACTACAAGTCTCACGTGTACATCGCGTGGAACCTGCCACTGGAGGTAGGGCCCCAGCAGCCCTTCCCCGACAGCCCAGACCAGTGATCCTGTTGGACGGGTCACCGATGGTGTCTCCTCAGAAAGACGCTTACGCTTGCAAAATTATAAGAGCACTTTGAAGGGGGTTCACAGATCTCCAGGTGTTAGAAACCCTGCTTTGCATGGGGCCTGGCGCGATGGAAATCTCGAAGTCCAGTCACCAAGAGTAGAAGGGTCGTATTGAATTAATCCCAGCCATGTTATAGTCATCCGGATGCCCTGCTCTTGAACATACATTGTGTTCTGGAAGCTTCTTCACTGAAGAGTCTGGTACCAGACTCCATCGTTGGCACTTACTTTGTGCCCTCCCACAGAGCTGCAGCTGCCCCGTGACATATGCCCCTAACTAGTTTACTTGGCTCTTCAGGTCTCCTCCATATTCTTCCCAGAATACAGCCCAAGAAAACTCCCGTGTTACTGAAGCCTCGCAGGAGTATTGCACGGGGACTGTGCCCTGGTTTGGTTGGAATCCCTGCTCTGCCCCTTACCAGTTAATGCAGTCTTGAACAAATCCATTTATTGCCCCCTTCTCTGAGGTTCCTTGCCTAGAAAATCCTTCCTAGGGTGATTGGGAGAACTATATCTAAAGTACTTGCTTCAGTAAAAAGTACTGAAGTATCCCCACCTAACCACTAGAGTTTAAGTACTGAGTACCAAAATAACCGATCTAGGTACATGTAATGTACCTAGATCCACAGCACAGTGGGGTGACCTGCCATAGTTGGGTTTATCTCTTCAATCAGAGTACCCGTAGGTGTCTCAGCCATGCCCCGAGAGAGTCGCCTAGAATTGTTCCCACTGAGGATTGGCAGCCCCTAGGTTTCAGGAGGCTGGAGCCCAGAGCAGTAGAAATGCAGTCGAGTATGTGCAAGAATTCTAGATAAAGAGGGTAAAAGTGAAGAATTTTTACCATGTTGTTACAGTTATTGAAATAATGTTCTAAATCATTGAAGCCCTTTTGGCCATAATAGTACTTTATAGCTGTTAAAGCAGAAGTGATTTTACACGTGATTATTTATATAAAGATGGGTACCACTCGCTGAGCCCTGGCTATCCCTGGCATTCAGGAAGTTCCTTATTTGTAATATCTCATTTAGCCCCCCCATAACAACCTCATGACATAAGAACTTTCTGCCTCAGTTTCCTTGCCTATAAAACAGGGATTGTTAACATTCATTTCCTAGGGCTCTTGTGAAGATAAAAATAAGGCTTAGAGTATAGCCAAGTATAGCCCTTAATAGGGCTCAGATGTCCATTTTACAGGTGAGTAAACGGAAGCTCTGGGAGGCGAAATGTGACTTGTGTAGGTCCTACATGTAGCACATGGCCCGGCAGGGCTGTGAACCCACATCCTCATTCGTCTCTCCCCACAGCCCTATGAAATCAGTGCAGTCAGTATTATTATTCCTGTTGGTGAATTACAATGACAGTGTTACTCAGAGTCGTAACTACTCCAAGCTGCTGGTTCTCTTCCAGTGCTTTCTCCAGACAACCCCGGGTCCCTCATGCCAGCAGTACCCTCCCGTGCTTTTCGAAAAATTTCCCTTCTCTTTAATTATGCCAAGTAAATTAAAACCAAGAGTTAAAATATCACTGTCCAGGTTTGCCTTTTAAAAGTTTTCCATTCAGGGGGCTTTTCCTTTAAAACCACTGTTTGGCTGTTGAAAGAAGAAATCTTGCTGAAATACTGTGAACTCTCCCTGGCCCCCGAGTTGCCGCCTGGCGGCCCGCCATCATGGAGTCGGCATCCTGTCCCTCCTGGTTGGCAGCCATCTTGCGGCTGAGTCTGTGGAGTCCTATTTCAGCTACTTTATTTTCCCTTGTCAGCACACGGCAGCCCATTACAGGTTCATTTCTGTAAAAGCAGAGTGAATTATTCATTAGAACATCATTACAAGCTTTGCAATGGAAAATTATTTTCACTTCTGTGTATAATGAACTTCACAAAGAGCCAGCAGAGGGGGAAATCGCACGTGTATAGAGAAGAAAGACAGGAGGTGGTTATAGACATTTATTTTCCTGTCTTAATCAAATGATTCCTTTAATAATTGGCTCTGAGAGTCACTGAAGAAATGAGGGAGAGACGGAAATGGGGACGTAGGTTGTCAACATCGCTGTGTCCCGGGATCCCTTTCGTGTGGTGATGGTAAGGAGGCTGACTTTGGGGGCTGTGTGCTGCGCTCAGGGGACCGCAGTCTAGCTGGGGGCGCCATGATCAAGTGAGTCCCCTTAAACCTACGTCCTAAGCAGGCACACAGGACATCACATTTCTCCGTGATGGTTTTCTTCAAAAGCCACCCGCCCTTTTCTCTGGCCAGAGCCCCCCAGTCACTAATGTCCCTTGCTTCTCTCTACTTTCAGAATCCAGGAATTGACATAGGTGATGTCTCCGAAAGAAGAGCCTTGAGGAAAAGTTTAAAGTGTAAGAATTTCCAGTGGTACCTGGACCACGTTTACCCAGAAATGAGAAGATACAATAACACCATCGCATATGGGGAGGTAATTAAGACCACCATGCCCTCAGCTCAGATGGCTGTGCAGGAGGGCGGGGATTGCTTTGATGGGGGAAATAGAGGACAGCTTCCTTCCTTCCTTCATTCATTCAGTGAGTGGTTTTTGGAGGTACAAGACCTGGCAGCAAGGCTCTCACCAGCTGGTGGGGGGGACACACGTAATAAACGTTACAATGAGGGGACGGACCAAAGGCTCTGGTAACCTGTTCTGCCTGGGGTGTAGACTGCATGATCAGTTCTGTTTGGGACATTTTGATTTTGAGGTCCCCTGGGACCGGTAGGAGGGACATTGAGCAGGAAGTTGGAGATGAAGACAGGCAGTGATGGGAGCTGTCCGCTGCTCGGTGCTGGGGGCCAGAACCACTGGCCACCAACACAAGGGCAGATGCTCGTAGATTTTCTATGAGGAGATAACATCACCTCTCTAAACGTTAGAGGTGTTTAATACAAATGCCATAAATACGCATCTTAGAAAATTTTGAAAATAATAATAAAAAGCAGTGAACACTTATGAGAGCTTTCGATGGATCAGGCACTATTCTAAGTGCCTTTCACCTATGAACTCATTTTACCCTCACTTTATGACATAGAAGTATGATGTCCATTTTGTTGATATGGAAGCTGAGGCTTGGATGATAAATAATGACCTAAGGTCTCAGCCTGTAACTCATGAAGCCGGCCTCAGACATAGGCATTCTGACTTAATCGGTAATGTGTACTTTTTAATGTATGGTCTTTGTGTCTCTGCGCGTCTGTGTGTGCATTTTTTACTAAAAATATGTATTTTTTATACATACACATATATTTTTTGAAAACACCTCTGTATCTAGGTATTGCTGAAGCATGGTGTCCACATGTGTAATAATTCGAAATAATAATATACGAAGAGTATATTCCTGTGTCATTTCTGCAGCACTAGTAATGACCACACACAATTCTACCTTTGTGTGTGCTGTGTTTTGCTCGAAACCAAGAGACATTTATGTTGTTTCTATGTTTTAAATATCCTAAGCACCACTTCCGAGAACATTGCTCATGTCTAAGCCTCGTTGCTTCCTTCTGCTGTGTGTTCGGACAAGGAATCGGGGGCACAGAGTCAGGCCAGGGCGCAGGGAGCCAGGTGGCTCGATCTAGAGGGGCCGCCCCCACGAGCTCCAGCCTTCCAGCTTCTTCCCAGGGCTGCCCGTGGCTGAAGCTAAGGCTCTCTTGGACTCAGAGTGTTACCTTTTTCTATAGCTGTGTATTTTCCCGCTTCTTGCCCAATGCCTTTTATAAGGAAGCAAATAAGGGCCAGCTTAACCCGTCAGGGTGTGGGCGAGGGGTCCCTCCGGAGCTGGAATCTGGAATGGGAAGCATACATCTTGCAGGCACGGTCCATATAGTGATTAGGGGCGCGTGAGGGCTGAGCCCGCTGCCCAGGGCTAGCGGGAAGATGAAATGGGCTGGGCTATGTCCAGTTTTTCAAACGGTAGCTGGCCCTCAGCAGTAACTATTAGCAGGTCCAAATTGCCGGAGCCTTTTTTTCTTCAAAATAAAAGCGTGGTTTGAGGGGTTCGCCTTATCAAAGGAAGAGCAAATAAAAGGAGGCCTTAAAACACAACGGGCAGTGAATGGATTCTTCATAAGAGAATTGGGTGAATTGCCTAGTTCTTTGGAGAAGAAAACAATTGAGATTCTTACAGCTCGCCACATCCTGAAGTGTGTTTCAGATGAACTGTAGCGTTAAACGAAAGCAAAGAAATGATGATAGGAGCGCACGGCAACGCACGTGTGTCTGATCTCTGACAGGGCCCGGGCTTCCTGAGAATGAAAGCCTTGGAAGAAGATGCGGAGGGAAAGGATAATGGTTCTGAGTTTATAAATATTAAAGTTAATCTATACATCAACTGAATAGGGAAACAATATGCCGAACTAGAAGAATGTACGCCTTAAAGATAATACAAATAATACATCATGAGCTCCACACGCTGACTTACATTTTAATAATTAACTTAAATAAGAAAATGAAACATCCCCAAAGAAAAATAAAGTACAAGAGAAAACGCGAATGGTTGGAAAACGTGAAAATTTGTCATTGATTTCCTCATCGAAGAAATTAAAATACATTTTAAAATACATGGAGGTAGTTTGTTTCTTCTACCAGATAAACAAAGGTTCATGAATATACGTGGGCATTCCGCCAGCGAGATCTTGGTTATATGAAAAGCACAGATCCTCTGGTGAGGGCGTAAATTGAAATAAGCTTTTGAAAAAGCAGTTTGAACCACATGTATTAAAAGGCTTGCCGATAGTCACACTTTTCTCTCTACCCTTATCCTAAGCAAATAGTTTGAAATGAGCTCAAAGATGTGAGAGTAATTGTTCATCTCAGTGACTTTTTTTTTTTTTGGCTCAAAAAATTTGATTCTAACTTGAAGGTTAGTTAAATATACCATATTAATAGTTTGAAATATTTGCAGCCATTTCAAAAAGTATGTACAAAAGTTTAATGACTTGAGAGAAACGTTGATAGTATAATTGTTAAGAGGAAGAGGTCAGGATTGTAAAATTGGATTAGCTACTCTTTTAGATTGAAAGCAAGTGAGAAAATAGCATGGAGAAATGGAGACGGCGGTTCTAGTTATCTCTGGGTGGAGAGACAGGCGGTTTGTGTGAAGGTACTTTGTCATGGTTTCCCAATTATTGCTAAGGTTTATATGATCATACCATAGTGAGGAGAAAAATAGGATTAAAAAAAGAAGGGAAAAATGCCAGAAGATGTCCAGGGCACAGTTCCACAGGCTGTGCACTGAACAGCTCCAGGGCCTGTCATTCACATGAAGCACGATGTGAATGATATCTCTGGAGCCGAACAGGGGGGTGGCCATGGAGTCACCGTAGAGATCACAGTCTGAGTTTTGGAAAAGGGAAGGCTTTTGTTTTTACAAATCTCTCTATCTCTTTCAAGTAAGAAATTCAGTGCATATACTCTATAGAAAATATAAAGATGAAACAAAACTTATTCCAAATCCCAATTCTCAGATATGATCAGTGTTAACATTTTAGGGCATTGGCTTTTATTACTCTTTCTCCGCTTGCTGAGCTCAACATATGCTAAAATATACTTCATATGGACTATAACATTAAATGAAAAAAGTCAAACGAATGCAATTCAGTTTGGTAACGAAATCTACCATTATCTAGACAACTCTATTTCTAACACTCGCTCCTACTGGTTCTTTTCATCACCCCAGTCCTCCGAGCAACAGGAAAAAGAAGGCGGCGGAGTGCATATCATCCTGTATTTGCAATTTCTGTCCTGAGTTTTTCATGTGCAATTCTGTTTGAGGACTTTTTCCCCAGGCCGATGAATATTTCTGGGTTTAATGCTCCTTGCTCTTTCCCAGGATTTTAGCTAGCTGGTTTTTTGGCTTTAAAAAAATCTTTCTAGCCTGGTGAATTGTCTATGTCTTGTTAATTACATCATGGTTACCTCTATTGTTCTGTTGTTGTCGTCGTTAAGTTTTCATTTAAGGTCTAGTCAGTTAACGTGCAGTGCAATATTAGTTTCAGGTGTACAGTATAGTGATTCAACACTTCCCTACGACACCCAGTTATATTGCAGTCCACTTGGCCCTTCATTTTGGAGACTCAGGGATGTATTTTTAAAAAGAAAAAAACCAACAACATTAGAAGCAGTACACTTGCTGGATCGTAGGGTAGTTCTAGTGTTTGAACTTGTGGCTCATCACGACAAGCGCCCTTCTTATTTCCTCCACCCCCCATCCACTCCCCCTCCGGTGAGCATTCGTTTGTTCTCCATAGTGAAGAGTCTGTTTCTTGGTCTGCCTCTCTCCCATTTTCCCTGTGTTGTTTTGTGTCTTAAACTCCACATATGAGTGAAATCATATGGTGTTTGCCTTTCTCTGACTGACTTGTTTTGCCTAGCGTAATACCCTCTGGCTCCATCCACGTCGTTGCAAACGGCAGGGTTTCATTCGTTTTTATGGCTGAATAATAGTCCGTTGTATATTTTTACCACACCTTCTTTATCCATTCATCAGTCGGTGGACACTTGGGCTCTTTCCATAATTTGGCTACTGTCCACAGTGCTGCAGTTAACATCAGAGTGCGTGTACGCCTTTAAGTTAGTATTTTTGTATTCTTTGCATCTAGTAGTGCAAAGATGCTCAACATCACTCATCATCAGGGAACCACAGTGAGGTATCGCCCCACACCTGTCAGAATGGCTAAAATCAACAACACAAGAAACAACAGATGTTTGAGAACGCGGAAAAAGAGGGGCCCTCTTGCACTGCTGGTGGGAATGCAAACTGGTGCGGCCGCTTCGGAAAACAGCACGGAGGTTCCTTAAAATTTAAAAAGAGAACAACCCTACCATCCGGCAAATGCACTACCTCTGATGTTTTGTTTTGTTTTGTTTATTCAACTCTGAGTCTCCGAAATGAAGGGTCAGGTGGCATGTAATACAAGAACTTTAAACGCACTTTCACCCGACTGAGAAAGTTCTCAGCCTTTGCTAATATTATCTGGGGTTTTGAACACACACCTCCTTTTCCTTTATTTACAGTTTATACCTTCCAGAATAGCCTTTCAGTTAAATCCATTTCAGTAACAAGATGTACAGTTGTTCAGGCAACTGTATTTTAACGCTTACTGCTAGCAGTCCTGTTTGCCACACCCAGACCCCAGCACGGTGGCAAAGGGAGACAGACGCCTCTGAGCAGGTGTCAGCCCCAGTGTCTTGCATCCTACAACAGCGATGGCACCCAGGCCCCCTTACAGAGTAAGCCACCTTCCCTTGATTTTTAATTTTTTTAACGTTTATTTATTTTTTGAGAGACATAGAGACAGAGCGTGAGCAGGGGAAGGGCAGAGAGAGAGAGGGAGACACAGAATCCGAAGCGGGCTCCAGGCTCTCATGAGCCGTCAGCACAGAGCCCGATGTGGGGCTCGAACTCACAGACTGTAAGATCATGACCTGAGCTGAAGTCGGCCGCTTAACCAACTGAGCCACCCAGGCGCCCCTTGATTTTTAAATGTCTATTCACCTCTCTTAGCTGGAATGCTTTAATACATTTTTTGAAATTTTTAAATTTATTTTGAGAGAGAATGAGAGTGCAAGCAGGGGAGGGGAAGAGAAAGAGACAGAGAGAGAGAGAGAGAATGAATCCCAAGCAGGTTCCACACCATCATCAGTGGGGAACCCGATGCGGGGCTCGAACTCGCAAACTGAACCATAAGATCATGACCTGATCCAAAACCAAGACTCAGATGCTCAACCGACTGAGCCACCCAGGCGCCCCTGGCTTAACATAATTTTTAAAGAAAGACATGTGGCTGCTTTATGTCCTGACTCTTCCATCTATGAGATACTGCTGTTCCACATGGAAAAGCAACTCAGTGCACACGAAAACATTCACCAGGTCTTTTGCTCAGAATTCTGTGGTTGGCTCACACTATCCTTGCGGCCTGAAGTGCCTCTGCCCCCTGTTTGATTTTATTCGTCTTTTTTTTCTCTTACCATTATTTATATGAAAGACAGTGCACCTACGATATGCATAAAGCATACATGCGTAGCACAATAATGCAGCGCAAAAATCCATGTAGCTCCTGCCTGCAAACTAGAACATTGCCGGCCATACTTCCCCTTCCACCTGCTGTCTTGTTCGAGCTCTTCTGTGTCTGTCTCTCCAGACCATGGGCTGTTTCAGGGCAAAGACTGTCTTGTTTATTTTTGCATTCATTAAACTTAGCACAGTCCCAGGCACGTAGCAGGCCCTCCATAATATTTATTAAGTTACTGAATAATAGATTTCTTTGCATAAACATTAGAAACAGAATTTAAAAGCCGAGCATTCTGAAATCATTATGTGGAACAAATATGCCATAAAAACAATATCCTTAATATATAAAGAGCTCTTCTAAATCTACAATAAGACCACTTGAGATCCCAGTGGGGAAATAAGCAGGTAATTCTCAAAAAGGGAAATAATTGCTAAACTTGAAACACTCCAATTCCCTGTTAATTGTAAATTCACAAAAACAAGAATGTCTTTCGTCACCTCTCAAAACGATGTTTTCTATCGCCTGTAATTTTTATTTTATACTTCTCTTAAAAGCTTCATTAGACTCCGTTGGACTCATTTTTATAATATTGCTCTTGTGTAGACGTTAAAAAAAAGACATAAGCAAAATGCATTTGGTAGAGGTATTTCTAAAATTTTATCACTTTCAACATCTTAATTCTTCTGCATTGCTTTTTGGTTCAGCAGTTGTTTGGGGATTTTTTTTCCATGTTATTTATCCTTTGCCTCATTGAAAGCATTGACAGTGAGCACATCCTCAAAGCATCTAAAAAAGAACTAAAATACAGCACGGGGTTCCAACGCGACTTAGCAGAGATTTCGTGGGACCTTTTGTGCAACATGCCTGATTCACCGCTTCTACCCCTCTGCACGAATTTTTGGTAACTTCGGTTTAAAGCAATACCCCGCCATTTTCTTTTGAATTTTTCTTCCAAGCGGCTTTCTTTTTTTTTCTCCTCCAACTTTATTGAGACATAATTGACATGTAACACTCTATAAGCTTAAGGCGTCCAACATGTTGGTTTGATACACCTACATATTATAAAGTGAGTATTGCCCTAGAGTTAGCTCACCCCTCCGTCACACCCCCTGATCACCATCTCTTTTAAGACATTTAAGAGGCTCTAATCACTTAGAGATTTTTCAAGTATGTGCTATAATATTGTTGGCTATCATTACCATACGGTGCACGAGGTTCCCCAGAATCTAAGTCTGGAAGTTTGTATACTTTGACCAACACAATGTTTTTAAAGGGTGAAACTCGGGACTAATAAGTATTTACATACCTTGTGGATGGGAACAGAAATCAGTTTGAAGCTTCCAGAAAGGATTCGGACAATGTATTTTAAGAACATTAAGGTAGCCATACCTTCTGCTACTGTAAGCCCAGTTCTGGGAATATTTTCTTAAGAAAACCTAAAGCGTGAGCAAGCTTTACATGACAGTTGGTCATTACAGTCAAACTTGAACAAAACTAAATTGTCTCCAACTTGGGGGAAAAATTAGCCAATTGTGGGAAAGGATGGTGAGCGATTGTTACTTTCTTTTACGGTTTTTAGATAAGATGATATTATTTTTCATAATTTTTTTTAAAAAGGCATCAAAAATCTGCCCAGCTGCCTGAACCTAGACCCAATGTGGGAGCACAGACACCAAGTGCCCCTTGATTTGTCCCTGGTTAGTTTGGTTTCCGTGGAGGAGACCGAGTGTAAGACCAACACCATTCACTGGTTGAGACTGTGGCGTGGGGGGTGGGATGGACACCAACATAGATTCGCAGGGTACCTGGAGGTTCCAGTTAGACAAATTCTTACGTGTCCCCAGAGAGATGTGCCTAGCTAGGTCAGGGGTTTTTGCCTTGGGGACTTGGGTCTGTTCTGCCACAGATGCCTTGTAAACATCCAGGATGGTGCCCACCACGCTGTAGGCATCCAGCAAATTATTTTTTAATTTATAAGTAAATATATAAATAAACGAATAAATAAATGTTGCTAGAGCTTTTCTTGATGGCGAGGCTATTGTTTGCTCTTGGGGACTACTGGTTTTGTTGCCTCCATGTCAGCAGCAGCCTTCGGAAAGTGACCCATGATTCCCAGGATTATTAAAACCAGTGTTGGTGTCAAGGCCCACTTTGGATAACCGGCGGGTAACTAGCGTTCCTATGTCCCCATGTTCCCTGTGCTTCTCTTCTGTGCCGGGGACGGGGGAGCTGTGTTTAGTAAGCAGGGGCTGAGGGTGTCGCAGGCAGAGGGCTCCTGCCCCCACCATCCATTGAAGGACTCTGTCTTTCTTGCTTAAAACGATCACCTCACCGATTTGAGCCTTCGTCCTTGCTTGGGGGGTCAGGTGGCCTTCGCTTTGGAAAGTCAGAACCAAGGCACGGCGGAACAAGGGCGGGGCGGCAGAATCTCCACCAGATGAGCTCTGACGGGTGATGTTTTCCTATTCCTCCAGCTTCGAAACAACAAGGCTAAAGACGTCTGCCTGGACCAGGGGCCGCTGGAGAACCACACGGCTATCCTGTACCCCTGCCATGGCTGGGGACCCCAGGTAGGAGCCCATCTCTGAGCAGGAGGGGAGGAAAATCAATGGCCCCTGGAGGATGTGTGGGGCGTCTGTTGTCCTCTGCTTTGTAGCTGTTACGTGTTCTGAGATTTTAAGGAGGTGGCAGGGGGGCCTTTCTGGTTGTTTCTGCGGAGCAGTTGGGGAAAGATTCACAAGTGTTTACAGCAGCACGGATATTAAGAGGATCAAGGGGCACATTGCATACTGAATAGAGAATGTGAAGACATCAGAGTCATTTGCAAATAGGCCAGTGCCTGCCACACAGGCCTACGTCATAATCACAACTAAATATGCCTGCTTACACGTACTTCAAAGAAATATCAGAGTTCCTCGTGAGAAGATGCCTGTCACGTTCATCCCGTAAGGCCAGTCGGGTGGTTAAGTGTGACCGGGCCCGTGAGCACCAGTGCAAGAGCCAGGCGCTGACTGGGGAAGACAAACCTGCTCACGGTAACATTTCAGAGAACACACCCGTTCTCCCGTCTCTCAGGAGAACATAAGAGGAAACAAAAAAGGCAGTGCGTCCCACCCACGTTATAAAACCAGAGCCTCGCCATTGAATTTCCCTTGGCAACTTTGTGCTAACCCAAGGTGTGTGCATGCACGTATGTATGCGTATGTGTTTATGTATGTGTGTGCACATGTGTGTGTGTGTGCATGTGTAGACGTGTGTGTGCATAAAGAGCTTAGCATAAATTCTCCGAGATTTGGGAGAAAACATCTCCACAAATGTCATTAAACTTGACATTCATAAAAATTGACAACTTTTTTTTTTTATGTCAACTAATAGTAATAATAAGGCAGGCGACAAATGGGAAAAACATTTATAATTCAGTCCTCGGGAAGCACCCGGCATTCTGAGCCAGACTCATTGATTCTCTCTCTGGGGCTCAGTGTGCTCATCTGTGATAGGAAGGCACTGGACAAAATGCCCCTTGAGCTCCCCTGGTCCGTCACCCGCGAACACATACACGCTCAGTTGCAAATTCACACTCATGGGTCACGCGCACACACTCACGCGTGCATTCGTGAAGGCTCAGGGGTCTCCTCTGTCTCTGGTACTTTTGCTTCCCATTAAGCCGATACCTGGAAAGAGAGAATTGTGTTCTCTCTACTATCAAGGCAGGTAGTTCTTTCCCTTTTAAGTTGATTTATTTATTTTGAGAGAGAGAGAGCGTGCAAGTGGGGTAGAGGGAGAGAGAGAGGGAGAGCAAGAATCCCAAGCAGGCTCTGAGCTGACAGCACAGGACCCCAGCGTGGAGCTCAATCCCACAAACCGTGAGATCAGAACCTGAACTGAAATGGAGAGTCAGATGCTTACCCGACTGAGCTGCCCAGGCCGCCCCATGGTGGGTAGTTCTGACAGTCCAGACCCTCAGCATCCCTTCGGTGTGTGACAGGTCCTCTGAAGGTGGATAATGGGGACTGTGGGACAGACCGAATCCTGAGCCCTTTGCTTCCTGAAGCCCTTCGGGGAGGTAGACAGGCAGCATGGGGAAACTGAGCAAGTGCCCGTGAGCAAAGCAGACTAGAACCCAGGCCCTCCAGCATGACTAAAACGCTCTACATCCAAACCCAACCCAGGAACTTCAAGATGACTTACTGAGCCCACAGTTGGCTAAATGTGCCCGCGGGGAGCAGGAGAGAGACCAGGAAGTACAGACCTGCTCCGTGTCCCGATGGCTCCCCTCAGGGAGGCGGGGCACTCACAGTGAAGGCGAGAGGGACTAAAGAATCCAGGGGGTGTCTCCGTTTATTCGTTCACTCAACGAGAGTGTCTTGATCACTGACTGCAGGTGCTGGTCACGAGTATATATGGCGGTGGATAGGATTTGGTCCCTGCCCTCAGATGGGTTACACTTGAGGGAAGAGACAAAGAGACAGGAAACTCCATAGCATAGGAAGTGCGGAAAGAGCAAGATAGCCCGGGAGCCAGGACACAGAAGGTGGCCCCGTCTGGCTGACGCTCAGAGTCGCGAGAGGGAAGGGCTGGCAGAGAGATCAGGCAGAAGGGGGTGGAGGGGCGGGTCTCCCAAGGCACCAGAAGGCATGCTCCGAGGCACGGGTCCTTGCCTTCAGGGTACAGCAGATTCACCTGCAGGGCTTGGGAAAGCCTTCTGGCTTCTGAACTTCTGGGCCCCACCTCAGAGCTTCTGAGTCAGGGGGTTTGGGGTGGGAGGGGAGATTTTGCATTTCCAATAAGTTCCCATATGACACCATGATGCTGGCCTGAGGAGTGTGGGACTTGACCCTAGGGGCACTAGGGAGCCCCTGGGGGGTGACAGCTTAGATCGGGCTTAGATTGACCTCCCAGAGTTCAGAGAGGGGTGGGTGCTGTGGAGGCATCCTGGCTGTCAGCCCTTGCTGACTCTCCAGCTCTTCCCTCGCAGGGCCTGGAGGTGACAAGGACCCTGGGTGCCTTGGTGACCTGGTGCATTCCGAGTGAGTTCCCCACCAGTCACGTGCCTTGGCATCTTTTAAAACCGCTTTGTCAAGTGCTGTCGGCAAACAGGGACTGAACCAAAGCCCCTGTAACGAGGCAACTCCCAGAAGAAGGAATCGGTGTTCCACGGACATCGTTAGCTTAATTAATGGACTCTCTGTCTAATTTATTATCCAACAGCAATTAAACAGAGATAAAATAAGCCCCAAGGAGGGTAATTTCTTGTCTTCCGACATGTGTTTGTCAACAAAATGGAAAAGGTTCCTCCCCACACGGAGGGCCTGCCCCCTCGCAAGTGTCTGTCAGGGAGCTGGTGACCAGTCTTGCTCCTGTCCGGGTACTAAATTTGGATTGGACAAATGCCCGTTTCTCTTTTGAGCGGAAGTTTTACCTAAAAGTAGGATGTCAAAGATGCAGCAATAGCCTTTGATGTCAGCTTGACCTCATTTAGGGCCGGGGTTCTAAGATGTCTGAGAAGCCCCTCAGCTCCCCCGCCCGGCTCCGGGCTGCCGATTGGGCCCAGGGCAGGTGGGTGTCCTTGCAGGCATCTCAGCCGTGCGATGGGCCTCCTCTGCCCACCCCCTCCTGCTCTCTCTCCGTGCACCTGCTCAACCCGTCAACCATCCCCAGCCACTCCTTCTGATTTCCCTTGAGGACAGAGTCAAGGAGAGAGAGGGGTAGGCAGTACCGCCCCCAGGAGTCCCCACACACATGTCTTCCTTACCCCTTAGCAACTCCAGTGGCCCTGGGCTGCTCTCCTGAGTCCTTGCGGCTGAGCTGTTGCTGAGGCCCCAACGGTGCCGCAGGCCACGGACTGTGGCCCAGAGCTTCATGGCACAGCCCTGAGCACTGGGCCAGAGCCACGGCTGGGCGGAGACAGGGAATAGAAACGCTGGCGACGGGCAGCTGGGTGGCCCAGTCAGTTAGGCATCTGACTTCGAGTTCGGCTCAAGTCATGATCTCACGGTTTGTGGGTTTGCGCCCTCCGTCGGGCTCTGCACTGGCAGCACAGAGCCTGCTTGGAATTCTCTCTTCCTGTCTCTCTGCCCCTCTGCTGCTTGTGTTCTCTCTCTTTCTCAAAATAAATAAACATTAAAAAAACGTTTTTAATGCTGGCGATAAACCCATTTTTTTTTTTAGTAATACGTTTAATCCTACCAGGCAGGTAGTAACCCCCCGCCCCCGATTTTGCAAATGAGAACGTTGAGATTCAGGTAGTGCTGTGACATTTTTCATCCTTGAGTCCTGTGACTCCTGGTCGTGAATCCTAGGCTGTGGCATCTGGTGCGTTCTGGAGAGCATGTCTCTTTCCCTCGAGTGAGCCCCACCATGGTGCGCTAGCCCACAGCGAGGCACGGTAGAAGGACTTGAAGCCAGCAAGGAGAGAGTGCTAGGCGAGAGTTAAGAGCAAAGGCATGGAGGTTGGGAGCGGGGGGCGGGGGGGTAGAGCATGTTTGGGGGACAGTGACATGGTTGTTGCAGGGCGCCAGTAGGGCCAGAGTATTGAGAGCTCTGGGTGCCAGGATGGGGGGCAGGGGCTCCCCACCGTGCATCTGAGGGGGTGTGATCCACGGAACCGTGAGTCACCAGCAACGGGTCACAAATGCTGATGGATCCCTGAGTCCAACCCCAGACCTCCTGAAGATGCAGCCTGGGAAGCTGCATGTTGTCATCTTCAAGTGTTCTCCTTTCTCAGTCAACGCCGTCTGTTGGGGATCCGTTTCGGGCCAGCCCATGTGACTTACAGATCAGATATATCTGTATTTGCCCGAGACGATGCCCTCGTGTCCCGATCTAATTCCTTTTTTAATTTATAACACTACTTCGACTTTTATATAATTGGTGTTTTTCATTTTTGAGGTAAATTCGTGCTTGTTAGTGTAATTGCGAGGTTTGCCTAACACGGGCCGTCAAGTTATCCCACCTCAATCAAGGTCTAGAGTGTCTCTGCCACCTTCCAAAATTCCCTTGAACCCCTTCATGGTGAATCCCTCCCTCTGCCCCCGAATTTGAGGCCCACATTAACCTCCGGGAACCCCCGATCTGGCAACGGTTCTGGTACAGGTTCCTCCATGAGTCGAGGCCCACAGCTTCTCAGCGGCCCATGTGCACTGGGCGTGCCAGTACTCGGTTGGAGTAGGTGGTCCCGGGGCATTCAAGGCACACTCCGTGACACAGCTCCTAGCTGTACCGGAACATTCTTGGAGGTGTGTATCACGGAGAGGGGTGTCAGGCTCTGTCCTAAGGGCCCCTATGACTCCCCGCACTCCAGGGAGTTAGCCCCCCGTCAATATGTGTTCTTCTTCCTCTCCCTTCTTTTCAGAGAAGCTCCCATTCCTTGCCCTCAGTTAATTCATCACCAGAATGACAGATGAGAATTCTTTTATCCTGTAATTAAATTTAATCTGATCTTGGACTTATTCTGTGATGGCTTCATCTTTTAAGTGATACGTCATCCAAACACCTTGTCACAATGATGCATTGTGCCAGGAAGGCGCTAGTGCCCCCCTGGAGTGACAGGGCTCCCACAGCTATTAGTGCGAGGAAGGCACTCAGAAAACGCAGAAGTTAATGACACCCAAGCAGTCTCTTGGGTTCCAAACAAAGTCATGTAAGTGTTGGGGCTCCGGGGATGGAGCCAATGAGAGCACACTGGAGGTAGCACCCCCAGGAAGGATGGCTTTGCCCCAGGAAACAGGCCTGTGATTTGGAGGACGGGCCACTTGCATTTGGTAAGAAGCAGGCTCAGGAATGCCTTTGGGTTCCTGGAGAGTATCACGAGGTCAGAGCAGGGGAGCTTTAGACCTTGTGGGAAAATAGGGCAGGAGGAGTGAGGGCAGTTACTTTTTATGTTAGGGAAACCTACAGAGACAAGAGAGAGGAGTGGGGAGAGAAAGCACTGGCGCTGTTTGACACATCCGAAGTGTGACACCACGGACCTCTGTACCGTTCATTTCCAGCTCTCATCTCCTAGGCAGTGTTTTCAAAACACCCTCCCCCTGGATCCCAGTGCAACGCTTTATAAATTCATTTCACCTCGTTGCAGATAGCAGGAATATGAAGTGCCTTTTTGTTTGTTTGTTTGTTTTTGTTCCTCTGATTCCTCTTCTCTCAAAATATTCCAAATGCTTCTGATTTTATTATCGCCAGGTTGTTAGCTCCCGCCTTCCAGGCCCTGCCTCCATCCAGCCTGTGTGAGTGTCCCCGGGGCCCACCGTCTCCGCAGACCTCCGTGCACTTTGCACTTCTGAGACTTCCCCGAGCCTTCAGCTCTGCTTCCCTGGTTGGTTTCCAATCCCTGGCTCACTTTCTTAAATTACCCCTGACAAGCGGGTCTCGAGGTCCACCTACAGGAAGCAGGAATGCCCGATTTCGTAAATGGCGTTCGGAAGTAAATTCCCGTGAGTCTTATCTTGCTTAAGGAGGACTCCAGGGTTAAGGAGGAATTACTGCATTATCGCTTTCTCGCCGGAATGGGTTGATGGACTATTCTTTCCAGAAACTCAGAATCATAGTCATAAATTCTTTTCCAGTAGAGATTCTTTTTTTCTTTCTTTCTTCCTTTTTTTTTTTCTTCAATTTCAGAGAGACACAGAGTGGGCGAGGGAGAGGGGCAAAGGGAGAGGAGGGTAGAGAATCTCAAGTAGGCTCCGTGCTTATTGAGAAGCCTGACACAGGGCTTGATCCCATGACCCTGGGATCATGACCTGAGCCGAAATCAAGAGTCCGATGCTCGAATGACTGAGCCCCCTAGGTGCCCCTCCAGCAGAGATTCTTAGGTAAAAGTTTCGTGTCTGCTTAGAAGATTAGTGGATTTTTTTCTCCAGCCACGAAAAGTGATCCAGGTAGATTTTGTGTTAATGTTAAGTATGGAATAAGGAAAACTCAGGCCGAACAGTCAGATGGTGGCCACATTTTCAGCTGAACCATTCTACCTTCCTTGCCCACAGCTATTAAATCAAAGAAAGTCACTGCTAATCTTTTCCTTTTCTACTAAATATGCAACAGCATTGCAATGAGTCTGAAGAGAAAAGGAAATCATCCATAATCTGGCTCCTAAAGCAACTAGTATCATTCCTGAGGCATGCTTCCAGCCCTTATGTTTTCAAAGAACGCATGTTGGTTTCTTAGGCTGTTTTCTAATCACTGAATTAATAACATCCCTTCTTCTGAAGGACAAGAAGGCAGAGGCGGAACCTGCTGGTGAAGAAGTCTTTCGTGCCCTAGCTCTACCAGGTGCAGCAGCTCGAGAGAAAATCATTAGAATAGCCTCACCCCCTGGCCATCTAGTGCAGAGTTCCGGTGTCCCTTTGGAACAGCAATGTCTATTGAATGGTTATTTTCAAAGACGTTGCTTGTTTGAAATGGAGAGGCTCTGAGGACATGGCCAGTCAGAATTAAGGGCAGGTCCTAAAGAGTTTAGTGCATTGGCCTAAGATGTCAGGGCCTCAGAAGTCTGGGTTCTCATCAGAGAAGTCCAGAGGAAGACCAAATATCAGTAGCACAATGTTCTAGACTGTTCTCATTGTACCACCTGCCTGGCTTAGAGGGTAGGGGTTGTGCAAAGTGCCAGGTTTGGGACAGCTTTCTGGAATTCACCCACACGGGGACCACCAAGGGTGCCATATACACTGACATTGGTTCCAGAAAGGTGTGGAGGCCTTTTTCAAATTGCTCTGTGCCATGGTGGTGTCATCACCAGCCTCCTTCCTGAGAGTGCTGCCCTGCACGGCCTCCTGGCTTCCTCCTGCAGCTATAGGGGCCAAGTGTCAGGTGATGGAGCCTACTTTTCAAGAGGCTTCTATCAACCATCTTGACTGCCTGATACTCTTCCCCAAATGAAATGTCTACAGGGCTTAAATCTGTGGCCCCTCCATGGAAATGGAAATGCCAATCAGCCAAGCACTGAACATCTTCCTAAGAAGCCTTGCAGGAAGGCTTTGTGCACAAGGATGTGGGTTCTCGTCCACTCGGGCTCACTATCCCCCACTTAAATGGTTGGTTTGGCCATGAAAAGGACAGGAGATTTCAACCTGGGGTCATCTAAAGGCCCACTCTAACACTCCAGATACTTTGTCATGGCATTCTCTGTTGGGAACGAGGCTCCTAATTCCAATGCCAAGGTGGGCAGGAGCTAACGAGAGCCATGCATGGCTAAGTGAAGATCTCTGATCGCTGCATCTTAGTGAGACTGGAAATCAGGAGATGGTACTCCACACACATCCACAGCAAAGTTAATTTTTCCATGGTGATGCTGACAGGTACCTTTCTGTGTGTGGTTTGCTTCTAAGCTGTGACCTTGGGCAAGACACTGAAGCTCCTTGTGCTTCAGTTTCCTTCTCTGTAATGGAAATATGATAATAGTGTCCACCTCATAGAGATGCTGTGTCAAACAAGCTGATCCACGCAAAGTACTTAGACAAGTCCGTGGCACATATCATAGAAAGATGGTGTCCATGGTGCTGAATGTGAGACCTTGGGAAAGCTTCAGTTTTCCAAGAAAGAGTCAGTTAGGTACACAATATTCTACTTTTTGAGGCTATAAAAAACAGTAACAAATTGCAGTGAAAACTTGAACCACCCCAGGCACTTTGAGACCTCAAATCCTCATATAACTTGCAAGGGAAAGATTGGACCAGTGATATCCAAGGTTCCTTCCAGTTCTCAGTTTCTGGGACACATGAGCCTCCCAGCCATTCAGCTAGACTTCCAGCTTGGTTCAGTTCTTCAAGGCAATATTTCCTGGAATGCAGGTTCTTTGGAAAGATGGATGAGACATAGGGACTCCTACCATCTAGGAAATCATAGTTAATTAAGGTGTTAAGGTGTTATTGTGTAAAATAGCTTAGTGATTGGCTGAGTCCAACCACTGTTATTTTTTTTTAATCAAATAAATTTCTATAGACTTCATCTTAATGATCAATATTATGCAATTTGTGGCATTTTTTTTCTAATTTATCTTCAAGCCAACCCAACGGAATAAATACAGACATAGTTTTCCTGACAGGCAAATCACCATATTTCAGAATATATAATATACCAAAGTCTTACGCTGTTTTTTTATTCTTATATTTCTTTATTAATTGCCTCCTTTATAAGACGCGAAAATATCCAAATCTCAGACATCTTCTCCCTGGAATTTCACAATACCTTGTTGATAGAATTTCATTGTTTCTTGCATTGTTTCTGAGAGGCCTTCCATCGTTTCCATTTTAAAGATGGGGAAACTGAGTCTCCAAGACTAAAGAGGTTGGAATGCGGAGCATGAGGTGGGGAGTGACCAAATGTGAGGCCAGGTCAATAGGCAGGAGTCAGATAGTGTACAGTCCTATATGAATTTTAAGTAGCTTAGCCTTTATGCCAGCCTCCACTGGAAGTCATTGAAATATTGAAAGCCTTTTATATAAAAGGTTGGGGGCTGGTCTGATTCATATTTAGGAAGGAATCACTTGGGACTGCAGTTTGAGTTGTAGATTAGAGGGTCTTAACTAGAGGCAAGAACTTCAGTTATGAGACTGGTATGATGACCTTGACAAAAGTCAGTCACCTACACCTACGTAATGACAATGGGGATAGTAAGAAGTAGCCATGTTTAAAATCTGATTAGGGTTAAAATCAGACCCATACTTGACACTCTACACAAGCTTAAATTCCAAATGGATTAAGAGTCTAAATGTAAAATATGAAACTATACAAATACTAGAAAAGTAAAACTCAAAATCCAGAGACAATAGATCGATGTATTTGACTACATTAAAACATTTTTTTAACTTGCATGGCAATGTAATACCACAAACAGTCAAAAATGCCTGACAAATGAGGAGAAAATATTTGTAACACATACCACAAAGAGTAATTGTCCTGTTGTATTAAGGTTTCTTAAAAATTGAGGAACAAAGGACTAAAAATCTGATATAAAAATAGAAAAAAGACACAAGCAAACAAGTTGCCAAAAGGATACATAAATGACTCCTAAATGCACAAAAAATGTTCAAATTCATTCATAATTGGGGAAGTTTAAAGCAAAAGAACACGGAGAAACCATTCTTCACCTTTTTTTTTGCATATTTTGCATATTTGCAAAAATTTTAAAAATTGACAATATACTCAAGGTTCTGGAGAAAAAGCCAAGCTCATAGATTGCCTGTAGAGATGCAAATTCGTGCCATTTTTTTTCGAAGGGAGTTTGGAAATCCTTACCAAAGCTACAGTATGCTTAGTTTTTGATCTAGCGATCCACTTCCAAAAATGTACTCGGAGGGATACATTTCCAACAATACGAAAACACACATGTGCATTCCTGTATTATTTGCAATTGCAAAATATTAGAAGCCACTTTAATGCCTATTCGTAGGCATAACATGGGCCATCCCTGATACTGAGTGGTCTCCCCATACAGTTAGATGCAAAAGACAAAATACAAAGGAAGATGCTTGGTATGCTAACCTTTAAGACAAATGGCCCCTGAAAAGCAAATACCTGTATCTCATCCATGCAAGAGATACAGGAAGGATAAACCAGAAACTGATGAGACTGGTTGGTCACCTGCTGGAGGTGAGTGAGATAGGGTGGACAGAATGCGGGAGCAGAGTAAGGAATTAAAGGGGAACACCTTTCAGCACACCTTTATGTCAAGTTATGACTCTTAGAACCATGGCGCTGTTTCAGATGTCTGAGAAATAATAATAAATTCGACATTCTAAGATATAGGGAAGAAGACCCACAATGAGATGCAAACAGTAAATTAAACAAAAAATTAACCTAACTAAATGAATAACATAAACACACTGATGGATGAGGAAGGATGGCTCCAATCTCAATGGTTTGGAACCAGTTTGGACAGTGTTAACTGGATTCTAGAAACTTAAAGGAAAAAAGAAGCACATTCTATTATGTAAGCTTGTTTTCCACAGGAGTCCAGGTTAACAATTCTGTAAGTACCGTATGTGTGCACTAGGACTGAACGAATGTATAAAGGATGGATGAAGGACATGAATTTCACTCATCTGTGGAATTTGAGAAACTTAACAGATGTTCATAGAGGAAGGGAGGGAAAAATAAGATAAAAACAGAGAGGGAGGCGAATCATAATAGACTCTTAAATACGGAGAACAAAACGAGGGTTGTTGGGGGTGGAGGTTGGGGGTGGGGAAAACGAGTGATGGACATTAAGGAGGGCACTTGTTGGGATGAGCGTTGGGTGTTATGTGTAAGTGATGAATCACTGGATTCTACTCCTGAAGCCAAGACTACCCTATGTGTTAACTAAGTTGAGGATTAAAAGAAGAAGAAAAAATAAAGTATGGATAATGGGAACCTGGTCTCTTGCTGTTGGAGAAAGAGGTTATAAATAAGGAAAGAGGTATGGCTAGAATGATGAATATTTCTTTGCAATGTGAAAGATCAGGCTGAAATTATTTCATAGGTATATGTACAAATATCTAAATACATATACATATGTAAAATATATATAAACAGAGAGACATATAGAAATAAATTTGTAGAAAATGTAGGAATAAAAACAAATGTGTATGGATTGGTGTACATACACATATTTCCTAACTCTGAGAAAGTCTAGAAGCAATAAAATCCAGTAGCAGTGAACACATCTAGCATCCAGATTTGGGGATGGAGAAGGAAAAATACAGGGTAAGCCTGGAAAACCTTGTGGGTGGTGTCAGAATAAAAGAAAGTGCTTTTCAAAAGACGTTATCTTCTCAGTAGAACATAGGAGCCACCCTGAAGGAGTTCTTAATGTCCAAAGCTGGAACTATTTGAGCAATAAAATAAACAGTGATAATATTGGATTGTCACTCGTATGATTTTTTTTTTAATTTTTTTTAACATTTATTTATTTTCGAGAGACACAGAGACAGAGCATGAGCAGGGGAAGGGCAGAGAGAGAGGGCAACACAGAATCAGAAGCAAGCTCCAGGCTCCCAGCTGTCAGCACAGAGCCCGACGTGGGACCCGAACTCACAGACAGTGAGATCATGACCTGAGCTGAAGTCGGCTGCTCAACTGACTGAGCCACCCAGGCGCCCCTGATTTTTTTTTTAATGTTTTCATTTTTGAAAGAGAGACAGAGACAGAGACAGAGCATGAGCGGGGGAAGGGCACAGACAGAGAGGGAAACACAGAATCCGAAACAGGCTCCAGGCTCTGAGCTGTCAGTACAGAGCCCGACATGGGGCTTGAACTCGGGAACGGTGAGATCATGACCTGAGCTGAAGTTGGATGCTCAACCGACTGAGCCACCCAGGTGCCCCTTGTATAATTTTTTTAAAAATGCATGAGTCCACACTGACATAAATAAATGGAGAGAAAGGACAGCCATTCCTTCAGTAGAAGTCCACTTAGTAAATGTAGAAGGAATGTGGGCAGTGAAGTCACCCCTAGGCAGTCATGCCAGTAATACTTGTTGAAGTCCAGAAGTAGCAATGGATGCTAAAATTAGTGGGTGAAAATATGATGAAATCGAAGATATTTTCAGTTTCTAAGTATCTCCCTTTATAAAAGGAAAATAGTAACTTCACAACTGAGAAGCCCAAAAGACACCACCGTAACCAAGTGATCAAGGTTAACATTGCTAGTAATGAGACATCACGGACCCCTGATCCAATGCCCCGAGAAGGGCTTAGCATCACCTTGGTGGTTTTTCTTGCTAAAAATGCATACCTATGACCTTAATCTAATCAGAAGGAAACATCAGACAAACCCAAATTGAGGGATATTCTACAAAATGATTGCCCAGTACTCTTCAAAAGTGTCAAGGTCATTAGAAACAAGGGAAGAGGGCCATCCCAGATAGGGGGAATTAAGGAGACATGAGAACAGAACACAGTGGGGGATCCTGGAAGAGAAAACAGATGGAAAACTGTTGAAATTTCTGTGAGGTCTCTGGATTAGTTAATAGGATTGTACCAGTGTTAATTCCCTGACTTGGGTGATTATACCATGATTATGTAAGATACTAACTTTAGAGTAAGCTGGATGCCAGGTATAATAGAATTTCCTGTACGGTATTTGCAACTTCTTTGTAAGTCTAAAATGACTTTGACCTAAAAAGTTAAAAAAATATATCTCTTAAAAGGTCTAGTTGGCTGGAATTATTGGTGGAGAGGTCAAGGGAAGGCGTGAGGGAGGTTGGAGGTGTTACTTAAGTCCCTGACTTCACCAGAGGTAGAAAGTGGTGCCTTTGTTGAGATTGGAGACATGGGTTTTGGGAGAGGATGATATGAGTTCTGTTTGGGGCTTCGTGAGTTTGGGCTGGGGGGTGGGTCTTGGGAATCCCCACAGTGATGTCCTCTAGGCAGCCGATCATTCCGACCAGGTGCTGAGAACAGAGTGGGAGAGGCAGACGGGGCTCTGGGGGGTGCACCAAGGGACGGCATAGCACCAATCCTAGGACAGACCCTAGTGTGGCTCCACATTTGATGCTGCTGCCCCTCTAAAGGGGTGGCTTTAGAGATGTGAAGCTGAGTCCTGAGAGTCCCTCCAAGTCCATTGCAGGCAAGGGCACGTAAGGTCTGGATTCAACCAAGGAAATGAAGCTGGGGGTGGGGAAGAGAAGGGCAGGAGCATAGCAGGGGCTGGACACAACTTCCCTGGATTAGGGGTCCAACTAGAAGTTACCCACAGACCTAGCCAGGGAGAACCCGATGGTCCAGGTAGCCACCTGGGGGTACTCGGCTGCCCGGCAGGATTGCTGAGGCTCTTGGGGCAGCAATCCTTGGACAGATGGCTCTGAGAACAGGCAGAGAATGGAAGCCTGGAGTGGCTGAGTGCCAGGAAGGAGGAGGGCCAGGAAATGCTGGTCCCAGGAGGCCAAAGAAGTCTGGTGAATTAGGAACAAGGCCCAGTTCTCAACTGGTGCATGAGGTCAGGGGGAATAAGAATACCAAAACATACAGGGCTTCCTATGCACCATGTCTTATTCTCACTAATTTACTTAATTCCATAACTACCCTATGAAGTAAATTGTAAAGTTATCCCCATTTTGAAAATGAGGAAACAGAGTCCCATAAGGGCTTAAGTAGATGGCCCAAGGTTATAAAACCATTACATGGCAGAGCTTAGATTTATTAAGCAAGCTCCTGAGTCCAAGTTTTTAGGCATACAATAGACTGCCTCACTGATGACACAGCACAAAGCCATTGGCAAAAATGAGAAGGCAAGACAGATTTAATTAAGATCTTGCTAAAAAGGGAGCCAAGGGCTTGCCGACATGTCCACGCTATACCCAGATACAATCCTACCTTCCTATTTTGTACTGCAGAGGCAAGAAAGAAATGCATCTGTTCATTGCAAAATAGAATCTTTGCTCCTGTAACCAGGGGAGCAGTCAGGGTGAGCTTTGGAGGCATGCCTAGGAGTTTTCTCCAGATCTCTGGGAATGGGAGTGAGCTATTCTGCTTACCAGCTCCTCTCCCACTTGGCTCTTCTAACCCTCATCCTGGTGCTGCTCTCATTCCAAGAGGCTCCCAGCTCTCTCCACAAAGTTAAGAGGGCCAGACCCTGCCATCTACTCTGCCACCTGTCTCTGCAGGAAAATCAACCCAAGGTTTTGTGGCATGAACGTGTTTCCCCATTCGTTCTCGGTAGAAGTGCGTTTTCTGGAAATCGAAGGCTTTAATCCGGCATGATGAGTCATATGATGCAAGGAGAAGACTGAAGAGGGAGGCCTTTGGAACCGTCCAGTCCCCTAGGAACTAGCTCTCTCTGCACAAAACATAGCTGTTTCTATTGCCTATAAGCTCCCAGGTATATTTTTAAATCAACTTTATTGAAGTTAAGGTCAGCACAATAAACTTCATCTAGGTGAAGTGTACACTTTGAGGAGTTTCGACAGGGTACGTGCCTGCAGATCTTTCTTCCCAATCCTCATTTCCCCCAAAGATTCCCCCTGTCCCTGTTCTCCACCCCCAGCTGCCAGACACCGTGTGTCCACTGGAGATATAGTTGGAGACATTTTTTTTTCTCTATTCCGTTTGGGATCGGGCGTACTCTGGACAGTGACAGAGAAAGTCTGTTTGTTTTTAAGACTATATCTATGCATGTGTAGTCACCAGGAACCACTCCTTCAGCCAAGCAGCAAACCAATAAATTCACCCCACAGCAGGTTCTAATCAATGGAAACCATCTCTCTGTGTCGTGAGTAGAAGCTGGGGAAAACAGATTTTTTTCATTTAGCAGTGTTTTTCTACACCGGCTAGGCCCGATTTTAAAGTGATGAGAAAGACCCTTAATATGAAAGCAATTGCAAGCCATGTTTTTATTGACAATTCGATGGGTTTTGCTGTGCTCCGGAGTCATTCCACAATCATTTGGCTGGTTTTTGTTTATTTGGCAATACCCTGCATATTTCAGTTTCCCCTCAAGGCTGTTTAATGTGGGTTAATAGTTGTGTGTGCCTCTTAGATCATCTCAAATAGAAAATTCTTTTTCTCTGCTAAAGGAGAATTAATTGTATTTGAGCTCAGAGGTTTTTTTCCTAATGCATTAGGGTTGTGGATAATGACATTTGTTTCTCCTCTTGGGCCCAGCGGCCAAACCTAGAATAATCCCGTTCAATTCAAAAGGCATTTATAGAGCGTTTGCTTTTTGCAAGATACTTTCTTACTCCTCATGCGATATAAAAATGAGTAGGATACTGCTGTTTTAAAACAAGAGCAACTAACAACAACGACGAAAGCTGTAACAAGGAATGTCCCAGAATACACAAGTATGCAAGCTGAAAGAGATCGCATCTGGGCGGGGGGCTTTGTGGAACCCCGGGGAGATAGGGGACGGGTAGGGTGGGGATATATTCTACGCAGGGAAGACTTCTGCCTGTTTTTGAGAGACCTCAAGTCATCTGTTGGGCTAAGCCAAGAAACCAAGAGTTAAGGCTGAAAAGTTAAGCTGGGGACTTATAGTAGAAGATCATGGTAAAAACAACAACAATAGCAACAACAACAAAACAAAAAAGACTATTCTTAAATCACCAGGTACTAGAGCAATTGGAGGTTGAAGCAGAGAATGATAGGATTTGCACCTGCAGGATTAGGAAGGACCAGTAGAAACTAGGAAGGCCTGGATGCGGGGGATCAGGAGGAAAGATAAGGGAGAGGTGATTGGGATGACTTGTAGCTTTGTGGATGAGGGAGAAGGTAGGAGGAAAGATGACCCAAGTTTGCAAACCTAGAGCCTGGGAAGAGATCAAGAGTATGGGTGTATCATGGGGAGCTGATTGTCGGTTGGCTGTAACTGGAGAAGTGAGAGGCAACAAGTTTTGGGCAGTTACCAACTCAGAGGAGGAAGCTTCACCCATTGGCTCCTCAGTGGAGCACGTGATGTGTAAGTGCATGCTTCTCCTGCTATTAGTAGGATTGCCTTGGCAACAGTGAGCATGGTACTGAGGTGACAAATTCCACTGACAGTGGCTTGGCTATGACTTTGTGGGGGAGCACATGGACAGAAGCTGAGGAGAGAGCTTCCAACAATAGAGCAGATTAGATACTCTGAAGGGTCTGCCCGCTACCGCATAACCAGGTTCTAAATCAACTACAACACATGTCATTTTGAACCCATTTGAACCCATTTGAATCCATTAGCTTTTGCTGCATAATGAACCATGTTTTCAGATAAAGAGAATCTGAGAGGGTTTACCATGACAAATAATTGTCAAAGGAACTTCTACAGAATACACTTCGAGAAGAAGGAAATTGACCTCAGAAGAGTGTCCTGAGGAAAGAATGAATTATAAACAAAGAAATTTATAAACATTAACTAAGTCCAAAGAAATGTTTCTTACATAATGAGAATAATGTCTAATTTGGGGCAGGGATACATACCCAAAGGCCAAGCAGTTAAAAGGAGGTGATCAAATTTAGTGTCCTAACATCCATGAATTTTATTGAGTGGAATAGACATTAGAATATTGAATAATTTGCTAAGTTGTTACTATTAAATTTCAAGAATGAACCATAAAATAATAGAAATGAATAGAATTTCCAAATCCGTAGAGGAGAACAATGAAATAGGATAATACTCCAACAAACAAGTCAAACTGAACCAATCCCAATTCAGGCAAATAAAGGAGAAAAGGAAATCAGAGAAGCCTGGATGCAGAGAAGGCATAAAGAAAGATGGTAGAGATAAGTCCACATATATCATTAAGTGCAATAAAAACAAACTGACTAAATATTTTGGCTAAAAACATAGATTATCACCCTAGGGTTTTGTTTTTTGTTTTAAATTTCAGGAGTATTCTGTTTCCAAGAGACACATCTAAACATAGGGAGGAAGATGTTGAAAGTAAAAGCATGGAAACAGGTATGGCAGGCAATTTTAAAGGGCAGGGTGCTGGGGTAACTACACTAATACTAAACGAAGTGCCATCTGCACAAAATGGATTCTTAAAACTGAAGTGTTCTGTTTCCTGACAGTGAAACTCACCAGGATGGTAGAATCCTTCTCTGTGTGGATGCTCCTCTCACATCTGTTATCTTCTGCCCTCTTTCAGTGCAACCACTTGAATTGAGACCTTCATCAGTCCCTTCACCTTCCATAATGTCCCATGGCAGGCCATTGTCCATTTAGTAGCCAGTGTGGTCATCCCTCGTGAAAAATCCCCAATTCCCGAGCATGATGTGTCCACATAATGCAGTCTCCCTGCACTATGCCCCACCTCCCCACTTCCACTCCGTCACAGCCGTTACACTCCCTCATGGTGAACTATGCCTACATCATCCAACACGCTGCGTTTCTTCTGGTCTCTAGGCCTTTGGATACGTGCTCCCCTTGTCTGATGATCTGTCCTCTCCTACTCAGTTGTTTGGCTGACTCCAACAAGGCTTCGCTCAAGTGCCCCCTCTTCTTGGAAGGCTTTTCTGACCTCCCTTTTCTGTATCAGGGCCTCTTTAGCTCTGGCTTTAAGAGCCCACTTAGTATATTTCATCACATTATTTCACACTGTCATCCTCATCTCTTTACTTGCCTGCCTCCCTGAATAAGCTGTGAGCTCCTTGAAGGCAAGTACAGTGTCACTCATTCATGACGTCAACAGCATTTATCAAGTACCTACTATGTGCAGGCATCTTTCTAAGAGGTAGGGATAGAGCCATGAACAAAAAGGACAGACAAAACTTCTGCCTCATGCCTCTCACATTCTAGTGGATGGAGCCAGACAACAAACCCCTTAACTAAGTAGAAGATATCCTCTATAAGGAGATAATACGTGCTTGGAAGGATATAAAGCAAGAAAAGGGATAAGGTGAGGGTGAAATTTTAAGTAAGATGGTCAAGAAGATGACATTGAAGCAGGAACTTGGAAGAGGCGAGGGAGTGAGCCATTCAAATATCAGGGAGAGACCATTCAAGAGAGAAGAACAGCCAATGCGAAGACCCTAAACAGGAACAAGTATGGCCTGTTCATGGACCAACAAGGAGGCCAGCGTGGCTGGAGTGGAGTAAGCAAAGGGTACAGTGGTAGAAGTTGAGCTCAAGCAACTATTATTAGGTTGCATTGGGTCTTGTAGTCCTTTGTAAGGATTTGACTTTTATTTTGAATGAAATGGGAAGCCTTTGGAGGATGTTGAACAGAGGAATGGCATGACCTGAGTCCAATTTGAAATAACATAATTTCGAATAATATAATGTTTTAAAGGCAATCATTCTGAATGCCATATTGAAAAAAGACCAAGGGAGGCAGGGTGTGCGCTGGAAGGTAGATTAGGAGACCATTGTACTAATCTAGTCAAGAGATGAAGGTGGCTTGGTACAGGGAGGTAGCAGTGGAGGTGAAGTCCAAATGTAGTTTGCTAATGGGTTGAATATGATGGGTCAGAGGAAGAGGCAAGGATGAAGCCAAAGTGTTTGGCCTAAGCAACTGGTAGGATGGAGTTCTCATTACCAAGATAGAACCAATATTGGATGAGTGTGGAGGGGAGGATAAGGCTACACAGGGAACGAGGAATTCAGTCTTGATCCTGTAAATCTGAAATGCTTATTAGAGCCCCAAGGGGTATGTCCAGTGGTGAGTTAGATATACAGATCTGGAACTGAGGAGAAAGTCTGGTGTGGCACAATTAGCCAAGTTAGCATATAGATGTCACCGATAGGCCCAAAAGGGCAAGCTCTCCAGGAGAGTGGGTGTAGAGAGAAGAGGTGGTTTCACCTGCACCCTGCACAGTGTCTGGCCCACAGTCAGTGCCCCATATAAAGACTAAGAAAAACAATTGAAGTGGATAATTAATGGATCCTGTTGACCTTCAAGAGAGCAATGTCAGTGCAGAGTGGTGCTAGAAACCAAACTGCAAGCCACTAAGGAAAGAGAGAGAGTGGAAAACCAAGGACAAAATAAGAAGATAATGAGAGCTTAGCTGGAGATTTTCTGGGCATAAAGATCTGGTTATGCTTGTAGCTTGGAAGATATGAATAAGAAGGGAGAAGAAATGACTTAAGGTATCTATGGAGTGAGGAGAAGACAGAGATGAAGGAAGTGAGCAAATATGAAGGAAGGCAAGTTTTGAAGAGTAGAGAAGATAACTTTTCTACAGGGTGGGAGGCAAAATCCCCTTGGGCAGTGAGGACCCGGGACACTAAGCTACAGATTAGGATGAAAGACACATTAGAAAAATCTAGAACCTGCTGGAATGGGAAGGATGTGCGCTGCCAGAGTCACATGAGGCAAATGAAAAGATGAGAAACTGGGGCACCATTGGAATATGGGTCTGCAGTGGGTGCGGGCAGTCAGCACGTGACCCTGACCCTGTGGAAGCAGGAGCCAAGGGGACTTGCAGAGCCTGCAGTCCTGAGCGACCAGGAGGCACCAGGGTGGCTGCCCGTGGTTCACAGAAATATCTTAAAGACACTGCTTGCACTAGCAGTGGACATACCAAAAAGGAAATTAAGAAAACAATACTATTTTTTGCAGCATCAAAAAAGGTAAAATACTTAGGAATAAATTAACCAAAAAAGTATAAGACTTACACACTGAAAACTATAAAACATTGTTGAAAGAAATGAAAGACCTAAATAAAAAAATATATACTGTGTTCTTAGATTGAAAGACTTACTGCTGTTATGGCAGTACTCCCTGAGTTAATCTACCAATTCGGTGCAGTACCTATCAAAATTCCAACTGCCTTTTTTGCACAAGTGGAAAAGGTAATCCCAAGATGCATATGAAAATGCAAGGGACCCAGAGTAGCCAGAACAATATTGAAAAAGAACAAAATTAGAAGACTGACACTTCCAATTTTTTTTTAATATAACTTATTGTCAAATTGGCTAACATACATTGTGTATAATGTACTCTTGGTTTTGGGGGTAGATTCCCCCACACTTCCAATTCTTAAATTACTACAAAGCCATACTACTCAAGCCATTCTGTTGTCATCATAAGGATAGGCACATAGATCAATGGAGTAGAATTGAGAGTCCAGGAATACCCTCCCCCGCGTTTATAATCAATTAATGTTTAACAAGGATGACAAGACAATTCAATAGGGAAGAACAGTCTTTTCAACAAATAATCTCAGGACAACAAATATCCACACGAAAAAGAATAAATCTGGACCCATACCTTACATCATATTTAAAAATTAACTCAAAATGGATCAAAGATCTAAAGGTAAGAACTTAAATTCTAAAATTCTTAGAAGACATAGAGGTAAATCTTCATGACCTTGGGTTTGGCAGTGTTTCTCAGACATGACATCAAAAGCACAAGCAACCAAAGGGGAAAAAATCAATAAACTGAACTTCATCAAAATTAAAAACTTTTGTGCTTCAAAGGGAACTCTCAAGAAAGTGAAAAAACAGCCCACAGAATGGGAGAAATACATGAGCTCATACACACGTCTGAAAAAGATCTGGCATCCAGAATACATAAAGAACTCGTACGACTCAACAATAAAAGGACAATTTGTCCATGAAAAAATGGGAAAGATATCTGAGTTGACATTTCTCCAAAGACTACCTACAAAGTGGCCAATAAGCACATGAAATAATTAATGGATTAATTTTTTTTAAAGAAAGAAGGGAAGACAAACACCATAACGAGAGTCGGCCAGGATGTGGATGAATTGGATCCCTGGGCATGTAAACTGGTACCGCTGCTTCGAAATAGTTTGGCAACTCCTCGAAGAGTTAAGCATCGATTTACCGTATGACCCAACAATTTGCATTTCTACTTCTAGTTACACAGTTACGAGAATTGAAAACGTATGCCACACAAAAACTTATACGTGACGGTTCATAGTGGTATCATTCATGATAGCCAAAAGGTGGAAAACCCCAAGTACCCGTCACTTGGTCCATGGGTATCCAGAATGGTCAAGAGGAAAATGAGATACTCCCACACCGCCTTGGAGGGAGACTTCAGGCATAAGGATCATGTTGCACCGAAGACTTGAGAGGAGATGACGTGGGGGTTGGGAGAGTTACAGAAGACCTTGTGGAATGGAGAGAATTGCACTGAGGTCTAGGGAAGCTGAGGACAGAATGTTCTAGAGGAGGGCCACTAAATAGAGTTTCTAGTCAGGGAAACAGCTGGAGCAAAGCCTTGGAGGTAGAAAAGCCTATTGGACCTGCAGACGACAGGGAGCAGAGGTCCTTACGGAAGGCATAGCGGGTCTGGGGTGCTGGGAGGTGGACTAGACAGGGTCCAAGACACCACAAAGACTCACAACTCAGGAGTGAGACAAGAAGGAGGATGTGGTCGGCATGAGGTCCGGACACACACTGTGTGCACGTGAAGCCGTGTGAGATCTGTTGGCGTAACTTTAGTCCCATCGTCCTTTCAGAACACAGCCCCCTTCCCCTGACCCTGGCCCCTTGGCCAGGTCCGCAGAGCCTATACATGTGCCCTCCTTGCATAGGTTTGTGGCCTGAGAAACCACCTTCCCCCAGATTGGAAGTTCTATAGCACCCTCCTCGCCCTCCCTGCCCACCCCGCTTGGGGCTGGCACTTGGCCTTTGCAGGTCCTACTGGCTGGGATCTCGTCCTTTGTTCACAGACCCCAGAAAGGAGAGCCTCTGACTCCTGGTGGCATTTAGCTTCGCTCTTTAAACATCTGGGTCACAGATATTCTCAGTTAATTAATGTTCTTAGCGCTGTTCATTTGCCTGCTGGATAATAGATTGATTCATAATTTCAATAAGCAGCTGTGTATATCTTCCCCTGAACATAAAGGCAGCTTGCTGTCATTCATCACTTTGCATTGGGTGAATCTGAGTATATTCAGAGAGACATTGTTCAGGGAGGGGTGAGGAGGGCTTCTGATTTTCTAATCTTTTTTGCCTCTAACAATCACTCTGATTTAGAACTAATTTGGGGTTAGAGCACACATTAACCACATCTCTCTCAAGGGCACTTCATAAAGTCCCTGTCACTCGTTTCAGAGGGGACCAGGTGGGCTCCCCTTTGGTGATCAGAGGATTTCTGAGTGGTTTTCACCAGGAATGAGAACCCCTACAGAAAATCCCGTCCCGTGGAGAAGAGGCACTGAGCAGAGCCGCCTTCTTGCTCCGTTCCTGACCAGAAATGCCCAGGCTCTCAGGAGGAACCCAGGATCACGTAGGAGGGGGCCCGTCTGCTGCTCAGCTGCTGGGCCAGGGCAGCCAACCATCAGGTCTCTAGGGTCCCAAGGCGAGAGGCCAGGACCCTGCCAGGTGACCAGATGTCTTCGTGCCTCAGTTTCTTCGTCTTTAAAATGGGGAGAGTAGTAGAAACCTATCTCATAGAATTGTTGTAAGAATTCCTTTCTTTATCCTCCGCAAAATGCTTAGAAATGGAGCAGAGGATGCCTTTAATACATGCAAGCTGGTCATTTTCTTTTTTTAATTCATTCAGCACCAGCTGTATATTAATGACCTTCTCTCCCACCCCACCACCTCATAGTTCATGAAAGCAAAAATGAGAGATGTATTTTCCTGTCTCATTGCCCTCACCAGCCTGCGCTGGCATTATCTCAGTGGGAACACAGCCCCATCCTTATATTCCCAGAAACCTGTTCCGGGCTGGGCACACAGAGAACTCTTCAAAACATGCCTGTGGAGTTTAAACCAATAGACATGGCCGCATCTTTTAGATGATGTGGTTCACGACATTGATAACATCCACAAACATGTTTTGAGCACTAGGTCTGTGATTTTCTCCTAGCAAGGAATGAAATTAATTAGACACAGTCTCTGCCCCTAAAAGAGTGTGAAGGACAGATGGATGCATTCGCTCAAAAATTGGTATACAGGATTATAAACAACATGAACAGGCGGGAGAGGGAGGCCACTGAAGTAGCATGGGCCCTGCTACGGGAAGGGTTGATAGGCAACACCATCTCTGTATCAGTCAGCTCTTGCTGCGTAACAACTACTCCCAAACCTTAGTGGCATAAACCAATATGCCTTTATTGTTGCCCATGAGTCTAAGTCTACAGGTCAGCTGGATAGTTCTGTGATATGGACCAGGCTCAACTGACTTCAGCTGGACTCATGCACACATCTCCAGGAGCCAAGAGGTCAGCTGAGGGCTGCCTAATCTAGGACAACCTCATCCACTCGTCCGGTGGTTGGCTGGCTGTTGGTTGGGCCACCTGTCTCTCCTCCTCTGGCAGGCCGTCCAGAGCTTCCTGCCAGGGTGGAAGCAGGGTTCCAAGAGCAAGAGGGTGGAAATGTGCAAGACTAGAGGTCTAGTCCAGCACCTAGCACGCCCTCCCCTCCACTATATACTGTGGGCCGAAGCAAGTCACCACTATTCAAGGGATGGGAACGTAGACTTCACTTCTTGATGCACTTTGCTACAAAAGCCATAGGGCCCAGGGTGTATAGGAGGAAGGAGTGAAGGATGCGGCTGTTTTTGCAATCAACCACAATCCCCCGGGATTCGTCGCTGTGTGTGGAGCAGACGGCAAGGACCAGCGTCGTGTTGTGCATTTCGGACGCTTCTGCTTTTCCATCACTATAAATAACATTGTAGCGAAGACCCTAGATGTGAATTTGTGTTCGCGGTTGTGAGCCTTACCTTGGGATAGATTTCCGAAAGTGAATTTATTGGGTCAAAAGAGGACAACATTGTAAAAGCATCAGGGATATATTTTGAAATTCCCTTTTGAAAGGTTGTATTCACTTACCCCCCTCTAGCCCATTTTATGCTAACTGTGACAAAATGGGAATAGGGTTGTTGTTTTTTTTTTTTTTAATGTGGTATCACGATGCTGTTTTAGTTTGTTTATGTTAATACCTATTAGGTTGAATGCTTTTTAATATGTCCCTTCCTCCATGAACTGCCTCTTTGTGCACTTTAGAGCTGGGCGGAATGAATGAATTAGTCCCAGTTTACAAATGGGAAGGAAACGCAGACTCAGAGAGGTTAAGTGACTTCTTCAAGGTGGCCCAGCCAGCTGATTTTAGAAATCAGGTGTACTTATTCCTGCTCCCCCGTGTTGCTGAACAGAAGGCTAGAATCCAGAAATGCTAACTGAGGACAAGCTTAGAAGAAAATGAGACTGGCCCGAGGGAAGCTGTGTCCAGACTCAGCAAGCCAGGGGGCTGCGTGCTGGGCTCACCTTCGAACTGGGTGTGTGGTGGCCGGGACTGCGGCCCTGGCAGAGGCACGGAGGAGACCTGCAGCCCTGAGCCCCCTCTCCCCACCTGTCTTCTGCTCTCTCCCCAGCTCGCCCGCTACACCAAGGAGGGCTTCCTGCACTTGGGAGCCCTGGGGACCACCACGCTCCTCCCCGACACCCGCTGCTTGGTGGACAACTCCAAGAGTCGGCTGCCCCAGCTCCTCGACTGTGACAAAGTCAAGAGCAGCCTGTACAAGCGCTGGAACTTCATCCAGGTGGGTGCCCCATGGAAAGGGCCAGCACCCCGGGGCAGGTGAGGGTGCTGCAGACCGCAGGGAAAACTGACTTCCCCAAGGAAGGGGACCCAGGAGAGCACACCAAAGGTCTCCAGGCCTGGGCCAGCCTCATGAACCCAGGGCACGACCAGGGGGAACCAGGGGTGGCGGGGACTTCCGTGTGAGACAGCCTTCCAGGTCCCTACGGCAGCACCAGACAGGCTGGGCTCCCATCGATCTCGGGAGGGGAGTGTGGGTGATTTCCCCGAAATCTGCGAAGTACCTACAGCCGGTACGATTGAGAAAGTCAGACCTTCCGTATCCCTGGAAATTCCCCACTCAGACACCGTCCCCATCAGTGCTGGTCACCTGGTTCAGCCATTCAGACTTGGCGAAGCTGATACATTTTCTGGCTTCAGGGTTTCTGGAGGAGGCCGTGACGACCCCTCCCCCCGTGCAAAGAATTTTGGTGGGTCTGTTCCCCACGAGAGGCTGTGTGCCAGGCACTACGCGGTTAAACCTCTTTCTCTGTCCTGTCTCTCTCCCTGTCTCTCTCTCTGCCTTCCTGTGTCTGCTTCTCTCTCATTGTCTTCTCTCTCTCTTTCTCTCTCTCTCTTATTCTCTATATCTTTGCCTCCATCTATGTGTCTCTGTTTCTCATTGTCTCTGTATCTGTCTCTGCGTCTCTCTATGTCTCTGTCTGTCTCTGCCTGTCTCTTCTTTTACCCAGAACGGAGCCATCATGAATAAAGGCACGGGGCGGTGCCTCGAGGTGGAGAACCGGGGCCTGGCTGGCATTGACCTCATCCTCCGCAGCTGCACAGGACAGAGGTGGACAATTAAGAACTCGATCAAGTAGTGGGGAGGAGCGGGGCCCCCCCCGGAGCCTGGCCCCCCCCCGGGACAGGGTCTGTCGTCTTCTGGCCCAACTGCACTGGTGAAGAGACAGCAAGGAGTCAGTAGGTGCTTCTCCGGGGACCCCAGATGGACACTTGGTGTCCCCATTTGGCACTCGGCTGCCATGAGGCTGGAGCCCCCTGGAAAAGCCCCCCACCCCTTCTCTGGGAACCCAGGAGCCGTGTCTTCCGCAGCCTGATGTGGACCTCATACCATGGAGTGAACCCCCCGCGTCATCCTCGCCTTCCCAGCCACAGTCAGGGCTGGGACCGGCCGGGGCCCCTCCTCTTCCTCATCTCCCGCAGCTGCAGCAGCTTCTGAATGCCACCCCGACCCTCAACAAAGTGGGGGGTGGTGCTCAGCCATATCCTATCTCCCCCTTCCTCAGAGGAGGCAGCGAGGCCCTGAGACTCAGTTTCCCTGAAGGTTGCGTCTGCCCTGAAGCCCATTTGCAACCCAAGGCAGCCTCCGCCCCAAACCTTACCAGCAGATGGCTTTGGTGGCTGCAGCCCTGGACTCTTCTGGACCGTCCCTAAGGTGGCCCGGAAGGACTTCATGCTTGCACGGTTACTGGGGTGCTGGGCTCTCCCGTTCCCTGGGGCCTGCTGCTCTGCCCGTGTCTGCAGGGGGCCAGGGACAGGAAGAGGCCGAGCACGTAGGGAGGGCGTGGCAGTGAGGGGACCTTCCAGGCTGGAGCCAGGCCGGTGCGGCTCTGCCCTCCCAGAGACCAGGGAGCCCTGACTCACGGAGGCTGTCACAAGAGCCTCCACCAGAGCTTTAGGACTGAAGCCAGCACAGCAGGGGGAACGCCAGGACCCTGGAGAACGTTCTGGGTTCATCTCATTTCACCCCATGCTCTGCTGGCCGACAGGGGAGAAGGCGGTTGATTCCTCTGAAGAGTAATAATTCTTTTCGATTGCCCTCTGGTTAGGGTGCACTTATAAATCAGAGTTAATATATGGACGCGTGTGCATGCGTGTGAGTGTGTGTGCCTGCGCGGTGTGTGTGACAGCGTGTGTGCGTGCCTGGGTGCGTCTGGGTGTGTGCATCCGAGTGTGAGATAGAGCAGATGCCAGAGTGTGGCCTTGGGCTTGCCGCTTCATTGCTCACCTGGACTAGGACGGGCTGCTGGAAGCATGGCGGGGGGCGGGGGTGGCCAGGCATCCGTGGCCAGGAGGACGTGGTCCAGCCTTGCCCCTTGTGGCGCCCCAGATGGAAGGCTGCCCCTCTGCCAGTTCCCTCTCTGTCCCTCATGCTATTCCCAAAGGCCAAGCCCTGCCCAGAACCAACTCCTGTAGTTGCCCAGTTTGGGGTTCACAGTGTCTCATTTGGTGGCATCTTAGTGGTGATCACCCCTCCCTATTCCTCCCTCGTGAAATAAATACATGTGAGCACTTCCCAAAGCAGCCTTGTTTGCTTCTCGCTTCCTCCAGAACCCAGGGTTGTGGTGGGGAGTTCCTGGGACATGGCAGAGGGCTCGTTCAGTTTGGGGGTTCAGTCTTACTGAGCAAAAGCCCTCACTCCCAGCATGAGGCTGGGACAAAGCCAGGCTGCACTTGCACTTGCCTTGCCCCCAAAGCAAGGTAAGAACTTGACATTTGGTGCTCATGCACTAACCCCCTATGGATCCCAGCCTACGAGGGTCAGGCTGGTGCAGGAAGCAGAAAAGAGGAGGAGGGCTGAGGTGACCTGGCCGAGCCACCCTGATCTGCCCACCCCTGGTGCCACACAGCCACTGCCACCTCTCAAAACCACGGAGCCTGTGGCACAAGCGTCTGCCCCTTCTGCTCATGGGAAAGTGAAATCCTTAAATATGTCAGGCCTTCCGTTGCAGAAACGGGTGTGGAAGGAATGGTCAGGGGTCCCCTCAGCCTGGGCAGTTCCTCTTCCCTTTGAGGAGGCCCAGAAGGCCTCCCCTTATTCGATGTCACACAACACACAGGCACACATATCCATGGCAGTTGCTGTTTTTCTTGTGGGTTCTAGGAGCATCGGGGTCCATGTGTGCACTGATGGAAAATGCTTGGGGTGACCGTGAAGGTGAAAAGAGCTGAAGTCTGCAGGTTCCCACGGGGGCAAAGGGAGTCGTGGAGGTAATATCGTGATGCAATGCCTTGGACAGGAGTCCTACCCTGACTGCACCATGCTGCCTCGCGTGGGTGTTAAAGTACGAATGTGAAGAAGGCATCATTCTGTCTTACCGTTTGCTGAGGTTTTGATCCCAGATCCTGGTGAGTCACTAGCAGGATCCTTCCTTCTGCAGGAAGTGGGCCAAATGGCCTCAAACCAAAGCCAGCCGCGAGACCTACTCAGTTCTCTGATGGAACAGGAGCCCACGCCCTCTGGGGCTCTAGCACACTCACTGCATTTGGGGGTCCCTGGTCCTCCAAGCTGCACCCCTAACAATACACGGCAGCAAGTATCCTGAACTTGAAAGAGACAAGTACTCTTCAGTGTCACACACGGCAGGACAGGATGTTTGGGCTGGCTTGCTTATGTGTGTTCGCGGGGGAGGGTAGTGGTGCTGGTTCAGGACCGTGGGATGCTCTCTGCCTCCGAACGCCACCAGTACTTGGGCCCCAAGTCTTGGTTCCAGCATCCGTCAGGAGGCCTGAGCTTGTCCGTTCATGTCGGCATCCGCTGCCAGCACTCACCTGGGTTACCTCCCAAAGGCCGGGCTGCCTGGAGAAACTGGCCAGAGCATGAGGCCAGCAGCCCAGGGCAGCACCCTCTTTGCCCCACAGGGCAGGAGGAGGGGGATGGGGAGCCAGAGGCCAAGGCAGAGAGGAGGAGTGAACAAAGTTGAAGGAGGAGGGGGAAAGTAGCAGGGCCCTGAGGGAGCCTTGCGTCCAGTCCTTCGGAGGCCTTTGAGAGCTCCGGAGCCCTACATCTCTGCACAGTGGCATCGGGCTCCAGGCATCAGGCTCCAGGGACAGCTCCCACTCCCTCAGCAAACGGTGGGGGTTGGCACCATCTGTAGTTGGGGATACCACCCGCACCCCCAGCCCTCGTGGGGGGGGGATGATGCACAGGGGGTTGAGCCCTGACAGCCTTGGCTCCACACCCCCTCTGTCTACTTGGTCCCTCACCTGCACTCCCATGCCCCTGTCTGGTGACTATTTCTTCTGCTTTTCTCTAATTTCCCCTCTCTATTTATATGGGGGAAAAAAAAAAACCATCACAGATGGTACTGCTGACACATGCCCAAGCCCCACTGCTGATGACTTTGAATCTATATGTGTTATTTCTCAAATGCGTTCTTTATTCTTATCCTGGTGGCCAGAGAGGGAGAAATGGGGAAGACTGCGAAAGCACAATCTGGGCCGGAAGCCGCCATCTTAACCCCCTCCAAGCTCTTTCGCTCGGTTTCCTGAAGCCATTTCTTTCCATCTCATGTATTTTCCTGCCATTCTTGAATAGCATCCCAGTTTCCCAAATGGCAGAAGTCGGGCAACTCTCCCAGGGCTGTCCCGTGAGCTGTCCCTGATCATTCTGTTTCTCTCCTTCCCTGCTTGGGACTGCTGTCCTGAGGAAGCCTGGAAGACAACCCTGCCAACCGCCCCCATTCCCCCCCACCCCCGAATGACAGCCCCCCAGGGGATGGGCTTGGGAGAAATCCAGAGCCTGAGCAGGAAACGAGGAGACCCAGGCCAGCAGGGAACCGCCAAGGGACCTCAGATTCCAGGTCCCCACTCATTGCCGGCATCTTGCCTCTTGTTTTTGCTTTTTTTTTTATTGTTCCTTTTTTTAAAGTTTATTTATTTATTTTGAGAGAGAGCATGTGCATGTGTAGGGTGGGGAGGGACAGAGAGAGAGAATCTGAAACAGGTTTCATGCTATCAGTACAGAGCCTGATGCAGGGCTCGATCTCACGAACTGAGAGATCATGACCTGAGCCAAGATCAAGAGTCGGACGCTTATCCGACTGAGCCACCCAGGCGCCCCTATTAAGCTTTTATTTTAATTCCAGTATGGTTAATCAACAGCGTTACTAGCTTCAAGTGTAAAATACAGTGACTCGACACTTCCATGTGTCACCCTGTGCTCATCACGACAGGTGCCCTCCTAATCCCCACCACTCATTTCGCCCATGCTCCCTCCCACCCACTTCCCCTCTGGTAACTATCAGTGTGTCCTCCCTCCTTAAGAATCTGTTTCTTGGTTTGCCCCCCTCTCTTTTTTTTCCCCTTTGCTAGTTTGTTTTGTTTCTTAAATTCCAGAGATGAGTGAAACCATACGGTATTTGTCTTTCTCTGAGTCATCTCGCTTGGTATTATACTCTCTAGCTCTATCTGTGTCTTTTCAACTGGTGAGATTTCATTCTTTTTATGGCTGAGTAATATTCCACTGTGTATGTATGTATGTACATACATACGTATGCCACATCTTCTTTATCCGTTCATCTGTGGATGAACACTTGGACTCCTTCCGTAGTTTGGCTGTTACACGCGATGGCGCTACTAAAAGGCAACCTTGCCTCTTGCTTCAATCCAAGCTCCGGAGCCGCAGCTGGGCTGGCAGGTCGTCAGCTCCTACTCAGTTGCCCTTCCTCTTGCCCTAATCATGAATCTGAGACTCTCAGCCACTCCGCTTTCTCACCTAGCAAGCAAGTTCCCTAGACCTCGCGTGGGAAACCAGTGGTGGGGTCCCAAACTCCAGAGGCCCATTTCAGTTCAGTTTGACAATTACGTGTGGACACTGATCCTTTGGTTTGCGTTTCAAGACTGCTTGGAAATGAAAGAGAAAGGGAAGAAGGAGATAAAATGCAGTGAGCAAGTGTACGATGAATATCTTGGTCTTTAGCCTTTAAAGCTTATATCTGAAAGAAGAACATAGGCACTGTGTGTTGGGCTTCCCCACCCCCGGAGCCTGGGCAGTCGTGGAATGGGGTCTGCTCCCACCAGCACAAATGGGGGTCTTGGTGTATTTACAGATTTCGGTGTTCTTTCCCCAAAGAGGGTCCAGCTGATGGCTCTCGCAAGTGCACTCCCAGCTTGAATTAATTGGCTGCCTGTTGACATGGGCTCCCCACTCTTCCCGAGCTCAAAGAGCCAAGTTGAGGAACTAAGAAAGCCAGACAGGAATCACTGGTGCTGCTGATGGTAGCAGCACACGAGACTGTCAGACCTGGCCAGCTATTATGATCATTTTTAATAGAGGCTTCGTAATACTCCAGGATCAAATATCGTCTCCTTCACTCTTTCATTGGTTGCCCACCTACCTTAATCACCGAGGACCTACTTCATAAACGGACAGCTTGTTCTAGGGCAGAAAACTCATTCTGATAGTGAGCCAAGCCAAGGCCAGATCTCGGATCTCAGTAACCTCTTCCCACCACCCACCCTTGGAGCTCCGAAAACAAGATTAACTGCCCCTTAAAATCCACATCGTGCCTTACAGTCAGCGCCCTACCTTGAAGTTTTAACACTGCCAGTTATAGCTGAGATTAAAACAACCTAGATTCCATTGGCAGCAGTTTTATCCGTGGGCAGAGTTCACTTCTGCCATGCAGCAAAATGGTTAACTTTCTTGGCTAGGGAAGCCGTGTCCCATTTGCCACAGGATTGGGTACATGTTGTGAAAAAATGTTCCTTTACGGTTTCTTTTTTTAATGTTTATTTATATTTATTTTTGAGAGAGAGACAGAGAGAGCAGGGGAGGGGCAGAGAAAGAGGGAGACAGAGAATCCCAAGCAAGCTCCCTGCCTTAAGGGCAGAGCCTGACACGGAGCTCCAACTCATGAACCACAAGATCATGATCTGAGCTGAAATCAAGAGTCGGATGCTCAACCCACCGAGCCACCCAGGCACTCTTCATCTACTGTTTCATAAGAAAATTAATGGATGGCATCCTTCTAAAGAAAAAAAAAATTCTCACAGACCCTCAGGGTTGACCTAATTTATTTTGTATCGTAGTGTTTCTCAAATATGTATGAACATTAAATGGCTTTTCCTCATAGATCCGTTACTGCTATAAAATAAAATAAATTTACAAGTCGATACAAACAAATCTACAAAGTCAATACAACTTAACGCTAACATTCATTCAACCTGGTGACTGCCTTCCCTGTTTGCACTAAGTTGCTGCTGCTTTGACTGTGGTGGTGGTAACGACGGCCCTAGCAGAGGTTGTGTGTCTTGTGCTAACTTGATTCTTCCACCTCTTTTCTGTACTCCAGGTGTTTTTGAAATATTCATTCACCATTCTCTCATTCAACCCAAATTTATGAGCCCCTGGGACGTAGCTAAGGGTAGAGCGTGAGTGAAGCAGATAGAAACCCTGCTTTTCAGGAATCTATATTCCACTGGCTTTCCTGAGGAGCGAATACCTGGATATCAAAATCTCCCACGCCTTCTTTCTCTTTCACCTGGGGCCGTTCCTGTAGAACTATTTAGCACCAGTGCTGTCGTGACACCAACTCGAAGCCCTGTTCCAAAATCACGATGGGCAGTAACTAACTGCCCAGCTGATTCTGAAGATGCTTAAATTAATTTTTAGATAATTAGCAAAATGAAGATGCAACATGTGAAAATCTTTTTTTTTATTTTTCTTTAACGTTTTTATTTTATTTTTGAGAGACACAGGGACAGAGCATGAGCAAGGGAAAGGCAGAGAGAGAGGGAGACACAGAATCTGAAGCAGGCTCCAGGCTCTGAGCTGTCCGCACAGAGCCCGATGCGGGGCTCGAACTCACAGACTGTGAGATCATGACTTGAGGTGAAGTCGGCCGCTTAACCGACTGAGCCACCTAGGCGCCCCACATTTGAAAATCTTATGGACATCCTGCAGCTGCAGGAGTCAGAGAACCTACAGGTGCCCTTGGAGAAGTGATGCTTGGGTGTCTTTGCATTCTGCAAAATTGGATAAGGACATGGTACCAACAGGTCTACGACAGGTCTCATCCTTAGGAGATTGGTTGTCAACTCTTGTTTTTCTTCCAACTGCTCACTTTTTGGTCACTCCCAAACTTGATGCAATATGTGGACGAGAGCAAACCCTCCAAACTGAAAAATCTCACGCGATTTTTTTTTCTTCTAATTTTCAATTGGAGCAAGGGCTTGTGCCACAGGACTTTGGAAAGCATTGGTCAGAGTGAGGTTTAGAGGTTCCTGGTGAGCTTTAACAGTATGATTGGGACTAATTTTTTATAATGTTTATTTTCGAGAGAGAGCATGAGCGAGGGAGGGGCAGAAAGGGAGAGAGGGACAGAGGATCCAAAGCAGGCTCCGTGTGAACAGCAGAGAGCCCGATGCAGGACTCGAACCCATGAACCGTGAGATCATGACTGGAGCCTAAGTCAAGAGTTGGACGCATAACTGACTGAGCCACCCAGGCGCCCCTGAAGGGGGCTAATCTTTTCATTGAATACGCAGTTCATTGGTAGCTAACGTTATAAAATCACTCTCCCTCAGTCCTGGGAGTGTGGGCTCATGCATCCAAGATCCAGCCTGGCAAGGCAGGAAAAGTGGGATTTCCAGTGGCCACACCGAAATAGGCACTGGGCAAATGGACATCAGCCTGAACTTCAGATGTCGAGGCTTCTGTGAAAGCCTTTGGCACAGTCGCTGGTTAATTATAAGGCTGGTATACTGCAGCCATGCAGATAACACAAAAGAATATACAGGCTGCTCAGGTTTTCAATTTTCCCCTAGACTTTTTGACACCCAAGTCACACGAAGAACAATGAAACCTCCCCGTCCTGGCCCAAGGCCCCAAACCACTTTCTGGTGCCCAAGTTCCTGTGTCCAAATTTCTCAGTGTCCTTACAAGACACAAGTCTCTCTAATTCAGAATTTGTGATACTTGAGCTAAAGTTGCCTAAACATTTGCTCATACAAACAGGCTTAGTGCCTCAGAGACCCCCTTGACATGCATTCCACCACTGTGTCATTCATACATTCTTGCATGTCTTTGAAGAGCCTTCCCCCATGTGGTGTCAGCATGGACCAGAGGAATGTTCCATTTCCGGTGTGTGCTGAGACTGTATTTCCTCACCACTCTCCCATAGTGCATATTCCACTTGCCCACAGAAGCCCAGCCCCAACCTACCTTGAATTTGCCCAAAGTGATGAGGTTCTACGTGTGTCTTGTTTCCAGAGGGTGGAGGTGCTGCTCTGGCTCCTGAAGTAAACCTGCATTTCTTTCTAGAGTTTCCATGAGGTCCTAATGAGTAACCAGCATGGTGCTAGGCTCGAAGCAGGTGACAGGTGTTGAGGAAACGGCTCTCTGCAGGAGCCTTGGGAGACAGGAGGCCAAAAACTCCCATCAACCCTGTGCTCAGGCTGTCCACAGCCTGACTATGACCTGACCCTGACCTAGATGGAGAGCCTCTGCTGTCTGAGGCTCTCCCAGGCTTGTGACAATCTCACAGAGGTGTCACATCAGTCAAGGCCCAGCTCTTGACAGCTGAGACATAAAAATGAGAGATAAGAGCTTAGCAGAAGAAAGTTACCACCTCTGAGGAAGAAAGAATCCATGCTTTGGGCAAGTGGTGGTGGGAAGTTTATTGTTCTTGTTTGTTTTTGCTTTGTGTTCTAAGTTTTTTTTTTTTTAAGTTTATTTTTGAGAGAGAGAGAGCGCGCGCACAAGCAGGGTGGGGAAGAGAGAGAGAGAGAGAGAGAGAGAGAGAGAGAGAGAGAGAGAGAGAATCCCAAGCCGACTCTGGCTGCCAGTGCAGAGCCCAACACGGGGCTCCATCCCATGAAACATGAGATCATGACCTCAGCCAAGATCAAGAATCGAACGCTTAACTGACTGAGCCACACAGGCAACTATGTTTTTTTAATTTTAAGTTATGTAGTCTTTAGAGATCTTTTTTTCTGCACAAAAAGTTGCCCAGAGGCATGAGGAGGTTGGTCACCAGTCCCCAGAGATTGACAAAGGCGAATGCAGGCCAGTATTTCTCTCAAAAGCAAGGAAGATTTGGTTTAGGTTTGGGTTTCAGTTTTGGTAGTTTTGGGTTTCATTACTGTCCTCGGGTTGCTATTGGTTTCTTCATCAGGCTGGTGCTAACTGCCAGTGTCTGGTGGGAATTCTCTGGTAGGACCAAGCCCGCCTTGTGTCTGGAGAGCGGAGTACCTAAGTGTAATTATCACGTAACAATAACCACCACCATTATTTGAGCACGTGCTGTGTGTGTATTCCCAGCGACCTCCAGGCAGGTGCTACCATTTTCCCTTCACGAATGAGACACGGAGGCTCAGAAAGATTAAGAACCTGTCCCAGTCTCACGGAGGGTGCAAGCGGAAGGCGGGGGTCTGTCTCACTCAAGAGCACATGTCCATAACCACTAAGCCACACTGCTTCTGCAAGTGACTTTGCTCTGCAGCCTCTGCTCTAATACGAATGCCTCAGATTCAAGAGGAGGAGGGAGACGAAGCTGTCACCAGGACTCCGTCCAGGGTCTCTGCATGGACCCTTAGATGACAGAGGAGCTGAGATTCATTGCCTTCCTTTAGCATGTCCCCAAGTCCCAGGGGGAACCTTCATCCCCATGAGGGAGCAGCGGAGTTAGGACACCCAGTGCTGCCGTTGGCTCTGGCTTCCTGTCTCGAACTTCTGCTCCCCATTATCAGCTTGAAGTTCCAACAAATGCAGGCTCTGAGGACTCACAGAGGAGGAGCCGTTTCCACCAGAAACAGCTCAAAAGCTCCTCCGCAGGCTGGGAAAATAATCCGATTCAAACTGGAGCAAAACGTACAAATTAATTGATGGTTGATTAGAGAAATTAGATGATACAAGTAAGTAATAACAAGAGGGAGATAACATTAATAATCCCGCCACCCAGAGAGACCTCGAAACACTACTCATTGCATTTATGAACATCCTTCCCTACTTCTTCCTTGCATACAGATACCCATAACTTCGTATATATAATACATAATGGGGTTGTAACATGATTAACTGGTAATGAAATAAATGGAAGTTTCTGCACTTTGGTCCGAAAAGCCAGCTGTACTAATGCATGCTAGGGGAGATACGGCTTAGCAAGCATCTAGTATAAAATGAAATGAGCTTTATTTAATCGTTGCCTCAATATGGGTCAGCAATCTCCAAAAGAAGCCAATGAGATCTTGGAGCAGAAATCCAGAAAATCCAACGATCTTTCCTGCCACCTTGGAGTCCACTCAATGAATGGGCGGTAATGAGCCTAGAAATCACATCTTATTAAGGAAGAAATGAGGGGTGTTGAACCTGGCAGAAATGGTCACTGCCTTGAAGACTCAGTGGACCACCAAGGGTTGGGGCTAGAGAATGTCCATGGGACAGAGTTCAGATTTCTTCTTTATGACCCAGAGAGTCAGAATGAGGCTAAATGGATGGAAGCCAGGCTATGGCTCTGAGTTTAGAGTAAGAATTTGCTTTCTGAATAGAGCTGTCCACACAAAGCTAGAATGGGGGTCTCAGAAGGGCATGAGTTCTGCTCCGAGAGAGAGGTTCAAACGGATGAGATGGCCTTTAATGTTACCGGCAGTCCTGTGCTTATATGACTCCACTGTCCTCAGGTGAGTCTTCTGGCAGCTCCCTGTCCCAGCCTCCAGTGTTGGTAAAAATGTGAGCTGTGTACTGTCAGAAGTGGGTGTCAGAGAGCTTTTTTTTTTTTTCTTTCTTTCTTTTTTTTTTTACAGAGATGTGCATGACAGCTGGGGGATGAAAGCTGTGCTTGTTACATGTCACTTGTGAAGAGGTGGACCGGACTTGACAGTTCACAGTTTATTTAACTGGATGACTCATGAAAAGGAAATAAAACACATCATTTCTTTGGGGGGAAAAAAGACACATTGCTTAATATTAATCGTGGGCAAAGTAGAAATGTGCATTCTTAAGTGTTTATTTCCAACTAATGCAACAGGTTTATTTTAGGTCTAGCCTTGAGAACGAAAGATGCTACCATAGACTCTTGTAGTTCTAAAATTTCTCTATAGGAAGAGGCATATTTCAGGGACAGAAGAATTCCAAATAAATTATGTAGATACTTCACCTAACAAGGGGAGAGCATAACCCCCAACTCCTTACACGGGACTTCCTTCCAAAGAATGCTATGTGATGGAGGGAATGACTTGACAGTGGAGGAAACTGACAAGCACTACTTCAGACAGGTGATGGTCAATGTCAAAACAAATCTTACTACTGATATGATTTGATGAAACTAGCACTTCCCTCTGCTGTCTTCCTCCAAAGAAAAAGAAGAAGAAGAAGAAGGAGGAGGAGGAAGAGGAGGAGGAGAAGGAGAAGGAGAAGAGGAGGAGGAAGGGGAGGAGGAGGAGGAAGAAGGAGGAGGAGGAGGAGGAGGAGAAAAGAAAACTAATAACCACAGTCAAATCATTAGAAAAACATCAGACAAATTCCAATAGAAGGGCATTCTACAAAATACCTGGCATTACTCCTCAAAACCATCAAGGTATTAAAAATAAGAATTGCTTGAGAAAATGTCACAGCCAAGAGGGGCCTAAGGAGACATGAAAACTAAATGCTATGTAGTACCCTGGATGGGATCCTGGTTCAATAAAAATGACATTGAGTAGGGAAGAAAAAGGAAATCTGAATAAATTATCAACTGTAGTAAATAATGACGTATCATGGAAACGAAAGCAAAAATAAACTATTGGGGCTATGCCGAAATAACAAGCTTCTGCACAGCAAAGGAAACAATCAACAAAACTAAAAGGCGACCTATGGAATGGGAGAAAATATTTTCAAATGACATATTTGGTAAAAGGTTAGTATCCAAAATATATAAGGAATTGATACAACTCAACACCCCAAACCCAAATAATCCAATTTAAAAATAGGTCAAATACATGAACAGACATTTCTCCAAAGAAGACATCCAGATGGCCAACAGACACATGCAAAGATGCTCAACATCACCCATCATTGGGGAAATACAAATCAAAACCACACTGAGATACCACCTCACACCTGTAGGAATGGCTACCATCAACAACACAAGAAACAACAGGTGTTAGGATGTGTGTGGAGAAAAAGAAACACTTGTGCCCTGTTGGTGGGAATACAAACGGGTGCACCCACTGTTGAAAACAATATGGAGGTTCCTCAAAAATTAGAAGAAAAAAAAAAAAAGAACTACCTTATGATCCAGCACTACTGGGCGCTCAAAGACTACAAAAACACTAATTCAAAGGGATACATGCACCCCTATATTTATAGCAGCATTATTTACAATAGCCAAGATATGGAGGCAGCCCAAGTGCCCACTGGCTGATGAATGGATAAGGAAGATGTGACACACACACACACACACACACACACACACACACACACACACAGAGGAATATTATTCAGCCATAAAAAAGAATGAAATAATGTCATTTGCTGGCTAAAATTAACAACTCATGAAACAACAGATGTTGGCAAGGATGCAGAGAAGGAGGAATGCTCTTGCACTGTTGGTGAGAATGCAAACTGGTGCAGCCACTCTGGAAAACAGTATGGAGGCTCCTCAAAAAATTAAAAATAGAACTACCCTACGACCCAGCAGTTGCACCGCTAGGTATTTATTCAAAGGATACAAAATGCTGATTCGAGGGGGTACGTGCACCCTAATGTTTATAGCAGCGCTATCAACAATAGTCAAATTATAGAAAGAGTACAAAACTATCAACTGAGGAAGGGGTAAAGAAGATGTGGCATATATGTATAGATATGTAAATAATGGAATACTACTCGATGATCAAAAAGAATGAAGTCTTGCCAATTGCAACAACATGGATGGAACTACGATGCATTATGCTAGGTGAAATAAGTCACTCAGAGAAAGATCAATATCACGTGATTTCACTCATATGTGGAATTGAAGAAACACAACAGATGAACATTGGGGAAAGGAAGGGAAAACAAGATAAAAACAGAGAGGGAGGCAAACCATAAGAGACTCTTAAAGACAGAGAATAAACGGAGGGCTGTTGGAGGGGAGGCGGGTGGGGGGATGAGCTAAATGGGGGATGGGCATTAAGGAGGGCACTTTTAGGGATGAGCCCTGGGTGTCACATGCAAGAGATGAATCACTGGGTTCTGCTCCTGAAACTACACTATACGTTAACTAACTTGAATTTAAGTTAAAAAATAATAAAAATAAAATAATATGCTGTTGCATCATCACACACAAAAAAGAAACAAATCTTGCCATTTGCAATGATGTGGATGGAGCTGGACAGTATAAAAAGTCAGAGAAAGACAAATATCATATGATTTCTCTCATGTGTGGAATTTAAGAAACAAAACCAACAAGACAAAATGAGACAGAGAAAACAAGAAACAGACTCTTATCTATAGAGAACGAACTGATGGTTACCAAAGAGAGTTTGGTGGAGGGATGGTGGAAATAGGTGATGGGGATTAAGAAGGGCACCCATCATGATGAGCACTGGGCGATGTACAGAAGTCTTGAATCAGGGGCGCCTGGGTGGCTCAGTCGTTGAGTGGCCGACTTCGGCTCAGGTCATGATCTCACGGTCTGTGAGTTCGAGCCCCACGTTGGGCTCTGTGCTGACAGCTCACAGCCTGGAGCCTGCTTCAGATTCTGTGTCTCCCTCTCTCTCTGCCCTTCTCCTGCTCACGCTCTGTCTCTATGTCTCAAAAATAAATTAACATTAAAAAAAATTTTAAAAAAAGTCTTGAATCACTACATTGTACACCTGAAACTAATACAACACTGTATGTTAACTACACTGGAATTACAGTAAAAAACTTTAAAAATTAGAATTAAAGTTAAGGCTATTATCAATATTGATTCATTATCAAGTGAGGTGTTGATAATAGGGGAAACTGTGGGTTGGGGGGATGTATTATGAGAACCGGTATTATCTCTTCAATTTTTCTGTAAATCTAGAACTGTTTTTTTTTAATTTTTTTAATGTTTATTTTTGAGAGAGACAGACAGACAGAGTGCACATGGGGGAGGGACAGAGAGAGAGGGAGACACAGAATCTGAAGCAGGCTCCAGGCTCTGAGCTGTCAGCACAGAGCCCGACGCGGTGCTCGAACCCACGAACTGCGAGATCATGACCTGAGTCGAAGTCAGATGCCTAACCGACTGAGCCACCCAGGCGCCCCTAAAACTGTTCTAAAATAAGTCTACTATACTACTACTGCTACTACTACTGCTACTACTACTGAAAAAAGACGATATCCATGGGCATTGTCTCTCCAATCATCACTGGATGCCACAGTCTGGGAACTGGCCGTCCATCTGTCCCGGAGGTAGCACAGGCCGTTCTCTTACACTCGGCCATCATTACCTATAACTAAGGAGCCAGGGCCTGGGGGCATTTTTCAGTAGAGTCATAAACGGGCAATGATAAAGACAGCTTTAGTCAATACCATTAATGGCTATTATGGAAAAGTCAATTGGGATTTGGAGCTGCAGGAATCCATCTCTCCGCTCCCTTGAGGAGAAAGGATAGACCGGAAGCTGCCGGCCGCCTATCCAACCTCCCCCTTTTCTGGCAACAGAACCTTGGTATTGCTGGGTGCAGCAAGGTTGCCCACCTAGGAAACCACATTTCCCACCCCCCTCGCAGATGGGGGTGGCCAACGAGAGGTAAGTAGAAGTCTTTCCTCTGCGGATACTTACTTAAAGAGGAGATATACCCTTTGGCCCTTGACCCCTCCTTTTCTTGCCGCCAGGAACATGATGTGATGGCTACAGCCACAGCAACCATATTGTAATTATAAGGTGACTTTGAGAACCGCGCGGTAGAAAATAAAGATAGCCTGGGTCCCTGATGGAGCTATGTACTGACTCCGGGCTGCTACTTAAGAATTTCTTTACACGGGAGAAAAATAAAGTGAAAAATAAACCTTGCATTCATGCCACAGCTATTTGGGTTGGCGTTGAACTACATCTTACTGATTCAGAGACCAAATCTCTTCTGATTCAGCAAACGTGCTTCAGGGAGGTCTAAAAGGTGGGATGCAATGGCTCAGTCCCTGAAGGTACAGATACGGTGTGGCGTGGGAACCTTCCGGAGCTCATGCTTTCGCGGGTGAATTAGGGATAAATCGACCCCGGCAGCCCACAACAACCTCTCCCCGAAGCAGGCCAAACCCCGTAGAACCCATGACCTGTAGCAGGTCATACCAGAGGAGCGATCCCCACGCCTCGGTTAGGCAGCCTTCGGACACGCGGACTGGGATGAGATGAGAAAGGCAAGAACTTCTCAGGAGAAAGTCCCCGGAATTTCAGTGTTAGGAAAGGGGACCTGGAAAAGAAGACCCCAGTGCCAGGGCCCTCTTTGGCCAGTATATAGATATCGAGAGTTTAGGCTACACTTAAACTGCCTACATCCATTCCCTCCAAAATGATAGTCCCTAGTCTCTACAAGAGAGAGAGACAGAGCACAAGAGTGAGTGGAGAAGGGGCAGAGAGAGAGGAAGAGAGAGACTCTTAAGCAGGCTCCACGCTCAGCGCAGAGCCCGACTCAGGGCTCTATCTCAAACCGTGAGATCGTGAGCTGAGCCAAAGTCAAGAGTCAGACGCTCAACCGACTGAGCCACCCAGGTGCCCCTTTAGTCTCTTTTGAAAAGAGATGAATAGATGACATCAGGCGACGACATTTCCCCCTAAGACTCCGTGAGTGGATGTGCTGGGTGTCTCTTTGGGACCGAGCTTTCGCGGAGTGTGTTTGCTTCCGCCACGTCTCCTTTCCCCTTCTGGGTTGGATGCAGACACCAGCGGGGTCTCAAGGGATAGCGAAGCCATAAGGTGGAAGGATTGTCAGTCCCTGAATGACATGAAAGAGACCCTTTCGTTGGCCTGAATACCAAACCAGGGTTGTTTTGTTGGGCCATCGTATGTTTGGGTCTGTTTGTTACTACACTGTAGCCTACCCTAGCTAATACAAGCTCTTTTGTACATTGTGTTAGCTATCCGTTGCCGCATGACAAATGCTTCCAAAGCTCAGAGACTTAGAACAACATTTATGGTCTCACAGTTTCTATGGGTCAGCTTCTGAAGGCGGCTTCTCTGGGTCCTCGGCATCAGGGGCCCTCTCAGCTAAGATGTTGACTCTGGCTGGAGTCATTTCAAAGCTGTGCTAGGGGAAGATCTCTCTCCAAGATCTATGGTCATTGGGATGATTCAGTTGGACTGAGGGTTTCAGCTCTTTGTGGGTGGTTGGCTGGAGGCCAGAGGCCTCGGTTCTTTGCCACGTGGCCCTCGTGACACGGCAGCTTCATCAGAGCAAGCAAGAACACCAGAGAGAAAAAGAGCTCGCGAGACCAAAATCACAACCTTGTGTACCCTAACCCCATCACGTTTGCCATTTGCCATTTCCTAGAAGCAAGTCACTAGGTCTGGCCCACCCTCAACAGGAGATACACAAGGGCCTGGATGTCAAGAGGCAGCAGTCACCAGGAGCCATTCAAAAGCTGCCTATCACACACACGTCGGCCCCACAAGAGCCCTATTTAAATCCAGTATGTACCCTGATTTGGTGAGGGTAACCGAGACCGGAGAAGTTAGAGTAGCATGGTTAGGGTCGTCAGCAGTAGATGGAGAACCATGTGTGCGACCAGCACCTGCGTTTATCCCTATGCACCACCTTCCAGGCTGCAGGTGCGTCGTGTCGGGTAGCGAGCCCGCATGTCCAGGCTGCATGCAGGTGCATCGTGTCCAGTAGTGAGCCTCCGTGGATGGAGAAGCAATCCATTGCATGAGAGCCTGAAAAAGAAGCTATCCACCCACTTCGATCCCTGTGCAGAGTCCCTGCTTTCATGAGCTGCACTCTGGTCCCCAGCCTCAAATAGCCAATTGCAGCCTCAGGAGGGATACGTGACGGTAGTGTGTGTGTGTGTGTGTGTGTGTGTGTGTGTGTAAGAAAGAGAGGAAGAAGGAAGGAAAGAGAGGCGGGAAGGGACAGGGAGTGACAAAAGAGACGTTCGTAAAGAGAGAAAGAAACGAGCTCAGAAGGAAAGGGAGAAAGAAACAGAATTACAAAAGCAGAGGAGAGACATTCAGAAAGCCGAAGAGATAGAAAAAACGATAGAGAAGGAAAAAGAAAGAAGCAAGATAAGTAGAAAGTGGGGGAGACCGGCAAGACAGAAACTAGCAGAAGGGAGCCGGCTGGTGGTCCTGGATCTTCGCAAACCGTTTCCAGGAAGAGAATGTGCAGGGGCTTCTGGCACCTGCAGATCCAGCGCCCCCTGCTGGAAATCCGAGTTTCCATTCCTCGCCGGCGTGGAAGCCACTTCCCGGGCTGGCTGTTCAGAGGACTGTCAACTGGGGGATCTGACGGCTGGGTCTGGCTCGGTGCGTGGAGTGGTTGCCATGGTTGCCGAGGACGGCGGCACGGCGTGCGGCGGGGCGGCCGGGCGTGTCGGTGGCCGGATGTGCGGACACATGCTGCCTGGGCCCCGAGGCGGGCGTGTCTCCTGTGGCGCAGAGCGATGCTGCCGCACCCCCTGCCGGCGCCCGACCTGGATTACCGTTGCTCCTTCCTCTAAAACGAGTTAAAAGAAAACGAAGGAGGGAGAGGGGTGGGTGGGCTGTGACACTTGAGTAACTTTTCAGCGGGAGGGGAGGAGGAGGAGCCCAGAACTCTCCCGGGCCTTCCCAGCGTGCTCTGGCCTGACAAGCGGTCCCAGCCCCTGGGTTGACCTTGTATCTCCTGGCATTTGAAGGCCCGCCCATCATTTTCAGCGTTTTCCAAGCACTGGACCCTTTGGGCAGCCTGTGGAAGGCTATAGACCCCTTCTTAGAAGTTTAGAATATTTTAGAAACGTGTGAAAGAAACTACCCAGCCTTACAAAGAAACCCAGTTAGACAGAAATACACAAATTTTAAAATACAGAAATATACGTACCTTTTTATTAATGCATTAAATAAACTATATGAGGAGTCCGATCACTGTGATTTCGAAGCTGTAGGCGTCTGCCTCACAAAGTTTCCGCAACAACTAACTGGACATGAAGCTATGATTTCTGCTGGCCATAGAGGGGCAGGCACGTTTCATCTACTGTGGTGAGTCGCCCACTTTCATGACGGGAGGGAATGCGGAATGTCCTTGAGAGGCGAAAGGAACTAGGGCGCGATTATTTCCCATCGGAGTGCAAGACCCCCTGAATGCTAGGCGTGGAGCCCTCAGGCGTCCATGGGTCCCGAGGTTTAGAAACTGCAGAGAGGGAGAGTTGGTCCAGGTCTTACCTTGCCCAGGCACCTGGAGCCAGTCCCCAAGTGGGTTAAAGGCAGGCGGTAATTCGATGGATGCTCCCCCGGCCGCTGATAAGAGTGGTAACAGTCACACGCTTTAGTCAAAGAACAGTGGCCGATGTTGACACCATGCAAAGGGCTATTTCATCCACTCTGTCCACCCCAAGTCCCATAAGCAGCCCAGAGAGCCCCACAGAATCCAAGAATCGTGCTGACTTCCTGGGTCGTCACGCCAGGGTCCCTGGGGGTGGTGGGCAGGCGGGCAGGGACTCTGGGAGCCTGCCTCTCGGCCTGCCCTGGGAAGCCGCTGCAAGAGGCCGTCAGACGAAAAGCGTGGCCTGGTACCCGGCTCTCCCTGTTACTCGTGGCTCCCAGCTTTCTTGGCTCCGAATTCCATTTTGCCCCACACGGGGCCTAAGACGCTTGCCTGCGTCACCTCCTTTGATGACCTGTGTTCAACTCGTTTCTCCGGTTCGACCCCAGATCGAGCATTTGCCCCAGAGTCTCTCTCCCATTAGAGATAGGATACACTTTCGTCCTTCTCTGGGACCCTGTGGGGCCTGGTATAGCCTTTCCCGTCAGGCCTACTTGCTGGCAAAGGATGGTGATGAGGGTAGCAGATGCTGTCAGGCCTTCCACAGTGTGCGCTGGCTGACTTCCAAATGTCCCTACCAATGTCTTTTAGCCCGGGGGCCTCCAACGGCCGCCAAGCAATGCCTGATAGGAGTCATGTATAAATATCCAGCTTCCTCACTGCTCGTGTGGGAAAAGCCTGAGCCATCAGAATTTGGGGAAGCCATCAGGCCGTCTCCCCCACAGAATTAAGCTCAGGTTACCCAGCTGGTGGCTGGCCTTTATCTGCCGCCTTCCTATCCCTTCTCAGGCCGGTTTCCTGCTTGTCCCAAATAAACTGGCTGCACTGGAGTGTTTGTCTCAGTGTCTGTGTGTGAGGGGGAACGGGCTAAGACACACAGCTACCGCCTCGCCTGGCAGGCTTGTCTCTGGGGAAAGGAACTGTGGTCTGGGGGCATGGAGCTGGGCTAGAGTCCTTTCCTATTTGAGGAAGAATCACAGCTAACGGCACCCAGCCTCGGACCCCAGCCCAGACCCTGAAGCCACTCTTTAGATGCTTCGTGAGGGGTAGGGGGCTCTCTGATGGGGTCTTTTTAAAGCGTCCATGTGTGTTATCAGCTGAAGTTACTGGGGATGTATCTATGGGGTGGGAAGGGGGCTCCCAATATTTCAACAGTCTCCAAATCCTGGAAGAAGACTCTCTTTCCTTCTCCTCCGTACCCTCTGACATGCTTCTCTTTCTAGATTCTTCCTGCAGGCTAGCTAGCGAAGCCTCCTCCATGAGTTCAGGATTTTACGAAGGATAAAAGCAGTTGACTTCGGGGGCGCCTGGGTGGTTCAGTCGGTTGAGCATCCAATTCTTGATATTGGCTCAGGCCGTGATCTCACGGTCATGAGATCGAGCCCCGAGATGAGATTCTCTCTTTCCCTCTGTCCCTGCCCCTCGCCTGCTTGTGCGCGCTCTCTCTCTCTTTCTCTCTCTCTCTCTCTCAAAATAAGTAAATAAGTAAGAAAAAAAGCAGTTGGCTTCAACACTTCAGTTAATGACCTGGCATAATTTTCCCCCAAAGCAAAGCTGTAGCTAGCTACTCTTCTAGATAATATGCGTGAGGGGCGGGTTATCCAGCTATGCAAACAATGTCTACGTCTGTGATCGTATCCGTTGAATACAACAGTGTCTGGGCCCCAGAGCGAGGACCGACCCTTGTGGCTACAGCGGCAGACCCAAGGTCACTAGGAATCCAGGGCTCCTTAATTCTGCCCATCAGGGCACCTGCTCAGAGGCCGGTCCCTGCGTCCAGATCCCTCAGGCGGGCATGGCCGGGAAACCCCTTGGCCCTCATAGTTGCCAGTAGGACAGACAAATGTGCTTGAGACAAGCTCTAAGGTTAAATGTGGAATTTGAGGCACCACGGACACCATGCAGAGGACGATAGGGAGCAGGCCACTGAGTAAAGAACTCTGGAAACTTCCGGCCTCCTGGGCCCTGCCTGTGTCTGAGCCTCCTTCCCAAAGGTTTCAGGAACGAACACTGCGCTGGCGCCATCTAGTGGGCAAGAGAAGAAGGGCCGCGGGTTCATCTAAACTTTAGACAGGTTTCTTCCTGACTCTAGGCCCTTGGCCCCCCTTTGCTAAGAGCATTTACTTTAGAACACTTGTCAGTGAAAATGCTTTCTCTGCCCTTTGGAAATATGTACAAATTTCCTCTAGCCTCTTGCCAACTTTGCAACACAGGAATGTGTTTCTCACAGACCTGGGAGCCATCCCTTTGAACCGTAGTCATCGAGGAAGACAGTAACCTTATCCCACAGCTTCTGGGGGTGGGGGAAGGAACCTCACTCAGATGGATGCCCATGAGCAAACCCAGACGGCCGAATCGCACAGAAAAACATTTGCAGGCTTGGGAGTGACTCCGCGTGCTGGACACACTCCTGCCTTTTGCTTCAGCCGAGTTGAGGCAATCTCTCGCCCCTATTGCAGTCGTCTTGATTAAAGTCTTCCTTGCCTGTTCCTCTTGTCTGATGCAATTTTTCTTTGATATTCTTAACCTGGCCCTTCTGAGGTCCCTTCTGCAGGGCCGAACGGCAGCCTCAGGAGGCTCCAGGACCAGCAGAACCTCTCCCGCCCCATCCATCAGGGTAGGCAACGTCCGCCCCAGCGCTCCCAGGGTCCTCTGGCCCATCCCGACGCCCTAACTCAGGCCATTGTCTGGCAGGGCAGGTCCTCCACCCTGGGTACAGAAGTCTGGACCAGAGCTTCTGGCCTGCTCTGGGAAAAGTTGCCATTAACTAGGTCCTCGTTGATTTTTTTTTTTTTTTCCTTTGAGAGCTATCTTCTCTGTTACTCATGGGATTCTGGGTAGAAGGAGCATAGTCAGATGTCAGGCTGCCATCTTGATCTCTTTCCCCCACCAAAGAGGCTGTGGCCCTGAAACAGATGCTCGGGCACGCGGCGCCCTCTTCCTGGGACACCTGTACTTGGGTGCCACTCCCCAGCTCATTTGAAAAAATTTTAATCCCCCACAGTCTACAGCTTCAGGTTTCACAGTCCCCAGTTTCAAATGTCAACCACAAGGAACAATTCTTTTTTTTTTTTTTTTTTTAGTGTTTTAATTTTATTTTTGAGAGACATAGAGACAGAGAATGAGCAGGGGAGGGGCAGAGAGAGAGGGAGACACAGAATCCGAAGCAGGCTCCAGGCTCTGAGCTGTCAGCACAGAGCCCGACTCGAGGCTCAAACTCACAGACCATGAGATCATGACCTGAGCTGAAGTCGGCCGCTTAACCGACTGAGCCACCCAGGCGCCCCCACAAGGAACAATTCTAAAAATTAGGTTGTTGGCAGTTGTATGAAGAACCACCTTTCATTTTTTCAGATTCTAGAGCGTTTGTTTACTTCCGTGGTCAACTTGTACTGTGTTCCCTTAGAAGCTAGACGACAAAGGGCTCTCAACCCCCTTTATAAACAGAGCAGAGAGAGATGCAGGCCTGGCCCATGGTGACCCCGGTGCACATAAGACCTGAGCCTCATTCATTTCAAATTTTAGAAGTGAAAGTACGAGTGTGTTTCTGTGTGGGTGACTTCGGCTGGGAGACAGTGTGAGTCAGGAAAACTGTTTATCTCTGCACGTTTTCCTCAAATCTTCTTTTCCAGACAGGATGTTCCGACTCAGAGGCTTCCTGTGGTGAGGATGTGTCTCCTAAGGTCCATAAATGAGCTGCGATTTTATAAAAATGGAGTTGACTTGAAATGTAAGGCCTCAGAGGTGCAAAGAGGCACAATTACCTCACCTCCCTGCCCTCCACTTGCTCTGGAGCGCCTCTGCCCAACGTGACGAATGGGTGGGCAGTCGGCAATAAACTTAAGCGTTCACGGTGACCTAATTCCTGCTATTCCAAAGCAATCTCTCCAGGTAGACAGGTAATGCAGAGTTCACACCTCCTCTCTTTTTTTCTCCCAGTTGTACTGAACTATAATTGAAATTGTATTAGTCCAACTTATACAACATAATGATGAAATCTGTATATGTTGCAAATTGATTATCGCAATAAGTCTAGTTAACATCCATCATCACGTATCGTTACAATTCTGTGTGTGATGAGAACTTTTATGATCAATTATCTTAGCGACTTCCAAATATACAATAGAGTACTGTGGGTTTTTTTTTTTTAATTTGAGAGATAGTGCACGTGCACATGGGGGAGGGGCAGAGGGAGGGAGAGAAAGGATCGATGTGGGGTTCGATCCCACGACCCTGGGATCATGACCTGAGCTGAAGTCAAGAGTCAGACGCTCGAGCGACTGAGCCACCCAGGTGCCCCACCGTATAGTGTTGTTAACTCCTGCCACCGTGCCGTACGTGGTCTCTCCGGGACGTAATTTATCTTATAATTCCACTCTCATCCACGAGTGTGGTTTCTTAGATTCCACATACAAGTGAAATCGTATGGTATTTGTGTTTCTCCGTCTGATTTATCTCACTTAACATAATGCTCTCAAGGTCCGTCCATGTCGTTGCAAATGGCAAGGTTTCTTTTTTCGTTAGGGATGAACGCTATCCCGCTGTGTTCATGTACCACATCTTACTTGTCCATTCATCTGCCGATGGATACTTGGTTGCCTCCATGTCTTGGCTACTGTGAGTCAGGCTGCAGTAGACATGGGAGTGCGGGCACCCTTTCAGGAGAGTGATCTGATTTTCCTCAACTAAATACCCGTCCCTGAAATGGCTGGATCGTAGGGTAGTTCTATTTTTCATTTTCCACAGCGGCTGCACCAATTTACACGCTCACCCACAGTGCACCGGGGTTGCCTTGGCTCCGCCTCCTCACCAACACTTGTTAGTTCTTGTCTTTGGTACCGGCCATCCTGACGGGTGTGAGGCGGCATCTCCTTGTGGTTTTCATCCGCATTCCCCTGCCGCTGAGCGATGTCGAGCGCCTGTTCACGAACCTGTTGGCCATCGGTGTGTCTTCTTCGGAAAAAATGTCTATTAAGTTCCTCCGTCTATTTTTAAATCCGTTTGTTTGCCTTTTTGCTCTTGAATTCTAGGAGCTCTTTATATAGTTGGAGGATGACCCCCTGATATGACTTGCAAATACCTTCTCCCGTTCCGGAGGTTGCCTTTTCCTTTTGTTGATGGTTTTCTTTTCCACATGAGAAGCTTTTGAGGGCGATGTATCTCTCATCACTTCAAACGTATGTATCCTCGTATATCCCGTGCCTCATACTCACAGTATAGTGCACAGAATTGCCAAATCACAATTTCACACACATGAAACTAATGTTACACGGTGTACCAACTACAATCAAATACACATATTTTTTTTGAAAACCCGGGCATTTTAAACAATTAAAAAACAAAACAAACTTCAGGTGGAGAAGGCTCGTGGTAGCACTCGTCGGTAGTGCCCATGGTTACATCGGAGGAGCGATTAAAATTCCTGGGGCGTCAGATTCCTGGGGCGCGGGGGCGGGGGGCGGCTCAGTCGGCGAAGCCTCCGACTCTTGATTTCGGCTCAGGTCACGATCTCACAGTCTGTGGGTTCGAGCCCTGCGTCTGCTGTCCGCGCAGAGCCTGCTTGGGATTCTCTCTCTCTCTCTCTCTCTCTCTCTGCCTCTACCCTGCTGTGCTTTCTTTCTCCCTCAAAATAAATCATGTTTTGATTTATGTTTTTAAAACGTCAAAGAGAAAAAGACACCGTCACCGAGGATAAGACAAGAAACGAGGCATCCCACCTTCCGATCGGAGCTCTTACCGCCGGAAAGGGGGCAGGTCAAGACGGGGACACCGTGTGCGGAAGCCACTGCGGAAAGGAGCCGCGCTAAGCCCCGGGGCCAGCGTGGCCGGAGGGCGTGGCCGGTGGAAAACTCCAGCAAGGGGGCAGGGCTGTTGGAAACGCCCCTGGGCGATGGTGTGTGTGGCTGGGGCGCTGAGCGGGGAGGGGGGGGTCGTCTACGGGTTCTCTGGGCTTCCATCCGCAAGCTCAGGACACCCCCGGGGTCAACAGCCTCGGCATTTAAGTAAACGTGCGGGGGGCAGGCCTGCAGGTGCGGCGGCACGTCCAGGGCTCAAGGGCGCGCCCGGCCTGCTGCCAGGCCCGGTGCAGGAAGGCAGAGGGCAGGGGTCCCGGTCTTGGCACAGCACGTAGGAGGGCACGGGGTCTCACTCTGCTCTGCTGGCAGCACCAGAGACTGTCCCGTGTCACCCTTCTTTTTTCTTTTCTTCCTTCCTCTCTCTCTTCCTTCTTCTCTCTCTTCTTTCTTTTTCTTTCTTTCTTTCTCTTTCTTTTTCTTTCTTCTTTCTTTCTTTCTTTCTTTCTTTCTTTCTTTCTTTCTTTCTTTTTCTTTCTTTCTTTCTTTCTTTCTTTCTTTCTTTCTTTCTTTCTGTTAAATACACAAATTTTTTTTTATTCTAGACAGAGAGAGAGAGAGAGAGCACAGGGGTGGGGTGGAGGGGCAAAGGGAGAGTGAGAGCATCATTTTTTTTTTAAGTTTACTTATTTACTTTGAGAGGGGTAGAGAGAGAGAGAGAGGAGAAGAGGCAAAGAGAGATGGAAAGAGAATCCCAAGCAGGCTCTGCACTGTCAGCCCAGAGCCCGATGCGGGGCTCGAACTCACCAGCTGTGAGCTCATGACCAGAGCGGAAATCCAGAGTCCCCTGCTCAACCGACGAGCCACCCAGGCGTCCCTCCAACGTCACCTTTGTTTTGGGCTGCAGAATTGTCAGAGCAGCTCTCTGGTGGCATACCTGTTCCCCCAGGGGATGTCACTCTACCTGGAAATCCGTCCGCTTATGTTTAAAAGAGAAAATGCTAAGTTAACACTTAGTTAATAAAAACAAAACCTTTCCCAGCACAGAGTCCAAGGGGGTGCAACCCAACAGCGGCAGGAGCAACGACAACGGGCGGGGGCCTGGGGAGCCTGCGGGCGGCGAGCGGCGGCAGAGAGCACTGATCGCCGCTAGAGGGCGCCCCGCGGCCGTCGCCGGAAGACACGAGAAGAGAGGCTGAGAGCTCCCTGCGCCCTGCCAAAGGGACCCGCCGCCCACTGCCTGGCCCCGTTCTCCCACCCCTCCCCGTCACCCTCGCTCTCTGGGCCCCTTCGGCCAACGCAGCTCAGACACTTCTCTGGTCCCTGGTCCCTGGCACGCTCCGCTCGGACGCCTCCTCCGTGCCGCCCTCCGTGCCACACTCGGGGGATTGATTCTGGACTGCTCCACGCGGGGCTCTGGCCATCCGCCTGACTTTCTGCCCACCATGGGTTGGAACCTTTACGGGTGACCCTAGGAAAACTGACGCCCGCGACCCACAGAGTGGCCGGGAGAAGCGCGCCCCGCCCCCGCGCCCGGGTCCTGATGTGCCCGGGGTGTCGGTGTGGACAGAAACCTGCCGCTTCCAGCCCGAGTCTGCCCTGGTGTCGCGCACGGAGAGGCAGCCCCACCGCGTCCTCCGTAACTCCCGGGCTGGAGCCTGGAACTCCACCAGCCCTGAGGAGGGCCCGCTGTGTCACCACCGGCAGGTCCCTCTGTCCCTCCGCTCTCCACTCCTCATCTGTGAAGCCCCCGCTCTAGGATGGGATTTGCTCGGGGCTGGGGGGGAATCTAGGAGGGCAAGGCCATCTGAGGAAAGGGGAAGGTAGAAAATCGGAGGCAAGGGAGAGAGAGAAGCCTTGTGCCAAAAATCCAATGCTCGCTCTGACCCTGTGGACAAGAGAGCGAATCTGATGCTCTCCTTGGGGCCAGCTGGCCTTGTGATACCCAGCCCCCCCCCCAGGAAACTCACTGCCTGCGCCCCCCAGGAACCTCACTGGCGGCGCCTCCAGGAATCTCACCCGCCTGCCCCCATAGGAATCTCACTGCCTGCCCCCCTCCCAGGAACCTCACATCTGCCCCCCCCCAGGAACTTCACTGCCTGCCCCCCCAGGGACCTCACTGCCTGCCCCCCCAGGAACCTCACTGCCTGCTCCCCTCCCAGGAACCTCACACCTGCCCCCTCCAGGAATCTCACTGCCTGCCCCCCTCCCAGGAACCTCACTGCCTGCCCCCCCAGGAACCTCACCACCTGCCCCCCTAAGGACCTCACTGCCTGCCCCCCTCAGGGACCTCACACCTGCGCCCCCCAGGAACCTCACTGCCTGCTCCCCTCCCAGGAACCTCACACCTGCCCCCTCCAGGAACCTCACTGCCTGCCCCTCCAGGAACCTCATCCACCTGTCCCCCCAGGGACCTCACACCTGCCCCCCCAGGGATCTCACTGCCTGCCCCCCCAGGAACCTCACTGCCTGCGCCCCCCAGGGACCTCACTGCCTGCACCCCCAGGAACCTCACACCTGCCCCCCCCAGGAAACTCACTGCCTGCCCCTCCAGGAACCTCATCCACCTGTCCCCCCAGGGACCTCACACCTGCCCCCCCAGGAACCTCACTGCCTGTCCCCCTCCCAGGAACCTCACACCTGCTCCCCTCCCAGGAACCTCGCACCTGCCCCTCCGTCCACCCAGCACTTTTCCCTTCCCTTCCCTTAATACCATGTTCTCAGACCTTCCAGAGATGGCGGAGGAAACAGAATGACCCTGGCCACCCTTCCAGTCTTTGTCTCTGACACAGAGTCCCTGGGCCTCAGTTTCCCCATTTGCCTAAAAGGCTCCCGTGACTTCTAACGTTCCTCTCCGCTGACTTTCAAGTAGCCGAATTGGCCAGGTTCTCAGCCTTCCCTGGTGCAGATTACGGCTGCCCGGGGAGATTTACCACATCATGGTCTGGCCACTCCTCCTCGCCCTCCCTGTCCTGGTCTGCAGTAGGCACCGCATCAGTGTTTTCCCCAAAGTTCCCCGGATAATTAGGAAGTGCAGCGAGTTGGGAACCTCTGGCATCGAATTCCTGCTGAGAGATATTTGCATCCTCTTAGGAGCCCCCTGGAAACTGCAGAGTCCCTGCTCAACTCCTCCCTAGCGGCTCGCAGGGATGCAGTGATTGTGGGGGGCAGCCCCCCTCGAAGACTCCTGAGCCTCGTGGATAACAGGCATGACAAGCAGAGGGGCTTCTTTCTCTCCCTGTCCTGCCTCTGCGCCCCTTTCCCACTCTGCTTCCTGCCTGGTTCTCCCCTCCCTGTTTGCTCCTCCCTCCCCTTCTCCCCACCCCACCCCCCATCTGGTGGCAGTGTGTTGACCAAGATTGGTAGCAGCTTCTGCATCTGGATGGCTTTCCCTGCAGCCTTTCTCCCCAGCTCGAGAACCGTCCTTCTCCAGGACGACGTCCCTCTTTACCCTCCACAGCAATGGACTCATTCCTCCCAAATGTCCACAGCCCGAGCTGGCCATCGGAATCCTACTGCCGAGGGTCAGGGGTCTGGGCTGGAGAGCCCAAGGGAGGGGGTGATCTCCAACGACGACATCCCATGGGCCACGTTTTGAGCCGACTCGACAGCAGCCTCACTGCCTTGATTCAGACCATTCTGGGAAGTGAGATTCTGCACCTTTCAGATTGCTGGGGAAAGCTGTAAAGGGAAAAGGCAGGGTCAGGCCTCGGGGGGCCTGGTTCACATCCCAGTTCTGCCCTCAACTACTCGGTACGTGACCTTGAGCTTGGCACTTCTCTCTGAGCCCGTGAAATGAGATACTGCCAACTATTCCTTTCAACGATGACTTTCCGTGGCTTCTGTGACTCTCTGTGGCACATCCTGGATCCAGAGAGAACAAAATGGACTTATGACCACAAACAGGAGCTAGCTGAAATTCATTCTGTAATTACTTGAGCACCCCCTAAGCTCAGGACACTGTTATAGGTGCTGGGAATAGAGCGGTAAACTCAATAAATCCCTTCCTTCATGGAGCCGACAGTGCGGAAGGAAGCTTGGGGTCGGATTTGGGGGCCTCCAGTTGCACCTTTTAAGTCCTGGCAGGGGGAGGCACTGTAGGAGCCCCAGCAGAAAATGCAGGGGGAGGTGCCCCGTCATAGGTTGTGACTGAGGCAAATGAAATACTGGCAGGAGCTCCAAGCTGTAGAGACATTGAAGAAAGAGCTTCTGGGCACAGAAGGCAGCGGTGAACCAAGGTGTGGTTTTCCAGTCTTGCTAAAGTCCAGTTGCTTTTATGGTAGATTTTATCAGATTTTCCATACAGATAATCACATCTTTTGCAAATAAAGACATTCTAATCTGGATGCATTTTATTTCTTTTTCTTGCCTTATTGCACTGGCTAAAGCCTCCCCATACAAGACTGACTAGAACTGGTGAGAAAACATCTTTGTCTTATGCCTGATCTAAGCACAAAAAGTCCTGTCTGATACCATTATGGCTGCATGTTAGCTGCAGGATTCTTTTGCAGCTACTTTTTATCAGGTTGAGATGGTTCCCATAATTTTGGGGACCCTGGGTGGCTCAGTCGGTCAAGCATCTGACTTCAGCTCAGGTCAAGATCTCATGGTTTGTGGGTTCGAGCCCCGCATCAGGCCCTGTGCTGACAGCTCGGAGCCTGGATGGAGCCTGCTTCACATTCTGTGTCTCCCTTGCTTTCTGCCCCTCCCCCACTCACACTCTGTCTCAAAAATAAACATTAAAAATTTTTAATAAAGGAATGGAGTTTGGTTTCTGTCACATTTTTTTTCTGCATCTATTGAAATCGTTTTACATTTTTCTTTTTTAGTTTGTCATTATGATGAGTTTTACATTGATTGATTTTCAAATGATAAACCAAGCTTGCATTCCTGGGATAAGCCTCCGTCGGTTATGGTGTGTTATTCTTTTTATGTTATTAGATTTTATTTCCTAGTGTTTTATTAACATTTTTTGCATGTAAGTTAATGAGGGATAAAGGTTTGTAGTTTTTTTTTTTTCTTTTAAGGTTTTCTTCCGGTTTTAGTATTGGGATAATTCTGGCTTCATGGAAAAGATTGGGAATTTTTCTATCCTTTTTAATTTTCTGAAAGAACACGTGTGGGCTTGATATCAACACCTCTTCAAATGTTTGGTAAAACTAACTGCCGAAGCCATTTGAGGCTGGAGTGTCCTTGGTGGGAAGATTTTTAACTAAAACCTCACCCTTGTAATACTTATTAAAATCTATAGTGATATCATCATTTCATTCCTGATATTGGCAATCTGTGTCTTCTTTCTCCTTTGCCTTCTCAGTCTGCTGAAAAGTTGTCAGTTTTTTTCATCGTCTCCAAAAATCAGCCTCTGGTTTCATTTCTTTCCTTCGCTATTTTTCTGTTTTTGTTTTCATTCATTTTCCTGCCCGATCTTTATGATTTCCTTCTGCTTTATGGACTACTTCACTGCAGTAAAGTAGACACACAGAGTATGCCTGTGACAAATTCATTCAGCTTCGGCGCGTCTGAAAACTCTTTGTCTTTGTCCTTGAGAGATATTTTCCCTGCATAAAAATATCCAGGTGAGCCGATCTTTCTTTACAGCATTTTCAATATATTTCTTCAAGCCCTCCTACACTGTTTCCTGATATCTGCAAACTACCAGTGTGATTCTTTGTACGTGGTCTCTTTTCCCCACCTCCTGGATGTTTAAATCTCTTTGTCACTGGATTGAAGCAATATGGTGTGACAGTCTTCATGTTTCTTGTGCTTGGAGTTCATTGAACTTCTTGGATCTATGGTTCGTAGTTTTTGTCAAATTTGGGAAAGTGGTAGAGATTATTTCTTCACATATAATTTTCTACTGGATGCCCGGGATGTTGAATTTTCCCTTGTTAGTCGTTGGATAGTTTTGTATTACTAACAAAAGTCTTGAACTTTGTTCTGGAATACGCTTGAGTTACCAAGGGAGAGTTAACGTTTTGGTCTTGCTTTTTTCTTAGATGGCACCAAATCCCCTGTTAGTCTAGGGTTAACTTTCCGCATGAGTGAGACAAGACCTCGCTTGGTACTTTTATTGGGTTGAATAATGTCCCACCACCCAAAATTCATGTCAACCCAGAACCTCAAAATACGACGTTATTTGGAAATAGAGTCTTGACAGATGTAAGTAGTTAAGATACCATCATGATGAATGAAGGTGGGTCCAGAATCCAATGACTGGGGTCTTTGTTAGAAGAGGAAACAGGGGCGCCTGGGTGGCCAGTCTGTTGAGCATCTGCCTCTCTATTTCGGCTCAGGTCATGATCTCGCGGGTTCGAGGACCATGTGGGGCCCCAAGCTAGCAGTGTGGAGCCTGCTTGGGATTCTCTCTCTCTCTCTCTTTCTCTGCCCCTCCCCAGCGTGCATACACGTGCACACGCTTCCTCTCCTTCTCTCTCAAAATAATAAATAAACTTAAAAAAGGGGGGAAACAGACACAGGAATGATAGCCATGTGGAGACAGAAGGAGAAATCAGGAGGGACGCAGACGCCAGCCAAGGATTGACAAGAGGGGCCGGCAGGCCCCGAAGCTAGAAAGAGGGAAGGGGAAGCTTTCGGAGGGGGCGTGGCCCCTCCAACACCATCCCTGAAGACTTCCAGCTGCTGGGGCCGCGAGGGAATGAATTTCAGTTGTGTTAAGCCACGTGGCTTGTGACAATTTGTTACAGCAGCCCTAAAAAATGAACGTGGTATTTTAACTGATGTTCATAATTGGCGAATCGCGAGGTTTCTACTCCGGAGGTGGGGAGCAGGCATTATCAGAGCCGGTTCCTCTCCCAGAATCTGAGAGTGTCCTTAACACACATTCGATGGCCAGCAAGCAACTGGCTCCTGTAGAAAATTACTCTACAGGCCCTCAGAGTCCTCTGTGTGCACCTGTCCCCTCTTCAATCCGCTGCCTGTGACCTCCAGCCACGCCGCCGTCTCCAAGGGCCCGGCTCCATTTTTTCAAATCAGGAAGCCTGCCTGCCTGATGGCCAGCGTCGAGCCGAGGCATCATACATTTGTCCTTTTGCTCGATTTTCTCACGATTTCACGTGGGTTGATCAGTCCTCATTACCCCATTTTGTCTCCAATATTTTTTTTGTTGATCAGAATGAAGAGCTTTTCCAGTCTTTAGGAGGGAGCTCATTTGTCATGGGGCTTTAAGATTTTTTCAATGTATATTTGTTACCTGCTTCTTATTATATAACTTTTAATTCCTGTTGTTCCCTCTTCCATATCTTTAAAGTTTTTAGACATATAGAAATTTTGAAAGAATAGTGAAACGAACGTGTGTATACCCTTGATTTAAATTCAATAATTATTAACATTTCCCATCTCTGCTTTCTCTTTTAGCTCTCTCCCTCCCCCCCAACCTCTCTCCTAATGTGACTACCAACTCATAATTTTTTATTCATTGTGTTAAAAACAATCACAGTCTCTTTTACCTTTTTGATGTTCAGATCATTCCAGATTTGGCCAGTGGTATCCCCTCCATGCTGAACGCTGGTGCATCTGCCCTGTTCTTTGAAATTTGCTTAATTACTGGCTCAAGAATATGTCCCAGATTCACTTCGTATTTTCCGAGCCCAGCTCTAGAATCAACCTGGGTCTTTCCGGTGGCGTTTAGAAACCAAGCTCTGGTCACCAGGTGTCCTCGTTGCTGTAAAAGTGTCTTCTCAGCCCTCAAAAAGAATGAAATCTTGCCATTTGCAACGATGTGGGTGGAGCTAGAGTGTGTTATGCGAAGCAAAGTAAGTCAGTCGGAGAAAGACAAATACCACGTGATTTCACTCATCTGTGGAATTTAAGAAACAAAACAGATGAACATATGGGAGTGGGGGAAAAGAGAAACAAACCACGAGAGTCTCTTAAATGCAGAGAACATACTGAGGGTTGCTGGAGGGGAGATAGGTGGGGGGATGGGGTAGCTGGGGGATGGGCATTAAGGAGGGCACTTGTTGGATGAGCACTGGGTGTTATTTGTAAGTGATGAATCACTGAATTCAACTCCTGAAACCAAAACTGCGCGGTATGTGAACTAACTAGAATTTTTAAAACCTTTTGGGGGAAAAAAAAAAAGAGTACTATAGTACCAGAATAAGTAAAAAAAGAAAAATCATGAGTTCATTCACACGCCTGTTTCACAATAATCATTACCGTTTTGGTCGACGATTGCATTTTGGAGTATTTTTAGTTGTTTATGTCTTTTTGAAACCAGTATTACATTTTAAAAACACCCCCTTAAACTTTTACTTCTGTAATTCCAAGTTAGGAAAAACACGTAAGGTTTTTCTCCTTTTATGTAAAATGAAGGGAAAAAAATAATCTTTTCTTAAGAGTCCCCCTTCCCGTCTCATGCTGGGTCTTCATTAATTTAATCTTAGAGTCAGACAGAATTAGATTTAAAACAAGGATCTGCTATTTTCTCGACTTGGGTGACCTTGAGAAAGAGAGCTAAACTCTTTAAACCACCCCCCCTTGTTTTACTGACCTATCAGGATTAATAATAAAATCTGTTTCATATGGTGATTCTTAGGATTCAATGAGATAAGATTACTTAGCGAAGTGCTCACAGGGATCGTTACTAATGTTATTATATTTTATTACTCGTTTTACTATATATATCTCTTTCAATTTGGGGGGTTGGGACCAACACTCTATAGTATTTGCCACAATTATTGAACGCTATTTCTATTGAACTCTTCTGGGCTTCGCCACCGGTCCCTCTGTGTGACAAGCTCTTCATTTTTGAGCGAGTATGTTTGAGATCTGCCTCAGGTTGTCCGTATACAATCTGATTGTTTTAAAATATACATGTGTCTACACTATTTCTGGTACAGTAAACACTAGCCACATGTGACTGTGTAAATTTCAATTTAGAATAACTAAAATTAAAGAAACTAAATTACACAGTTCTTCGTTGGCACTAGCCACATTATGAGTACTTGATAGCCATGTGTGACTTATGGCTTCCATATTGGATGGTACAGATATCGAACATTCTCATCATAGAAATGTCTATCAGAAAGCACTGTTACAGACACTATATTGCTCTCTGATATCTAGAGGTTCTTAGAACAGTCCGATTTTATTTTCCTTTGGAGGTAAATCGCCTTTCTTGTTTTACTGTTTATCTGAAGACACGGAAGACTTTTTACTTTATCCGTGAAATTCAAAAAAAGAGAAGCCCTTCTGTTAGTTAGCACAGCAGATTTTTTTCCGCTGCTTAACTTAATAAAAGTATACCCAATTTCTAATTGAAATAAAACATGAAATACAGAAGCATATGGAGTTAAAAATGAAATCTCCTTCGTTATCCCAACCCTTCTCCCCAGGGGGAATTACTGGTAATAATTTGGTGTACATCCTTAGGCATGCTTTATATAAGTAGATATTCACAAGTTAAAATTGTGTAATCGAAACTGTTTTCATTACTGGGCTGATACAGCATTTACTGTTCTATGATTTGCATTTTTCACGTGACACTATTTATTAGAAATCTTTTTGTATCTATTCTATTACTTTCAAAGGTTGAGAAAAATGCTCTACTGATGAACACTTGAATTTCAATTTTTTTTATTTCCTAGAAAATGCCATGATGTGTACCTTTAACACGTACCTTTATGCCCACCGAGTAGGGCAGATGTCTAAAGTAGACAGCGTTGGTTGAATAATACATACATTTCCATTTTTCACAGGTCCTGACAGATTGCCTCCCCAAAAGACTTCTCCAGTTGATAGTTCTCTGAACAATATAGGAAGATATTAATGATGTAGTTTTCCACACTGCCATTAACACTGGGTAGTATGATTTAACATTTATTTTTGGTAAAGTGTATGGTAAAACTTAACTCCCATATTGTCTTAATTGGGTGGGACCAACTTACAGAGTCATTCTGTAAAGAGACCTTTATAGTCTCTGAATATTGACCCATGGACTCCTCTTCTCTGCACGCGGGACGCTTAGCTTAGGGTCTCTCTCCACGTCCATCCAGCAACATACATTCTCTTCCTCTACAGCTTTCTCCCCAGTCTCTGGTGTTTGGACTCCTCCTGAGTCCATTTACTCCCCCATATAACTCCCTCCCATCCTCTGAACACTTGTCAAAACCACACGGTCTCTGATGGCCTTTCTCTACCTCTGAAGACATCTGACCGGACTCTAAAGGTAGGAGGGAAGGAGACATGGGTCCTCTACAAGCTTCCTGTCTATACAGGAATATAACACTTTATGAAAATATATTGTACATACTCTGAACATGGCTTTTACACGTTATTTCACAAATATTTATATGCGTTAAATATTCTACATCTTTAAGAGCTGCATTGTAATCCATCGTATGGATATTTCATAATTTATTTCATAAACTCACTATCGAGACATATAAACGTTTCCCAAACTTTTATATCAAAAATAAACGTGATGAAATTCTTGTAACAAGAAGTCAAATAGTTGGGTTAAACATACATACATATATATATGTATATATATTAAAAAATATATATATTAAGATTTTATTTTTAAGTAATTTCTACACCCAACAAGGGGTTCAAATTTACAGCCATGAGATCAAGAGTCACATGTTCTACTGACTGAGCCAGCCAGGCGCTCCTAAAGGGTATATATTAATTTAAGGCCAAAGACAGCAAGTTTTCTCTAGATATACTGTACCAAGTTACTATCTCCTCAGTGATATATGAGGCCTTAAAGAGTTTTACTATATATATATATTTTTTTTAATGTTTACTTCTTTTTGAGAGAGAGAAAGTGTCCACCCATGGGAGCACATGTGCAAGGGAAGGGCAGAGAGAGATGGGAACAGAGGAGCTGAAGCACTGACAGCACAGAGCCCAATGGGGGGCTTGAACCCACGAACCATGAGATCGTGACCTGAACTATAGTCAGATGCTTAACTGACTGAGCCACCCAGGTGCCCCTTTCCTATATTTTCTTACTTAAGGTTTATTAGTTAAACTTTTATGGAGAAGACTACGTATGATCCATTAAAATTAATGTTTTTAATGGTGGGAGGTAAGACTTCTTACACTCCTTGAAAATTGTGTAAAGAGTGAAATTGAATAATGATGCAAAAAGTTTATAAAACATAAATAGGTCTCCTATTACTACCAAATGAACATCGTGTGGTTTCTCACTCAGAGAAAAAGAATATAAACAGTGCCCCAGGTCTAGCCCAAACCAAGGTCACAAATATTTACTGTTATATTCTCTTCTTATATTAAGGTCTCTGATCCATTTTGAGTGAATTTTTCTGAATGGTGTGAGGTAGGGGTGCAAATCTATTATTCGGCATGTTTATATCTAGTTGTCCCAGCACCACTGGGTGGTGGAAAGACTCTTCTTTTTCCCACTGAATGTTATTGGCATCCTTGTTGAAAATCAGTTGACCGTAAATGTAGTTTATTTCAGGACTTCGAATTCTATGTCATTGATTGTGCCAATGTCACATGTATTGTTTATTATAATTTAACAGTCAGTTTTGAAATGCGAATGTGTGACTTCTCCGACTTTTTTTTTTTCCAGGATTGTTTTGACTCTTTTGGGGTCTCTTGTATTTCCATATGAATTTTAGGATCAGCTGATCAATCTCTTTAAGAAAGCCAGATGGGGATTTTGGTAAAGATTGTGTTGAATCTGTAGACTATTTGAGGAGTATGGGCATTTTTACGATATTAAGTCTTATGATCATTACACATGGAATGTTTAGAGATAGTTTACTTCTTCCTTCCCAAACTGGATAATTTTCATTTTTTTTCTTCTCTAATTGCCCTACTAAACTTCCAGTACAATGTTTATAAGAAATGGTGAGAATGTACATCTTTGTCTCATTCCTGATGTTAGAGGGAAAGTTTTTGGTCTTTAACTATTAAGTACCTTATTAGCTTTAGGTTTTTTGCAGATGCCCTTTTAGGTTGAGAAACCTCTCTTCTATTCCTAATATGTTGGGTGTTTTTAACATAAAATAGAATGTTAAATTTTATCAAATGCCTTTGGGGCAACTATTGGCATGATCATGAGGATTCTGTATTTTATTCTATTGATACAATGCTGTTACACTAATTGATTTTTTTGATGTTACATCAGCCTTGCATACTTAAGATGCACTTGGTCATGGTGTGTAATCTTTTTTATATGCTGCTAGGTTGGTTTACCAGTAATTTGTTGAGGACTTTTGTGTCTATATTAATGGATCTTGGTTGGAAGTTTCCTTTTTATTGTGATCTCTTTGACTAACTTTGGAATCAGGATAATGCTGGTCTCATAAAATGAGATATGAAGTGTTTCTTCTCACCTACTTTTGGAATATTTTGAGGATTATCAGTGTTAATACTTTAAATGTATGGTATAACTGACCAGTGGAACCATCTGGTCCTGAATTTTCTTTATGAGAAGTTTTACATTTTTTAATTCAATCTTTTTCTAAGTTTATTTTATCTTCAGTTTCTTCCTGATTCTGTTTTGGGACTGTGTGTTTGGCCTACAGTTGTTCATAGTATTTCTTTATAGTCCTTTTTATTTCTGTAAGGTCAGTGGTGATGTCTCCTCTTTCACTCCTGATTTTGGGACTTTGAGGTTTTTCCTTTTTTCTCTCTCTCTTAATTTAGTTAAAGATTTGTCAATTTTGGTTGATCTTTTCAAAGAATTGAAATTTAATTTTATTGATTTTTCTCTACTGCTTGTTTTAATATTTTTTAAATAATTTTTAATTGAGATAAAATCCACATAACATAAAATTTACTATTTTAAAGTAAATATTTCCATCACCTCGAAAAAAACAAAACAAACCAACAATAAAAGACCTGTACCTATAAGCAGTCACTCTCAATTCCCCCCTCCTGCCACTCCTGGGAATCACTAACCTGCTTTCTGTCTCTGTGGATTTGTCCTTTCTGGACATTTCATAAAAATAGAATAATATGATGTATGACCTGTTGTTACTTGGTGGCATTTCATTTAGAGTAATGTTTACGAGGTTCATTCATGCGGTAGTTTGTATCAGTACCTCATTCTTTTTTATAGCTAGATAATATTTTATTGCGTGGATACACCATATTTTGTTTATTTGCTGATCAATTAATGGACACATGTGTCATTTCTATTTTTTCGACAATTATAAATTTGATTACCATGATTTTGTGGTAACTTTTGAAATTGGGAAATGAGAGTCTTCTAACTTGGTTCTTTTTCAAGATTGTTTTGGTTGTTTAGAGTCCCTTGTATTTCCATCTGAATTTCAGGACCAGCTTACCAATTTCTGCAAAAAAGGCAATGGAATCTTTTTAGGGGTTTCCTTGTACCTGTATTTAAATCTTTGTGCCTGTAAGATTTAATAATCTTCCAATGCACGAACATAGAATGTCTCTCCTTTTAGGTCACTTTTATTTTTTTAAACAATATTTTGTAATTTTTGGACTACAGCCTTGCACTTTTTTTTTAAGTAAGCTTTACACGCAACACGGGTTTGAACTCATGACCCTCGAGATCAAGAGTCACATGCTGTACTGACTGAGCCAGCCAGGCACCCCAAGCCTTGCACTTTTCAGGTTAAATTTATTTTGAAGTATTTTCTTCTTCTTGATATTATGGCAAACCGAAGTGCTTTCTTGATTCCATATTTAGACTTGATCGTTAATGTATACAAATATAATTAATTTTTGTATATCAATACTGTACCCTGCAGTGCTGCTGAACTTGTTTATTGGTTCTAATACTTTTTTCACATGGATGGATCGTTTGAAGTTTTCTACATGTAGAGTATTTCATCAAGAAATAGAGATAGGTTTACAATCTGAGATCACTTTTCCCCCTTACCCAAATCTCTTGGCCCAAGCCTCCAGTGCAATGCTACATAGAAGTGTCAAGAGTGAATATCCTTGTCTAGTTCCTGATATTAAAAGGAAAGTTTGGGGCGCCTGGGTGGCTCAGTCAGTTAAGCGGCCGACTTCAGCTCAGGTCATGATCTCACAGTCTGTGAGTTCGAGCCCCGCGTCGGGCTCTGTGCTGACAGCTCAGAGCCTGGAGCCTGCTTCACATTCTGTGTCTTCCTCTCTCTCTGCCCTTCCCTTGCTCACACTCTGTCTCTATGTCTCTCAAAAATAAAATAAAAACATTTAAAAAAATTAAAAAAAAAAAAAGGAAAGCTTTCAGTTTTTCACAATTAAGTACACTTTTAGCTGTGGGTTTTCCCTAAATGCCCTTTATCAAGTTGACAAAGCTCCTCTATTCTTAAGTTTTTAAATATATTTTTTTATTTATGAAAGGGTGTTAGCAATGCTTTTCCTGAGACTGTTGACATGATCATGAAGTGTTTGTCTTTGTTATATTGATATGGGGTATTAGATTATTGATGTTTGGGGATCATTAGCCAATTTTGCATTCCTACGGTACATTTCACTTGGTCACGGTGTATAATCTGTATCATAAGCCACTTGATTCGATGTGCTAGAATTTTGCTGAGGGTTTGTATGCCTATATTCCAAAGGGACACAGATCTGCAGTTTTTTCATGTGATATTTTTGTCTGGTTTTTGGAATCAGGATAACACTGGCCTTATAAAATGAGTTGTGAAGGACTCTCTTATATATTTTACAAAGATTTTAAGAGAAATTATGTTAATCTTTCTTTAAACATGTGGTGGAATTCACCAGTGAAACCATCTGATCCTGAACTTTTCTCTGTTGGGTGTTTTTGGTTACTGAATTATCATAGATAAGTTCAAATTCAAAACAGCTAGTTCAGAAAGATTTATATTTTTTCTTGAGTCAGTTTTGGTAATTTACATATTTCTAAGAATTGTTCATTTCATCTAAGTCATCTAAATAGTTAGAATGCAATCGTTCATAGTGTTCTGTTACAATCCTTTCTTTTTCATGAGGTAGGTAAAAATGTCCCTTTTTTCATTCCTAATTTAGTAATCTGAGCCTTCTCTATTTTTTCTTGTGGTAACTCTAACTAATGGTTGTATGTTTTGCTGATCTTTTCGAAGACGAAACTATGGTTTTCTGTGTGTTTTCCTGTTGTCTATTTACTTTATATACACCCTCCATCTTTATTATTTCTTTCTTCATCTTGATTTGGGTTAAATTTCCTCTTCTTTTCCTGGCTTTTTAAGGTGGAAAGGTGGTTATTTGATTTGAGGCTATTATTTTTCAGTGTATGCATTCACAGCTATAAATTTCTTCCTAAATACTGGGTTCACTGACTCTTTTAAGTTTTGGTATGTTATATTTTCCTTTTCATTCATCTCAAGGTATTTTCTAGTGTCCCTTGTGACTTTTTTCTTTGACCCATTAGCTATTTACAAGTATGTTGTTAAATTTCCACATACTTATAAATGTTCTAAATTTTCTTCTGTTATTGATTTCTAATTTCATTCCATTGTGGTCAAAGAACATAGCTGGTATGATTTTAATTTTTACAAATTTAGTTAGACTTATTTTGGTCTATAAACTAAAAAGCGACTTTGGTGGAAAATATTCCATGAGCATTTGATAAGAATGTGTATTGTGATGTTGGATGGAGTGTTCTATAAACGTCTAATAAGACTACTTACTAGCTTTTCAAGTTTTCTATTTCCTTGTGATCTTCCATCTGGTTTTTGTTCCATTAATGAAAGTTGGTTATTGAAGTTTCCAAATATCACTGTAAAAGTGTATACTCTTCCTTTAACTCTGTCAGTTTTACTTCTTTGTATATTTTGGAGCTCTGTTGTTAGGTACATGCATGTTTGTTATTTTATATCTTTTTGATGAGTTCGTCCTTTTTAATTATATATCCTTTTTTGTCTATAGTGACAATTACTGACTTCATACCTATTTTGTTTGATATTAGTATAGTCACTATAACTCTCTTCTGGCTTGTATTTACATGGACTGTTTTTTATTGTGGTAAAATAGGTATAACATTTTCCATTTTAATCATTTTTAACTGTACAACACAGTGGGCTGAAATTAATTGACAGTATTGTTTTAGCCATAATCATCTATTTCCAGAAGCTTTTCATTATCCCAAACAGAAACTCTGTACCCATTAAATAATAACTCTCCATTCTTCCAGCCCTCCAGTCCATGGTAACCTTTATTCGACTTTTTGTTTCTATAAATTTGCCTATTCTTGATATCTCATAAAGTGGAATCATATGATACTTCTCTTTCTGTGTCTGGCTTCTTTTGCTTAGCATAATGTCCTCAGTGTTCATCACGTTGTAGCATGTATCAGAATTTCATTCATTTTTCTGGCTAAATATTATTTCATTGTATTTGTATGATACCTTTTATTTGTCCATTGATGTGTTGATGAACTCTTGGGCAATTTCCTCTTTGAGGCTATTGTGAATAATGGTGCTGTGAACATTAATGTACAAATATCTATTAGAGTCCTTGCTTTCAATTCTTTTGGGTACAACACTAGGAGTGGAACTGGTGAATCAAACAATATTTCTATGTTTAACTTTTGAAGAGTTGACAAACTATTTTCCACAGTGGCTGCACCATTGTCCATTCACGCCTGCAATGTATAGAGGTTCCAATTACTCTAAATTTTCAGCAACACTTGTTATCTTCTGTGTAATAGATAATGGCCATCATAATCCATGTGAAGTGATGTCTCATTTTTTTGACTTGCATTTCCTTTATAACTAATGATGTTGAGCATCTTCCATGTGTTTATTGGTCATTTGTATGTCTTCTTTTGGGAAATGTCTATTTATGCCTTTGCCCCTTTTTAAATCAGGTGGTTTGGTATTGGTCTTTAGTTGTAGGAGATTTATAATATACATTCTGAATATTAATGTGTTATTGGAGATACGATTTGCAAACACTGTCTTCCATTCCGTGAGTTGAGTTTTTACTTTCTTGTTACATGCCCTTTGATGCAGAAAGCTTTCAATTTTGATGAAGTTCAATTTATCAACTTTTTTTTTTGTTGCTTGTGGATTTAGTGTCAGATCCAAGAAATCATTGCAAATCCAATAACATGAATATTTTCCCTATTTTTTCATCTTAAAGTTTTATAGTTTTAACTCTTAATTTTAAGTCTTCAATACATTTTAAGTTAACTTTTGTATATGGCATACAGGAAGGGTCCAACTTCAATCATTTGCATGTGGATATCCACTTTCTCCTCACCATCTGTTGAAAAGACTGTTTTTTCCCCAAGAATGGTGCTAGCATGCTTGTCAAAAAAAAAAAAAAACAACAATTGACTGCACATGTGAAGATTTATTTTGAGGGCTTATTATTTTATTTCACTGGCCTATATATCTGTCTGCCAGTTTTGATTACTGTAGATCTGTAGTAAGTTTCAAAATTAGTTTTGGATATCTGGGGTCCCCTGAGAGTCCATATGAATTTAAGAATTCTTTTTCCATTTCTGGAAAAATAAAACCCATCATTGGTATTTTGATTAGGGATTGTGTTAAATTATTTGTCTTATTTAATTTCTTTCACCCCTTTTGTAGTTATTAATGTACAAATATCTTACTGATTTCATTAGATTTATTCTGAAGTACTTTATTCTTCTTGATGTTATTGCAAATAGAATTGATTTCTTTATTTTCTTCTTGAATTGTATAAATGCAACTAATTTTTGCATGTTGGTTTTGTGTCATTCAACTTTGCTGAATTAATTTATTAGCTCTCACAGTTTTGTGTGTGTGTTTCTGTGTGTGTGTGTGTGTGTGTGTGTGTGTGTGTGTGTGATCTTTAGGATTTTTACATATAAGATAATATCTTCTGTGAACAAAAATAATTTTATTTCTTTTCCAATTTAGATCCATTTTATTTTTTTCTTTCCTAACTTCTCTGGCTACAACTATATTAAATAGAAATGATGAAACCAACATCCTTGTCATGGTCCCGATTTTAGAGGAAAAGTCTTTCACCATTGAGTGTAATGTTAGCTGTGAGTTTTTCATACAAGGCCTTTATCATGAGTAAGGTAGTTCCCTTCTGTTCTTAGTGGTCTTTTTAAATCACGAAATGGTTTTGAATTTTGCCAAATGCTTTTTCTGCATTAATTGAGATGATCATGTGTTTTCTCCCTCATACTTTTAATGTGGTGTATTACATTGACTGACTTTCATATATTGAACTACCCTTGCATTAAAGAATAAATTATACTTAGTCATGGTATATAGTCACTTTAATGTGCTGCTGAATTTGTTTTACTAGTATTTTGTTGTGGAGATATTTGCATTAATATTCATAAAGGATATCGGTCCATAGTGCTTGTGTGCGTGTCTTCTTCGTCTGGCTTCGGTATCTGGAAAATGCTGGCTTCGTAAAATGAGTTAGGAAGTGTTATGCCCTCTTCAATTTTTTTTAATGTTTATTTATTTTTGCAAGGGATAGAGAGAGAGAGTAATTTTTGGTGGGCACTGGACATTTGCAGTATTATGTGTTGAAACCGCGGGGATCTAATTCTCCCCCTTCTCAGAGTTGGGCCAATCTCGCTTGTCAAAAGGCTGTAGCCCTCCATTTGTGACTTTTCCAAACTATTTTTCCAAAGTGTGTGTTCTTTGTTGTGTGTCATCACTGAAGTTTCTGTTCCATTTATCTCTCTGGTCTGCTAGTGACCTGAAAAAAATGTCTTTCAACGTCCAGCTCCAAAAGGGGGAAATAATCTCACAAGTACAATGTCTTTAAATTCTTTGGGAACAACTTCCATCTATGAGGTTTGAAACAATGGCCAGCCTCCGTGCTGGCCCCTCAGAAATCAAAAGCAAATATCATAATTCAAATCACAACCCTGATGTTTGGAGGACAAGACTCTCATTGCCCACATTGGCTCCAGCAAGCCACACCAAGAATGCTGACTGCTCTCCCCACAGCTGCCTACTGTGGGGCTGGGGGCTGGTGTGCAAAAGGCCATAATTCACTAGACTTTATTCAAATTCACTTGCCTCTGTACCAAGTTCTCCCATGGACACTGCAAGTATTCAAGTAGATGCCGGAGTTCTAAACTAGTTATTTCGGATGGTTTTTGCCAGCCCAACAGTTGTTTAGGTGGAGGGACAGATTTCTGGATCTCCTGACTCCATCATGTCCTGTGATTTTCTACATGGAAAGCTTCTTACATCCTTTTACTTATCATTTGTAATTTTGAATCTATAACAAGTCTCTTGCAGACAGCATGTAGTTGGATCATGTTTTATAAATCTAGTCTGCCAATCTCTATCTTTCAGAGAGTTTAATCCACTTACAGTTAATGTAATTACCAAGAAGGATGGTATACCATCCTTTCCAGTATACCATTTTATTCCCCTATTGTTTTCCTATATTTTTTGAGTTATTTTCTGAGTGGTTTCCATGGGAATTGCAATTAATATCTGAATTTATAATACTAGTTTCTTTATAATACTGAATTTGAGTAACTAGTTCAGATTAATACCAATGAATTTTCAATAGTATACAAAAACTTTGCTCCTATAACATCTCAATTCTCCTATGCTGTCGTTTTTGCAAATTATACCTTTACACATTATGTGCCCATTGACATAGATTTACAGTTATTGCCTTTATGCAGTTGTCTTTTAAATCAAATAGAGAAAAAGGAGTTACAACCAAAAATGCATTTACACTGTCTAGTTCTCTACATAGAGAATTTGTGATTGAGTTTTTTTCTTTTGGCACTTTGACTATATCATATCTTTAGCTTTTGGCCTTCATTTTTTTCTGATAAGAGATCAGCTATTAGGCCCTGGTCTAACAGTGTTCCCCAGATGAGTTCAAGGACAATGGAGTAAATGTGCCTAGGATGGAGAGTTTCTGGCTCCTTTAAACCACAGTCGTGGGGAGTAATGACTAGACGGGACCTTTATGACATCAGAGAGGCGAGACATGGCTTGTTCTACTTAAGCTGGCTGTGGACTCCCTCCTCCTTGTAGTTTGGCAGAGTCATTATGGCTCAGAAGGTGGACTATGAGTTGATAATCCATTCTGTTTCTTCATTCAGTCTCTTCGTTTCTGCAGTTGCTAGGAAATTCCCTCCAAGCTCTTATCTTTGGTTTCCAGTGTTGTACTTTCCCCTCTCTTTTTACATCTTCATGATTATTTTCATAACACTTGGGAGAAGGAAAATGAAGCATTAGCCATTATCTTTTAACAATGCGTATAACTTCTGGAGTGACTTTTACACCAAGATAAACAATGAAGTAAGGAGAGGCATGGGAAAAAAAATTCCATAAGCAACTAGAAGGCCCGGGGCACTTGGCTGGCTCGGTCATGACAGGATGCAATTCTCCATCTCAGGGCTGTAGGTTCAAGCTCCACACGGCGTGTAGATAACTTTAAAAAAATAAAATCTTGAAAAAAAGAAAAGAAACTAGAAGCCCCTCGTGAATAGCTGTCTTTCTTTGCTTTGTAGAGTGACTGATAAGAAATTTGTCAGGAAGGCGCTAATCTGTATGAATGTATAAATCTCTTAAAGTTAGGCTAAGACAGCCGTGGTTTCACATTCTTTTCGTTTCGGTCACCTGGGTCAACTGTGGTCTGAAAGCAGACGATAGTACCCCAGTGCTAAGTCACGATGCCTACGTTATATACCCCACTGCATCTCATCAGGGAAGCATTTTATCTACTCACATCAGCGTCAGAAAGGTGAGCGCAGCGCAGTAAGATATTCCGAGAGACAGAGAGAGACCACGTGCATGCACATTCTTATTATATCTATTGTTATAATTCTTCTATTTTATTATTATTGTTAATCGCTTACTGGGCTTAATTTATAAATCAAACGTCATCATAGGTTAGCACGTACAGGAAAAAACATGACGTATATAGGGTTTGGTACTACCTGTGGTCTCAGCCGTTCGCTCGACGTCTTGGAATGTGTCCCCTGCAGATAAGGGAGACTACTGTATTTGGAAACGAAAGAGCATCCGCATAAAGCCAGAAGTCATTCCAGTAATCAGATTGTGTGGTGAGGGTCTCACATGTATATTTCATATCCGTTCTCACCCTAAAGGTTTCTATCCTGACAGGTGGGTGGAAACTGATTCTCAGGGCCTTTGATATGTGACCTGTGGTAAGTACATAGCTGCAGCGAGGACGTTTGAGAAATGGCTCCATGCTCAGATGCCCTCATAAAAATTCTGAAGTCTCCAAACTTGCTGAGAGAAGGCAGGGGCAGCGGTCTTGCCAAAACGAGTCAACCAAAGAAATTTCACTTTTTTTTTTTAACCTCTGGGAAGGGAGTTCAAAGCATATCATTTCAGAAAGCCAAGCAAAGAAAATTCGCTCCAATGACATGGATATTTGATTTTATACTTCGTAGGCAAGATAAACTATTCTTTTGTGTGGCCCGATGTTGAGACTCTTGCCAACATTCTATTTGGGTTTAATAAGATAGATTACCTCGGAGCTTCCCGGAGTCAAAACAAGCAACCAGCAGAGGCTGCTGAAGTCAGAGCAGTAAGACCTTCCAGAAATCACAGAGGAACCTCAAGTTAAAGAGCAAAACCACATGAGTTCAACTTGATTTCAACCCTCACATTTCCTGGAAATCATTTGTGAGAACCCAGGTTTGGCAGCGAATCTGTTAAATAATCGAGCTAAGGTCAAGATTCGCTCTGTGTGTGGTGGGACGCTGGGCTCATGGTTGAGAGTTTGACTGACCGACTGCTTAGGTGTGCACTTTGTAAAAGGGCTTAAAATGAGTGTGTGCCCAGCTGTTCATTTGAGCAGCAGAAGGCTCTCAGGATGGTGTCCTGACCCCGCAGCCACCACCGCTGCCTGTTTAGACCCCAGGAAATCCATAGAGTTTCTCCCCCAATTTTGGGGAGGTTGGTGACTACAAAAGAAGCAATCACTTGGGGCGCCTGGATGGCTCAGTGGGGTGATGCGTCCAACTCTCGATCTCAGCTCGGGTCTTGATCTCAGGGCGGTGAGTCCAAGCTCGGTCTGCTTTAAAAAAAGAAAAGAAAGAAACAATGACGAAGTCCAGCAGGAGAATTTCTCGTAATGTGGAAATCGAGGCACCATCCTCTGTCTCCATGATCCCAGCCCACTCAGAGATGACTTTGATTTTATTCCTACCTTCCAGCCTGCCACTGGCACAAAACCCCCCTCACCTGCCCAGTCCCTGCAGAGCCGGGCTGACGCCTGGCTATCTACATGATACCAAAACCTGAACGGAAACTGAGCAGTTTCCCTGAACTCTTGAGTATGGGCACGTTCCCCACGCTGGAACGGGGGAAGCTAGCCAAGACAGGCTGCAGTTTTCTTTCTGGCCACAAGGTGGAGAAAGAAGGAAGAAACGGCTGGGAAAGGTTTGAAAACAAATTTGGTTAGGTGGCTGCCTTTTTCTGTAGCTTATCTAGGGCAGAGAGACCAGCCACTTGTTTTTCTGCAGCAAAAGCTATTTAGCCCGAATCTATCTGCTATCTGATATCAGTTGGATACCCTAAATTGCCTCAAATTTATTATGATTTACAAATTCAGTGACCCCCCCCCACCCCTTCTCAAACCAGAACCGCGGGTCTCCAACAAGCCACCTCAAGTCAACCCCCAGGCACTGTGGCCTCTGTTTCCCCAGTCTGTCTAGGTCCTGACCTCTTCCTCCGTCCCCACTCTCACTTTCTGAGGCCACCGTCATATGTGTCCCCTGGATTGATACAAAGTGTTCCAACAAGCCTCTCGGCCAAGTGTGCCGCGCCTCTGGGTTTTACACATGCAGATCCCTCTGCCTGCGATGCGCCGTCTCCCTCTGCCTGGCTGACTTCTTTGTCCTGCCCCCTCCAAGAATTCCCCTCCGACAAATAGAAATGGAAACAATTTCCGGAAGGTGGCGTCTCAGAAGAGGAAGGGGACGGGAGAATGATAGATTTGAACTGCAGCATCGGCGGCATCTTCAGGTTTTATTTCTTAACACAGGGAGGATGGGTGGGGGTGGGGGAGGGAGGGAGAGCGTGAGAGGGCGCGCGAGAAATCTCAATCAAAACCCTGACATCCTTTGAAAGTGGATGATAGGTATACTGCGCTAGGGTCCCCTCCCGAAGGAGAGAAAAAAAGAGAGAAAAGGAAATAAATTAGTAACGTCAAGGTCACCTGGCTATGTGTCTACGTGACAACATCCCCCATGACCTTGTAAACTGAGACTACTTAATCAGACTGCGTGTTTGTGTGTGTTACCGTATATGGGAGACAAAGAAATAGAAAAATGGATTTAAAAAAAGTATGCCACGGGACGTTCAGGGCTCAGTTCTTCGGGTATGAACCCAACCGAGTGGTGCTGAAAGGAATAAAATTACTTGTTGGAAAGAAAAGCCTCGTGTCGCGACTCTCTGTGCGAGAATCCCGTGACGATACCGGGGTCTGTTTTACGTGGGCTTGAGACATTTCATAATTTAAAAGAAAAACACGTTTTAACACAAGCGATGCCCCCCCCCCCCCGTATTGCTGTAATGTTTTGTGGTGAATCCCACCATAGGGCTTCCGATCCTGCGCTGTAATCACAGGCTTGCTTGACTGTTCTTTCTATCAGACTATAAGCCCGTGGGGTCTTGTTTATGTTTCTATCTGTAGCCCGTTAGTACTTGGTCGACACCTGCCAGTTCCCCAAATCGGTCTCTAAAGAATTGGCCGGATCGTGAAGGCTGGTGCTACCCGGGGGGGCTGGCGGTCGGCAGGGGTTGAGGAAGACCAGCAGAGATAAGAGGAGGGGATTGTGCAGAGCGGCCGCAGGAATCGGCTCCATCCCAGCCCAGGTGGGCGAAGGCTGTGAAGACCTTGATCCCGGCTGAGACCCAGCCGATGGGATGGGTGCTGCGTCTTTCAGGGAGGGTGACGGGAGAGCCCGCCGTGGGCCTGGTTCTTTGGCACCAGATTCCAGCTGGTAGCACTTGCAAGAAGCTTAAGGCGCGGAACCCAGCTTATCAAGGCGGAACATTCCTAGACAGGCCGAGGAGCTCAGAAATAAACAAACATGGAAACACAGGCTTACCCGATTTTGATGAAGGCGTGGGAGTCAGGGCGCGAGGGTGGGAGATGAGGGAGGGTGAAGGAGGGGAGAGCGGGCACAGGAAGCTTGTGCCACCCGAGAATTCGGAAATCCAGACGACGTGAGGTAATCTGGTTTGTTTACTTAGCAAACATTTATTGAGGACCTACTATGTGCTGGGCATAATACTACGTGCTAGGAATCAAATGATGAGAAAAATAAGATGTCGTGTGGCTGAGAAGCTTATTCTAGTCACATGGCTGGGGCCACTTGGTCACCTTGCGTCTACACAGCCTCCGCCCCACCCACAACAACCCCATTTCTGCCTTATACAGGACAGCACCGCAGACGCCGCCAGTGCTCCCCAACCCCCCCAAGTTCTCTTTCCTAGACCAGACACTTCATCCTTGGAAGAGAAGCCTGGCAGAAGGCACGGAGGGCTGGCAGTGGAGGGACACCAATCAAGAAGAAACAGGTCTGTGTGGTTCCTGGGCCCCAAGGGGCTCAAACACATGAAGACTGGGTTTGGTCCGCTTCACTCCGAAAGGCTGGGAAGAGCCAAGCCTGTCCGAGGGCGTGTGCTCACGTCTGCTCTGCCCTTGCTTCTGAGATGAGGGACTTTCTGCCTCAGGCAACCGGGAGCTGGGCCAGCTGCCTCACGCCACAACCTGAGGCTCACATACGCGTAAGAGGCTCTGAGCCTCCCCGTGCCTCCACCTCTTGCTTCTTTGTCTCATTCAAGGCTTCTCTTGTGCTCAGTTTTTATAACGGCTTTATTGAGATATAATTCACGCCCCAGCCAATTCATTCCCTCTTTCCGCTCTGTTTTCTCCTGCTGTCATCCAGATTATTAATCTCAGGGAAGACGGGCGAGGCGCTGAGTCATCTATTCTGCATACACCACTTCCTACCTCTTTGCTTCCTGGCAGCCATGGCTTTGGCTTTGGAAAGGCCAACAGGGGACGGTGGGGGAGGTAAGGGCGGGGGGACCATCGAGAGCCTCCAGTTCATAAGCCAGCGGCACCTCCCTGGGAGGGAGAGCCGAGGTCTCTGCTGCCGTGCTTAGAGCACGTGAGTTACAACTGCAACCCCCAGCCCGGAGCCCACCCCCAGGAAATACTTGCTGAGATCACGTTACTAGGAGCATTACTGAGGGGCCGCTGGCTGAGATGGCTCCCCATCCCCGGCCTGCCACTTCAGACGGTGAACCCCAACGGGTCTGAGCCAGCGTGTCCCCTCAGCCCAGCCCCGAAGCTCTTCTGCACGGAGGCGCCTGCCTTTCCTCCTCGTCCCTCCTTGGATGCGAGAGCAGGGTTCTGGCTGGCTCTGAGCCGCGAGGCCGATTGCTGAACATCCCTCAAGCCAGAAGAGCCCGCTGGCCACACAAGGGGCTGGCACTTGAGGGCTAGAGCATGGCCCAGGCGCGAGGCTCCAGGACCTGGGGACACTTAGGTGGAGAGGCTGGAACACAGAGGCTCGCTCAGTGATGGAAGCCTACCTAGGTGTGCCAGATTGAAGTAAAACCAGGGTGTGTAAGGTCATCCCGCAAACATGGCCTGAGGTCCGCGCGCGTCAGCCCCAGACAGCAGTCCTTTGGAACCCAAGGCCGAGCTTCTTGCTCGGGTAGCCCTTCCAGACTGGCAGGAAGAGGGGACGGGAAGGTTATCATCACTCACATGGCTGGATCGCAAACGCACATGTATCTAAAAGAAAAGCCTTTGAAATTCACTTATCACCAAAATCATGGAAAAATCCCGGTGGGATTCAAAGGTGTGTTCATAGCTTGAGGGAGAGCTTTGATTTACCTTGGATTTTATCAGATTTGGGCCGATGTTCAGGCTTCATTATCTCTGTGGTCAGGGGTCAGAGCTGTGTCAGCCCCCTCCCTCCCCCCCGGGACTTTTATCCTGCAGGACACTCCCTGCTGGGGTGATTACCCCAGGAGAATACATATTCATGACTAAATGCTCCTTGATAATAAAAAAAAAAAATATATTAAAAATCAGATCAGAGAGGATAAAAGCCAAGTCATTATCACTGGAATTTGCCAGAGGCCCCCTTCGGCAGAGAAAAAAACACGTGTTTCATGCCTAGAACACGCTATTTTTAGAATTTTTAACCGATAACAAATGCTTAGTGGTTTTACCTTGTAAGTTTCCCCCCGAGAAGGTGTACAAAACGCAACAGTGAACGAGGGTCTCCTGGGAGATCCCAGGAGAGTCTGCCCAAATGGAAAGTCGTTGCCTTGTCGGCTTAAGAACAAACATTTTTGAAAAGTAAAGAAAAAAACAGGAGATGCCCTCATGGCGTCAGGAGGTCAAGGTTCTGGTCCAGACTCAAGCAGGATCTCAGTTAGCGTCCTCCATCAACTCACTTAACTTTCTGGTTGTTCTTGGTTTCCCTACTGATAGGAGAGGGCGGGTGTCTCTTTTTGTGCCTGAGCAGCTCAAATAACATTGTGAGTTCCAAAAGTCTGAGGGAAAGCTCTGTTGTGCCTGAATGCTAACATCGGGGAGGAATTTGGCAAACGCGGTCCCCGAAAGGATGACACCATTAGCTGGGGTGTCTGCAAAGCTTTCTTAATTACAAAGTCTGCCCCCGGCCAGAAAATGTTTTCTATTTCTCACCATATGCTCCGTAGTCAGCCTCTCCCCCCCCTCTACGCCAATCATCCCCTTCCAGACCCCAGCGCGGGGACCGGATCCCCTGCTGCCTCCGGGCTCCTGGCTGCCTGGAAGCCAACCGGGCGCACTGTCGTCCAAACGGGTCTGGCTGCCCTTCGGGGGTCACAGGAATGAATTTCGTGACAGGTTTGCAAATCACGCCGCGGGTAATGAACCGAATCTCTCCTCAAAAGAAAAAAAAAAAGAAACTTTTATTTTTTTTCTCTATTGCATAAATAATGGTAAATTAGACTCTTTTTTATACAGATTATATATTTACAGACAAATTTGGTTACAGAAAACATCTGGTAAATATGGCAGTCAGTTTTCCTTTATACACTAAGAGGACGTATTAATAATATATACTCCATTGGGTTAGTAAGTTGCATGCCAAGTTAATTTATATTGATATTTACATTTTATATAAAGATTTCCTTTTCACTAGTCTGCTGACTCTCATCACTTCATAGCATAAATCATCAGCTAACATGGAATGAGAAGGAAAGGAAAAAGGAACATGAATGAGGTACACGGGAAGACGGTGACCCAGGATTTCAGGCTGAGTGGCCCACTCGGGATACGAGAGCAGCCGGGCTCCAGGCAGAGCGGTCCTAGCATCCTCGGCTGGGCTCCGGTCTGACTCCGGTCACTCACTGTACTGTGCTTTGAGAATGAAGTCACGTCTCCAGTCTAATGACTCCTAGGCTCCCCGACCCCCCCCTCCCCACCCCCCATCCTCAAAAGATGACAGTTTGCCAGCCCACCGCCTGACCTGGCTTTCTGGATCTGATTTCTATCCAAGCGCATTGGCTTCAGTTAGTCCCTGGATAAACAGCTTCCTCCTGGATTCAGAACTGAGAGGGTAGAAAAAAGTCAAATCCCACTAAGAAGCCATTCAGAGACCCCCGAAACCAGATTTGCAGGTCAGAAAGGAGGAATAGTCTCCGCTTTTCTTTGGAGACAGCTGGGAGACGCTGGCTGGCGTGAGATTCTACCCTTTCCTCTCCTGACCAATCTGGGTCTTTCCAGGGACGGTCAGTAGGGCTTCTATGACAACAGGCTTGTGTGAAAGCCTCAGAACACCTAAGGAAGAGGGAAAGGGACAGACACCTAGGATGTTATGTCGTCGTGGGCAGAAGGGCTTGGGATTTTAAGGGTCCAGCAGCCGCTCTTGTCCTGCCCTCCACCCCTCACCAGGGTCGGGGCATCTAAACCAGGCAGCCGTGCTCGGCATCCCTCAGCCTCCAAAAGACAAGCCCGCGGCCCTTGGTCACCCCAGACTGCTAATCTCATCCCTGACGATCGCGAGAGACGGGGACTCTCTTCCTTCTGCAGTGTTATGAATAATTACAAACTGCTATCGCATATACTGGAACAGTCGAGAAAAAAAAAAAAAAGAAAAAAAGAAATGACCGGAAGTTGTGCTCTTTATACAATAGCTTCCAGTTAGGCTTTCTCAGCTGGAGCAACATCCATCTTTTCCTGGGATCTGGCTTGGTTCCACTCTACTGATTCCGGAATTCTCATGCAGGAGATTTGCGGGAAAGTGATCAAATCCCCTCACTTTTCACACTGGCTAAGCCCATCTTTGATGTTCCCTGGAGTCAGCAAGACTTTAGGGAGTAAACAAAACCTTTTACTTGCAACACGCCACGGCATTCGGCATTGGACAGAAACCAATCTGCATTGTTTCATCTACAGACAACGGACACCAAAAGAGATACTTTGTTACAACTGTCTCTTGGGAGCCGTGCAAACAACGACCCCAATTCACCGGGGAATTGGGCCCCTCTCAAAACTAGGCATCGTCTTGGCTCGTTTCAGACAGACAGAGTCATGATGGGCAGAATCTTCTGGTTTCCCTTACGTTTGCTTCAGAGATGAGAACCCTGAGGCCAGGAAGGTAACCTCACTCACAATTATCAGGCCGGTGGCCATGCGGGGTCCCGCACGCAACAGTGCCCTCATACTTCTGGCTTTCCGCTCCGCTCTCCTGGCCTCGGTCTAAGCCCAGACAGAACGCCCCAGGAGAGGCATCGCGAGCTTGGCAGAGGTCAGCATCCCCCAAGGAGAGATGAGCTACTGGCCTCCTCTTGACGTTTGCCACGCATGTCACTGGAGTCAGGGTAACGGGCAGCAGTCCCGCGGCACTCAGGCCCCTGGAGTCCCCCCAGAGCAGGCCACATATTCAGGAAAAGCGTTCAGACACCAGCTTCTGCAGCCCTCTACAATTTTCCTTTTTCTCTCACGGGTCCGGGGATGCAGCAAGACCAGGGAATTTTTCATTCCCTGGAATATTCCTTCCTAATTAGCCTCCTCCTCTACTCCCCTGGAAAATTCCAGCCTCTGCATCCCTCTCACTGGGACAGTCCTTTCTCACATTGGGAGAAGCACTGTGTTGAAAGCCACCCCGTCAAGCTCAAGGAAAAGAGATGGATGATGGCCACGCCCACCACGGGTGTTGAACTGAGAAGCTACCCAAAGTCGGGGCAGGGGGCAGGGGGCCGGGCGAGTCTTTTCCAGTGTCAGAGGGCTCTGTTGTGGGACTGCCCAAACCGGATTCTTTGTGGCTATTACTTCAAGCCAACCGAATCAAATTAACTTTGCCATGAAGACTTTCCGAGCTTTGTCATCATGTCCCTTGAGACCACAGAAAGAGGGTCCCACACCAGTATAAAGTGGAAACCGCAGCCATGCACTGTGGCCGTGCGCATTAGCAACGGGCGCAGGATTCTAAGAGAAATGTTGGGCTGGTTTGTGCATTTGACCTCATTCCTCCCCCAACCAAGCGTCAATGGCAAGGCCACATAACTGAGGACAGTCCCCTGAGTGGTTGAGTCAAAGGAAGTATGAAGGGAAGCTGGACAGTTCTGACATTTAAATGGCTGTGGAGACAGGGTCCGCGAGGCGCGACCCGCCCCTCCTCAACTTAGCCAGCGCTTGGAGTAATTCAACTGGAAAAGCCCAGCTGTTGCATAATGTTACTTTGCGATTTCTGATGGACCTTTTCCCCTTTCTGGGACGGCCGGGTAACGAGGAGGTGAGGAAAGGAGGCTATGGCCGGGGCCTCAGGTTCCAGACTCTCAGCCCTGTGAGGATCACCGCAGAGGCCAACGGGGACGTCTGTGTCACCGCAGACGGACATGCTCCAGAGCGTCCTCCTGGGAAGACGACCTCTATGTGCCCAAGTCTGGAAGCCTAGGCTCGCCCGGCTGGATCATCGTGGCGCTCTAGGAAAAAGGGGCCCATCCTTGCGGTGGGGTTCCAGATCTCCCTACGACTCCGTGGAGCAGAGTGAGTAATGCTATTGCTATGGGCTTGGGGAGAAACAGTGCGGTAAGAAGACCCCGTCTGGTTGGGGACCTCCAGCTGGGAGGCGCAGAGCTCGGCGACGATGGAGAGCAAATGGACGGCGGAATCGGGGTTTCATGACACGCAGCCACGCACGGCCGGGCCAGCCAACCCCAGGACCTGTGCTCGGCCGTCACACCCTTCCTCCTCGGACCTGGTCCCAGGGAGACCGCCAGCTACGAGTTCAGAGCAAAACTCTCTTTGATTTATAACCTGAGTCTGGACCTACGCCTAGGGAAGGCATTTAGAATGAAAGAGAAATTTCCCCCTCCCGGTTCTTAGATAGATACATTGCTTAATGATTCTCTCCGTGGGAGGTGAGGGCCGTGACCGTGAGCAGGAGCTTGCCAGCGAGCACGAGGTTCTTTTGGCTAACCTCGACAGGCCCTTTGTCATGTGAAACTTGAGACGGGGAACAGGTATCGAGAAAGAACCCACCTCGTGCTACACGTCTGGTTCTCTGCACGCAAGACACCCAGAAAGTTCAGAAGCCTCTGGGCTTGCCTCGGACCACATGTAAACCTCGGTTCACTTCAGTTCGCAGTTCTGGCTTGTGGGAGAGCGTCTCAACGGGCAAACAGATGCTTTTCTAAAGATGGAGGCTTAAAATGTTTTTTTGCCTTCTAAATGACATTTCTGCCTTTTGGCCCAGATGAAGGGGTCCTTGCTCCGGGCTCTGGGAAGTGGGGGGAGAAGGCGGGGTGGGGAGAATGCCACCCGGCTCTCAGGTGGCTCCTGTTCTCCTGAGCGCATGGAAGGACGGTTTCACAACCCCAGAGAAGGCAGAGAAACCACCAGATTGTTTGAGAGTAATTTACCCCGCCAGGGCGATCCGGACGCAGGGAGCCCGGCCGCAATCAGGCAGAGCCCAGTGTTCTTTAAGAAGATGCTCTCTATTTCCGGGTGCCTCGGCAAACTCAGGGTGGAATGCGGCGGTTGCCATGGCAATATCACCCCCCCTTTTTTTTACAGATTGGTCACGTGGGACCCACGCAAATTCCCGAAGCCACTTCTGATCATTCCTACGCTGGGTCCTGTCTGGGGGGCTCTGTATGCTTCTGGTCTGATAGAGAGCTCTTTTGTGGGGTCCAGGGTCTGTGTCCCTTGTCCCCCTAGCAACATGCCTCCCCGAACATCCCTTGTGTGGTCCGAGGGGGCACCCGTTCTTCCAGCGAGAATGAGCTGCGCTCTATCCGCGAACATCGGAAGCGCCGTGGCCCCGAAGCGGCTCCGAGGACGGACAGGACCTGGGGCGGGGCTGCAGAAAGTCAACATCTTAAGTCTTACCAAAAAAATCCCAACAGCTTCGACAGACCGTCCGGCCAAGCGGCCAGGGGGCTCGTCGCGGGGACAAGCTCTTGGCTCCCCAAGTCTCGGTCTCGGGAACGCCACCAGCTCCGGACTTTCTCTCTACACTGCAGTCCCTGGCTGCCACGCACGAGACTACCTCGCTGGCGGGTCAATTCCAGCCCGCCCAGAGGAAAGTTCTATAGCTTCCTTTTCGTCCTCTCTCCCGACAAGGGGCGCATGCTCCTCGAATCCCTCCTGGGTAGGTTGGGCCTGCTGGCCTGGCCCCGGGAGAGGAAAGGGGCCCTTTTCCCTGTGCCGTGGCCTTGCGCAGGGCTGTCGCTGCCTCTCCCCGGCTCTTTTTCCTCTCCGCCCCTGCACAGTGGCTCATTTCTCGTCTAAGCCTCACCTCCTTCGGGGACCCCGTTCTCCAGCAGGAGGCACGGAACTAGCAGAGAGCCAAAGGCGCACCCCCTCTCACTGGGCAGGGGCCTTTAGGGGTCCTCCTGGGGTCTCCATTTAATCTACTCTGGCTCCCCAGGAGGACACGGTCTGGTGGTTCGGGGGTCCTTCCCCCCCATCCGAGTCCAGCTGAGAGGGGGAAGGTAAGCTGCTCTGGGCAAAAACTAACAATGAAGTTGTCTTCTGTGTTGGTGTTCGGGGCTCAGACCTGTTCTTCTGGAAGCCGAGCGGGAGGGACCGTGGGGAGTCGGGCAGGGGGAGAGGGAGGAGGCGGACGTGCAGTGGGTGCTGTGGCCAGGGCGGGGTGGGGCGGGCGAGAGGGAGAGGCAGGCCGCTGCCTTCCTTGGCCCAGATGTGCGGGACTCGGGGCATTTTCCCAGCGGGACCCTCAACCCCCCCCAGCTCTCGGGAGCTCGCACCTGCTCCGGGCTCCGTACTGTGGCTCAAACCCTAGTTTTACTTGTGCTCATCGGGAAGGTTTGCCGGCGCCCACCTTGGGGAAGCTTCTACAGCTGCTAAAAGGACAAGTCAGGCCGAGAAAGGGAGAAAACGGAGAGAGAGGGGCCCCGGGGGAGGGGCTTGGGGACACAAACACAGCGTCTGCAAGCCCCAAAGAGGAGACTTTCTGGCACCTCCGTACTGGAAGAGAGGGGAAAAGGGAGACGCGAAAGGCATACCGCTTCAGGATGCAGTGGAAAGGAAGAGGCACAAGACCATTCTGTACAGAAATAAAGACCTGAGCCTGGAAACGGACAAAGGAAAACAGCACATCGAAAGATTATCGGCTAATCGGACTATGCAAGCTTGAATCAATAGTGGCGGCTGATACGCATTTGGGAAAAGTCAGGGGATGACAGGCTGAATTGGCGCTGAAGACGGTCCCTGGGATTCTGGGCCCTTCCCCCAGAAGCTTCTGCAGGCAGGAGCCAATTAACTGTCCCGCGGCTTAGGCTGATGCACGTCTCTTAGTTTCCCCGGGAAAGTGAGTCAGTTGCAGAATCTGACGGCTGGAGGATGTTACTGGGCCACACAGTGGTTGGATCTTTCCCTCTTTCCACTGTGGACTGAATTTCTCTTTTGATCTGGGGGAGACTGACAAAGCAACTCTGGAGAGGAGAGGAGAAGGTGTTCGAGGCCCTTCGCCGACAGAGGTCTTCTGGCACGGAGGCGGGTTCGGGCTCCACCACGCTGGGCGACCAGGACGTGAGGGTTGCAGGCCCTCCCTGCACCCCCGCCGACCTGGCCTCTCCCGGAAGAGGCGGGGATGCGTGTCGGAGGATAAGCTGATACCCGGAATAAGCGCTTAGGAAGGGGTGATGTCACACGTGGAGAAGCCCAGTCTACAGTCTGTGTTACAGAGGTGCCCACGGGGACGCTCCTTTGTTTTCAGCACGGGAGAAGGGCTCTCTGCAGATTCCAAAATGCTGGTGAGCGATGGGCTCTAGGAACAGGAAGCTGAGAGTTCCCCAACTCTGCCAGCAAGGGTCCTCTAGAAAAGGCAGGAAGAACGGAAGCGAAGGGGTGCAGGGCCGCACCCCTTTCGATGGCTTTCCCCTCGCGCCTTGGGGGGGAATGGAGGGGCTCCCCTGGGTGGAGGAAGGAAGCCAGGCTGGGACGCAGCCCCCTGTTCTGTAGCAACCCAGCAGTCAGCCCCTTGGGACTGAGGGTTCCAGCAGCCGGGCATCTCCGGCGGACCCCCGGGGTTGAAAGGACGGGGCGCGGAGGTGACCGCGGGCTGGCGCCTCGCTCCGGCTCTCTCTTCCACCGTCAGCCTGGGCGGCCACCGGAATCCCGGGATGGAAACGAAGGCTCTCTGCAGAGGTCCCAGGGGTGATGGCAGCAGCCGTCGGGAGCTCCTGGCTGTTTTATTGCATTAGGAAACAAAACCATGAAAGCGTTGAAGACAGCCCTTTGGTGTCCCTGCCAAGGAGATGAAGTGAATTTGCAACACCTGTTGCACGGCAGCCTTGGGGTTCTTCGCGCAACTGTGCCTGGTCTGCCACATCTGGATCTGCTGTCGCGGAGGAAGAGTCTGCCCGCAGGGCATGCGCATGCGCGGTGAGCTGGGCACGCAGCACGGCGGGGGGCGCTACTCCATGCCGCTGCGCAGGATCTGGTTGGCCGCGATCAGCATGACGCTTATGATGAAGGCCATGGCGAAGGCGCAGATGAGGCTCTTGCGGACGCAGGTCTGTCTGTTCTGTTTCTGGGAATGCACTGGTGGGGGGGGGGACAGAGGGGAAGGAGATGTGGGGGGAGGGGGAGGAGGGAGAGAAGAGAGAAATGACACAGTGAGACAGGCTGACCTCCTCGTCGACGAGCCCAGTTCCGAGGCTGAACACGGGTCCCATCAACGAGCGTGTCTGGGACTGTCCTCGGACACCCAATATCGCGGCTCCTGGCAAACCGTACGGAACAGTAACACTTCTGTAACAAAAGCCACGAGAGACGTGGTGTTCAGAGGAAGGTATGAACTTCCGGGGGGGGCGGCAATAGAGCGCCAGGGACTTTCTGAGCAAGAAGATCAATGTTCACATTTTGGAGGTTCACAAAAGGCACCATCCAGGCACGGCGGTGTCGGTCTCTGCAGAACACCGGGCTCCCGTTTCTGAGCCAGCTGCTAGAGACAGAGCGAGGTTCAGATGCTTCCCTACATAGTCACACGGGGCTGGAAGTAACTTACCTTCTTGGGTGGCTGCTGGACAGAATGACCCTAAATGACCTCCGGCATTACTTCAGTTAGGAAAGCTGGTGGTTCCAGGTGGGGTCCCTGGACAGGTGGCATACACATCCCTGGGAGCTTATTAAAAATTCGGCGGCTCACGCCGGACCCCACTCCCAGTCTACCGAATCAGAAACTCCCGGGATGGGGCCAGTGATCTGTGTTTAACTAGGTGATTCCCGGCGAAGTCCACATGCTCTGTGGACAGGACCAGTGGGAAGCAGGGAGGGAGTCGCAAAGCTCTGTCACACCTTCCAGAGAGGCAGGGCGTCCCTGCCCCCACGTCCTGCAGCTGACCTTGGGTCTGACCTTGGATCTCGGGGTTGTATTCTTCTAATCCTTTGTTGGGCTAGGTCTTGCACCAGCGATTTTATAAGGCCCTTAAGAAACCACTGGTAGGTCTGAATCAGTGGGAAACGAATAGGGACCAGAAACAGGGAGATGGAAGTCACTAGAAAGAAAGGCTTTGGTCAAGTGTGCTGAGGAAGAACAGGTCTCTCTTCCAGGCATTGCTTCCGATGCCAGGACTTCTTTCCCTTCTTTGAATCTACACTTCCTCCCCTCCCCCTCTGTCTGTCCATCCGCGAGCTTTGCACACGGCTTACCACTTGGCATATGGAAGAAGTCTGTGCCCTAGAGGCAGCTGGGAAGCTGTGGACACCGGAGCTACTCACCGGACCAGCACCAACACCACCATCTGGGGGTCTGATGTAAATGCATATTCTCGGGTCCCACTGCAGAAATACTAAAGCAAAATCTCTGGGGGGTGAGGGTCAGGAATTTAGGAATTAATAAGTTCTTCAGGTGATTAGGGAATTGCTGGGTCCCACCCCCGGGAGTTTCGATTCAGTAGGGCTGGGTGGGGCCAAAAAATCTGATAGAGTTTGAGTTGCTGGGGACCTGACAGCTGTGTGCGTGTGTGTGTGTGTGCACACGTGCGTGTTAGGGACAGAGGGTGGGGGGTTTCAGGGAAGATGGTTCTTCGGATTCAGATGTTAAGAAACCCAAGGCCAGGGGCGCCTGGGTGGCTCAGTCAGTGAAGGCCCTGACTCTTGACTTTGGCTCAGGCCATGATCCCATGGTTGAGAGATTGAGCCCTGTGTCGGGGCTCAGCACAGAGCCTGCTTGGGATTCTCTCTCTCTCCCTCTGCCCCTCATCCACTCAGGCTCTCTCCCTCTCTCCCAAAACAAATGAATAAACTCGAGAAAGAAACCCCATGCCAGGACAGAAAAACATTTTCAGATGACCTTCCACTCTGAAAAGAGGCGCTTCTGCTAGACGTTAAACTCTGCCTCCGCAAACCTCCGTCTGAGGGAAAGTGGTTTTCCTTTGGATCAGATTATGGCGTGGAGGGCGGGGGAGTGGGAGGGGGGAAGAAACGCAATTTCCCTTCATATTACTCGAAGTCTCTCTCTGTAGGAAGGAAGACTGGCAAGAGAAAAAGGCCAAGGTAGGTCCACGTAACGCTAAAGAACCTAAAAATCATTCAATTTCAAGTCCATCTTCCCCTTGACACCCAGGGGCTCCTCTGAAATCCCTGGAAATAACGGGGAGGAAGTAGGAAGCCAGGGATGTTTCCAAAGACAAATGGAGCTTTCCCGAAGAGAAGGGGTCTCGGGGGCTTGTCAAGCAGCCTCTATAAATTACACCGGCCAGGAAGGTTTCTCCAGCAAGCCACCTTCCACAGAGACCCATGGTCCCCTGGCGCAGCTCTGCCCCCCCCCCCACTTGTTGATGGTCTTAGGTGCTGTCTTTTCCTTTTTGTAATGTTTTTATTTATTTTTGAGAAAGAGAGAGACAGAGCATAAGCAGGGGAGGGGCAGAGAGCGAGGGAGACACAGAATCTGAAGCAGGCTCCAGGCTCTGAGCCGTCAGCACAGAGCCTGATGGAGGGCTCGAACTCACAGACCGTGAGATTGTGACCTGAGCCGAAGTGGGAGGCTCAACCGCCTGAGCCCCGCAGGCGCCCCTCTCAGGTGCTGCCTTGTTATCTTTAATCCTGGATCCATTGGTCTTTTGCTTCCCTTGGGTGATTGTAAGTATTTTTGGTTCAGTTCTCAACTCGCTGATCATGTCTGGGTCTTAGAGTTTTACAGGTAAGAACCTGGAGGAAGAAAATTTCCTTGGCTCGGAGAAGCCTCCCCTCCCCTCCACCGGGACTGAGCAAATGTAAAAACAAAAGGGCCAGCCCTCGGTAAGGAAAAAAGGAGGTGGCGCCGAAGAAGGAAAGAACCCAAGCCGAAAATGCGATGAGGATGGGGAAGTAGTTGACGCTTTCCGCGCCCTGGCTAATTTATTCCGGGCAGTCCCCGAGCATGATGATGCTTCTGTAGGCGATCATCCACCTTCCCATCCTGAGGGCTGGGCCGAGAAACACTGTGTGATTACGCGGAGGGAGAGATTTTTAGCGGAAGCCCTTCTTTGTGAAGGACACTCGGAAAACAAGGTTACAGGTGACTGGATTATCCCGCAGGAGAGCGGCTGCCCCTTTGATCGGAAAATCCTCCAGAGCCGTAGGAGGGGGAGAGAGAAGGCGGGAGGGAAGGCCTGGAGACCTAAGCATTGGTACTCGAGGCCGTGCAAATCCCAGTCCGGACCAAAGTCCTAGCAGCAGAGTGGCCCTTCTAGCCCTTCCTCGGGGACTGTGACTCAGCCTCTGTGCCTCCGTGTGAACCCTCTGACACTCAGCTCCCACGCGGTCATAAATTGTGGGGCAGGGTAAAAAAATGTCATGATTTCGAAGCCAGATCCATGTCTAAATCATAGTTATTCCACCTTTAGGCTGCGTGACCTTGGGCCAGCAACACTTCCTCGGGCCTCAATTTCCTCATCTATAAAATGGGAGTAGTAAAAACTGCCTCATTGTGAAGATTAAGGATATATGACTGTATCACAGTATCGTTTGTGCTCACCGAATGCCGATTCTCTTTTGTAAACCTTTAAAAAATTTTTAATGTTTCTTTTTGAGAGAGAGAGAGAGAGAGAGAATGCCTGTGGGGGAGGGACAGAGAAAGGGAGCCATAGAATCCCAAGTGGACTCCACGCTGACAGCCGAGAGCCTGATGCAGGGCTCGAACTCACCAACCATGAAATCATGACCTGAGCTGAAGTTGGACGCTTAACCGACTGAACCATCCGGGTTTTAAAACACTTTAAAAACTTGCCTTTACTTATTGAACCCCACCTGAGTAGGCTAAGAGCTGGGTGTGTGACTGTCACATGATGGGTGGGAGGTCTGAGGCTCCAAGAGGCGGAGTCCAAGTTCATCTGGTACATGGAGGAGGTGGGGCTTGAGCCAGGTCTGATTTGAATACCCGGGTTCAACACTTCTGCACAAACTCCGTCTTCTTGCTCTTTTGCTTAGCGACAGAATACTCAGCAATAGGAAGATGCAAAGAAAAGGCATTTCGAACACCTGATGTGGTTGGCAGTACAACCCGCCGCCGGGAATGTGTTTGTTGACAATAATTCAAGGCCTGTCTTTGGCGATCATGTATTTGCACTTGGGTTTTACTCCGTGTCTAGGCTTTGCTTCCCCAGCAGAACTCCGGGTCAGCCCAGGATAAACTCTGAGTGTGGGTTAGGGCTTCTCGTAACCACCACGTAGGAGCAGCCCCGGGCAAGTGACCGAACTTCTCCGAGCCTCAGTTTCTCTCTCCCGAAAAGGAGGTAATGATAACTGTTCTGCTAATGGCAAGCATCATCTCAAAGACGAATGAGCTAATAAAAAAAAGTGAAAGCTACGTCCAACTGTGAATTGCCAGAGAAATGCAAGACTTCCTCACATCCCCTTAGGGCCGGAGGAAAGGGCTGCTCATTTTTCCCCTGTTCCCCGCAGCCTCCAGCACCGGAGTGAGCATCCAAGCAGTGCTCCTAGACCTTTGCCGTGGTCCCTTCCCTAGTTAATTCGTTCTGGGCCGCAGCGAGACTCACCTTCCTAAAGCGGCACTTAGTATGCGCCACTGAGTCCCGCGACCTTCCTGCAAAGGGCTGCTTGCTGGGGAAGCGGGAGCCATCCAGCATCCAAGCTCAGCAGGGAGGCCCGCCAGCCACCTCCCAGCCCTCTCCCACCTCTGCTCCTCGACCACGGCGCCTCCTCGCCAAGCGGCCTCTGTTTCAGGCAAGCAGGTGTCCTCACTCAAACCCACACGACACTGTGCAATGCTGTCCGAGGCTCGGCGCCCGTTCTCTCTGCCCACGAACCGTGAGATCATGACCCGATCGTGGCCATGAAACCAAGAGTCGGATGCCTAACCAACCGAACCACCCAGGCGCCCCTTGTACTGATCTGTTAATACTTGTTTCTTTTTTAATTGAGATGGCATCCCCATCCCATAACACTCAGCCTTTTAGGGTGTCCGATTCAGCACTTAGTCCATTCTCAAGGTTGGGAAAGCATCGCCACTACCCAATTCCAGAATGTGTCATCGCCCTAAAAAGAAACGCCACACGTATTAGAAGTCACCCGTCATTCCTTCATTCCTGCCTCCCCAGCCCCAGGCAATCACTTATCTTCTTTCTGTCTCTATGGAGATACTTCCTCCGGGCAGCGGGCATAGCAAATACATGCAGATACATAACATGTAGCCTTTTGTGTCTTTCTTCTTCGCTGGAGCATATGTTCGTACTTTATTTCTTATTGTGCCACATTTTCCTTATCCATTCACCAGCTGGTGGATGTTTGGGTTGCTTCCAGTTTTTTGGTGATTATGGATAATGCCGCTAGAACATTCTCATGTGAGGTTTTGTGTGGACACGTTTCCAGCGCTCTCGGATACAGATCTCAGAGTCCAGTTTCTGGGTCATAGGGTAACTCTCTTTGAGGACCTTGAAACTGAGCACTGAAAATGGCAAGAATGTAGCATGCTGGCGATCTGTTCTGTGTCTATCTTCCCATCAGGTCTGGGGCTCTCTTTCTTAGCAGAGTGGTTGACACAGGAGCCCAGAAGGGACTTGGGGATACAATGTGACTCGCGGGGTAATTGACACGGGAGCACATAGAAGGCGATCTCCGGTTTTCCTGAAGGCTTGTTAGCAAGTCCTGAACACCTACGGACTCCCGGATGCCGTGTGGCAGGACCTGGGTTTGTGAGCCCTAGCAACAGATGGGGTTTGCTTTCTTCTTGTAACAGATTCACACTGCTCCGCTCAGCAAATGACAGGCGGTGACGCGTGGAGTTTTCTCCCGGAAACGGGAGTCTGCACGGATTTCGCCACGGACTGGCTTGGTGACTCTGGATGTATTGAGTTCATAATCCCTCTGGCCCGGTCTCTTAGAAATGGGGCTACGTGTCGGGAGGCACTGGCTCCCAAATGAGGCGAACCAGAGGCATCACGATTCTGATTAATTGCCCCCACACAGACCTCTATGTAAGTGATATTTCTGGCAGGGAGTTTGGGGCTCAGGAATGTTTAAAAACAAAACAATATAAAACCCATCTTAGGTGATTCTCCCCACGAGCCAGAACTACCGGGTCTGGGAGCTATTACGGCTCCGTGACCCTGCCAGGTCTAACATTTTATAATTGTATGAAACTAAGTATTTCCACAGCCTAAAGTGGAACCAATGAAGAGTCCTGAAAGTGAATTTTCTTTTTTTGTTTTTAATTTTTTAGAAAATATTTTTATTTACTTTTGAGAAAGATAGAGCATGAGCAGGGGAGGGGCAGAGAGACAGAGGGAGACACAGAATCTCAAGCAGGCTCCAGGCTCTGAGCTGTCGGCACACAGCCTGACCCGGGGCTCGAACTCGTGAACGCTCAAAGTCATGAATTGCAAGATCGTGACCTGAGCCCAAGTCGGATGCTTAACCAATGGAGCCACCCAGGTGCCCCTGAAAGTGAATTTTCTATACATCGGTGAGACCGAGAATGTTCAGGAACCCCGGGTAAGACCTGAAGACAGAGATGGAGGCCGTGGCCCCCAAGGGAACAGCAGTGCGGCCGGCATGTGTTATGATCAGTGTTCAGAGGAAGAAGGGCCCCCCCTTGCTGGCTCCTCCTCTACCACAGAATCATGTCAGGTTTCTAGCCATCACATGGCCATGTCTCGCCTTGAGGGTTCTGCTGTGGACCCTTGGTGAGGTGACCGGGTGTTGCTCTGGCCTTGCCGACAGACCTTTCTCTTCAGGGAACATAATTTGTCTTTTGGTTTGGGGATCTGTAGCTCAGCCTTTCAGATTGATCCGAACTCTCAATCCAGGGCCTCACCTTTCCTACTGCAGCAAACCAGACCGGCCAAGTAGAGGGTGCCAAGCTCTTGGCTTGGTTCAGGGTCAGGCACACGGGCCCGGCAGGCTCGATGGGACCCTCTTCTTGAGATGGACATGAATCTTCAGGGCGAGAATTCTGTCACTTCAGGGAGAGAGAGCGAGCCTGCCCAAGAATGAAGCCAACAGAGAGGAAAGAAGGACAGAGAGACTGGGAATGAGAGTGACAGCCTGGGTTTTGGGGGGCAGGGGGCAGGTCGCTTGAGCTCTTTCGATCCAGGTCAGCCAAAGTTCATCCTTTTGCCAATAGTTTTTAGTTTAAGGGCGTCTGGGTTGAGTTTCTCCTACTTAAAACCAAGAGTCCTGACTAGTACTTTTAGCGCCTCCGATGTTGGCATCGACTTGACTTTAGGAGCGAATGTGTCAAGAAGAATGGCCAAACCCTGCACATTTGGTCCCTGTCCCATCCTTCAAAGATGTGGCTTTCTAGCCCTGGGTACTCACAACATCTCCAGGAAAAAAAAAAATAGGAGAACAGAACCGGGGCTTGGAATGAGCTAGTTTTGTTTCGTCGTCTCTTTGTCTCGAGTGCTCACTAATGTGCTAATAAGCCTTGTACATCATAATCTCACGCGTCTCCCAACCACACGCGACAGTCATTATGTGATTCCCGTGTCACAGATGAAGAACGTTAGGCTCTTACTATGTATTTAAGCGTCTCAGGCAAGTGACCTCAGACAGGGCAAAGCGGATTTTAAGCCGGACCTGTCCAGAGCGCAGAGCTGGAGCTCTCCACGACCAGGCCCGTGAATCGAAACCAGCTCTCCAGCTCTCCGCCTCGGGTCTCAGAATCTCATCCCTCCTCACTCGTGGCTCCGGAAAACTTTCCTACAGGACTGCTATGAAGGAGTCCCAAATAGAAGGAAAAAAAAAAAAAACCCTCTCTGTCTGAAGTCCCAAGTCTCTTTGGAAGCGGTGTCCTGTCCCACCACCTGCCACAGACCCTCAGCTACACCTTAACCGCCACCCGCAGAGAACAGGTTTTATTTAAGGAAATTCGTGGCACCGGGCAAACGGTGAGCAGATGGTGTAGATGACATATTATGCCCTTTTCATTTGGACGGGCCTGAGATCCCCGACGCACACGACCAGGTGACGGGGGCAAGGCTCCCTCCCCATCTGGGTGTGCACGTGACACCCCGATAGGAATTCTGCAGCTTCAGCAGGGATGGCCGGCCTGGGGACCTTGGATTTGGCTGCACATTCTCTCGGACCTTCCACTGAGCCAGAAATTGCGGAAGCTGGAGGCGACCGTCATTGTCCGGTCTTTGCATTGCAGAGGTGAAGAAAAGAAGGCTCAGGGGGGGTGTCTAAAGAGCGTACGCAGGGTCACGTATGGAGTCTCCGCAGGGTCGGGCACGCAACCCGCACGTCTGCACGGGGACCCTTTGGGAGCTACCCCTCCTTTGACATTTATTTCTCCCGTCCATCATCCCGAGGCGCTGACTGGCACGGAGCAGCCCTGCCCTGCCTCTCACAGAAACTATTTATTCCCCCGTTGATGATTTCGCTTTACTTCCTTCTGCCGCGCGTGTTGTCAGAATGTCTAGAAAAATCCGACAGCTGGTATTCCATTTAGGGACAACATTTGGGGGATGTGTCTTGAAAGGGCTCACACACGGTCTTGCCGCACCTTCTACTCGACTCCCAAATAGGATATGACTTCCCCTGGCGATGACATGAAAAACGGGTACAGATGAAGTGCCACTCCGTCAAGGAGCCCGAAATGCCCGGCTAAAGGGACCCAGAGGAACAAACGAAGGGGCCGGGGCAGGGCCTTGTCAGCTAGCCCCGGGGTCACACCCTGGACCCTGGACAAGCGACGTCACTCTGCCGAGCCGCGGTTTCCTCCTCTGTACCAGAGGGGCCACAGAACTTCCCTCCCAGGACGTGCTGACAGGTGAGTCGCTCGTGTTAACGAGTGGCCAGCACCTGGCTGGCACGCCAGGCAGTTCCCTCCTGTCCTTTTCCTCCTGCACTGCATCAAAATGGACGAAGCGGTAAACACACGGGAAGCGGTAAATCAAACAATGTATAGTATAATTTGTCATGTGAACGCTTCATAAGGATCCGGCGACAGGCAAATCGATGATTCAACCACAAGACCCCCCGATTCCGCCTATGTCAGCAACCAGAACCAAATAATGACACAAGAATTTGCCTCTCAGTGTCACCGAGCTTCCGTTCCCCGAAAGCGAAATGTCTGGTGACTATTAAGTAGTCACGTGTAAGCGAAACACGATAAAACTCTTACGTAGCGTGGGTCGTGAGTGGGCCTGCGGGTAGGCACGGAGTCTGGCATCTAACCCGTTTCGGTGAATGCCGACCTATTTATTTTCCCAAATTGTTAGAACACGCATATTGAAGACTGGCAGCTCAGAACGTTGAACATGATTGATCTTAATGAGAGAATTCAAAAAGATGGGGGGCGTTGGGAGTACCTGAAAGGGATACTTTTAGTTGGGTATTCTCTTTGGGTTGGGGGCTGTGTGACCGCCAGCGGGTGGGTTTTGCCAGAGAGCCTCTGAATTCAGCGTGATTCAACGACCTCATGCCCGAAGCACCCAGCACAGTGGGTGACCCTTGGTCAGGTGCCTGACTTGTCTGAACAATTTCTCATCCAGAAGCCAGGTGTGAATAACGGAAAGGTCCCCTTCAGAACCCTTGAATTAGATTCTTCTAGTCTCTTCCCTGCCTTAATAAGGGTTTCTGTAGATGACGTCTTTCGGCACTCCAGGAAAGTGGGTTCTACGTGGGACCTGAGTCCCCAACTCGAGTTTCCTGAAGACGAGTCAAGAAAGCTGTCCTTCTGGGAGTTTGGAATCTCATCCTATTACCTCTTGGCCGGGGAAGATGGGAAAATGCCCGCTTCCGTATGATCACGGAGCCCTATCTTCTGTAAAGATAAGGCAGATTGGAATGGGTGAGGGGCTGTGTGTATGTGTGTGTGTGTGCGCGCGTGCACACGCGTATCCGTGGTGCGTGTTGGCCTAAAAATCAAACAAATAAAGACAACAAAATCAAGCCAAAGGGAAAACTGAAAAGAGAAAAAGAAAAACACACACCTCTCCCACCAAAGGGGGCCACATCCCCCCCCCCGCATCCATTCACGCGGAAGGAGTGATCGAGATTTCCTGACTTAATGGGCAGAACCTGAACACCTCTGTACAAGCCTCAGACCCAAGATTTGTAAAAGTGAAAAGTGGCATCACCGGGGTCAAGCGACGCTACGGCAGGAGGAAGCCCTCCGGCTCGGCTCTCGCGGGCTCCACGTCACACAGGTTGTGCGCATCTGCGTTTTCAAACCTTTGCTTCGCTCCAGAATCTCAGTCTTGACCCCCACTTTGCTGAGCTCAGAGCTACTTGATGTGTGCTTCTTTAAATTCCCAATCTACTAGGGCGCCTGGGCGGCTCCGTCAGTTAAGCACCTGACTTCAGCTCAGGTCATGATCTCGTGGTTCGTGGGTTCGAGCCCTGCGTCAAACTCTGTGCAGACAGCTCAGAGCCTGGAGCCTGCTTTGGATTCTGTGTCTCCTTCTCTCTCTCTCTCTCTGCCCCTCCCCTGCTCATGCACTCTTTCTCTCTCTCTCCCTCAAAAATAAAAAAACATTAAAAAAAATAAATTCCCGTTCAACCACACAACCTCAGTTTCATTGACCAGCTTCATCCTTCATTGCTCAGAGACAGGTGCGCCCTTTCGTCTTTTAAGGCAAAAACCTGCACTTTTAGTTTTGTTTGTTTGTTTCTTCAATGATTCCTTCCTATGTTGTAAAGTAGGGCAAGATTCCCAGTCCCCTTGGCTCTCCCGGCTCTCTGGGTGAGCCGATCAGTGAGGGTATATACTTGCTGCAGAAAAGTTGTTTGTTTGGTTTGGTTTTTGCTGCAGCGCAGTTTTAACGAGAGCAGGAGGGAAGAGCTCCCCGCGATGGAAGAGGGGAGGTCAAGGTCGGCCACAAGGCCTCAGATGGACTCTTCCAGTCTAGGGCACCAGGGCGGAGCTCAGTGCCTGGGTGCCAACTCTTCCTAGACAACTCTGCCCAAAAGTACAGTCAGGGTAGCCCTTTCTCGAACAAGGAGACGGCTGCGGGCATTAAATATATCCACCGGCGACGTCCGTTCTCTCCGAGATTGGAAAAATCTTAAACCCGAACACAAACCAGCGAGCTTGCATTTCAGGCCAAACGGCACTGACATCAAATTCAAACGAGAACGAAAACAAAAACCTCTCTAATGCGAAAACAAGCAAGATGGCTTCTGTAATCCAGATTGCAGAGGGCCTTCAAGGAAGCAATGTACTAATTACAAAGCAATGCTTCTCGCATTAAATCAGACCACGAAGTTTAAAGCATTTAGTACAGCAACCGGAATTTATCAATCACCCCACAGTTGGCAGCTGTTGCCAGTGTTACACGCACGAATCAATTAAAGCCGACTCAGCACGACTTCTGTTTGGAAGCCCCTTTCTCCCTCAGTTTATTAATATATGAGCTTTTGAATAATAAAAAGACATAGCTTAGAGTTCAAATTACTTCCCAGTGCAGTCTGACCTTTCCCAAATTACTAAGACTTGTGACATTTCTCTGAACAAAACACGGATCCACAAACAAAGGCTCTGGTAGAAAACAGGATGCCCGGAAATACTCTTCCCACCCGTCTCCAGAGCGCTTGCTGCCGGCGGGGGTGCACTTGGGGGGCCTCAAGCACCTCCATTGTTTGAACACAGGGTCTGTCATCAGGGTGGAATGAGCTGGATCGAGCCGGATCAGAGAGGCCAGGCCTGCCGTTTTCCCAAGTTTTCCTCCCGTCTCTGCCTGCCTCGCCCCTACTCACCCTCCCAATCCCCCTGCCCGTCCCGCTGCACATGGCTTTGGCTGTGACCCTCTTGTTCTCGTGTGGTCTTGCGTGGCTCCAACTCCAAATACGGCCATTGATGCTGCAGCCCACGTGTCACATGCCGGCTGGCCGGGGCAGCTTCTGGACCACAGCTGGATTTGGCTTGCCATACCCATTTCTGAAACATTTTGAATCCTTACAGAAGGCGACGTTGCTCTCAGGTTGACCCCAATCCCTATCCGCCACTCCCCATCTCCCTGGCTTGAGTTAACTGCACTTTTCACCTCAGAGCGTACGCATCTCCTCCTGTTTACTCTTGTCGTGGCCTTTAATCCTGCGCACGGTGCAGCGGTGTGGCCGGGACGGGACCCCTGGGGGCCCAGGTCCCAACGAACCACAGCGGCCACTGGGCTAGCTCCATTCAGCGTGGACTCCCCGCTCGGCTGGCTCTAGTGTGGCGGCTCCGAGACCAGGCACCCGAATGCCGTCTCGGTGGCTACGGGACAGCTTACCAACTGCGCGCCCTGATCCGTGTAAGTGTTCAGAGTAAAGAACAGAAAACCGTGGCTAGACCTCTTTCAGAAATCTCGGCCCCGACTGAGTTAAAGATGGCTGGGCCCGATGTCCCGTTTGAACGTAATTGAAAAAAATGCATTTTCTATTCATCGGGGTTGTTAAAGCAGCACTGATTTTCAAAGCTGGAAAGAGGGATTAAACTATTTAGCTTTCCTGGGACTTTGTACTGATTAGGGGATCTGGTAAGTTGGGTTTTTTTTTTTCTTTACGTTGTGTTTCCTGAGCCCGAGAAAAACGGCCTCTCATGGGTCTATATTTTGGCTCCAGGAAAAGCGTATTTCTTCTGAAAGCACAAGGTTAAATTCATGAGAGTATTTTCATGAATGGGGCTCTTTCTGGCCAGTGCCTTCAGGGAGCAGAGCCCAGACCAATCCTTTCCTAAGGGTCCCGAGAAGTGGGTGTGATTATCCCGATGTTTCTAGGTCAGGGTACGCCCTCAGAGAAGGCACACCTGATGGCCAAGGTCACGCGATGAGCCACTGGACTCGACCCAAGTTGGCCGTCAGTCTAAACGGGCCGTTTGCACCGCTCCACGCGGCCCCCCGCGACAAACGGCAGGCACCACGAAGCCGCACGTCTAATCACAGACCCGAGAGAACCACTGGAGGCAAGACGGGGTCACTAGAGCTCCTGAAAAAAATGCAGGGTTTGGGGGGAAAATAGAAAAAATAAAGAACCTATCGCATCTTCACAGAAAGGATCTCGTGGCCTCAGTCCTGGGTTCTCGGCTTCGGGACGAGGCCCTGCGCTCGGAGAGGGAGCGGAATCGGGGTACCTACCTCCCTCGAACTCCGTCTGGCAGTTCTCCGAGGTCTCCTGCAGGCTCTCCTCCTCGTTGATGATGATGTTCTCGATGTCCTTCATGGTCAAGTGGTCCCGGAAGGCGTGGTAGAGAATGTGCTTCAGCTCCTCCAGAGTCACCCTCTGCATGTCGAACTGCGGGGAGAAAGAGCGGTGAGCGGGCCTCGGGCACGTAGGGGCTGGGAACTCAGATCGGGGCACGACCGGCAGCCCCCGCGGCCCAAAGCTCCCGTCCGGAAGCTTCGCTCAGCTTGCCGGGATCCCAGGGGAGCAATTTTTTTCCATCACGTCCCGCTCCGGGCGTACCTGGGAACTTGCGGGGACTTCCTGGGAACACGGCGAGGGCAACACGCCCCCCTCCGTCGAGACTCCTGGAGAACAGAAGTGCCACCTGCTAGTTTGGCCTCCTCCTCACCCGGCCATCCGCCGTCACCTCCGCACACCCTGCACACCTCCCCGTACCCGGGAGCGGTGGCGCACCTCAGACAAAGCACACGTCTCCTGAGATATTCGGTATCTCCCGAGAAGCCAGCCTTTCCTGTCTTGCTTTAAAATATGTATCATGTTCTCAACAAGAGAAAATGCAGGTTCGAACCCATGTTTATAAGCAAGAGGAGCTAAAGGGAGGTGTGGCATCTCCCCCGTACGATCTTCCTGTCCTCACGACAGGCTTATACGCCATTTCTAGCAAGTGCGGTCCTATCACTTTCTGGGCCAATGAAATGTGAGCAGAAGTCGCATATGCCGCATCCAATTAAAAGTCCTAAGGGCCATATCATGTGCTCCTTGCCCTCTGCCATGGCCCACGTGGGGGCCGTTCCTTCCGTCTGGGCGCCAGAGCAAGGGTAAGGTGGAGAAGACCCGCGGGTACCCCAGAAAGGCAAAGTAACGTGAGTACGAAGTGCCCTTGGCGGTTATCAGCCGTAGGGATTTCAGGCTTGTCTGCTGACTTGGTTTAAGTCAATAATACAAAAACTACACAAGTAATACAAAATATATTAAAAAATAATACAAAAATGTACATTAAAAATACAATAACACACAGAAATGAGAGATTATCATAACAAACATTCTAAAGTACGATGTTCCGGGGCCAAGTGGTGGGAAATGAGAACACCGTGATTGGAGGCTGGAGGCTGGAGAGATAAAGGCCCATGGACGTTATGCAGAAGCACGACATTTGGTTGGGTCATTGCCTGCGATGACTTGAAGGACAGATAAATGTTGAATGAGTTTGTGGCTTTGGGTAATCGTGGGGTTAGGGAACAGCATGGTTGCAACTGGTGGCATCTGACAGGGGGAAACAAGCAAGAGGTGGGCTCCTAACATGAGCAACTCATAGGCAACAACAGATACCGGCGAGAATGCAGAGAAAGAGGATCTCTTCTGCAGCGCTGGTGGCTGCCAATTGCTGCAGCCGCTCTGGAAAACAGGATGGAGGCTCCTCAAAATATTAAAAATAGAACTACCCTAAGACCTAGCAATTGCACTACTAGGTATTTGCCCAAAGGATAACAAAATGCTGATTCGAAAGGACACATGCACCCCAGGGTTTATAGCAGCGCTATCGACAAGAGCCAAAGTACGGAAAGAGCCCAAATGTCCATCGGCTGATGAATGGATAAAGAAGAGGTGGTAGATTTAGACAGCGGAATATTACTCAGCGGTCAAAAAGAATGAAGTCTCATCATTTGCAACGATGTGGATGGAATTAGAGTGTATTATGTTGAGCAAAGTAAGTCAGCAGAGAGAGACAAATATCATATAATTTCACTCAGGGGGAATTTAAGAAACACAGCAGTTGAACATAGAGGAAGGGAAGGAAAAATAAGATAAAAACAGAGAGGGAGACAAACCGTAAGAGACTCTTAAATACAGAGAACAAACTGAGGGTTGCTGGTGGGGTGTTGGGTGGGGGGATGGGCTAACTGGGTGATGGGCGCTGAGGAGGGCACTTGTTGGGACGAGCCCTGGGTGTCACAGGTAAGTGATGGATCACTGGGTTTTACTCCTGAATTATTATTACACTATATGTTAACTAACTTGAATTTAAATACAAAAATTAAAAAAAAGAGGTGAGCTCAGAGTGAAATAAGTCAGAGAGAGGAAGACAAATATCGTATGATTTCACATATATATGAAATCTTAAAAAACCAACCAGATAAACATAAAAACCCTGAACTCATAGATACAGAGAACAGATTGCTGGTTGCCAGATTTGACGGGTGGGTGGTAGGTGCGTGGGTGAAGGGGGTTAAAAGGTACACACGTTCAGTTATAAAATAAATAAATTCTGCGGACCTAACATACAGCATGGTGACTATAGTTAATAACACTGTACTGCATATTTGAAACTAAGAGAGTACGTGTTAAAAATTCTCATTACAAGGAAAAGAGTGTGTAATTATGTGTGAGGAGGGATGGTCAACTAAATTTATTGTGGGGGCACCCAGGTGGCTCAGTCGGTTAAGTGTCCAGCTCTTGATATTGGCTCCGGTCATGATGTCATGCTTTGTGAGTTTGAGCTACATGTCAGGCTCTGTGCTGACAGTGCGGAGCCTGCTTGGGATTCTCTCTCTGCCCCTCCCCTGCTCATAATCATTCTCTCTCTCTCAAAATAAATAAGTAAACTTAAAAAACTTATTGTAGGGATTATTTTGCAATAGATACAAATATCCAGTCATTATCATATACATACGAGGCTAATGTAATGTTATATGTCAATTATATCTTAGTTTTTTTAAAAAGATAAGAAAAAGAGAGAGATGAGCTCAGGAAAGAATGGTTGGTTTGGAAGCCAGGAAGAGAGACCACTCCGAAATTCCTGGGCTTGCAGAAATGGAAAGAAGCAATCGTTTCCCATCTTCAACCAGGAAGAGATAAAATTGAGAAATGTTGTAAATTACAAAACAAATCAAAGTTGGTCCTTATTAAAACCTCTGAAGATGCTAAGCGACTCTCTGAGGAAACTGGTTATTAAGTTTAGAGAGAATTGTGTCTCGAAATAATTGTGGACATGGCTATTAGCAAAATACAATTGAAATCAAGTAGATTTTTTTTTTTAAAGACGAATTTTTTGAGAGAGCTGTACGGGGCAAGAGCCAACAGCATGGGATTAAAAGGCTCTATGACTATTCAAAACCTAAAACGACCTTTGGGCTCCCAACCTTTTAGGGGCACAGCCATTAGGAGAATAAGCGACACAGGCCTGAAGAAGGTGGATTTTCCAACGGCCTCATCAGGAGGGAAGGAGACAAGTGGAAAAGGGGAGAAGGTCTCCCAGATGGTGAAGCTGGGAATCGGTCTTAAAATCATTCAGTGAAACCAAAAGCAGTTTCCAGGAAGCAGAACTAGGATCTAATCAAGGAATATTCCTCACCCCAAAGTCTGTTCAGCAAGATTTTAGAATTGCTCTAAGCTTTTGGCTGTTATGTGTCTTCCATTCTTTTTTTTTTTTTTCTTTCTGGATGGGAAGGTTTTGGGTGGTTAACTTGAGTCTGTTCCGCCCTTATATGTTGAGTGTGTTGGGAGGGGCGGAGGTGAAGCGGGATTGGTTTTTTTTAATCCATACGTCTCCAGATCAGGAGGAACAATACCCAGATTTAATGTATATCGTGAGGGTCCCGATCTTGAGTCTTTTTGTTCATTTTTTTATTTACTGAGAGAGAGAGAGAGAGAGAGAGAGAGGCAGAGACAGAGGGAGAGAGAATCCCAAGCCGACTCCGCACTGTCAACGCAGAGACTGATGTGTGATTTCATTCCACAAACTGTGAGATCATGACTTGAGCCAAAATCCAGAGTCAAAGGCCTTAACCAACTGAGCCACCCAGGCATAACTAGATCTTGAGGCTTATGTATTGTAATTGGATGGGAATTTTTAGTGTTCTTTTGGGTAGAGATGAGTATTTTGTGGCTAAAGGGAGGAAAATGAATATTTGTGAGCAAGAGTGTGGCCTGTAACAGGTTTTATTGTTTCTAATGATCTCTTTCCCCTCCCTGTGAGAGGTTTATATTGGCCCCGTTGATGTCAGACTTAGGCCAATTAAGTGCCCGTGAAAGTCATATATGAAAGTGATGGATGTCCAAAGAAAAGTGTCAAAGCCATCTTGTGTTCTGCTGTTTCTTTTTTTCTTCTGTCACAAAAACACTTATACCAAGTAGGGGCTGCTCTTGTACCCTGGCTCCTGGCATGAATACGACATAACTCACAAAGGGCACATGATTCAATAGAAATAAACCCTTATGTTGGCCACTAAGACTCTGGGGTCTCTGCAGTAGAAGTCAGCCAAGAATGAATACAGAAATGTTTTAATTTAATCTGGATCATGGTGAAAGAAAGTTCTAGACCTTTTTCTTTCCCTGCTTTCTTTGTAAAGCAATCCTTACTTTGCTTTAAATATGCCCTTCTTCTAACCAATGAAAGGGGGTTACTGAAATTTGCTGGAAATCTAAATGACTCAAGTTCAAAGTCATTTATGTAAGTAAGAACAACTGAAGTGAGTGTGCAAAGTGGATTTGTTTACTGGATCACGGTTTAGTGACTGTGGAGTGAATTACGAGACACACGTAGGGTTGCCTGGTGGTCTAAGTGTCCTTTAGATTTGATAGGGGAGCATGTAGTTGTTAGCCTGGGGGCTGCGAGAAGGCTGGCAAGATGCTTGATGAGGGTGACGGATGTCATGGATGAGAAAATTGGGACACGCCATCGCCGTGCCACAATTGGAGACCAAGAGTGACAAAATCAAAGAGACTGAGAAAATAAGTAAACATTTCCTGGAAGACTAGTGGAAGGACTGGAGGACCTGGAGAAACCCTAACCAGCTGAAAATTTGCTGAAAATCAGAAATTGGGTGAAAAGGATCAGCCAGAGTCAAAGTGAAGACAAGATGCAGATTCCAGAAATCTCTATTTTCCTTTTATTCCACTATCTGGGTCATCTTTCAATAATAGGATACTAATATTTAAACAGAATTAATTAAGTAGGGTTCCAAATTTCCTATATGGTCAGAATAGATCTCTTTTGCAAGTTTGAAAGACATCACTGTGAAACATGATGACAACAAGGATTCCTTCCATGATTATCAGCCCCTGAGCTTTTTAATTTTTCTTGAGTCAATTTTGGAATTATGTGTCGTTGTTGTTGTTTTTTTCAGAAAATCGGTCAAAAGATCAGCACGCAGCTATACTCAATAGTACCTCAGTTTTAAGATTCTCTCAGTACTTCTTTTTTTTTTGTTTCTGTTTATTTAAACATTTATTTATTTTCGAGAGACAGAGAAACAGAGCACAAGCTGGGGAGAGGCAGAGAGAGAGAGAGAGACAGAATCCGAAGCAGGCTCCAGGATCCAAGCTGTCAGCACAGAGCCTGATGCGGGGCTCGAACCCACAAACTATGAAATCATGACCCAGCGGAAGTCGGGTGCTTAACCGACTGAGCCACCCAGGTGCCCCTCTCAGAACTTCTTATATTCCATTGTTTACTTATAACCCTGCTTGTTTTTCTTTCTCTTAGGTTTGATTTTTGTTGTTTTATTCTGGTTTTACTGGATCATGGTTAAAGAATGCAGCCTGTACATGTGTTATTTTTCAGGAGCATAAGGGGTTTCTTATGATATCTCTGTAGGGTCAATTGCACAAACACATTTATCTTCATTAATTATATTAGGTAGCCTTACAATTATAATCTGCTATCTCCTATAACCTTATTTTCTGGGGACTACTTGATTTGTCAAAGACCATATGTAACACAGCAAAGTCTATGAAGAAAATTATACCTTACAGTCTTAATATTTCTTAAATGAGGCTATTCCTTAGTGCAGAAAGATTGATTTCCTAATTCAACAAATAGTTATTGAGGCTGACTCCATGCCAGACACTGATGGAGAGGCAAAGGTGAGCAAGACATGAATCTTGCTCTTAAAAGACAAGCCAATAAGTAATTTTAATTCAGTGTGTTATTAGCCAAGACAGGGGAAGGGCAGGATGGCTTGGTAACCCCTGGGAAAGGCAGCAGGTTCTAGAGGCCTTTCTGGAAGACAGGACTGCAACCTGAGACCTACGAACGTTAGCCAGGTGAGGGGGCATGGAAGAAAGGAAAGGGAAGCCATGGCAGTCCCATGTCACGGCTCTACCAAGACCTGGGGTATGAAAGCTGACATATTCCTTGCGTGGCCATAGATTGAGTTCTCCTGAGGTCTGGGAGCAGAAGACAGCGGTGGGAGATGACGGGAGAGCCGTGGGGAGGGTGCTCATCAGTAAAGGTCTTGTGTGCTCCAGGGAGGGGCTCGGTTGGTTTTTGTTCATATTCACTTTTTTTTATTGTGGTAAAATACACATAATACAAGTTTACCATTTCATCCATTTTGAAGTATACAATTGTGTGACATGAAGCACATTCATATCGTTGTGTAACCATTACACACCATCCATTGCTGGAACTTCTCCCATGTTCCTAAGCTGAAACCCCCTATCCATTAAACACAATTTCCCCATTGCCCCTCTCTGCTCCCCCAGCCCCTGGAACCCACCATTCTACTTTCTGTAGAAAGCATAACGTGGGACACCTGGGTGGTTCAGTTGGTCAAGCGTCCAACCCTTGATTTGGGCTCAGGTCATGATCTCAGGGTCATGGGATCAAGCCCTGCACTGGGCTCTGCACTGAGCATGGAGCCTGCTTGAGAGTCTCTCTCCTCTTCTCTCGCCTCATCTGTTGCTTGCGCTCTCTCTTCCTCTCATAAGAAGGAAGGAAGGAAGGAAGGAAGGAAGGAAGGAAGGAAGGAAGGAAGGAAGGAAGGAAGGAGGGAAAGGAAAGAAAGAAAGAAAGAAAGAAAGAAAGAAAGAAAGGAAGAAGGAAAGAAAGGGAAGAAAAGAGAAAGAAAGAAAGAAAGAAAGAGAAAGAAAGAAAGGAAGGAAGGAAGAAAGTCTGGTACCTCATAAAAGTAGAATCATACAGTGTTGCTCTTTTGTGGCTGCCTACTTTCACTTGGGTTCATCCACGTTGCTTCCACCTTGCGGCCTACTGCGGATAATGCCGCTAGAAATATGGGCCTGCAAATATCTGATTTGTCCCTGCTCCCAGTTGTCTTGGGTATATGCCACCCAGAAGTGGAAGTGCTGAATGCTATGGTGATTCTAGGTTTAAGTTTTTTAAGGGATGGAGTTTTGCTTTTATCCTTAGGGTAGAATGGGGGGGCCATTAAAAGATTTTTCACTGGAGAGATTACTTCCTCAAGTTTGGACTTGAGAAAAATTCTCCTCTGTGTCCAAGGGGCGAGAGGACCAGCCAAGAGACTATTAAAGCAACAGCTTCAGGAAGCATGGTGGTGCTCACATAACTTTCTAGGCCCAGGAGGGAGCCGTTCCTGCCCGAGGGGCCACATCGGCAAACCAAAACTTAGATGACTTTTACATCCTTGTAAATGTTCGTCTTGGCCAGGAGCGTAGCACGCCCAGTCGGCTAGTTCCCGAACACCAAGCCAGCTCCAGGCCTCCTCACCCCAGACAAGGAGGACCATGTGGCCCCAGCCTGTCAGATATTTTCACTCCTTATTCTTTATTCCTTGTCCTGTAAAAGCTTCCTGCCTTCCACCCCGTTTTGCAGTTCTCCGAATGCCAACGGTCCGATTCATGAAGTGTACAGGTTTGCTTTTGTCACCTGAGTTGCCTTCTTCGATCGTGCTTTAACAGTGGGCCATGGTGCCGGAGAGAATCGCAAACCTTGTAAGAGAGGCGGGTAAGAGTACGATGGGCCAGACTCGATGATTCGTGGCGTGCGGAGGAGAATGAGCCAATCGGGATGCTTTATGGATGGGGGCAGAGGAAGAACAAGCCTAGAGAGAAAGGTGACCAGGTGAATTCTGGCTGTGTGCACTGGAGGTTCCGGAGGGACAGCCCGATGGAACAGCCCGGGGGATATCTAGGTATGGGCTAATGATACAGCTTTGAAGGTCATTTGCATACAGATGATGACAAAAAGTCATCAGAAAGGAAGTCAACACCCAGGAGGAGGGTATGGAGTATGAAAAAGCCCAGGAAAGGCGCTGGGAAGATATCATTCCAGCCTCCATCCATTACAGAATGGGCAGCGTATATGTGATTCTGTGATTTATAAGAAATGTATATTTTGGTCTTCCATTTTTTGTTCCTGGTTCCTGGCTCACAGCGCCCCAGGCCCTTGGAATCTCCAAAGTGATAAGAGCAATGGAAGCATCTTTTGTTCAAATGTTTGGGTCTCTGGTCCTCCGTTCCTGCGATCGCTTTGGCCATAAATGGATGTCTTGTAATTCCCAAGCCCCTTTCAACCCCAACTGGGTTTATGTTAATGAGGCGGCTTTTGGAAGTCCCTGTCAGACAGGAGAGTTGGTGGCCAGGGGAACCAGTCGTGTACAGAGGGTTTGTAACGTCCAGCCCCACCCCCTGATTTCCAAGGAGGAGAGGGGCTAGAAGTTGACTCAATCGCCAATGGCCAACGTTTTAATCCACTGTGCCTAGGTTATGAAGCCTCCGTGACAACTCAAAAGAAGGGGATTTAGAGAACTTCTAGGTTACAGAGTCGGGACGCTTCCACGTGCCACTGCGTCAGCACCCAGACTCCACGAGGACAGAAGTTCCTTTGTGTGGGATCTCACCCTAGCTATCTCTTCACCCGGCCATTGATTTGTATCCTTCAATATCCTTTGCAATCAACCAGTAGTCTAGTCAGTAAACTGGTTTTCTGAGCTCTGTGAGCCTCTCTAGCGAATTAACAGGACCCAAAGGAAGGGTGTCCCAGGAACCTTTGATTTATACCCTGCCAGTCAGGATGGGTAACGACCTGGATTTGCAATTGGCAACGGAAGTGGAGGGCAATCTTGCGGGATTGAGCCCTTAACTTCTGGAATCTGATGCCGCCTCCAGGTAGACAAAGTCAGAAATGAATTGAATTACAGGACACCCAGCTGGTGTAGGAGAATTGCTTGGTAGTATGAGGAAGAAAAAAAAACAAAAACAACCCACACACTGGGATTGGGTACAGGACTGCAGTATACCTTCTATCAATATACATAATCAGTCATTAAAAAAAATTCAAGTGCCAAAAAGAGACCAGTAAAAAAACAAAACAAAAGAAAAGAAAAAACTCAGACTCTTAAATATAGAGAGAATAAACTGATGGTGGCCAGAGGGAAGGCGGGGGGGGGTGGGGAGGGGGGAGAGAAGACGGGTGAAACAGGTAAGGAGGATTAAAGAGTGTGTTTGTCATGACACGCAGTGAGTCATGTGTAGAACTATTGAATCGCTATATTGTACGCCTGCAACTAATATAACACTGCATGTTAATTATACTGGAATTGAATAAATAAAAATTTAAAAACAAAACCCACAAACTAGGAGCCTAAAGTGTCAAGGTATATCAAATGATTTTTCAAATCACCTGTGCTGTCAAATGATACTAAATCGATCAGGCATATGTAATCCAAAAATAATGTTAGAAAATGTTAAGTGCCAAAAATGTTTTTACATCAAGATGGCTATACCTGTTTTCCTTTGGAATCGACTTTCTGCTAAATCTTTGTCTCCTTTTTGGTTCTTTTTTTTTTTTTTTTTAAAGTTTATTTTAAGAGAGAGAGTACATGAGTGGGGGAGACAGAGAGAGACGCAGAGGGAGAATCCCAGAAGAGCCCGACGCGGGTCTTGATCTCATGAACCATGAGATCATGCCCTGAGCCGAAATCAGGAGTCCCATGCTTAAGCAACTGAGCCACCCAGGCACCACTCCTTTTTGGTTCTTAAACTTTCTGTGTTGTTTTAAATACATATCTCTTTAAAAAGGTATGCGTCTTATAAAAACAATGTATGTCTTTTATAAAGAGAATAGAGCCAGATTTTTATTTTTACATTTTGTTTAAAACTTTTATTTATTTAAGTAATCACTACACCTAACATGGGGCTCAAACCTCGACCTCACCACCGGAGATCAAGAGTCGCGGGCTATACTGACACGCCAGCCGGGCGCCTCCTAGCGTTGGGTTTTAGAAAAATCTAGCCTGAGATTCGTTGCCTTCCAATGGTGGAGGCTAATTCCATCTTTATGTTGCATAAACACATTTGGCTGGACTTTTATTTCATCCTCTGCATTCTAGACTTCGGCTTTCTCTATGATTTCCTTGCTTTCTGTCTTTCGCAAAACATAAAAAAGAAAATAAAACCCCAAACCTATAGTTTTGTTCTGTCTTGGTTATACCAGTGGATATCTTTCTATTTGTCAAATGCATTGCTGAAGCCATAATTTCTTATATTATGAAATTCAAGGAGTTAAATTGCGTTCTCTCATCTTTGCTTGCATCTGATAAGGAAGTTTGTAACACCTTTATCTCCGAACTCTTATCCAACACTTTACAGCCTTGCTAAGTTTAACTGGAAATTTACTGGAACACATTTCCTACCATGTGCATTTTCCAGAATAGTATTTGGCTTCTGCACTTAATTTTACAAGAAAGTTTATAACAGCTTCTGCTACCTCATTGTGTTTAATTGATTTCAATGCTCGTTTCCATTTCTCTATGACTGTCCCAACCCTGAGTACCTAATTTTCATCCACATACCTGCTAAGAGAACTTTTGAAAATAGTTTGATAGAATGTAGCATTCGTGAACACTACCTTTTCTGAGTTCTTATAATCTGACAATACTTTGCTCCCACCATTGCCTGCGACAGAAAACTCAGCTTGGTATAAAATTCTAGAACCACAGAAATCGCCTCAAAGCGCCCTTGAAAGTTCTCCAGATCTTCTATTGTTTAATGTGGGGGAGGAGCAAAGAGGCGGGACGGTGGCCTAAGTTTTTACTGGGGTGATCGTTTCCTTCTTCTCCCCGGACTCTAGTAGGATGATTGCATTATGAACTTTTAAAAATGTTTTCCATGCTGTGTTGTTATAAGGTTTGTGTTTATTTTTATTTTTCAGATTTCATTTTTTAAATATTATTTTTTTTTGAAAGAGAGAGAAAGAGAGAGAGAATCTCATGCAGGCTCCATGCTCAGCCCAACGCGGGGCTCGATCCCACAACCCTGAGATTATGTATGACCTGAGCCGAAATCGAGAGTCTGACGCTCAACCGACTAAGTCACCCAGACCCCCCTACGATTTTATTTTTAAGTAATCCCTGCTCCCAACATGGGGCTCAAACTCACAACCCCAAGATCAAGAGTTGCGTACTCCACCCACTGAGCCAGCCAGATCCCCCAAGTTACATGTTCCCCATTGATCGGGGCTGGGGTTTTGTGAGGGGGAGTTTCATATTTACAGAAATGTCAATTTCTGCCTCCTGCTGTTTCCTGATAATCACTGATTACTATCTTTCTCCCATTCTATGCATAGGTCCCTTCCTCAGAACACAAATTATTCTAAAGTCCCTCCCATTGCTTCCATATGTTTCACCTCTTCTCTGATCATTTTCATCTCTTTGCTTTGTATTTCACGTCCCTGTTTCCCCCCCGACTGTGAATTCTGCTCGTATTATCTCCAGTGAAGGTGTTAATTCTGCAGTGTCATTTGAGTCCTTCCACTCTCATTATCTCAGGTCATTCCCTTTGTGCCCGGATTGTTATTGTTGCTTTAAAAAAAAATTGATCCAACATCTCTTGCATTGCTTTTAAAGATTAAAATATTAACGAACATCAAACAGGCATCTTCTACAATTCTTCCCTGATGCACTTTTCCGAGGCACGCTCCTCCCCTCCGTCTTTTTCCTTAGGCATGCTGCTTTGTAATTAATCCAATGCTACGGTTGTTGGTGTTTCTGTTTACCTCTAAGGGAATGAGGAAAGGCAGGACCTGCGGAAGAGACGAGGTGGGATGTCTTGGCCCCTCGGTGCCCGGTTGGCCGTGGCATTTTTGCCGAGCCTCAGGAGCTGTGATATCTGTGTCACCACCTGCAGTTCCCGGGGCATTCCTCAGGTGTCACTTTGTGGATTTGTGGATGGAGACTACTCTTGCTCAGGAAGCATGGCTTTCTCTCTCTCTCTCTTTTTAAGTTTATATATTTATTTTGAGAAAGAGAGAGACAGAGAGAGAGGGGGGAGAGGGAGAGAATCCAAAGCAGGCTCCGTGCTGTCGGTGCGGAACCCGATGCAGGACCAGAACTCACAAACTGCGAGATGGGGATCTGGAACGAAGTCGGAGGTTTAACCGACTGAGCCACCCGGGTGCCTCACGAAGCAAGGTTCTCTTTAGGTGGGAAGAAGGCTGTACTTCCTCATTCGGTCTGACGCAGTGGCTCTAAAGTGGATTTCCTGGCCCAGCAGCCCCAGCACCACCTGGTTGGAAATGCAATTTCTCTGGCCCTACCCTAGTCTTTCTGAATCAGAGGTTCTGGGGGACGGGATCTAGCCACCCGCAACCAACGAGACAGTAGGGGATTCCCATGCTCACTCAAGTCTGTACAAAGATACAGGAAGTTCTAGTACGGAAGGGAGACCCGGGGCATGCTGTCCCCCTGTGGCCTCTACCATGGTGATGAAACACGCCGGTCCGTCACGCTCTGCTCTCCACGCCATTGATGCTCGGAATCACAGTCTCTAAATAGGTGCATAAACCGAGGAACGGAAGGGACCCATCGGTGCCTCAGGCTTCCCGGGACGCCTTATCACTGCTCTTCCCACTGGGGGGTCCTTTGGTCCGCGCAGGCGCCTCTGCCAAGAGATAGCGGGCGTTCTGAAGGCCTACACTGTGCCTTTCACACTGTGCCTTACGCACAGGTCAGTCCTGTCACAGAGCCTGGCATCGGCAGGACAGGTGTTTGCGGCACGAATAAACATGAATCTTCCATCTGCTCTAAGCATAGTCCTTCCTACGTGCCTTCCCCCTCCACTCAAGGTCCCTAAACCCCAAATCCAACTGAAGACCTGTGCGACAGGACCTGCCGTGTTCAGATTCTCTATCATTTCAAGGTGGGAGAGCAGAGCAATTGAATGCATTTTCCTGCTATGAGAGGGACCTCGGGGGTGCCTGAGTCTTCGATGAAGCCCTGAATTCTTGATAGGATGTAACACCGGCCGCTGGAAGGACGGAGCTCTCTTGCTCTCTGCCGGGTGCTCTGCTCTGTAAGGAGGCAGCAAGACAGGAGGCCCCAGCTTCCCTGACCGGATTTAGGTGGCTCCAAACTCAACTTGCCACAGACGGTGTGAAATTAATTCGATGACGTAGTTCTTTCTCCTCTGGAGAGAGGCGTGGGCTGAATAAGCTCCGGAACGTTCCCCACTTCTGTTCTTTTCTCCGCCCATCTGCAAAGGGCATCCTCCTACCAAAGTTAGCTGCCCAAATCGGCGGGCCGGAGCTTCTCACTGTTTACAGGTTACCCTGGTCGTAACCCCTGTCGTCTGGGACGTCTGGACAGGATCCCGGGCAGCCAGAGTTCCACCACATGGTTGAATGCGCTCATCCATTTATCTCGGTGCGGCATAAAAATACAGCCATTTTCTCGACGTGTGCACCAACGTGGCAAGGCCATGCAGGGTCGTTAGATCTGCAGAGTGTCCTGCCCGTGCCTCCCCCTTCATGCTCGGCCCCACGCCATGGACAACCCAGCTTCCCTCGTCTAATAAGACCTCCTCCTGAGACAGGTGTGTCTTGCCATCGGCCTGCCAACGGCGCCCAGATGTGAAGTACGAGAGACAGCAGTGCAACCAGAGAGACTTCCAGAGTCCTTCCTGGCTCCAAGGTCTTCCCGCACGGACAAGGAAACGGAGACTGGAATGCAAAGGCATGGTGAGACCCCTCCCCACCATGAGCAAAGGGGCAGACGTATCGGGAGCGTGGGCAAGACGAGCAGATCGGGCAAAGGAAGAGGAGGTGGGGGGAGGTCCTGAAAGGCAAGAGTGGGCATCAGGCTGTGATGGGACCATCTGAGTCGTGCGGAGTCCCCGCGTGAGGACAGAGAGAAGGAGTGTGCTGAGTTCCACAGTCCTACGAGGGATCAGTTCAGGTTAGCTTGGGGACTGGGCTGGAATGCAGGGCTCAGCCGCTGCCAATGCTCCGGTGCAGTGGTGACTCAGAAGAAGATGGAGACCCATCATCACACCAAAATGAGATTGAGTACCTACTTGCTGCCACATTCCGGAGAGAGCTTCTACGAACTGCCAGCCTTAGGGAGCAGGCGTGTGGCTCGGAATCTATGGTTGACGTTGAAATGGCTTTGCCTTCTGGAGAAGACTCACCGTTCTGAAGGAAAGCCAGGAGCAGCTTTGACCCGTCCCCGCTCTCGCCATGGGGGCCCCTCCCCAGCCCCCGCTCCTAACGCAGCTTAGAGCTCCAGCCTCTCCCGGCCAGTGATTCTGCCATCTCAACAGGGCAGCTGAAGGGGCCCACGTCCCCACAGCCTGCCCGGCACTCAATGACAACGTGTATCTGTTGTCCCTCATTTGTCCCAGGCTCCTCTGCGTGTGCTGGCTCACCTGCCACAGAACCTGGGGTGCCTCCAGCTCCATATTTCTTACAGAGGGTGTATTCCCGCCATGAGGACGGAGCTGCCCCAGCAGCACGTGCTCGGATGAACCGCTTCTCCCAGCCCCGGAGGAGATGCCGGCCCTGGCATGCACACTCACACGGTGTGGCCGGAGTCCGGGCCCACCTTGACTCTCTGTGGCTTTGGTCTCGTCACAGAACCCAGGCTCCCCAGTAGGTGTGTCCCACCGCTGTATGGGGGACAAGGGGTTGCATTCGAAGTGGCAGTGCCCTTCCCGAGGAAGATCTGTAAATCCAGAGAACTGGCTTGGGACCCGTGCCCACCGATGGGGCCCCTGGCTGCAAATCTGAGACCAGACATCCATCAGGACCAGACTGTTTGGATGGTCAAATGCCTGGTTTCCAGTGTGACTGTCTGGTAGCAGGTAGAAGGAGAGCCTAAACGTGGGGCAAGCTTCCCCTGGGGCAGGTGCATGGCGGACTTGGCCTCGCCGGAGCCTCACAGAGAGTACCACACCAAGGAAGTGCCCTTCCTTGGCCCCCTCGTGCCCATTTCACAAAGGAAGATGTTGGCGCTCAGAGAGGCTAAATAACGGAGCCAAAGGAGCAAGGGAGTGAGATTAGGATTAGGATTTACGATTTCGGATTTAGCCTCTGCCTTCTCCCTTCTGCCATGGCCACACCCTCTGCTACTTTAATCTGAACTTGGATTTGGGGATGTGCACCTTGCTTTCCCTGGTGTGACTGTTGAAGCGTGCTGGCCAGGTTCCCCTGTGACGGGGGACAGCCACGGTAAGACTGTGATTCTGACTGTGGCTGGCATATTTGTTTTCTCTGTAAGCTTTTCTTGCGCTTATTCAACAAATACATTCTGAGCTCCTGCTAACTGGCGGGCGCTGTCCTAGCCACATCAGGAATGGGACAGAGAAAATTCCCTGTCCTCACGGAGCTTAGTGTTGTTGGGACAGACTGGAAGTATGGAAAGAAAGAAGGGAAGAGGATGCCAGGTGGTGAGGTAGGTCGTGTGCCGGGGGAGCTAGAAGGAGGCTGGGGAGTTCGCGACGGCGGCAGGTGGCAGCGGCGGCGAATTTTTTTGTTTTTGTTTTGTTTGCTTGGGGTTTTTGGTCTTTCATATTTATTTTTTTCCCTAAATTTTTGTGAGTTAACACGCAGTGCAATATTGGTTTCAGGAGAAGAATTCAGTGAGTCGTCGCTTACCTACGACACCTGGGGGTTTGCTTTTAAATGAGGAGGTCGGGGTGGCGGGCGGGGGGAGGAGGGGTCCTGCCATCGGGGCAGAGACATTAGGAGGTGAGCGTGGTTGGGGTGGCTCTTTGTGGGGAGGGGGCTCCAGGCGCACGGAATGGCTGGTGCCAAGGCCACAAGGTGGGCACCTGCTTGGGGTTCAGGCCGAAGGGGCTGGAGGGCAGGGAGCCAGGGCACTGGTCTACGAGTAATATGCCAGCCACAGTCAGAATCACAGTCTTACCGTGGCTGTCCCCCGTCACAGGGGAACCTGGCCAGCACGTTTCAACAGTCTCATGGCAAGAATCGGGAAAATGTTTCTCTTTTTAAAAGGGAGGTAATCGGGGCACCTGGGTGGCTTGGTCGGTTACCTCCGACTTCAGCTCAGGTCATGAGTTCGAGCCCTGTGTTGGTCTCTGCACTCACAGTGAGGAGTCTGCTTTGGATCCTCTGTCTTCTTCTCTCTCTCTCCCTTTCTCTCTCTCTCTTTCAAAAATAAAATAAAAATAAAATAAACATTATAAAACAAAACAAAACAAAACAAAGTAAAATAAAATGGAGATACTCAACGCACTACAGTACAGTCCATGCAGGGTCAGGTGAAAGGGGCGGCATCTGAGTGAAGGAGACGAGATGAGAGTCACAGCCCACTGCTCCCAATCTCAGCCGCCGCGGTGACTGGAGCCTTAGCCCGAACAACAATTCTCTCACCCAGTACCTTCCACCAGCCTGCATGTCCCGCCAGAGGGGGAACTTGCGAGGAGCCCAGAGAAGAGAGTTCTCCGGCCCTCCTATAGGTGGGTTCTGTGGAAGCCCCAAAGATATCTCCATGCGAATCCCAGGATTTGCAAATCTGGACCCTCGTGTGGTAAAAAGGGGCTTTGCAGATGCGACCAGGTTAAGGACGTGGAGATGGGAATATTATCCTGGACTCTCTGGGTGGGCCCTAAATGTGATCGAAAGGGTGCTTACGAGATGGAGGCCGAGGTAGGTTGGCTGCGAGAGGACAAGGCAATATGATGAGGCGGTGATGTCCTTAGAGACCCGGGGGGAGAGGGGGCACATGCCATGGGAGACAGGCAGTCATCCGAAGCTAGAAAAGACGAAGAAACAGTGCTCCCCACGCCCCAGCCACTAGTCAGAACACAGCCCTGCCGACACCTTCATTTCAGCGCAGCGACACTGATTTCAGCCTCTGATCTCCAGAATGCTAAGAGGATAGATACATTTATGTCCTTTCCAGCCACAAAGTTTGTGACCAGTTGTTATAGCGGCCAGCAACAGTTTATGTTTGGTTTCTGTTTATGAAATAAAGGCATCTTGCCAAGTGCTCACTCAGGTCTGGGAAGCACTCATCTTGCCTTCGGGAGTTCGGACCCAGGGGACGCTGTGGTTTGTGGGGGAGAGGGTCGCACAGCTACAGGACTGTAACAGTGGGGGGGCCGAGGGTAAACTGTGAACACTCTCCTTAACAGCAGGTTCCTGTGAGACACGGGCAGAGGGTCCCCAGAGGGAGCCCACTCTCCCCAGCCCCTGGGAGGTGTTTGAAGTCTGCAGCGTCTAAGCATGATGGAGTAGGGCGATCAGAAACCACCAAGAGACCTAGGAAAAATACCTGTGTCCTAAGAGCAACTCTGAGACGTAATTCCCCGTTTGCACATCTAGAGGGATGGATGAGGCTCCAAGTGGTTGGTGTTATTACTGTGAGGTTGAGTGTTAAGGCAAGCGTATATGATAGATCTGACCGAAGGTGAAGGTATAACAAAGAACTCAGTGGGGTGTGTGTGTGTGTGTGTGTGTGTGTGTGTGTAAATCCTTAGTAGGAATACATTGAGAAAAGTCCCATGACCTTGGTTCTGTCTCGTAGTGGCTGTGTGACCCAAAGTTTCTAAACCTCTCTGTTCCTTAGTTTTCCCCTATGAAATAACATAGTGTTATTCATATCGTAGGGTTGTTATGTGGATGAAACCTTTTTAACCTAAAATGCACAGCTCCTTGTACTTCGTACATTCTGCCCGCCTGAGCCCCTGCTCTGTCGTGGCCCGCACATGAGAAGTTCAGTGGATCCAGTGGCCCTTGGTCAGTTATCACGGGGGGGAAGGGAGACTCAACGGACGCCGGACCCGGAGTCTGTTTCCATCCCTTAGTTGGCTGCCGTGGCGGTTCCGGAAAATGAGACTCATCAGCTGGGTTCTCTGTACCCCCGTGCAAATAAACGCAGAAAGGGGTTCAGAGTGCCAGTGGTGGGTGGAGGGACTCATAGAATTATAATCAAGGATGAATTCTGCCACTAACTAGCTGAGTGTCCTCAGGCAGGTCACTTAATAGCTTGGAATGTGTTTCTTTATCCATTTAAAATATAATGATGATGATGATGATGATGATGATGATGACAATATGATAAGAATAGTAATAATGAGGTCATTCTAGCAATAATAGGAAGAATACCTGTCTTAGCCACCTCAGAGAGATTCGGGGAGCACCAAATCGAAGAAGAATGTTAAATCTTTTTAATGAAAAATGCAAGGTAATACGACTATAAGAAATAATTTTGATAGGCCTAGTAACGATGCGATGTCCAATTTCCTCTCTGTATTGCGGCTCATAGAATCCACCTCTGCTCCAGGCTGGAGGCTGACGTCGGCCGACACATAATTCTGTCTGCGAGAACAGTGACATTTCAGCTCCTCGTGGCTGCAGCATACCTGCTTTTTTTTTTTTTTCTCATTTAAAGACTGTCATTTAGGCTTTTAGGATTCTCTTGACAGCTTCCATCTGGCATTCAGCAGAGAAACAGGAAGGAGATGTCACTGCGTTCCTTGTCTCGTTCTGGAACGTTCTTTTCCCCATACCCATGACCCCAGACAAGCGATTCTTAGTGACTATCCTCAGACAGAGAAGAAAGCCATTTCTGATGGGCTGGGGGTCGAGGGAGAAGAGCCAGGGAGCAACCACCTGTAAATGCAGAGAAGGGATGAAGATCCGGTTGGCAGTTTGGATCGAGTTTGATCCTGTCTGCAAGGACTGGGACTTTTCTTTTCTGGATACAGGAACGTGTTGGGAAACAAGGTCCCAGAAGCCAAGGTGACCTGGCGAAAATCTGCCAATGACTCCCTAGGGCTCTTGTCATCGAGTCTAAGTTCTTCAACACTTAGTAGTTCCACGAGCTGGCTTTGCCACGAAGTTCTGCCTCATCCCACCGCCTACCTCCGAATCCTCCACGTGCTCACTGCCCTGAGCACCCAGAGGCCGCACAAGGCAGGTTCTCGTTTATGACTATTCCCTCCATCCCGAACACCATTCTGGGGCCCGCGTCCTCCTCTCAACCAATTCCTCCTTCAGGCCTCCGCTTCTCCAACATTCTTCCGGTGAGCCTTCTGGAGGTGGAGTGTACTTCCCCTCCCACGTGGTGCATGCTATTCTGTGCCCAGTTCTGTCATCACGCCTACAACGGTGTATGAAAATCTCCCACGGACTTGGTCCATTAGACCAGAAGATCCGTGAGGACAGAGATGTGTTCTGTAGGTGGTTTTATGTCTGCAGCACCTAGCGAAAGTGAGCCTGAGCTCGGCATTGGCTGAATGGAAGAATGACGGCAGACTGTGTTGAGAAATGGGTAAAACCACCAATGCATCGAGGAAGGTTCCCATGCACAGAGAAGCATGGCAAATGAAAGTGCTCCAGAAATGGGCCGTGATTACATATGAAAGTTAAAGCAAGAGGATGGACTTAAGGAAATCCAGGGGCAATCATAAAGATCGGAAGATACGGGATGCACGGTGGATGAAGAGAAGGTTTTGGTTCTGAAGACCCAGAGCCAAATGGGTTTCGGCCGAATAGAGGGCAGAAAAGAAACAAGTACCTAGAAATGAGAGAAAAGAACAGGAATGTAGGGCCGTGGGTCCCTCCCAGGCTACAGAATTATTAGCCTCAGTGGTTAAAAATTAAGAGAACTAAGGTACTTTGTTCTGAGACTGAGAAGGGAAATGAAGGTGGTTATTTTTTCCCTTAGACTCCAGAATTAGTTAGGATACCCTTGACCCGATTTTAGTTCCCAGAGGAAACCCGTGCAGTTCAGAGACCTTCCTCTTCCGGGAAAACAACCAGACAGGCGTCCTGGGTTAAGCCCGTGGCTCTCTGTTCACCAACCAGATCACGAACGCAGACCATTTAAAGCCATATGGCCCTTTGTTATAGTAACAGGAACCCAACGACGGAGTGCGGGGAACGTGGGACAGCACTCTGTTTTAGTAACCGTGTCACAAACATGGCACTTCGTTAAGCCCCTGGCCTTATGTTTTAGTAACGGATCACAAATACGACATGTGGTTGGGCTGTGTGGTCCCCTGTTCAGCAACCGAATCGCCAGCACGGCACTTGGGTCCGGTTATGCTTCCTTCTGTTTGTCTCACCAGATCCCGGCTGAGGCGTGCGGTTAGGAATTACCACTCTGGGTTAGTAACCAGATCACAGACACGGCACACGGGTAAGTGGTGTAACTTTCCAATTCAGGAGCCAGATGACCGTCTCCAGACTGCGTTTAAGCCTGGGACCTCTCTCCCCTTTGCTGTGCGGCTCACCTGGGTAGCCGCTGGCACTGGCTCTCAGAGCACCGATCCAGCACGCAGCTAAGCCGTGCAGTGCTGCATTTATTGGATTCAATTATACATCCCGACCTCATCTTTTAAAATTTTATTTGTTGCCTATGAAATTTTAATCAGCTAAAGATAAACAAACATTTTGGGAAACAAGATCGCGGAGGCCATAAAATCAGCAGCCCCGTGTAAACGCTCCCAAAGGCAGGTTGAGATCATGTCAGGGAAGTGGGGGGATGTCAAGGTGAGGGATTCCGGGGGACACATACCACCCCTGCCAGACCTGGTGATGCGAAGGCATCAGAACAGCTCTGGGATAGACCGAGGCCATTTCATCAGAAGCTCTTTGCCACTGTGGATTGTCGCACTGGAGAAGAACGAGGTGTTATAATTTGAATTTTTGCAAGGGAAACATTTACTCCCCACTCTTCCGCTATGACCGGAGAATATTCTGGCCCCAGTGGTGTAGGACGTGGCCATGTGACTTGCTCTGGGCAGTAAGATGTGAGAGGAAGTGGCATTAGCAGAGGCAGTGGGACACACCTTCTTGCACCGATGACATGTCAACGCAAAAACCTTTCCACGAGTTTCTGCTGCCCGGGCCCAGAACAAACACAAGTGGGGCAGACCTGACGCGAACTTCCGCTGGAAGCAGAGCCTCCCGGCTGACCCTGAGCACAGATCGGCTGACTTGGCAGAACCAGGGGCGTCACTATAAGTGCTTCTTGTTACACGTCACTGAGTGGGTGACTTCTCGTGCAGCATCATTGTGCAACACTAACTGATACACTTGGCGTTTCCAAGGGCGAGAGTGACCACACCACGGGAGCGGGAAGCAGCACCAAGGAAAAGGCCACACAGCCAATATGGCTCCGAGCGAAGGGCAGATCTAACCTGAAAACGAGAGAAGAAGAGTTGACCCAGATTCACTGGCTTCGCTCTTCATGGAGAAGCGGCTCTACAGAGATGAACTTCCCCCAACGCATCCGCCCATGCTCCTGCCTCTCTCCACACTTACAGATGGGGCCAGCTCACTTGACACCCATACTAGTTGATTACAAATTCTATTCCATTATTTATCTTTCCTTATGCAAAGGATGGTGTACTGGAGGAAACGAACACACAAAGTTTGCAACCTGTGAAGAGAATTCAAGATACAAAAATTGCAGGAGCACTTCGCAAGCTGAAGAAAACCTACGTTTGAAAAATATAGGAAATAAAAGTAAACTTTACACAGCAATTGCTTTGTGCTGCTCCCTGTGGAATTCTTATATACATACAGTTGTTGATTAGATGGAAGCTAGTTAATATATAAGAAGTAATGTTTTAAAAATCTAATAATGCTGCAGCAGAAATGACAACAGAAGCAGTAAAAAGCAAGATTTATAGGAGAGAAAATGGACTCAGCGATTCAGATGGCAAAATAAATATCATTAGCTCTGACATGCAGAGAGAAGGATTCAGGAATGAAAAGCATAGGAGAGACAATAAATATAATGGACATAGAATAGAGATATACAGAAAACCTTTATTTCTAAAGAAAAGCCAAGAAGACATAGAACGGAAGCAATAGCCAAATAATATAATAATATAAAACAATATATCCTAAAAGTTTGATTCTCCAGGTCTTCAGGGCTTCTTGTACAACAAGTAACATAATTTGAAAGATGCCAACACTTAGACACATCTGGATGATATGTTCGAGATGCAAAAATAAAAATTTCTGCAAAACACCTCGGCATCAAGAGCAGGCTAACTTCCAAGTAAGAAAACCAGGCCTTCTTGGACACGTACTGTGCAACCCTAAACCCCGGGAGACAGTGGAGAGAGATCACTGAGATTTTAAGGGGCAGTGCTTTTACCTAAGAATTTGATGCCTGGCAGGTTCTGATTTGTCTTCAAAGACAACAGACCTTGTAACAGCTCTGCAAGAGTTCAGAAAGCATAAAATCCACCACACTTCCTAAACAGATCATTCTGTGGGCACATCAGCCCACTGAGAGATGAAGACAACGAAGAGTTCAGGAATGGGGAAAGCAGGACCTCAAGGAACTCTTCCTGAGAACTGAAACCATCCAATCTAACATCTAAGTTAAACCGAATGTTGTAAACATGCCATTCAAGCAAAATGCAAATAAAATAAGGTGGCTATTGCTTAAAAAGAAAGACGTAGTATGAAAAACCAGTAATTTAACCATTTTCAATTGGATTAAATCCCATATTGCATAAATGAAGACCAAAAAGTAAAAATGAGAGAGATAATAAAGGAGGAAAAAAAGTACTAATTTATTTTTTTTTCTCCCCATGAAATCTGGGATTGTGATACCTCCAGCTTTGTTTCTCTTTCTTAAGATTCCTTTGGCTATTTGGGGTCTTTTGTGGTTTCATACCCATATTAGGATTATTTGTTCTTAGCTCTGTGAAAAACAGCTCTGTTGCTATTTGATAGGGATTGCATTAAGTCTGTAGATAGCTTTGGGTAGTACATACATTTCAATAATACAGGTTCTTCCCATATTTAACAATATTGCCTATCCATGAGCATGGGATACCTTTACATTTGTGTTATCTTCAGTTTCATTCATCAGTGTTTTATGGTTTTTGGAGTCCAGGTCTTTCACCTCTTTGGGTAGTTCACTCTGAAAAAAAGGTACTAGTTTCTTAAGGGGGCAGAATTCTTATTTAATTGCACTGGTTAGTAGATTGACATTAAGTGATAGTTGTGGTAACAGGCACATTTACCATGTTTCTAATTTTAATGGAAATGCCTTTGAGGCTGTATCTAATTATATTGTTTTTCCAAATTTTGTTCTGTTGAAGATAGTCCCAGGAAGTGAAGTGCTCTTCTAAAAGAACTACATAAGTAAATAGACTTTCATGGCAAATATGAACGAGGGGGTGCCTGGTGGCTGGTGGTTGGTTAAGGGTCTGACTCTTGGTTTTGGCTTGGGTCATGATCTTGCACTTTGTGAGTTCAAGCCCCACATCGGGGCTACACTAGTGGTGCAGAGCCTGTCTGGGATTCTTTCCCTTTCCCTCTCTTTCCATCCCCTGATTGCTCTCTTTTTCTTTCTCTCAAAATAAGTAAACATTTTAAAAAAGAATAAAAAATATGAATGAGAAATATGGCATATGGATTTTCCCCACTGGAAATAAAAAGTATAACTAGTATAAATGTTTCTGACCAGTCTCGTAGTTAAAAAAACAACTAAAAGGTGTTGAATTTTTTATAGTGTAGTGTTTGCCAATAATTAAACAGGGAAACCTTTTGTCAGGCAATACTGTCATAGCCGCTGAGGCTGTCCCCATCCCATCCTGTCCCAGGTGGGCATGTGACTCACTTTTGACCAAAGAACCACGCTGTGATGTCTGCTGGGGGGTCCTGGGAAGCATTTTGTTCTTGAGATAGAGAGCACCACAGAAAGAGATGACCCCTCTTTAAGCTCTGGGCCCTGTCAGGTCTAGATGTGATGCCTGGAACAGCTACAATCATGTTGTTTACTGGCATGAAAATGACATTGTTCTAGTCATCATGGTTTGTCTCTGCTCTACAATGTCTGGGGTCTATTTGGAAAAAGACTTGAAAGCTGGGGTGGCTTGACAGTTGTGGCTGAATCATCTGAAGGCCTGTTCGTTCACATGTCTGGTGGATCCTAGGAGGATTCCAAGACTAGGATTGCCAAGAACTGAGCCTACCCGTGACCGCTTCATGTGCCTTGGCTTCCTCACAGCATGGCGGCCCCGGCATGGCAGGTAGTTGGACTTCTCACATGGCAACTCGGGGCTCCAAGTGGGACTGTTCAAGCAAACAAGGTAGATGCCATATGGCCTTTCTGACCTAGTGGTGGAGAGCACATTGCATCACGTCCACTCAATTCTGTTGGTTAAAATAAGTCACAAGTCTGCCAGGCTCAAGGGAGTGAGAAGGCGGACCACTTCCCAATGGGGGGATTGCCAAGGTCACGCTGCAGAACGTGTAGTGCTCTGGCCATATTTGGGGAATACCATCTGTACAGGTGTCAACATGAAGGAGGAGGAAGGGGGTCAAAGCTGCTGACTCAACCAACCCGGAAGCTCCTTCGACTCCACACTTCTGTTTATGGAGACACCTCCTTACCCTTTCGGCCAATTCAAGTTGGTGTTTTTTGCTACTTGCAACAGAAAAGCATTCTAACGGAAACAGTATTACTATCCTGCAGAGCCGAGTGCAGGGAGAACATTGTCCAGGGAATGCTGTGTACCGGTAAAGAATGCAGACCTTCCTGGAAGGCAGACCTGTGGTTTACTTGCGGAGTCTTCTTGGGCACTTACTGACTCTCTCCGAGCCTCACCTCAGTGTCCTTATTGGTAAATGGGAATAATAATCCTAATAGGGTTGTAGGGAGGATGGAACGAACCCGCATCTGTAAAATGCTTACGGTTGTCCCTGGCACAGAGGAAACCATAAATGACAGCCTACGCTAGCACTGTTTTGCCATTAAGTATGTGGCAGCATTTGGGGGGAAAAACCATATTTAGGATGTATCCTCTCTATTACCAGGGTGTGTGTGTTTTAGGTATTTATTGGAAGTGCTCTTCCTCCCCCCTCTGAAAGAATGCCCTTTCAAAAGGGAGAAAATCATGGAAGCCCTTGTCACAAAATGACAGCCAAGGGATCTTCATTGTCTTAGTGGAGAAATTCTGCCAAAACCAGAAATCCAGCCAAACCTAGTTAAGCAACAAACACGGGTTGTTTTGAAAGGATACGTGTGTGTGTGTGTGTGTGTGCAGGAGGGGGCGACATTGAATCCTAGGAGAAGAAGTGAAGGATAGGAGAGTAGTTCTCAGGACCCATGCGCTGCCGTCCTCCCTAGGATGACTAAACGTGGAACATGCGGACCACTTCCCTTCCCCCAGAAGGCAGCTCCCACTCCCTGTCCCCTCCTGGACGTTAAGACCCGCAGTTCTTTCTGTTTCTCTGTACTGGAGGCTGGAAGGGGCTCCACATGCCCGCTCAGTTCATGCCAACAAAGACTGAACATAATCACAGAGGGCCAGTTGCAACAAGACCGACAGCTCCCAGCTCATCCTGGTCTAAGTTTCACCCGGGGTTCTGGATGTTATATGAGGGAGAAGCGCTCAGCTCACACCTCAAGTAGAGAGGCTGGGGGTAGACCGGGCATATCCGGTCACGTGCCTGCCTTGGAAGGGCAGGATTCACTGGGCATGACATTTGGAGAATCACAGCTTGAGTATGGGAACTTGGATGATTCAAGAAAGAAATGCCAGGCTGCCGTGCTGGGGCTGCTCGTGGCTCCCCACGAGAGAGTACACACGTGCGAGCTCTGTACTGTCCCACGAGCCGACCCCAATGTTCCCCTAGTCCCTTTCAAATTTCACCTCGGATGTTGACAGCTGCCATTTTGTGTGGGTTCCCGGAGAGCCCAAACCCATCCTCAGGGGACTCAACACTTGTTCCAGAAAATCAGGGGATGGATGAGTCAGAGCTCTTGGTATTTTGCCCCTGTGGCTTAGCTGATTTCTTCCTGCGATGCTGGCAGCATGGTCGGTGGCACAAGAGCAACACGTCCAAGTTTACAGTCAATTCTAAATTAAGAAAACCTCAGTGCAGCCTGGAATCCAGCCCGAGAAATGCACCGGAACATTAGCTTCCTCCATTTACAGCCTTTACGAACGCCAGCAAGCTGTGCTTGTTATCGGGAGCTTTGATAACACGCTAATACACTTAGTGAGGTAAAAATAAATAATAGGGCCTCTTGGAGCTTTCCTGGCTTTGAACCCCACGACTAGGAGAACTTCTGTAAGTAATTATCCCAAACAGCCGACAGGTCCTTCCCCGTACCCCCCAGCATTTCCTAACATTGGAGTTAGACCTCCTCGGAATTGCACTTAGATTGTAACATAACTGCATTAGCATGCAAGACTGCATTTGAACCGAACCAAAATCTGTTTAGATTTTATCTGTTTTACAATGTTTCTTGGAAAATCAGTGAAGGAAAACCCTGGACCCCCAGAATTCTGGGGTGATGAGGGGGGTGTTTAATTTGTTCTCCACGAGGCACTAACTAATAAAGATACAGATGTGAGGATGGGCATGCCCAACGTAAGAAATGGGACCAAAAAACATGATTGGTAGTGATCAGTGATGTGATTTCTACATCTTATTCTTATTCTCCCCCACCCTTGATTAACAAAAAGACGGTCACCTTCCCCTCTTTAAATATTTTGTTTCCGTGGTTCCTGAAGCTCTCGAAGAAGCTGGGGCAGATGGCAGGTGCATTCAATCACCATCCTGACTCACAAATACAGAAAGGGGCAGCCGACCACACCAATGCATCATCCATAAGTAAGAGTGAAATTTAAAAAAATCAGTCCTTTACGGTTTCAAATTGAGGGTTGATGGGGGGTGGAGGAGAGGGCCAAGTGGGTGACAGGCACCGAGGAGGGCACTTGTTGGGATGAGCACTGGCTGTTGTATGGAAACCAATTTGACAATAAATTATATTAAAAAAATCAGTCCTTTCTCCGTTTAAAAATAAATGTTTTAGAAATATAGACTGGCTTCGTTTTGGTCTTTTGTTTGAACTGCGCTGGGCTCTGCAAGTTCTGGAAGGTTGGTCCAAGCAGCCAGGACGCTGAAGCAGTCCACATGCCCAGGGCTTCGCAGGGGCAGCAGAAACTTGGAGCACTGAGATGCTGGAGGCAAGGATAACCGAGTTCTAAGCCAACAGGACTTTGCAGGAGAGACTGCTTGTTGCCTAAACACTATCTACTCTCCCCTATGTCCTATATTGTTAAAGTGGCCAGGTGCCCAGACTGTCGCGGACGTATGCAAAAGTAATGGGTAGAGTTTGAGGGGAGCTCTTGAACAGGAAGTTATGTAATCGGAAGTTATGTAAAGTTCCATCCCTCCTTCCACTTCCTTCCTGCCCAGTCCTGATGGTCGGGGCTGCAGAAGCCATCTTGAGACAATGAAGGAAGGAGCACGGGAATTGTCCCCCAGGCCTGACATCTCGAGCTGCTGAGCCAACAGCAAACACTGCCTCCTTAGGTGGGAAAAACAGACCCTCACGTGCTTATGTCATTGCAGTTAGTACTCTTTAAGGCAGTCAAAGCTGATTGCCGTCTCTATACATAATCCGTCTTCCTTTCATAAAAGGCCAAAACATGGGGTTGGATGAGTCCAGCCGGGGCTGCTGTTCACTTGGGCAGGATCAAGTGGGCTTTCTGGTATCACAGCCATGGTCTGGGAGCAAAACCTCGCAATCCCTATCTCTGTTTGTTGTTGATGTTGTCAGTGAGTGGTGACGACAGGTCTAGCTCCAGAAACACTTGCAGGGGAAAGGAAAGAAAACATCAGACTGATTCCAATAAGGCTTTCTGGGTGGATGGAGAACTAACTCACTGTTGGAATCGCTAGGGAATCCAGCATCTCTAAATCCAAAGAGCGTTTATCAACGGGCTCCTGTAAAGATTCAGAGAGAATTGGGGAGGGTGACAGACATCATGAACTAAAATCCGATAACACGTCTGCTCATGGGGACAGCCAAATCAAGTCATCTGTCTATATAAAGCCCACTTCTTGAGTGACCAGGCCTTCCTGAATTTTGACTTTTTCCAGGTCTTAATTCTTTGATGCAGTAGGAAGATACAAAGGAGATCAATTTCTGGCTCCGTCACGTACTATTGTGTGAGCATTTGTTCTAGGCAACGGCACAGCTTTGTAAGTGGAAACACTATGGTGTTATTAAATGGCTGAGAGTGCAGACTCTTCGGGGCGCCTCAGTCAGTTCAGCATCCGACTCTTGATCTCAGCTCAGGTCATGACCTCAGAGTTCATGAGTTCGAGTCCCACATCAGGCTCTGGGCTGATGGTGCGAAGCCTGCTTGAGATTCTGTGTCACCTTCTCTCTCTGCCTGCTTGTGCTCTCTCTTTCTCTCTTAAAATAAATTTAAGAAATAAATTTTTAAAAAAGAGTGCAGATTTTTGGCCAGAACTCCTGGATTCAGATCTTAGCTCTACTTTTACTAGCCCTGGAGACTTGGGGCAAGTTACTTAGGCTCGGTTCACAGCCGTGAAGTGGGAATGATCATATTAACGCTGTACATGGTTGTGAGGATACACAAACAGTGCCCAACACCCCTATGGAATAAGCGACGTAAGTCCTCTGCTATTTTCATTTACAATAGAGAGCCCGGCGAAGTTCTTCACGGCGACGCTAAGCCCCACTTTGCTCATTTGCAAAATGGGGACACAGTGGAGCTGGTCCAATACGCTCACCTCAGGGGCTGCTGTGACACGAGGTGTGTTAAATGCCTGGCGAATGGCCTTGCCCCAGCAGGCCCTCGAGAAATGTTGCCTTCTTCCCCTGCCTCCTCTTTCTTCTTGTGCTGTGACTGAGGCCCGCAGACCAGATGGTCCGAGTGAGTATGCACGGCGTGCTTTATTTTGCGGATTGGTATTTAAGGGGGAGGAACTGGTAAGGGCAGCACACGAGCCCCCCACAACGCAGGTTATCCAGGCATCCATCTCGGCAGCTTCGGAGCTGAGGGGCGTGCTCGGCCTTCTGCTGTTGACAAGGGTGGACCTTAAAGTGGGAGACTTCTGTCACTTTTGCATGAGGAGCACATGGTGATAGGTCTCCTCTTTCTTTGCTAGGCTGGGTGGAAAGGGAGGATGCCTGATTTTCCTGGGGTGGAAAAGCTGTATTTCTGAAGCTCTTGGGGTGAGTCCTCAGGATGTGACCCACCTCCTCCCCTGTCGGATGTCCCTCCACCACCGCAGCTGACATTTGCTCTTCACAGGGAAATTATTTGGGGCGAGGCCCAATTTCTTCTCCTTTAGTCTCACCTGACTCCTTCATAGCAACTCAAAACCATATTGTTATAGGACATAACTCGGGTCCCGAGGTTACGCTCCGCTCACCCTGGAAAGGCTGGCTAACCAGCTTCGCCAGTGTAAATTTGATATCCAGCGTTAGAATACCCATAGGCAGATAAATACCAAATGAAGAAATAATTCATTCATTTAAATCGGAACAAATTCCCCAAATATCTTCTTGTTATCACTCTGATGACTCGAACTCCGGAGTTCTTAGGGAATATATCAAAATAGTTCATTAAAGTGTTTAAGAAGCTGGGGAGGGATTGATATTAAATGGACTGGAGTGACAGAGGGAAGCACAGTCCTCAACTGGAAGGGCAGAAGGCGAGACAAGGAAGGAAACCGAAACTGGGAAATGATCGTTAAATGGACTCATTGCTGACAAACATGAAATAGCATCGTAAATTCTGCCTTAACTCAAGGATGTATGAGTTATTGGAAGCATCGCACATTATAAGCAGGAGACAACAGACTGAGCTCTGTAATGTACCTTATTAATTTAGTTTCACGAGGCTTCTGTCTCCTGATAAAACAAGCTCACTCTGAAAATCTGTCAACCGAGCTTTTGATACGGGACATCTGTATCGACAGGCTTTTGGCACACACCCTACCTGCCAGGAAGAAGGGACGGGGGCGGGGGGCGCTCAGGGGCCCAGCAAGACTTCCTTCACCCTTGTTCTTCTCTAGGTGTGGCCCAGCCCTGCGTGTTTAAATGGCCCTCCCCAGCTCCACTTTTAGAGGCTGGCATCCAATGAAAACAAACTCTTGGCATCTTGGCGCTGTCCACGCCCAGGTCCTGGCCTCCCTTCGACCTTGCCTTCTGCTTCCTGACCTTCGTACAAGGCTCTTGACTTTTTCCTTAATGACGTTTGGCTTTACTCTTTCTCCCTAGTCCTCAACCCTAATGCAGAGGTTCCTCAGTGCTTCTGGGGAACTTGTTAGAAATGGAGAGACTCTGGGGGCAGGGCCCAGCACCCAGAGTCTGGGTGATTCTGACTCGTCACTTCTGGTGCTGCCCTGGGTTTTCCTGCTGGGTTAAGATGGCACTATTTTGGATCCCACCTGCTTCTGACAGCTGCGAGTACCAGCGCCATACAGGAGGGGAACTGATCTCCAGCAATGACTGGGGCATTTGGGATATACCAACAAAGAATCACCCTGTGAAGACAGACACACTTCTCATTGGGTATATATTATGTCAAAGACTAGGGAAGTTGATATCCTTAAAATGGTGTATTTTTTTGCAGTTCTGATTCTCTTATTTTACAGAGATTAGAGGACCCTTGGGAGATCCCAGGCTGAAGTTCCTGCTGGAGCCAGGCCCTGTCCATGGTTATGAAAGTTAACCACCCTGACCTTTCATGAGGAAACAAGGGCTTTCACTTTTTTCCTGAGCAGGAAAGGCACCAAGCACTGCTCCTTCAGAAGTTGTACTAGTGAGGGTTCTCCAGACACACAGAACCAAAAGGACATACCTATATATCTCCTATTCATTGTGAGGCTTTGGTTATACAATTCAGTGTAAGGAATTGGTTCATACAACTGTGCAGGTGGCTGACAAGACCCAAGATCTGCAAGGGGATTTGACGAACTGGAGATCCAGGGCAACTGACGGTGCGCAGTTCTAGTCCGAAGGCTCAAGATCTAGGAAGAGTTCATATTTCAGTTCCCCTCCGAAGCCAGGCACAAAAATGATGGCCCAGTTAGAAAACAGTGAGGCAGGATGAATTCTCTCTTATTTGGCTTTTATGTTCTATTCAGGCTTTCACCTGAATGGATGGGGTCCATCCGCAGTAGGGAGGACGGTCTGCTTGACTCAGTCTATGGATTCAAATGTTAATCTCATCCTAACACACCCTTGAAGACACACAGAATAATATTAGACCAACTATCTGAGCACACCGTGGCCCAGTCAAGTTGACACACAAAATCAACCATCATAGAAGTGAAGTCAGTTTCCAGTATGATGGTAAGAGTAGGCATCCTAGAGATGAATATCTTAAAAATTCCACTTTCTGTACATTCTAGTTAAGAAAGGGCTTCAAACTGTGGAAGAGTAGTCGGAAATGAAGCATACTTCCATAATCAGAAGAAAAGAGGGACAGATCGGCTTCCGCAGAACGCATCAAATTTATGCTTTGCTAATCAAATTGGGTGCCGGCAGCCATTGTGAAACTGAGTGGCCTCTTCAGTTTGAGAACCGAGTTTGGAGTCCGACTGACGTCCAGAAGGCCAAAGAAGACAAAGAAAAATTCATCCATTCTGTGCTCTGAAATCACTACCGTAGGCTAGCTCTTTCCTCTTCGAAGGATAAACAGGAAAGAAAAACACCAAAGAATATTGCAGAGAACATTTCTCTGTAGTGAAAATAGACGTACCCATAGATAGAGAAAAGTGTAGCTCTCGGAAGGTTCATCACAGAAGAAAAGCTCACAACGCGTTTATTTTGTGTTCTAAGTGAAACACATGCACACACACACACACATGCACACAAAATTTTACCTACGAGGCAAAAGCTATGATTGAAGAGTGGGGTAAAAGAAAAAAAAAGTTTATTTAAAAGTTAAGAACAAAAGAGAAATCACCGAAAGAAGAAAAAGAAACTCACAGATTCTAAAAACATCATAGAAAGAACAGCAGCAGTGGCCATAAACAGCAGGCTTTAAACTCTGACTCAGGTTTTAGAAAACAAACTTGGAAAGAAAGTTCAGCAGAAATGCAGAGCTAAAGGACAGAGATGAAAATGATGATGACCTGGCTCGGAATGGCTTGTCAATAAACAGCACAGCTGAAGAAGAAACCAGAAGAGAAGCCATAATCAGAAGCATAACGAGACACGTGTCAGCAGATTGACAGAGTGTATTACTGTTCATAGAAATTTTAATGAGTAAGAAAGCACTCCACGATAGTCAGATACAGTGTCGGCACACAAAAATCAACACTTTCCCACCATCGATGGTAACTCATTAGTGAGCGTCGTGGTAAAAAAGATGCCATTTATTACAGAAAAAAATTTCAAGTACTAAGGAATAAATCTAAGAAGAAGCCATTAAAATAGTTATAAAGGCCATAAGAAGTGTTTGAAAAAGTGAGAGAAACAGTGTATTTGATATTCAAACATATCCATTATGAAATGAATGAACCAATCAATTCAATCCCAATCAGAACACTCACAAAATTTGTCACGGAAATAGTAAATTGATTCTAAAATGTATACGACAAAGAAAATAAGCAGGAAGAGTCAAGATAAAAAATAAAAGAGGGGGGCCTGGGTGGCTCAGTTGGTTGGGCAGCCAACTCTTGATTTTGGCTCAGGTCATGAGCTCATGGTTTGTGGGATCGAGCCTGTGTCGGGCTCCCCGCCAACAGCACCAGAGCCTGCTTGAGATTCTCTCTCTCCCTCTCTCTGCCCTTTCCCTGCTCACGCCCTGTCTCCATCTCTAAATAAATAAGTAAACACTAAAAATTTTTGGAAAATATATCAGAGCACAGATGGATACTACCAGATATCCAGATATATGTAAACCTACATGGTATTGAATGTGAATAGAATAGAGTCTAGATCAGGGGAATGGATGATGGAATTCAGAAATACACCAACTACACATAAGAATTTAGCATGAAGGTCACATTTTGAATCACTTAGGCTAAGGATTCCATAGAGTTGGGACAACTGCCTATTTGGCAGGTAAAAAGATACATGCTTATAATATTTATAAAAACAAGTTGCACATAGATGAAATACACACAAAATTTCCAAAACAGAAGCAAATATAATGCATATATAATTATATAAAATAATTATATTACTAGTATATTAATAGTGTATATTAACACGTAAATATAATTATAGATATGTGTTGAGATAAATACCTCAAACAAGACAAAAACAATAGACAGAAGGAAAATAAAAAGAGTTTTAACTAAGTGGAAATTTAAAACCTCTGCAGGGTGAAAGCAGATGTTGGCCACATTCATAATCAGCAAGGGATTAGGCTCCAGACTATATGAAGGCAGAATAAATAGAAAAGAAAAGGAATGAATAACTGATGAGGAAATATGAGTGACCAACAAATACACGAAAAGCTGTTTAACCTTAATTACAAATCAAAGCAATGTGAGTTAAAAATATGAGATGCAATTTTTAATCTATCAAGTTGGTAAAAAATTTAACATTTGATGGTCTCACAGGCTGGAGAGAATGTGGCAAGAAAAAGCCTTCTATTTCCATACACTAACTTTTTTGTAAATGTTTATTTATTTTTTTAACGTTTATTTATTTTTGAGAGACATAGAGATAGAGTGTGAGCAGGGGAAGGGCAGAGAGAGAGGGAGACATAGAATCTGAAGCAGGCTCTAGGCTCTGAGCCGCCAGCACAGAGCCCGACTTGGGGCTCGAACCCACAGACTGTGAGATCATGACCTGAGCCGAAGTTAGACGCTCAACCGACTGAGCCACCCAGGTACCCCATGTTTATTTATTTTTGAGAGAGAGAGAGAGAGACGGAGTATGAGCAGGGGAGGGGCAGAAAGAGAGAGGGAGACACAGAATCCAAAGCAGGCTCCAGGCTCTGAGTTGTCAGCACAGAGCCCACCATGGGGCTCGAACCCACAAACCGTGAGATCATGACCTGAGCTAAAGTTGGACGCTTAACAGACTGAGCCATTCAGGCCCCCCTCGGTACAGCAACTTTTAAAGGTGGTTTGACAAGATCTACCAAAGTTGAAAATGTGCCAAGCCAATAACATGCCAATTTGATTTCCCTGTCTCCCCTAGAGAAACCCTCGTGGGTGTGTGCACACGACGGCAAGAACAATCATGTTTCCTGCAGGATTTTTATCGAAGGAAAAAAAACCCAACACTGCAACCCAGTGTCCATCGACAGGAAAATGGCCAGGTAAAATATATTATAGCCTTCACATGAGATCCGCACAATAGTTTAAAAGGTATGATTGCTCAACATACTGACAGATTGTTGAGGGAGCTAGAAACAAGAATGCTAAATGAGTATGGCATTATTTATGGAAAAAGAAAAGAAACTCTGCAAAGAGTATTTTTGCCTGGGATTAAGCACAAAAGAAATCCTGCAAGGATCCGTACTGAAGTGATAATAGTGATTAGGGACTCCCGGGGTTGGCAGGCGGGTAGCGGCAGCGAGGTGGATATGCACGCAGCAGCACGGCTAATTCTTAGAAACACAGTTTAAAGGGACAGAATGAAAGAGACTTTTGTCAGTTTTGACTACTGTTGTGTCTCTGTGTCTAGAACAGTGCCTGGCATACAGTGGGTGTTCAGTCAACATATTTTTTTATTTGAAAGAGAGAGAAAAAGAGAGAGAGGGTGAGAGGGAGAGAGAGAGAGAGGGAGGGAGAGAGAGAGAGGAAGAGAGAGAGAGAGAGAGAGAGGGAGAGAGAGAGAATCTTAAGCAGGCTCCACACTCAGCACAGAGCCCAATGCAGGGCTCAATCCCATAACCCTGAGATCATGACCTGAGCCAAAATCAAGAATCAGATGCTCAACCAACTGAGCCACCCAGGTGCTTCCAGTAAATATTTGATAAATGAGTGAAAAAACACAATCCCATTTATGTCCACGAGAAGTACACGCGCCCAAAACAAAAATACAAAGTTTATCCTAACAGATGTGCAATGAAATGGGATGGAGGCAAAACAGGAGTAGGAAAAGGAAATAAATTAAATAAGAGGGAGGCTTTTTTGGAAGGATCTGAGGTGATGTTGTCCCACACACCGAGAAATACGATTGATTGAACTCCGTGCCTGATGCACAAAAACGAAGAAAGGTATCTGAACTGGCAGAAACGTAAAGATTCTTCCAATTCTAAGGGCAAGCTGGAAACCAGAGAATTAAGGAGAGCTCCAGGCTAGCTTTCTTCCTAAGAGGGTCTGCCAGTCCTCCTGGCCACAAGCCATGGCTTTGACGACCCCACAAATCGGGGACCATGCGAGAGGAGGGGTCGATATGAGGCTCTGCACAAATCCTGTGGAATTCTAAGGGGCAGACACAACGGTTGTGAAAGTCACTCATGGTGATATTTCATGATTCATTCATTCCACTCTATCACCGAACAGGACTTCGCTGTATACACTTGCTGCAACTTTGTTTATTTATAAAGTCTTCTGTTGATGGACGTGAGGTCATTTCTAGTTTGTCGCTGTGGTGACTAAGGCTGCTACGAACAGTCTTGCACACGTCATTTCTTACCTTTTCATTTCTCTCAGGAAATTACTTGGGAGAGAAACGCTTGGATCGTCGAGTTAAGTGTATATTTAACTCTATTAAAAATAGCCAGTTTTCCAAAGTGATTGTACCATTTTTTATTGTTATCAGTAATGTATGAGAAGCAGGTTTACTGTCTGTCTTTGCCAACATTTGGTATTGTCTGTCTTTTAAACTTTAGCCTTTTCTGTGCACAAGAAGTGGGTAAACTGTGGCTGTTTTAATTTGTGGTTTTTCTAATGCAAATGATTTTATACATCCTTACATTTTTTGTGCTTATTGGCTGTTTGTATATTTTAATTTGGGAAGTGGGCAAATACTGTGCACATCCTTTTTTTTTTTTAAGTTTTTTTATATTTATTTATTTTTGAGAGACAGAGAGAGACAGAGCACAAGTGGGGGAGGAGCAGAGAGAGAATGAGACACAGAATCCGAAGCAGGCTCCAGGCTCTGAGCTGTCAGCACAGAGCCCCAGGCAGGGCTCGAACTCACAAACTGTGAGATCGTGACCTGAGCCCAAGTTGGACGCTCAACCAACTGAGCCACCCAGGCGCCCCCTGTGCACATTCTTTATTGTGTTGTCTTTTTATTATTAATGAGTTGTGAAGAGTTTAAAAAAAAAAAACACTATTCTGCATACAAGTCTTTTCTCAGATAGGTGAATTGAAAATACTTTTTTCCTAATCTGTGGCTTGCCATTTCATATCCTTAGTGGTTCTTGTTAAAGAGCAGAAGTTTTAAATTTTGTTATGTTCAATGTATCCATTTTTTTGTGGTTAGTGATTTTGTGTTCTGTCCAGAAACCTTTGGCTGTCTCTAGATTGTAAGGATATTCAACTATTTTCTTCTGGACTCTTTATAGTTCTGGCCTTGTGGGTATATAAACCACCCTAAATTGGTGTGTGTGTGGAGGGGGGCGCAGAATATGGGGTAGGGGCCAAGCAGATGTTAGAATTTTAACTTAAATTTGGATCCTTGATTTTTGCTTAAAAATGATCTCCAGAAGACACCCTAAACTCATGACAGTTGTTTCCTCTGGAACGGCAGGCAGAGGAGAGGTACTGAAATGGCATACAAAAGGAGTATCAACTAGATCAGTACCGTGTTACGTATTCGAGGAGGAAAGAAAAGGCCAGAAGTAATTATAGGAAGTTGGTGACGTTTGTTAGTTTTGCATAGTGGCTATATTGGTGTTTGTGGGAAAGGTCTTCTTCTTCTTATTTTAAATTTTTTAAAATGTTTTATTTATTTTTGAGAGAAAGAGAGACAGAGTATGAGCGAGGAAGGGGCAGAGAGAGAGGGAGACACAGAATCCGAAGCAGGCTCCAGGCTTGAGCAAGTCAGCACAGAGCCCGACGCAGGGCTCGAACCCACGAACTGCGAGATCATGACCTGAGCTGAAGTCAGACGCTTAACCCACTGAGCCACCCAGGTGCCCCATTGTTCTTCTTATTTTCAAAAATTTTCAGAATATTAATAAAAAAAAGTACAGAATAGTACAGCAATAAAAAAGTTACTTTCACAATGAGGACTGGCAGTTCCACGGTAGACAATATAGTAAGGGCCATAGGTATTACCAAATGACTCTCCAAAGATGACAGAAATGTTCAAACTTGGAAATTTAAAGCTGCTGATTCATTTGTTGTGAATGTTTATCAGTCAGCAAGTGATGACTGTCAAGATGTCAAAAGAAACTAGGGGTGCCTGGGTGGCTCAGTTGGTTGATAATCTGATTCTCGACTCTTGATTGCAGCTCAAGTCATGGTCCCGGGGTCATGGGATTGAGCCCTGCATTGGGCTCCACACTCAGTGTGGAGCCTGCTTGGGATTCTTTCTTTTTCTCTCCCTCTCTCTCTCTTCCTCTCCCCCGACCCCCACCCCACTCGCACTCTCTCTCTCTCAAATAAAAAAAAAATATATCAAGAGAAACCATTTAATGAGAAACTAAACAAAATTTCATTAAGAAAAAAGAAACTATGGTTTCATTAAATATGAACAGCACAAAATCTCAGAATTCTTTGGTACATCTCAACATTATTACACTGTAATGTAAAACAATGCTACAGCTGTCATGACAAGGGGCATCGATTATAAAATGCTGTGTGTTGTTCTGAGATTCTGTATAAAGAACAGCCAATGGCAGAAACTGACTTAGAACATTCTTTATGCCAAGCGTGAATATGGCTCAAACTCAAACTTTGTGCTAATAAAGAAGAAAGTGATACAGAATTGCATGCCTCAATGCCATAGTCAGTTAAAAATAAGTATGTGCTTTAACACAGCGCTGAAGGTATGGTCTGGGGACCAGCGGTATCGGCGTCGCCTGAGCCCTAACTACAATCGCAAGTTTGCAGGTCTCACACCGGACCCATGCAGCTTTCTGAAGAATCCGTGCTTTCAGAAGCTCTTCGGGGGACTCCTTTGCTAAAGTTGGAGTGTTACTGCTCCTGGTAGAAATTCGAGGGTTTCTTTTTAAGACGCACCGTATCTGGGACAATTAATTTTATGTGTCAACTCGACTGGACTAACGGATGCCCGGAGAGCCGATCCAATCTTATTTCTGGGCATGTCTGTGTGGGTTCTTTTGGGAGATATTAGCATTTCAGTTGGTAGACTGAGTAAAGAAAACCACCTTCATGTTGTGGGTTGGCATTGCCCAGGCTGCTGGGTGGCAGAATAGAACAAAAAGGTGGACAAAGAGCCCATTGCTCTATGCTGGAGCTGGGACATCCATCTTCTGTCCTCAGATGTCAGTGTTCTGGTTGCTGCACCTTTGGACTCTGGCTGAATTCCATCTGTGGCTTTTCTGGGTCTCCAGTTTGCGGATGAAAGATTGTAGGACTTCTTGGCTTCCATAATTGTATAAGTCAATCCCCATAATAAATCCCCTTTATGTGTGTGTGTGTATGTGTGTGTGTATACACATACTGGAGACTTATTATATTATAATTAATAATCATTATATTTATTAATATAGAATAATATATTAATAATATAAACATATAGTAATATATTTATTTTATTTATAACATATATTATGGGAGTGTTTACACATATTCCATATATAAAAATGGACATACATATATATGAATGTGTATGTATATATGTATATGTCTGTTATTGGTTTGTTTTTCTGGAGAACCCTAATATAACACCTAAAATTCCTTCCTGTGTTTGGAGAATCCTCTATCTTATGATTAAGATGGAGAGTCCTCTATCTTGGACGTAACAGCCACCTTACCCGAAAAGCCCTAAGAACTATAAATGTCACCAACCTCCCATGCAGCAGGGACTTGGGCATGTGACCCAGGCTTGGCCAATCAGACAGACCATCCCAGGCTTTCGATAGGGAGCCAGGGCTGCAAAGAAGCCACATGGAGGTTCCATGTGACTTGAGGCAGCAACACCATGGCACCTAGCGGCATGCAGAATCCGGGAGTGCCAGCAGAGGTCTCCCTGGAAGAGGTTGTCTTGGGGTTTGGACTCTGCTGGCTACATGGCCTCACCTATTTCCTATAACGTCCCCGAGTCTGGCTCACCACCCTTCTTATCAATTCGGGGAGCTACCCACATGTTAAAATAAATTTCTTTTATTTATATTAGTTTAAGTTATTTATATTATTGTAATTATTTATTATTCTATATTATATTTATTATTTATATTATTATATTTATTATTTACATTAGTCAGAGTTGAGTTCTGTGGCTGAGAGCAAGCATCCTGACTACATATGGATTGAATGCAGTGGTTATTGACTTTATTTTTCCCTCCCAAAGGCTCCTTTCACATGGATGACATATTTTAGAGTTGAAGCCATTTTAGAATAAAAAATAGTTACATACATGAACATACATCCATCTCTATGTGGAGGTAAAAAAATCTAAAATCTTAAATACAGAGAACAAACTAAGGGTTGCTAGAGGGGAGGTGAGTGGGGAGATGGGCTAAATGGGTGATGGGCATTAAGGAGGGCACTTGTTGAGTGAACTCTGGGTGTTACAGGTAAGTGATGAATCACTGGGTTCTACTCCTAAAATCAATACAACACTCAATGTTCACTAACTTGAATTTAAAAATAAATAAATTTAAAAAAGAATCTAAAGGGGCGCCTGGGTGGCTCAGTCGGTTGAGCATCCGACTTCGACTCAGGTCATGATCTCACAGTCCGTGAGTTCGAGCCCCACGTTGGGCTCTGTGCTGACAGCTCAGAGCCTGGCCTGCTTCAGATTCTGTGTCTCCCTCTCTCTCTGCCCCTCCCCCACTCATGCTCTGTCTCTCTCTGTCTCAAAAATAATACATTAAAAAAAATTTAAAAAAAAAGAATCTAAAATGAAAAAATAGACCAGACTATTTACTGTTTTATTTTCCACTTTTCTGTATTTTCATATCTGTTTTCCCAAGAACATACATTAATGTGAAAATAAAAAAATTATTAACATGTTCTTGCTTTTGGACAGGATCATGGTGTGTGTGTGTGTGTGTGTGTGTGTGTGTGTGTGTGGTGGGAACCCTAAATTTCTCAAGCCTTAAGTGTAGACATCCTGTTATTCAAATGGACCAGTCTTCTTTAAAAAAAAAAATCAGAAGTCCAAACAAAGATTTATGTCAAAGACATCCATTACTGTTATTTATAATTAGCACAAAGGAAATGAGTTAAATAACCTCACAAATGGGCAAGAGCTAAATAAATTTTGGTGTATCCATACTCTGCAATTTACATGACCACGAAATATTCAGATTTCCAAGATGTGCTCCTTACGTGTCTTCATGCCCCCGGCACCATCACAGCAAATGTCAAAGTGCTCTGAGCCGAGAATTCGATATAAAGAACCCATAAGACATTTGTGAAAGGGGAATTCAATCTGTGACCCAAAGAAAGTTAAATGGAAGGGCTGGAAGTGCTGCCTGGGACAGCTGCTCCACGCCGGCCGAGAGCTGCTCTATGGCGCATTTCGAATCGATCGGTCCCCCTGAAAACCATCAGGGGAGGGTGGCACCCAACCACTCCTTCATTCTCCTGTCTTATCAGCGCCCTTCCCTTGTCTGTCCTGCTGTCTCGGCTGATGGAGTGGCTCACACTCACTTAATCAGGCCAGAGGCTGAGGCTGGCCTCTGCATTTTCACTAATTCTCAAGTAAATTGCTTAATTACTCCTCCCATTGGAGAAGGGCCAAGGACCAAGGTATCTTTTTAACCGAGATGTTTGATGAAAATACAAAACAATAATTAGAAGAGGAAATAATAAGTACTAAGCAATAGCTGAGTTCCTCACGGTTCAGAGGCTCGGAAAAGCACACCGCGTTCATGGGAACATTGCTCGTTCTGAAGTCCTGTTATTGAAAAATTTTTTTTTAAACGTTTATTTATTTTTGAGAGACACAGAGACAGAGTATGAGCAGGGGAAGGGCAGAGAGAGAGGGAGGTACAGAATCCGAAGCAGGCTCCAGGCTCTGAGCCATCAGCACAGAGCCCGACGCGGGGCTCGAACTCACAGACTGTGAGATCATGACCTGAGCCGAAGTCGGCAGCTTAACCGACTGAGCCACCCAGGCTGCCCCTGTAGTCCTGTTATTGAGAAGGCAGGCCAGAGAGCTGCGGGATCCTGGTGCAGAAGAAATAAAGCCGTGATGAAAACGTTACAGAATATTTAAACCGAGCAAGGCTCCCTGAGCTCAGAGTGGCAGGGCTCCCCTCCTTGGGAACCGTTTTTCCTTTGCCTGTTTCCAGAAGGACACTCCATCACTGTCGCTCAGGGCTGTCTTTGAAAGGAAGGTTGTGGGTTGTTCCAGAGGCTCCTAGGAGTTTTGATTTCTTCTTCAACCTCTGACTCCCAGTTTACACCGTGGCCCCTGCCTATCTGAACTGAAGACTAAGTGTTGACTGTCCTATGCAGGCGTCCCCTGCATTCATCTGATCTGGTTCCTCCTCCCATTTAAAACGCGAAAGTCTCTGCGCCAGTGAAGGATATCAAAGGAGGACAGGATGGAATAGCCATTTGCTGGTAGTTCACCCTAATGGAGCCCAGGATGACACAGACCCGTGGTTATGGCGTAAGCCATGAAGATTGCCAGGTCAACATTACGCTGCAAGCTTTTAAAGCCACCTACCACTGCCAGGAAAGGTAGTTGAAAGTGAAAGATAGGAAACAGGCAGGGAGGAAGTCTTCAGAGCAATGGGCGCATAAAAGGACACTTCCAGGGAGCCCTCCATCTAGGCCGCTTAGTGCCCGAGCGGTCTGCAGCGCTCCCCTCACTGAAGCTAGAGGGAGCATTTGCTGAGGAGACATTTACAGCGGAGGGAGACTCCACAGAGAGCTCCATGTGATTGGTAAACCAACAGGGATAAAGGAAAACATCTAATTCAAGGTAGCCTGCCTTATTAGGTTAGCACCTGGTCCCATGTGGCTCTTCGAAGAGGACCCTTTGGGTCAGATACACAGAGACAGAGCAAGGAAAGAAGAAGAGCCAGACAGAACAGACACTCCCTACCCGTAACTCCAAAAGGGCTTCTCTAATTCCTAATGCACAGAGGGGTGTGGTTAACCCCGGACCCCAGAATGTATGAAGTATGAAGCAAATTGGGGTGTGTGTGTGTGTGTGTGTGTGTGTGTGTGTGTGTGTGAGACGCAGTCAGTAACTCCCTAAACATCTCTTGGGTTTCTACTTGCAGTGGGCACCAAACCCTCCCTGACTTCAGGGTGCCCATAACTGCTCTGTCCATGATTTGGAATCACCTCTGTTCACTGAATTTTCTTGTCCTTATAAAATCTCTTTTTGAATCTCTTCAGCTATTCTTTGACAGTGTCAGGTGAAAGTCAGATTTGGGCCCCACTTTCGGACGGATTCTGTAGACCACCAAATCTGTGTTCAAGAGTAGTGTCCAAAAAATGTGGATTGGGTTTTCTGCCTCAGGGAATTCCCTTTAACCTGAAATGGACCTTTTCAGGGCCCTAATGGCACTGAAGATGGTTTCCTTAGAGGTGTCTAGGGCTGTTGGTCTACGAGGTGGAGATGCTTGGCCATCCAGGAGATCTGAACAGACAGAAGCAGGAAACGGAGGAGTTTCACGGAAAAGTGCCTGGTGTGTGAGATATGCCTGGTTTCTCAAAGGGGAGCAGTGACTTTGTCTAAGATGTGGTTAGCTGATCCTTCCTTGACCTTCTTGGGCTGGACAGAGATTCTATGGGGCTACTAGCCTCTTGTAATCAGCAAAGGTAGCTGCTAGGAGGAGCTGCTCGGATGCAAAGCTCATTCCCCCTCGAACAATTGAGGGGAGGGCTGTGTTAAGATGAGCTCATGCTGGAGACTTTATGCTGTTAGGCCCGAGCACCTTGAGCTACAATAGACAGACAAAATCTATTCCAGATTCTAGATTCAGAATTGCCAGAAAGATTCAAGCGAGGTTGACAAGCTCACATCTTTGGATACATTATCTTGACCCGTATCCAAATTCCCAAATTTTGCTCGTGGTTTTTTTTGTTTTTGTTTTTGTTTTTTCTCAGCAAGGCACTTTGGTTACTTCTAATTTCACAGGGTCAACCTACCTGAGACCCTGGTCATGGCACGCACATCAGAGCTGCCCAAGATGAGAAACTGTTAAAAACTAGAAATTCAAGCAGGAGGTTTGATTAAATGGACAGAGAAGAACAAGCTTATCCAATGATAAGAACTCAATGTGTGCAGAAATTGCCTCAATAGACGATCTACATAGGAAATATAATGCCAAACCATGGGGCCACTCCAGGGCAGACTCCAGGCAGGAGTCTGTCGACGTGCCCGATTGTAAGACCAGGAAATATAATTTAAGAAATCGCGGCGTCTGCACTGATCTGCTGGCCTCTCTTGCTCTTCCCTCCTAGTCTCTCATCAAGTCTCTGGAGCTGACGTTCTACTCCCGCTGATAATTTCTCAACCCTGTTTCCAGCTCTGATCGCTGCCTCGAGCTCCATGTATGTCCATCTAACTGTGAACTCTCCACGAGGTGTCTAACTAGAGCAGGAATCTAGAACGGAGGCTGCTCTGACTTCGGCTCTACATTTTCACCTCCCTGTTCTTTTATTTATTTATTTATTTTGAGAAAGAGAGACAGAGAGAGAGAGAATGCACATGAGCAGGGGAAAGGCAGAGAGAGAGGAAGAGAGAGAGAATCCCAAGCAGACTCTGTACCAGCAGTGCCTGATGTGGGACTCAAACCCACAAACTCTGAGACCATGACCTGAGCCAAAACCAAGAGTTGGACGCCACCCAGGTGCCCCTCATTCCTATTCTTCTTGATCTCAGAAAATAGTACCGTTTTCTTCCTAATTATTGCAACCAAAATCCTATTACACCTCCACATAGCACCCGGTTGGCTTTGTTCTTTATAGGTCTTCCATTGACGTTAGTTTTATTTAACGTTGAAATTGGATCTCCTGTCCCATGATTAGGATCCTTCAAGGAGCCTCTTGGGGTGCTTACGTAGCTCAGAATTTTAAGCGACTGACTCTTGGTTTCGGCTCAGGTCACGATCTCACAGTTCGTGAGTCTGAGGAGCACAGCACTGATGGTGCAGAGCCCTGCTTGGGATTCTCTCTCTCTGCCCCTCTTCCCCTTATGTGTACTCTCTCTCTCTCTCTCAAAATAAATAAACTAAAAAAAAAAAAAAAACCAAATAGCCTCTGCCGGCAAACGGAAAAAAAGAAAGATTTCTTTTTTGCATGTGATCGGTAGACTTCTAGGATTCCCCGCAGGGACCCACATCGTCTACGATCCCCTTCCCTTTGGTGTGCGATCTCACCGCCGTGCTTAGGCTTAGGTTACTTATTAATCAGTTGACTTTGAGTTCATCGAAATGGAAATTACACTGGGAGGGCCCGACCGAATCAGAGGAACCTTTAAAATATGGTGAAACCGGTGAGATAAACTCTTGGTGGCCTGGGAAAAGCACGCTGTGACGTGACTATGTGGTCCATGGGACAAGGAACCGTGGGCAGCCTCTGGGAGCTGGGAGTGACCCCTGGCCCACAGCTAGCAACTCAACAGGGATTCAGTTCTGTAGCCAGAAGCAACTACATTTAGACAACAAATCGGGATGAGCCTGGGCGAGCCTGAACTCCAAGTGAGCACCACAGTGCAGGGAACACTGTGTGCAGCCCTGAGCAGAGGGTCCGGCCGAGCCATGCCCAGAGCCCTGGCCGATGGGAACTGGAAGAGAACGAGTTTGCATTATTTTCAACCATCTAGTTTGTGGCAATCCATCATGCAGCAACAGAAAACTAATCCGAGGTGGCTCTCGGAGCCCGGTTCCCTTATCTGACTTTTCCCTGCCTCGCTGGCTTTATCTGCTATTACTCTTCTCCCTCGCTCACTATGCGGCCATTAAGACATGGTTCGTCACATGGTTAACCTTGGAGTTGAGTGAGTAGGAGGGGTATTAGAGGGCCTCTAGAGCACTGGTAATATTTCATTCCTAGATCTGGGTGCTGTTTGGTCAGGTATGCTTAGTTTATAAAAATCCATTCAGCTATACTTTAGGATTTGTGCCCTTCTATTTTTTGTACTTTAGATTCAATGTAAAATTTACTTAAAATTACTTTTGTAGAATAATATGTAATGACATGACAACATGCTCATTTTATTTAAGTGAGACAAGTACAAATAAAAATTATGAATTTCGGAAAGAATAGCAAATAAAACTTAAAAGTATATTAATCGAAGATTTCTGGAGAATGCAAAAATTATCTAATATGGGGAAATTTTAAAGTTAAAAAAATGTTTACTTATTTTGAAAGAGAGAGAGAAAGAGAGCGAGGAGGGGAGGGGCATAGAGAGAGGGAGAGAGGGAATCCCAAGCAGGCTCCACACTGTCAGAGCAAAGCCCAGCATGGAGCTCGATCTCACATACCGTGAGATCATGACCTGCGCCAAAATCAAGAATCAGATGCTTAACCGACTGAGCCACCCAGGCATCCATAATATTAGGCAAATTTAAAAATATTTGTTACACATATATTTATTATGCAACACACATGCTACTTTGTGTTACATGTGTAATATGTAATAATGTATTCTGTATAATATATTTAATAACATCTTATGAAAAATTCACTCTTTTTGCTATTTAAATTTATGTTCATTAATATAAAAATGTGGAGAGTTGATAGATGCAGGGAAGAGATTTGATGAAATCAAATTTTGATGAGATCAATATTTGCTTCAGCTTTTTAAACCTTTTAATACGGTCATAATGGGATGAATGGAACCCTTAACATGATTGAAGATATCTGACTGAAACCGTTAACCAGTATTCTACTGAATGCTAAAGCCTAGAGAGGATTAGGGCCAGTTAAAGATTAGGGACAATGCAGGTTGCCTTTCAACTTCGAAATAACTTACTCTGGAATTTCAAACAAATATAGTAAAAGCAAAAAATAGGCAAAAATCATTTAAAGAAAAGAAAAAAGTACATTGTTGGCAGATAATCTTCTACTAGCAAATCTAAGAGCACTTATGATAACATTGCATGAACTAATAGAGTGTGATCTGAAATGAAAATAAACATTCAAAATCAATAGCTAGCTTACATATCAGAAGGAGTCTATTAGAAAACATGAGGGGAAAAAATTCCACTTACCGTAACATAAAACTATGAACTAGATCAAAATATATCCCAAGGGAATTAGACCACAAGTGTATTTAAATCTGTTTGATGGTGGGTTGTGGGAAAGGTGAGGGCGACTCTGCCTAGTGCTTTCTTCCCTTGCTTTTATTTTCCCCTTCCTCTCCTCCCCCACCCCACCTCATCTTCCCCTCTTCTCCTTTTGTTTGGTGTTCTTTTAACCATCAAAGATCTACAGTATTTTTGGACGGTTCTGTCAGGACCATAAAAGCAAACATAGCCATGCTAAAGTAGGCTTACAGACTTATAGAAATGTGAACTCTTTACTGATTCAGTTGTTATTGATTTATAAGAGCTATTTACATATTATGGAATATATACACACACACACACACACACACACAAACACACACATGTGTATATATATATATATATATATATATATACACACACACACACACGTAGACATTTCTTCCTTTTCACTATTTAACTTCTGGCATTCTTATTTATAAAAGTTTTTTTTTTTGTTTTCAGATATATTATCATTTTTTTCTTTATTTATGCTTTCAAAATATTTATTCTGGGAGGATTCTGGGAAGATGATGGAACAGGAAGCACCAGGAATCTGTCTCCCCACCTAAACAGCAATTGCAATCAAACTCCGTCTAATGTAACCATACTGGAACTCTGAAGTCTATTGGAGGCTTACAACTTCTGGAGGAAGACTCTGATGGTAAATTGTGGTTGGCTGTAGTCAGTTTCAGCTCTTAGCCCAATAGCAGTTACCCATTCCCCACCTTCAGCCCCATGGCAGGCAGCAGTGCATGTGTTCCTGAAGAAGCTTGCTGGAGCCGGGGACGGCAAAAAGGACTCTGTCCTCCAAATATCGGGGATCTGTGTTCTGATCCCTGATTGCTGCTTCTGACCATATTTGTGAAGAAAAAGAGGCAGGGGGTCATTGTTATCCCACCTTCCCTCTTTGCTGCAAGAGCCTCCTCCTCTGGCTGAAGTGACTTCAGGGGATTTAAACAGCTTAGTGCTCTCCCCACCACCCTCCTTCATCTTTCTCTTTTTCTCCTTTGGGAGCCAGACATTAAAGACTAGGATGTTAAAAAAATAATCGCATATACAGGGAAAATTAGAAAGTGACTATGCATGTCCAGGGAAAGGCACAGGCTCAGGTAAGTCCTGAGAAAACCTTAAGTTTACATCTGAGGTTGACCCATGGCACAGAGAGAGCCTACAACAATCAAAACAAAAATAAAAACAGAACAATAAAACAAATAACAAAAAACAGCAAACCATGGAGAAAGAGAAGACTGATTTCCAGAGTAACCAGAGTAATCTGAATTATCAAATTCACGTGTCCAGTTTTCAATAAAAACAAAAAAATCACAAGGGATACAAAGTAACAGGGAAGTATGGGACATTCAAAGGAAAAATTAAATCAACAAAAATGGTCCCTGAAAAATACCTGATAATATAGTAGACAAAGGTTTTTAAAAATCGCCTTAAAGATGCTCAAAGAACTAAAGGAAGATGTGGAGAAAGTAAAGAAACAAAGAATGAACCAACTAGAAATATCAAAAAAGATTGAAAACCTAGAAAGAAACCAATAAGAAATTCTGGCTATGAAAAGTACAGTGAATTGAAAAGTCACTAGAGGGATTCAGAGGCAGACTTGAGAGGCCAGAAGAATCAGTGAACTTGTAGATAGAGCAAGGAAATTATTGAGACTAAGGAACAGAAAGAAAAAAGATTGAAGAAAAACTGAACAGAGTCGATAGGTCCTGTGAGACATCATACAGGACTAACATATGCATTGTTGGCATTCCAGGAGGAAGAGAGAGAAAGGAGTAGAAAGAATATTTGGAGAAATAATGGCTTCAAACTTCCCAAATTTGATGAAAGACATAATCTAAACATCCAAAATCTCCATGAACTCCAACAAGATGAACTCAAAGAGACCCATCCCGAGATCCATTATAATCAAACCTTTGAAAGCAAAAGAAAAAGAGAATCTTTAAAGCAGTAAAGGAGAAGTGAATTGTCCATAAGATCACAGCAGATTTCTCATCAGAAATGTTTGAGACCAGAGACAGGGGGCTGATATATTCAAAGTGGTAGAAGAAAAAAACTGCCAACCAAGAATCTTGTATCTGGAAAAACTGTCCTTTCCAGAGTAAGGGAGAAATTAAGATACTTTCAGGTGTAGAAAAGCTGAAGGAATTTGTTACCACTAAACCTACCCTTGCAAGGAGTGTTCAAAAAAGCCATACAAGGTGAAATTGAAAAGGCACTAGATAGGAATTAACTCAAAGCTGTATGGATGAGTAAAGATTGAAATAAAGGTAATCACAAGAGCGATTATAAAACCCAGTATTATTTTCACAATGGTTTGTAACTGTACTTTTTGTTTTCTACATGATTTAAGAAAAATTATTACTCTATGAGCTAGTGTTACTCTAAATTTAGTTTGTAACTCCAAATCTTGCTTTCTGCATAATGTAAAAGAATAATGAGTTTGAAAGAATTATTAGTTTATGTTTTGAGGCATACAATGTATTAAGATGTATTTTTGTGACATCAGTACCTACAAGGGACGGAGACACAGCAATAAAGGAATAGAGTTTTGTTTATTATTGAACTTAAGCTGATATAAATTTTAATTAGAGCGTTATAAATTAGAATGGTAAATGTAATCTCCATGGTACCACAAAGAAAATAGCTATAAAATATACACACCAAAAATGTAAGAACAATGTAAATATTTCACTGTAAAAAAATCACTAAACACAACAGAAGACTAATTCAGAAATAAGAGACAGAATGCTGTAAGGCATATAGAAAACAAAGTAAAATGACAGATGCCCCTATTTTTCAGTAATTACTTTAAATGTAAATGGATTAAATCCTCCCAACAAAAGATAGAGATTGGCAGAATGGATTAAAACATACTATCAACTATGTGCTGGACTACAAGAGACTCAGTTTGGATTCAAGGACACAAATAAATTATAAGTGCAAGAGTGAAAAAACATATTCCATGGAAATAATAACAAAACGACAACAGAGGTGGCTATACTAATATCAGACAAAATAGACTTTGCAGTAATAGCTCTAAAAGACTTTACATGAAATAGCTAAAGTAGTTAAAGATTTCAATACCCTACTTATAACAATGGATAGAACAACCAAACAGATATAAGTAAGGAAATAGAAGACTTAACACAATAGATCAAGTAAATCCAACAGATTTATATAGAACATTCTACCCAACAACAGCATATGCATTTTTCTCAAGTGCACATGAGACATTTTCCAGGATACACAATAAGTTAGGACACAAGTTAAGTGTTGATAGGTTTAAAAAGCTATATACCATACAAAGTATCTTCTCTGGCCACAATAGGATGAAGTCAGAAATGAAAAACAAAAGGAGAACTGAAAAAAAATTTAAAACATGACAGACCACATACTCTTAAACTACCAATGGATAAAAGAAGAAATCACAAGAAAATGAGAAAAAAAAAACATAGAGGTGAGTGAAAACAAAAACACAGCATATCAAAATTTACAGGACTTAGTGAAAGTGGTGTTAATTGGGTGTTTGCTCATAGCTATAAACACTTACATTAAAGAATAAGAAAACTTTAGGACCTAGAGCCTAATCTTATGACTTAAGGAATTAAAAAAGAACAAGTTAAACTCAAAGCTAGCAGAAAGAGGGAAATAATATAGTTTAAAGCAGAGGTAAATGAAATAGAGAACAGAAAAACAATGAAGAATATTACTTAAGCCAAAGGTTAGTTCTGTGAAAAGATCAGCAAAATTGCCAAACCTTATGCTAGATAAATTAAGAAAAGAAAGAAGATTCAAATTACTAAAATCAGAACGAAAGCAAGGATATTATAACAATTCCATAAAATAAAAAGTTTTACAAGAGAGTACAACGAGCAACTGTATGCCAACAGATTGTATAACCTAGAAGAAATGGACAAACTCCTAGAAACACAAAACCTACCAAGACTAAATCATAAAGAAATAGAAAATCTAAATAGGCCTACAACTAGAAAGAAGATTAAAGTAGTAATCAAAAACCCGACAGACAAAAGACCTTAACTTGATGACTTCGTTGGAGAATTCTACCAAACATTTAAAGAAGAACTAATACCAATTCTTTTCCCACTTTTCAAAAACTATGAAGAGGGGAACACTTCCTAACTCACTCTATGGGTCTGACCTCATCTTGATATCAAGCCAGACAAAGACAACATAAGAAAACAAGAGACCAATATCCTTTATGAACACTGATGCAAGAATCCTCAAGAGAATACTACCAAACTGAATTCAGAAGCATATTTAGAAGACTATGCAGCATGATCAAGTGGGATTTACTGCTGGAATGCAAGAATAGTTCAACATATGAACATGGATCAATATAATACATCAGTTAACAGAATGAAGGAAAAAAACCAACATGATCATCTCAGTTGATGCAGAAAAACATTTGACAAAATTCAACATATGCCCATGAAATAAAAACCCTAGAAACAGAAGGAAATTATGTCAACTTAATAAAACCTATATGAAAAACCCACAGCAAACTCAATGGTGAAAGACTGAAAACTTTTCCTTTAAGATCAGTAACAAGGCAAGGATGACAAGTTTCACCACTTCTGTGTAACATACTACTGGAAGTTCTAGCCAGAGCAATTAGGCAAGAAAAAGAAATAAAAGGCATCCAAAGTGGAAAGGAATAAATAAAAATCTTTGTTTGCAGATGATATGATCTTATACATAGAAAACCCTAAAGACTCCACAAAAAAAATTGCCAGAACTAAAAGGTGAATGTGGCAAAGTAGCAGGATGCAAAGTTCAAATGAAAAAAATCAGTTGTATTTCTTACACAAATAATAAATTAAAAGGAAATTATAAAAACAAGTCTATTTATAGTTGCATCAAAAGAACAAAATATTTAGAATGTAATTATAATAGATTTGTACAATAAAAACTACAAAGCATTGCTGAAGTAAAGAAGACATGGATAATTATAAATATATCCCATATTCATGGATTAAAAGGCTTGATATCATTAAAATGTCAGTATTACCCAAAGTGATATACAGATTCAGTGCAATCCGTATCAAATTCCCAATGGCATCTTTTTTTCCAGAAAGAAAAACTCTTTATAAAATTCATATGGAATCTCAAGAGACCCAGAACTGCCAGAAAGAACTTGAAAATGAATACACCTGAAGGATTCACACTTCCTGATTCCAAAACTTACTACAAAGCCATAGTAACAAGAACAGTGTGGTACTAGAGTAAGACAGACATATAGACCAATGCAGTAGAAGAGAGAACCCGGAAATAAACCCTATCATCTATGGTCAAATGATCTTTGACAAGGGCATCATGATTATTCAATGGGAAAAGGATAGCCTTTTCAATAAATGGTGTTGGGAAAACTGAATATCCACATGCAAAAAAAAATAACATTGGAACTGTACCTAATACACCTACAAAAATTAACCCAAAATGGATTGAATACTTAGATGTAAGGCCTAAAACCATATAATTCTTAGAAGAAAACAGGACAAAATTTTCATAATTTTGGAGTTGGCAATGATTTCTTGAATATGACACCAAAGGCCCAGGTAACAAAAGGAAAAATTGACGAATTAGGTTTCATAAAAATTTTAAAATTCTGTGAATCAAATGGCACCATCAACGGAGTGAAAATACAACCCGCGGAATGGGCGAAAATGTTTGCAAAGTATATATCTGATAAGGGATTAATATCTAGAATGTAAAGAGAAGTACTTGCTGTTTTCTGGCATTTTTTGATAGCAGCCATCTTATTAGGTGTGATGTGTTATCTCATTGTAGTTTTGATTTGCATTTACTTAATGATTAGTGATATTAGGCATATTTTCAGGTATTTATTGGCCATTTGTATATCTTCTTAGGAGAAATGTCCATTCAAGTCCTTTGCCCATTTTTGAATCAAGTTGCTTGTTTTTTGTTTTGTTTCCTTTTGAGTGTTACTAGTTCTCTATTATTTTTTAAAATGTTTGTTTACTTATTTTGAGAGAGAGCGAGTGAGCGAAAGCAAAGCAGGGGAGGGGCGGAGAGACACGGAGAGAGAGAGAATCTCACGCAGGTTCTGCGCTTTCAGCACAGGGCCTGATGCGGGGCTCAATCTCGGGACTGAAATCAGGAGTCCGATGCTCAACCGACTGAGCCAGCCAGGTGCCCCTCTTTTGCTATTTTTAAAAATTGAATTACTTTCATATTGTTGAATTTTGAGAGCTCTTTACATATTTTGTATACAAGTCTTTGCAGAATGTATTATTACATACGCGAGCATTTTTTTCCAAGTCTGTAGCTTATATTTTTATTCTTTCAAAAGGGTCTTTGCCAGAGTAAAAGCTACTAATTTTAATGAAATACAATTTATCAAGTTTCTGTTTTTCTTTTTTGGATCATGCTTTTGCTGTCATATCTAAGAAATCATTGCCTAACCCAATTTGAAAACAATTTTCTTCTATAGTTTCTTCTAGGAGTTTAACAGTTTTGGTGTCATATTTAGGTATGATGCATTTCAAATTAATTTTCTACATGGCATAAGGTACAGAACCAAATTGTGTGTGTGTGTGTGTGTGCACGCATATCTAATTATTCTAGTACCATTTACTGAAAAGACTAATATTGTTCCACAGAATTGCCTTTCCACCTTTGTCCAAATCACCTGTTTCACCCCAGAACAGTCAGGCATAACGTCACCACCTACTTCCTTCATGCTGGTAATGACCATGGCAAAGGCAGTGGGCTTAGTGCCACATGAAGGGGAGTTTCCGGTCTAGCAGGAGCTGCTTTGGGAAGTCCCATGAAAAACTTCCTTGACATTATCAGGTGGGGTTGCCCAGATCAATAAACCACATGCCAGCCTAGACCCAGCCTCTGCCCCCTCTCTTCCTGCACAGGGGCCCATGTGGCGTTGGCAGGAAAGGAGACAAAAAGAAGCCACCTCAGCTGATCTAACTGTCATCCTGAATCCTTTCTTCTTAGACTGGGTGATCTCCTTTCCAAGGGCAAATGGGTGGGGTATCTCTTTCCACTTTTAGCGACCCTGGTGGGAGTGAGCCCACTCCCCAGGAGGGACAGAGGGCTTCTCCTTCTCTCCTGCAGTGGGAGAGACAAAATGCTCCCGGGACCTAAACACTACCATTATCCGAGAGCTGTACACCGGAGAGCTCATCAGACTCTTCTGAGACCTGAAAAAATTTCTCCTTGAATACTAACGCATGGTCGACCTCCGGCCTTGGGTTCTAAGGCTGTTGTCTGTATCCTTGGTATCTCTTCATATAAAACGTGATAGGCACCCAGCATTTCTCCGCGTGTGAATCAGAAGTGAAGAGAGAGCAAATCGGACCACTTGACAGCCGTGTGAACCTATGAAGACTTTCATTCGTTTTCTAAAAAATTGTTTATTTTTGAGAGAGAGAGCGTGAGTGGCAGAAGGTCAGAAAGAGGGGGGACAGAGGATCTGGGGCAGCGAGCTCTCATGACTCAAGCCACTCAGGTGCCCCAATACTTTCATTCTTATAAGGTGTTGCCTATATCTGAATATTTGTATGAGGCAGTCCGTTTTACGCTCCATGCTTTGGGCTATGGTAAGGTGTCTGAAGGAGAAAATGGAATCTTATAATCTAGCTAGAACATGCCTTTGAAAGGTAAGCGGGCGGGGCTGCTGGCTGCTCCAATAGAGTTTTGGGGTTGGGGATGACCACCTCCGCAGACAAGACTGAAGTTCTGCCCCCGCCCCCCAGGTTTCCTCACATGGTCAATACCAGGACGCCACACCTAGAAGAACAGTGATTAGTGCGCTCGCTGTAGGCAACAGCCAAGGGCAGTAAGTTACGTCTGGGGAGAGAAAGAGGGGGTGAGAAACGGACCTGAGCTTTACCTCGATCTATATTTTATTTCTTCAGAAACAAAGAGCACTCTAAGGCAAATATAGCAAAATGTTAAGATCCGTTCATCTGGGTTGCTTGTTAATTACTTTCTGGGCTTGTCTGTGTGTTTGCAATGATTCATAATTAGAGATTAATTTTTAAGAAAAACAAGGCTAAAAAGAGAGGCAAAACATTATTAGTGGGCTGTCTGAATAGTAGACTCTTTCCCCCTCCTAGTTTCTACTTTGGTGCATTTTCTGAAAGTTTTATATTGAGTCTTTATTATTTTTACGAATAGGAAAAAAGAATCCCATTTTAAAGCCACAGAATATAATCAAGTGAGATAAATAGGGATGGACTGAGGAAGAAAAATGAATCCAAGCACAGTGCTGATAAAACGGCAACTAAAAACAGCATAAAATGTGGTTAAATTGCCTTCATCTGTACTTTACTTATTCTGATTAATGAGTGGACAATTTGGTTGACCCTGGGACAGTTGGTCAAGATGACTTGCTTATTACTACCAGGTGACACACCATCCTGAATTCTTAGGGTATCCTGGAGCCCACCCCCACCTGTCGCATAGGTGAGGGACATGTCGCCTGGGTGCCTGGTTTCGCCTGCCAGGGAATCTCCATTCCAGAGCCTTGCGGGCCCGTGACTGGCTGAAACCCCCACCCCGTGGAAGGAATGAGTCAGCCCAAAAAAAAGGTGAACAAAATTGCAGGACGATTTTTCAATCTACTTCAGAGAACAAACTCTTTTAATAGCTGTTAGCTCATTAAGTGTTGAAATGTAAATATTGTAGCTAATTAAATATAGCTTTCTTTATTTGCTTTAGCAGATCCAGCTGGACATCAATTACGGAATAAATTTTTAAAGAAGAAAAGAGCCTTTAAAAAAAAAAAAAAGGATTTGTTAACACAGATGGACCTCTTTTTTTCAATTAGAGTAAAATATCATAAAGCCTCCTTTCCCCGAGTCTCTACAGTCTGTAGGACCTTCTCAAACAAATAGTGGGCACATCAGCCCTCCACCTCTCCGGGCCTGCACCCACACTGCTCAGCGTGGCTGGAGAAAAACACTTGGTCTCACTGGAAATTCACCAGCCCCGTGGTCCTCAAGAGGGCCCGTGCTGCAGCCCAGCCCCCACACTGCATTTCCGGGTTCAGGCTCGCCTGCTTCCCTAGGCGAGGAGTCTGCACCTTCTCCTCTGCCCTCTCTCCCCTCCCCCACACCTACGGCCTCCATCCTTTCTCTCAAGACAGACTGACTTGAGCTTGCGACTTTACTGAAAAGCATTAAATCGGGTGTGTGAGAGCACCCGCCAGATCCCGAAACACCCCCTCCCACCGCTCTGCACCTGAGCCGGGACACCTGTCCTTCTCTTCTGTGCCCCGGGAGGCTCCCCCCTCCTTACTTGTAGCTCAGCCCCACTCATTTCTCTAGATGTCTTCTCTCTTTCCTGTATCATCAATTTTCCTCTCTACTGGATCTTTCCCATCAGCATACAAATGAGCTGTTATTTTTCTTACATTATAAGAACAAAGGCTGAAACCAAAACCTGTCCTGACCCCCTCTTCCCTTCCAGACACCACTCTATTTCTTGTCGCGGGGAAACTCCTCCAAAGACCTGAGGACGCTCACTCTCTCCCAGACCTCCTCCTCCCGCTCTCTCGTGAACCCGTTCCAGCATGCCACCGATCTCGTCAAGGTCACCAACGACCTCCATGTTGTTAAACCCAATGGTTCATTTCTCACTTCACCGATGAGAAGGGTGACGATATAACTTATTGCAGTGTGGATGCTGACAGTGAGAAGAGACGCTATGAATGCAGGGTAAAGGTAGGACTCCAGAACCGTGTCCAGCAAATCAGGAAGGAGGCAGGGTTATCTGACCTGTCGACATTTTTGACACCTTGAAATCCCTTCTTTTGTCTTCGGGGATGCCGCGCCCCCAGATCCCCTCCTTCTCTGCCTCCTGTGTTGGATCCTCCTCGCCACTGAGACCTTATAATGTTCAAGTGCTCAGGGGGCGCTAGGAACATTTCTCCACCTACCCTTACCTGCCACGTGACCTCATCCATTCTCACGGCCAACATACAGGTGAGTATCGGCGATACATCTCGGACCCGACCTGGCCTCTGAACTCCAGAGCATGTATCCCAGGGTCTCTTCCAGGGCCTTTTCCACTTTCACGCCTAAAAGGCGTTCCAATCTTAGCATGTCCGATTGTCCCCACCAGATCTGTTTGTTTCACACTCTTGCACGTCTCAGTGAACGCACATCAGTCCTGCCAACGGCTCAGGCCCAAATCCTGAACTCTGGTCGGCTCATCCCTCACTCTGCTCCCTTACACTGGACATCCAGAAAAATCCTCTCGGTACCATCGGTCCATGCTGGTCCAAATAACCATGAACTCTGATCAAGACCACCGTCGATCTGTGAACAACACAGGGGCCACTTCCATGAGAATTTTTTTTCAATAAACACAGCACAGGACGGTAAGTGTGTTTTCTCTTACGATTTTTAAGTACCATTTTCTTTCCTCCAGCTTACTTTTATGGTTAAGAATACAGTGTAGGGGCCCCTGGGTGGCTCAGTCGGTTAAGCATCTGCCTTTGGCTCAGGTCACGATCTCACAGCCAGTGAGTTCGAGCCCTGTGTCGGGCTCTCTGTTGACAGCTCAGAGCCTGGAGCCTGCTTCGGGGTCTGTGTCTCCCTCTCTCTCTGCTCCTCCCCCTACTCATGTTCTATCTCTGTCTCTCAAAAATAAATAAAAATGCTAAAAGAATTTAAAAAAAAGAGTACAGTATAGAATACATGTAACATACAAAATATGTGTTGATTGATGGTTATGTTATCAGTGAGACTTCCAGTCAACAATAGGCTATTCGTTAAACTTTTGGGGAATCAAGAGTTATAGACGGATTTTTGACTGCGTGCGGTGGCCGTACCTCCATCCCACCCCTTCCTCCCCCCATTGTTCAAGTGTCAGCTAGATTTTGAAAGTCTCTGGACTGGTCCCTGCTTCAGCCCTTGCGCCTGTCTATTCACCACACAACAGTGGGATGGATCTCCAAACAAGAAAGGACTTCCTCACTGTGGCAGGTAAGGTGGTCCCCCTGCCGACTTCCGTCTCTGACTTAATCCCCTGCACCTCTCCCACACCACATAGAGCTCCCTACTATTTTGGGACCACCTTAGACTTGGCTCCTCCTCAGGGCATTTGTGCTTTCTATACCTTCTCCCAGAATGCTCTTCCCTCTGATTTCCCATGGTTTGCTTTTATGCCTTTCTTCAAATGTCACCTTCTAAGAAATATTCTCAGATCTATCAAAAAAATGTTTTTAGGGTTTATTTCTTTTTGACAGAGAGAGACACAGAACGCAAGTGGTGGGGGGGGGAGCAGAGAGAGAATCTGAAGCAGGCTCCAGGCTCTGAACTGTCAGCACAGAGCCCTGATGCGGGGCTCGAACCCATGAACTGTGAGATTATGACCTGAGCTTAACCGACTGAGCCACCCAAGGTGTCCCACTCTCAGATCTATTTAAATAACAACTCCCCTGCTCCCAGAATGACCTGTCATCTTGCCCTGCCTCCCTTTCCACCACAGTATATTTCATCTACCATAGTCGAGATCAGCTCTATCTTCTAGAACCTTCTGAGATCATGGAAATGTTGATTCTCCACTGTCCCGATATGGTAGCCACTAGCTACATGTTGCTGTTGAACACTTCAAAGTGGCTAGTGCAACTGAAGAACTTATCTTTTAATGACATTTCATTTTAATGAATTTAGGTTTAGATAGCCACATGGTACTTACGGCTACTGTCTTATACTTTACCGTAATGACTTATTCTCTCACTCACGTGTCCAGAGTTGGTTGATTTTAAATACGATCTTCATGACAACACTATCCATAAAATACTTATCCCCTCCATTAGAATGTAAGTTCCATGAAGGCAGATTTCTTCTGTGCTCAACACATAATAGGTGCTCAATAAATATTTGCTGAAGAAGCGACCTCTACCTCAAGTTTAGCATTTTAAGTGCCAAACTTGGCTTCTGTTTTAAACACTCTTAGAAGTTCTTCACAAACTCTATAGATGTCGGTTTTCTTAATTTAGTGCCAGGACATATTGTTTCCTTGCAATTTCGACGTCCCTCTTCCGTACATAAATTGTTATGTTGCAATAAATTGTATCCTCAGGGACGATTAACGTCGGCCCTTCATTCTCTACACCAGATTGCTAGGTTTTTATAGACTGTCTACTAACTGACTATTTCTCATGAAGTTCTTCTTACCGCTGTCTCTCGTATGTGCCTAACTTACTTTTCAGCAGAGGTAACTGGATAAGGCTTGAGGGCACTTCTATTCTCCCCCAGAGTTAAAGTCATAGGATTTGTGATGTCTTTTACTGTGGATACATCCAGGGTCTGTTCAAAGAGGTTGGTTGCCTGGCAACGCAACCCGCATGAAAGTAAGATCTGTGATAAGAACAAGGGCAGTTACTGTTACTCCTCGTTTGTAGATTTGAAATTAAACTCCAAGATGAGAAATTAAAATCCAAGATGAAAATTGAAGGCCATGGAGCTGGAAGTAGACTCTGAGTCCAAAGGTCTCTCATCTAACCCAGTTCTGCTCAAAGATGTGGTTCAGGGGCGCCTGGGTGGCTCAGTCGGTTGAGCGTCCAACTTCGGCTCAGGTCATGATCTCACAGTCCGTGAGTTCGAGCCCCGCGTCGGGCTCTGTGCTGATGGCTCCGAGCCTGGAGCCTGCTTCAGATTCTGTGTCTCCCTCTCTCTCTGCCCCTCCCCTGCTCATTCTCTGTCTCTCTCCATCCCTCAAAAGTAAACACTAAAAAAGCTTTTTAATAAAAAAAAAAAAGATGCATTTCAAAACCATTTACTAAAAAACACCAGCTCTGGCCTCCCCACTAAACTTATTGGCTCAGAATCTTGGGGGCGAGGGTTTGAGACTCACTATGCGAGTGTACTCGCTGGTTAGAAGTACTGTACAATGCTATTTTTTTTTTTATTTTTGAGTTTTTATTCCACAGGGGAAAGAATGATGGTATTTTTATTAGGTCCCTGCTTATAAACTTGTGGCCACTGCTGTTGCAAACCAAATGAGGATTTTTAAGCCCTGATACATTTGTTCAACCGATCTTCCCGCACCGTACTGTAAGTAGAGATGTGATCAATAAAAAAAAAAAAATGCCCCTCAGTAACAGATTATAGGTCAAGAAATACTTCCAGATTCTTTCGCTGCGGCCCGGAGAGCACGGAGACCCATCTGTCAAGTATGAGGACCTAAGAGGATATCGTTGCCATCAAGATTAACAACGGGAGGCTGAAAGGTGATTATTCCTTGAGGCAGACAATGTCACCTGCAGCAAAGGCAAACGCGTGTGCGTGGCTGCTGGGCTCCCGTGCTTCGGCTTGCGGTCCAGAGCCCGCGGACTGGGAGGCCGGCCCGGCTGACCCGTGGACTGGCACGGCCTGGAGTTTGGGGGGTGTCTGGACACAGCTTCCAGTCACTGCGGCCGCCACGTCTGGAGGGACAGAGGACAAGTCTCTTCTTCTGAGATTCCCTGGGGCCGTTTCTAGCAAGAGGAGATCCTGGCGAAGCTTTTGGTGTTTAACGTGATTTCTGCGACTTGGGGCGGGAGAAGGCAGGCCTAGAGGAGACCGGGCTTTAGTGGAAGTCTGAGTAGATAAAGGCTCCAAGTGGGACACAGGAGCCGGATGAAGCAAGAACGGAGGGCACAGTCGGGAGAGACATGGGTATTCGGGGCTGGGGGGAGGGGACCGGTGATACAAGATCCCGCACGTTAGCAGATGTGCAAACGCAATGGAGCAACGGAGGAGTCTGGAGTTCTACCAGGACGGGGACGAACCGCCCCAAAGTGTGGGCCGCGTCAGGCTCTGCCAATGGGTCTCAGGGATCAGGGTGCAGGGAAGCCTGGATTCCCAGGCGGGACCTGCAGTTAACGAAGGCTGTGGATGCAGAGCTGTTAATCATTCTGAGGACCCGGACATGCGGTGGAAGGCCAACTGAGAGGGGGGGGGGGTGGCGAACTGTGGTCTAGTGAGGCCGGTTAGCTAGGGTCTGGGTCGCGGCGTACAGCCCTCAGTTACAAGCCAGCGATGGGAGGCGGTGGCTGGACTCCAAACACCGGGACCCTGGCAGCAGGAAGAGAGGTGGGGTGGCGCGTCCAGCAGATCCTCTGCTCTGCCACTGGGTGAGCCGCGGCCATCAGGGGCTCGTGGAGGCGGGATCTGGAGGATGGGTTAGTAAGGGGCCGCCTGTCTCACGTTGGAAGGTGAGGAAGGGTTGGGTGGGTGGACACACCCTGGACAGGCTCAAATTCTAGAAACCCCAGAAGTGTCTGTCCCCGGGAGGGTGCGTGCTCAGATTGTGGCTTTTGTGATTTCCTTCTCAGTCCACTGTGGCGAGGAAAAGGTGGTGCCCGCAGACCACGGTCCGTGGGAGAGGTGTGCCTGCTCTTCAGCACGGGTTCAAGGCCAGCAGTCAAAAGGAAGCCTCCAGCCCCGCTTCCAGAGGAGCCTATTCATCAGATGAGAGACACGAGGCATTCGGCCAAGAACACGACAACCTGTGCTTCGCGGCAGCTGCATTTTTGGCAGTTAAAAAGGAAAAAGTAAAGTCTTCTTAGGAGCAAAGAGTCTTTAGTGGAGAGCATAGAGCTAACTTTCTGGCGTTCTTGCAATTCAGGTTCCGACAGCACACGGTGAGACAGCTACAACACTCCGTTCAGCAAGCGGGAAGGATGCGATTTCGCAAAGGGAAGCCAGCACCAGAATGGATTCGCATAAAATGCTCAGAAAAACATGGTAAGAATTCCAGACAAGCTCGTCGTTGGTACTCAGCAACTAGAGTTGTCCAGTTCACAAGGAGCAGAATCAAGGTCTGAACCCAGACCCGCCTGACCTGGAAACTCGGGCTCTGACCCTCTACACCATTACTGTCCCCGAGTTTTCATCTTTACTTGTCATTTTGTTTGGCTTCGCGGTCGAAGGTGAAGTCGGTGCCTGAGTCAGGTGTGCCCGCGTTTGTGTGCTAGCTCCTCACACTCATGTTGTCTTCCCCGTGGCTTCTGGGCTTCGGATAACCTATCCAACTAAGCAATTGGAATCCCTGTTCTTTTTTTTTTTTCTTTTAAGTAACACTAATAAGATAGAAAAAGAACAGGGATTCCAATTGCTTGAGATAGTAATTTGTGTTTCCTTTCTGCTGCAGAAAGATACTCGAAACCGAAGAACAATGCGTTAAAGGAGAAAACCCCCACACCCGATCATAGCAATAGATGCTAAAAAGACATCTGATAAAAATCAACAGCCGTTCCTAACAAAAATCCTGATTAAAATAAAACTAGAAGGAAACCACTTAAATGTATTCAAGATCACCCAAGTTCAACAGTAAATATTATTCCACGCGTCGAAATAGCAGAGCCATTTCAAATTAAACAGGAACCTGATGGGTGCATTTGCTTTTGCTATGATTTTTTTCAGCACTGCTTTGCAAGTTCTAGGGAAGGCAGCATAACACAGTGGAGAAATGTATATAGGCAGGAAAAAGAAAAAGAAACACAGTTACGTTGGTGCTGAAATGTCATTGTTGAAAATTACAAACTACTGGAATTAACATGAGAATTTAATAAGGCGACTATGTGCAAGGTATTTACTTGTCTTTGGTTCTCTCTCAGTTCTAGAAATGAGGAGAATCTAGAAATAGAAATGGAAGGAGTTAACCCAAGAGAGCGATCGCACACTATAATTATTCAGGGATAAATTTGACGAGAAAGTCAGAGAATTGTTATGAAAATAAACCAATACGATCTAATTTATGATAAACGAGAAGACATTTTATATTCTCAAATGTAAACACTTAATGTCACAAAAACGCCAATTATCTCAACATGAATATATAATTTATTGCAATTTCCCATTGGAAACACAAGTATTTTTTTTTGTTGTTTTTAATTGGATGAAATTATCTTAATGCTCATTTGAAAGAACAAATGCTCAAGAAGAGCCAAGAAAGTCTGGAATAAAAAAGCTAATTAGGAGGAATTTGCCCAATGAGATGGTGCAACACGTCAGCGCGTGCTGGAAAACCATTTGAATGCATCCTCAAACATCGGCGTGCACCAGAATCTCCTGGGAGTGCTCCTTAAAATCGTTAAAACAGATAGCTGGACCCCCCCCCCTCCAGAGTTTCCGACCTACTAGGTCTGGGATGGGGCTCAACGATTTGCCTTTTAACAAGTTCCCAGGTGATGCCACTGGTGCCAGGGCTACGGAATATTGTCTGAGAAGCGTTACTGTAACAAGTCAACACGCTCTTGGCCAAAAAAAGACAAACCGGCGGAAGAGAAAGCCAGTAACTAGCCGAAGGCATATGAGCATTTAATAAATGACAAAGGATATCCACAAGGGGTGACTAAGAAAAATATGCCGCATTAAGTTTGTATAATGCGGTCTTAAAGAATAGCGTGTGTAAATATATGTATTTTGTATATGCGTGCGTGGTCAGCAGAGGTTGAGGGAAGTGAAGATAGGAGAGAAGAGGAGGGGGGGGGCGCCTGGGTGGTCCAGTCGGTTAAGCATCCGACTTTGGTTCGGGTCATGATCTCATGGTTCGTGAGTTCGAGCCCTGCATCGGACTCTGTGCTGACGACTCAGAGCCTGGAGCCTGCTTCAGATTCTGTGTCTCCCTCTCTCTCTGCCTCTCCTGACTTGAGCTCTGTCTGTCTGTCTGTGTCTCTCAAAAATAAACATTTAAAAACAAAAAAGGAGGGGCACCTGGGCGGCTCAGTTGGTTAAGCCTCCGACTTCAGCTCAGGTCGTGATCTCACAGTTTGTGAGTTCGAGCCCCGCATCAGGCTCTGTGCTGACAGCTTGGAACCTGGAGCCTGCTTCGAATTCTGTGTCTCTCTCTGTCTCTGCCCCTCCCCTGCTCACACTCTGTCTTTCTCTCAAAAATAAATAAACGTTTAAAAAAAATGAGAGAAGAGGAGGAATAAAGAGTTCAGTCAAAAGGAAAAGAATAAAGCAGCACTAAAAAGTTGCCAATATATATGATATCATCACACCGAGGCATTTACATAAAATTACACCCGGCCGTGATTAATGATACGCTCACACGGAGTTTGAGCTATGACCCGAAGACAATAGAAACTACATTCCAAAGTGAGATGCCAGACACTCCCATTTATCTTTCCCTCCATGAATAAATGCCAAATGTCTCCTCTGTACGAGGCTCGGATCTGGCTGGGGAACAAAGAAGGCCCTCTCTCTCGTGGGGCTCACGTTCCAGTGGACCCGCGCCGTGAAGACTTTATGAAAAGGAAGGTGGGAGAAGCTTGTTCCTGGGCTCTCAACGTTCACCCACACCACGGGGATTGGCACCATTTTGGGGAGAGGATACTCAGAGCCACCTGCAGGCGGCGAGTCCTCCTTCCTGGAAACCGGAAGTGGGGGACACCTGTCCCTCCTCTGGAGCCTTGCGAAGGGTCTCCCGTGGGATTCCTGCAGCTCAAGCGCAGGGCGGACTGTGGTGTGGCGTGTGCCTGGGAAATCTAAAAGGCTTGCTAAAGGGGTCGAGGCCAGGATGGTGGATGGAAGGAAGGGAGGGCGGTTGTGTTGGGTATTCTCTACTCCCAGGAGTCGTGGAAACAGGGAGAGTGACCACATCTCGTTTTCATCCCAAATGGGGCACTTTGGTGCATGGACACATTATAGTGGGCACATGGGCACGCACAGGAGCGTCCTGGGCAAACTCAATGCACGGCCCCTCGGAGGCACAGGACAAGTTTCTCATGGGGGTATCCGGGGGGACCACTGTAAAATAACAGAAAAAATTATGTTGGTTCCTGGCCCTGAGCTTCTAAACCCTTGAAATTTCCTCCATGATAAGAACAATAGGAGAATTGTTTTGTTCTAGTATTTGCTCTTTCAACCTGGTTGCTAATGCGGAAGCTCCTAAGTCCTTGGGAATCTCCCTGGACAGAGGAGCATCTTTTGTTCTAATGAGGTGACTCTCGGATCTCCTGGATGGCTTCAGAACGGGGGTTGGTCACCAGAAAGACCAAGCCATTAAAGCCACCTCACACCTGCTACGATGTCTATGACCGAAAAGACCAGAGATAACAAGTATCGGCTGGGTTGTACAGGAGCTCAGGCACTGCTGGTGGGAAGGCAAACCGGCACGGCCACTATGGAAAACGGTGTGGAGGCTCGTCAAGAACAGAAGAACAGAACTACCGTACGATCCAGCAGTTCCACTTGTGGGTATGTATCCGGGGGAAATGAAATCACTCTCTTGAAGAGACACCTGCTCTCTCGAGTTCAATGCTGCATTCTTCATAAGAACCAAGATACGGAAATGACTGAGGTGTCCATCAACAGAGGAGGGGATGAAGAAAATGTGGCATATACATATGAAAGGGCATATTATGCAGCCATCAAAAATGGGGAAATCCTGCCATTTTGGTGACAACATGGAGGAACCCGAGGGGCATTAAGCTGAATGAATTAAGCCAGAGAAAGACAGATAACCATATGACCCTATGCTTATATGTGGAATCTAAAACAACAACAACAAAAAAGTCCAACTCATAGAAACAGAGGAGGATAGAGTTGCTAGGCGACGGGGTGTGGGAAATAGGGAGAATCGGGGAAAGGGGTACCACTTTCACTCGTAAGATGAGTGAGGTCCGAGGATCAAATATATTATCGAAGTGACTGCAGTTGACAGTACCGTATGGTATAACTGGAATTTTCTAAAGAGTAAAGAGCAAATGATGACTTTAAATCTGATTTACAGTTCTGGGCAGGCACCTTAATTGTGCCGAACTGAGATTGTTACTTGACTTCAAGTAACCAGAGCACAGAACACTTTCGGTAAGAGTGACCAGACAAATCTGACCATTTTTCCCCCGATGATGAAAGAACAGAGTCGGGGACACTGGGAGATCACGACAGAGTCGCCTTCTTTCAAGAGTGCATGTGTTTAGTTTAAGATTTATCTAAAATCAGAATAAAGTGTTGCAATGAATTGCAACGGAGAAAGTCGAGATGCATTTTCCTCCATCAGAAGAACGTTTCCCCTGTGCCCTGAGTGGGGGAGACGCGGGGACCGTCGATGGCTGTAGAGTTTCGGCACCCAACATGGAGTGGTCCGGCATTTAGAAGGTATCCCTGCCCACACTGCCTTGTGAAGACTGTGGGAGAGGAGAAGGTCCTCTTAGGGGAGGGGAGGGAAATTCTTGGAGCAGTGGAAAGGCAGAAATGGTTTCCTGTGGGTAGAAGCTTCCTTTTCAGAGGCCGAGAAGGGGCAGGACTTGCGGAGTCCCTTCAGGCTGGAGAGACCTGGCCCCTCTTGTAGCTATTTCCCAGATGGGGTGAGCCCCGGATGCCCTTGGGCTGGCCAGTCTTTTCTCAGGCTGAGAGAGTGACACATGAATGCAAACGATACTCTGAGGAGAAGGAGCATGTGAGCCCAAGAATGGCAGAGAGGAGCCCCAAGCATCATCCCAGAGCCACGGGCAGGAAGGTAACTATGGCTACTTGCACGGAAGCGCTCCAGGTACCACTCGGCTTCTCACGCACCTCTAGGGATTAGGAGGCGCTCCCTGAGACATGGCCGAGATTGCATGTCTTGCCACTCCGGTGAGAGAGGCTTGGAACCCGATCAGATCTGATGGTGAAGTGAATTAATAGTCGCTCCGGAAGACGACATACTTGGGGTCTGTCCGTCTTTGCTCTGAACACATACTGTAGGTGAAAGCCACAACGAAGCGGAGGTTAGAGAGTTTCACATTTTCCAATAACTGCTCAGGGTCGATTGGTTTGATCCTTGGATTGAGCTCATTGACCGGGGAGGCCGGGGGAAGAAATTAACCGGCCACTGGGCGAATTCCACATTCGACTGCACTCTCCCAGGGTGGATTTCTGTTTCCTCTACCAGCTTGTATTCAAGGAAGGAAGGCGGTTGCTTCATCGTTACCGGTGAGGGCACTTTGCTCTGTCTGTGGCTGCATGGCTCCCCTGCCCTCTGCATTCAAGCATGGCCCAACGGTCAGGCCCCCTCCACACACTCGTTTCCATCTCTTCTCTTTCTTCTCTTCCCTTCCTATCTGGCTGTCAGGGGCTCTTTTATTTATTTCTCTGGTCCAGCCCCTCCCCTGATGAGTGGGAAAGACCCTCTTCTCCGTGTTTCTCTTTGGCTCACACCTGCTACTGCACTCACAACACGCTGGCCCCACGCGTGGTGGGTTTTCTCCCACATCGAGCAATTCTGTGTAACACCCACGGGTTGTCTGGTAATTCAACTCAATCCTGACGCTGACCAGAGTTAGTGCGGATCCCACAGCTTAAGGGCTCAGCCCCCCAAGACTGCCTCCCACTTCGATGCCAAGTAGTAGATCCCCAGGTTACCCACAACTTTTGTCCAATGTGGCTACAAACTGGAGGTCCATGAGCTCCCCGCACTGGATACAATTATTTGCTAGAACAGCTCACAGAACTCAGGGAAACACTTCCTTATGGTTAGCGGGTTATTATATGATAAAGATATGATAAAAGATACAGAGGAAGAGCCAGATAAAGAGACACACAGGGTTACAAGTCACCCGCGTGCTCTGCGCGTAAATAACACAAACGTATTCTCTTACAATCTTGGGAGATTCGAAGTCTAAAATCCGGGTGTCAAGGGGGGGGCTGTGTGCCTTCTGGAGGGTGAAGTCTGGAAGGGTCCCTGAGCATAGGAGCCTCTGTCCCCATGGACATGCCTTCCTGGCAATGTGAATGGGTTCGCCAACCTGGAAGTTCTCCGAACCTGATACTTTTGGGATTTTTGTAAAGGCTTCATTGATCATTAAAAGATCAATGACCACGATCAATCATTAACTCAATTTCCAACCCCTCTCCCCTCCCCAGAGGATGGGGTTGGAGCTGAAAGTTCCAAACGTCTATGTGTGGCTTGGGCTTTCCGGTCACCAGCCCCCATCCAGGATCCCACCAAGAGTTGCCTTGTAGAGGAAAAGCTGTTCCTATCACCCAGGAAATTCCAAAGGACTTAGAAGCTGTCAGGAACCTGGGTCAAAGACTAAATATTAAAACAAAAGATACCTCTAGTTCTCACATCGCTTAGGAAAATTACAAGGATTTTAGGATTTCTGTGCCAAGAACCAGGAGAATATATACATTCAGACACACACACTATTACTTCACACCTGAGTTCTAGACATATATAAAGCTGATTACTAAACTTTCATCTAAAGACCATCTCAAAATTAAGTCCCAACCAATTCTTAAACCCTCCCATCCTCTAAAAATAACACGAAACCAGTTTTAATTAAATAGCCAACAATAAAACACCCCAGACTCCTTCCCTCTGGCTCTTCCTCACTTCAGCATTGGTAATTCCATTCCACCAGCTGTAATAGCTAGCTGCTAGGAATGATCCTCACGACTCGTCCTCCTTGTATGTCTTCAGTCCAGTCCATCAGCAAGTCCTGCTGTCCCTGCCTCTGGAACGTCCCCAGGGTGACTCCTCCTGACCACGCGCCCCCATACCACTTCTCTCTATCGGGTCCCCAGACTTCAACTTCTCCGTCTCTGAGTCTGTATCCCGCTCATGAGCCAGAACGACTCTGTAAGTACACACGTCAGCTCACAGCTCTCCTTTGCTGAGGACATTCCCGTGGTTTTGAGTCACACCCAGATGAAAGGTCGGTATCCTTACCTGTAAGAATACTAGGTCCTACATAATCCGACCCCTGTGTTAGTTTCCTGCTGCTATTGTAACAAGTTACCCACATACTCAGTGCGTAAATAACATAAACGTATTCTCTTACAATCTTGGGAGATTCGAAGTCTAAAATCTGGGTGTCAGGGGGGCTGTGTGCCTTCCGGAGGATGGAGGGTGGAATCTGCTTCCTTGTCTCTTCCTGTTTCTCCAGGATGCCTGCATGCCTTGACCCATGGCCCCCTCCCCCAACTTCAAAGACGAGAGTCTAGCTTCTTCTCTCATCTCTGACCTCTGCTTCTTTCTATCTTGTCTCCGTCTAACTCTCCCACCTCCCTCTTATAAAGACCCTTGTCGTCACGCTGGGCCCACCGGGAGAATCCAGAATTATCTCCCCATCTTCAGGTCTTAACTTAATGACATCTGCAAAGCCCCTTTTGCCATGTAAAGTAACATGACAGCAGGTTCCAGGGATTAGGGCATGGACATCTTCGATGGACTGTTATTTAGCCTACTGTCTGCTGAACTCCCAACTGTGTCTCCTAATCCCCATTCTCAACACTTTGGCCTCAGTCACACTGGGCATCTGGCCGATCTTGGCTGTGTTAAACTACTTCTGGATTGTTGCTAACCTCTCAGAGAGGTCTTTTCTTTCCATCCCGTTTGGAATAGGACTCTCTCATCCAACTCTCTTTTTCATAGCACTTACTGATGATCTATTACATATGTATTGGATCTTTTTCTTTTTCCTCCTCCACGCTATGTTCTATGAGAATAGTGGTGGGGGCACCTGGGTGGCTCAGCTGGTTAAGCGTCTGACTTCAGCTCAAGTCATAATCTCACGGCCTGTGAGTTCGAGCCCCATGTGGGGCTCTGTGCTGACAGCTCAGAGCCCGGACCCTTCTTCGGATTCTGTGTCTCCCTCTCTTTCTCTGTCCCTCCCTCATTCACGCTCTGTCTCTCAAATATAAACAAACGTTAAAAAAAAATAGCAGGTACTCACATTTTGTTTGTTTACTTTCATATCTAGAAAAGTGTATGGCACAAAACGGGTCCTCGAGAGTACTTGATGATGTATGAATAAAGGAACGAACTCCTGTTTATCTAACAACATAGAATGGTACCAGGAATGAGAAGCTACCTTCAGATGTTTCGGAAGTCAGGAGCATCTTAAGTCCCTAAATTATAAACCTCTCTTTTCCCCTTCCTCCTATTTCTTCTTAGGAATACGAAGAGCAAGAGGGTATGTCGGCATTTTGTACATCTCTCTGGGTGTGCCCCCGTGCCTCCCTCCCCTCCATCACTGCATTGGACAAGGCTGAGGCATACCCTATCATGCCACAGAACGCCAGAGAAACCAATGGAATAAAAAACTGGACACAGGCACAGACCCTGGGGTTGGGGAATGCGGGCCCTGAGGCCATGGGGTCGACATGCTTCCAACTTGGGCCAGATCAGTCCCTTGCTGGTGGTAGTGCGTGTTGGGACTTGTAAAAAAAATAATAGTAATAAGACTGTCCTTGTCTTAGGAAGTAAGTTTTGTCAGGGCAGAGTGAGATAGGTCAGGGAAGTGCTGAGCTTAGCACACCAACTGTAAACAAAACAAACAAACAAGACTTGAGAGGCACTGACCTGGAGCAAAGAGATTTGCCAAATGTTTTTGACGATTACAAATCCCTGGCTCTCTATCCCTATGATTCTATTTTCATCCTTTCCTCTCTTTGGGGAGAAATTCACAGGAGCATTGCAAATGTTGCTGTACAGCCTGAAAATCAGGAAGGAGCCACAGAAGTAAAAAATTCATTTCCATAGTAACAGGCTTGGAACCATCCCGGCTGCCAGTAGAAGGAGTCCGATTTGATTCATTCCGGCGAACATAGGCGCAATTTTAAAATGTGAATGACACAGAGAAGTCAGTCGGAGGGTCCAGAGAAATGGCCAGCTCAGAAGTTCGGGGTGGGTTCCGAGTCCTAACGCACCCAACACGATTTACACACGTATCTGAAAGACAGCAGCAAGTTTCCTCTGCTTTGAAGGCGGTGATTCATCATCTCACGGTGACCTACAAAGTCCTCGCCCCCTGAGGCAAACGTCCCCTTTGAAAGCTTCATATTAAATCAGCTCGGTCCCCATGACAAGTCAAAGCCATGGCAGCCACAGTGGAGTATGCTGGCCTCAGGTGCCCCAGAAGGGATCCGACAGAGCCGGCTTTTCCCCCTCAGCGTCCAGCATTTCGGCCACTCCTGTTTGCCCTCAGCAAGTCATGTCCTTGTGTTGGGAAGTTCATTTGCTCGCTCGTTCATTCATTCATCGACACCTTCATTCACTCATCTACTTATTCATCCATTCATTTGCTCATGCAGTTGATGAGCAGTTATGGTTTGCCTTCTTTTCATGAGCGTAGTATTAGATCCTGAGGCTCCCAGAGGGACGCCGAGGTACCCGTTCTTGAGGAACTCACATCCTGCTGGGGCGCAGGACCACGTAACAAGATCACAAAACCACGCAAATGCCAAAACAGGCTTCGGCGCAAGGTGCTGTGGGAACTTCGAGGGGGAAGTGTCTACCTCAACCTCCGTCTTAGAGGAGAGAGGTGCTAAGAGGGGCATTCTTAGCAGGGGGAAATCCAAACAGTTTCAAGTACGTGAAGGTTAAAACGGAAGGCATGTACGGGGAGAACCGCACAGGTGGGATGCGTGTGGAGGGGTGGGTGGGTAGGAGGCGAGAGGTGTGAGGCTGGCAGGGCGGAGAGGGTGCTGCTCCTGCAGGGCCTTGAAAGTCTACTCCTGTGTTTGGGCTTGATCTGTTATGCGAAGTGCGCTAGGCACACACCAGTGACGGCTCTTTGGCCGGCAAGATCATGGTTATGTCTGTAGTTTGGGAAAGGAGCCCTGGCGGCAAATCTGGAGGTGGGAGACCAGGGAGGTGGGGTGAGGTGGGGGGTCTCTTCAAGAGTCAAAGCAAGGGGTGATAACGTGTTTACTAAGGCAATAGCAGTGCCGACGGTGGGGGCAGGGGAAGGCAGACAAGACGTGCCTAGGAGTTTAGAATCCTCAGAGCTTGGTGACAGGCCAGAGATGGAGGGGGAGGGCGAGGGAGGAACACAGAATGATGAGGCTTCCCTTGAGTGACAGGCAGGGACACTGATGTGTGTGTCAGATGAAGGGATCTCTGATGGTAGGATAGGGGAGGGGGCATGAAAGGCAAGACCCTGTTTGATTTGGGACCCTGTGGAATCTGAAGTGCTCGCAGGACAACGGGGTGGACATATGCATTTGGAAGATGCAACTGGGGGGGCTGAAGCATAGGACTGAGGTTTGGGCTTAGAGACTGAGAGTCCCAGAATTGCCAGGTTGCAATCACAGGATTGAGGTAAGACCTCCTCGAGTTTGGGCAGCACACGATACGTCAAGAGGGCTGAGGAGGGTGGTCTGAGGAACAGAAATATTGAAGACGCTGGAAGAAGAGAAGACAGGGAAAAAATGTCAAAACCAATGGACGAGGGTGCCCGGCTGGCTCAGTCAGTACGGCATGCGAGTCCTGACCTCAGGGTTGTGAGTTCAAGCCCCGTGCTGGGTGTAAAGCTTACTAAAATAAAACAAACACACAAAACCAACACCAATGAATAGCACACTAAATGGGTAAATCGTATGATATGTGAATTATATCCCTACAAAGCTGTTACGTTTTTAAAAAGGAGGAAGGAGTTTCAAAAAGAAGACAGGGGGGATGGGTGTCAAATACAGCCAAAGTCAAGAAAATGAAGGGCTTCCTGAGTTTCCCAATTAGGAAGATAGTGTTGATCTCAGTCAAAGAGATGCCAAGGTGCCTTCAAAGTGGAGGAGACAGAAGCCATATGGCAATGGGTTGGAAGAGAAGGAAGCTAATTGTCTTAATGATCAGTCAGTCGTCAGCAAGTTTATAGGCCAAGAATTGGAAGCCTGCAGGTATGTGGTTGCAGAGGAGAGGCAGAAAGAGGGGTGAACTGAGGTGGCACAGTCCTAGAGGGCAAAGGAGGAGGGGGGTGGGATCCCGCCCCCCAGGGGTGGGGGCCTTGGGCAGAAGCGGGCACAGCGAGGCCACTGAGTTTGGCAAAATCGGCCAAGGAGGTTGAGGACGTTCACTTCTGATGCCTCTCTGTTGTTCTAGAAGTAGGAGGGTGGCTCCTGCTGAGAAGGAGAGAGGAAGCAATAAGGTTGGGAGGCTGAGAACGGCAGTAGAAGCTGATGTACCAATCGCAATGGCCAGGACGGGGAAGGTGCAGGCAGGGGGCACAGATAAAGGATGTACCACAGAGCCTGGGACCCAAGGAGACTGAGAACAGGATTCTTGTTGCCTTGGAAAGAACTGGATCACTTTAGCATCTGAACTCTGGGAAAGGTACAACAGGGCCTGACTCAGAAGGATCTGAGTTGACTCCTCCCTTCTTCCTGAATGTGGGGAGTAAGAAAAACAACAGGGGCGCCTGGGGGGCTCAGTTGGTTAAGCGTCCAACTTCGGCTCAGGTCATGATCTCACAGTTCATGAGTTCGAGCCCCATATCAGGCTCTGTGCTGACAGCTCAGAGTCCGGAGCCTGCTTTGGGTTCTGTATCTCCCTCTTCTCTCTCTGCCCCTCCTCTGCTTGTGTTCTGTCTCTTTTTCTCTCTTAAAAATAAATCAGCATTTAAAAAAATCTTAAAAAGAAAAGAACTACAACAGAACTTTTAGGAACAGGCTCCAAGATGGACACATCCACCGTGACAGAGCCAGGGTGGTGACTGTGCATGCCGCGGCCTTCTCTGCTAGGGAGGCCTGGGTCCCGCCCATGCTCTGGCTCCCTGACTACACTCTACTCCCTTTCCTCCTCTCCGTGGGTCATGGGCTGCTGACACCCTCTGTGTCCATGCTGTGTTTCTCCTTGATTCTATCAACAGTGTGGTAAAAACCTTTTCTTATGATAGCAACACCTGCTTATTATATAAAATAGAGAAAGTCATTGAGAAGAAAAATAACCACCCATAATATTTTATCCAGACATATCTACTAATAGCACTTGGCATATTTCTTTCCAACATCTTTCTTTTTTTTGTGTGTGAGTATTTACTCTTTTTTTTCTCTGTAATCTTTTTTTTAATAGTTTATTTTCAAACTGGTTTACATATAACACCCAGTGTTCATCCCAACACGTGCCCTCTTTAATGCCCGTCACCCCCTCTCCCCCCTCCCACACCCCCCTCGCCCTCAGTTTGTTCTTAGTCTTTGAGAGTCTCTTATGTTTTATCTCCCTCCCTCTCTGTGTCTTTTTTTTCCTTTCCCCTCTTCCCCTCCCCCATGGTTTTTGCTAAGTCTCTCAAAATCCACCTATGCGTGGAAACATATGGTATCTGTCTTTTTCTGACTGACTTATTTCACTTAACATAATACCCTCCAGTTCCATCCATTTTGCTACACATGGCCAGATTTCATTCTTTCTCATCTTTCCTACATCTTTCTATACACCTGCATGTTTTAACATCAAGTGTGCAATGTTGCTCCCAGCCCTGAACATAAAATTCTCTTCCAAACACCTTCCACGAATATTTGTTAAAAATCTTACCGCAAACATAATTTCAATGGCTGCCTAACAGTCCACTGATTGGATATACCATCTGAGAGGAACATTCTTCCACTTTTAGGTTGCTTCCATTTTTATTTCATTAAAAATAGGGCTAAAGCAAATGACTGTGCAATTTTTGTGTGTGGCTCTAGTCTAGAAGTAGAAATGCCGGTCCAAGACACCATGAATATTTTCAAGACTCTTACCTAATACATGCTGCCCAATTGCTTTCCAGAACGTTCATCCAACTTACCCTCCCAACCATCAGTGTCTGAGAGAACCCCTTGCTCTGTTTGTTTATACTTTCTCAGTCAAAATTCCAGTGAAACTTTTAAGGAAATGACAGATGTAGTTTAATTCCACATGGAAAAATAAAAACGAGAAAATGAAGAAGAAAAAATTTGGTTGAGCGATGCTGGAAGGAATAATTAAAACTGCCCAACTGGGTATTAAAACATAGTTATTAAGCTGCAGTATTTAAATCAGTAAGATCTGCAGATTCGTAGGTTGGTCTAGAAATAAGCCCCTGTATAAATAAGAAGGTAGGGTATGCTACGGAGATGCTTTAAGTCAATAAAGTGGAACTCCACACATAGGGCCTGGGAATCTAGTTAGGATACCAGGTACCAGGATCCACTTTCAGTAGCTAAGGAATTTTAAATCCTGGCTAAACTTGATAGAATACATGAGATCGATGTTTGCAAGCTTGAGAACTCCTAGGAGATTTTATAGACTTCATAATGTGCGGCTGGGAGCGCCCTGGGAGGTCGCCCAAAGCTTATTTGCAGGGGAAACATTCGCAAATCCTTCAGAGGTGCCCTCTGGCCCAATATCGTCTCCTCGGATCTGCCCCTCCCTCCCCACGAAGGGTCAGATCTGAAATGAGGAGAACAAACGAGATTCGGAGGGAACCCTTAGGGCTCCTGCCATGGTATTTTCTTTTTGACATTCCAAACATAGCCACGGACTTTCCAGAAGCATTTTATTTTAGCTAGATTGCATTCTTCAGGTTAAAACAGGGTTTCTCACCCTCAACCTTATTGACATTTGGGGCCAGATAATTCTTTGTAGGGGGGGGTGTGGGGGGGATGTTCTGGACTTTGGAGGCTGTTTAGCGGCCTCTGCTCTCCGGGTGCCGGTGGAATGACTCTCACCCCTCCTGGGTGATGGCCATCAAAAATTGTCTCCACATCACAAAATATGCCTCGGGTGGGGGGGACAAGGGCAGGGATGTGTGTGTGTGTGTGTGTGTGTGCAAAATCGCCCCAGCTGGAAACCACTGGGTTAAAATTGTTTATGGGGGAAAACGTCGGCCGCAAGAGTGGCTTCCCAAAGTGATTACCTGAGGCCCCAAACCAGGAAATTATTAAACAGAGCGTGTTGGTTTTTTAGAGACAATGTCAGAACACTTCCGGCTGAGCTTCATCTTGACACATCACGCCCCCATTATCATTTTAAGCTTCCTAAAAGCTAGGTATTTGGGGACAAAAAAAAAAATACGTGTGATCCTCGATCCCCATCTTACACACCAAAAGAAGTACAGGTGGATTGCAGAAGGAAGAGTTTCAAAACCCAGACCGTATAAAGAATAAAAGGAAACAGAAGTCCGTGTTTTTCGAGGTCTCTCTATGTCATCCCTCTATGGTTAAAGACCAGCACAGATGAAATTAAATATCAAACAACAAGCCAGGAAAAGGATCCACAACTCTTATGAACAGAGTATTTTGGGTTCTTTCTTTTAGGAGAAAACATGAGGACCTCAATAGTTAAATGAGGAAAAGGCAGAAAGCAGAGAAAGAAATGAACACAGGCAGAAAATCGGTGGCCAATGACCATTTGAAAAACAATCTATCGACTTCACTAATAATCCAAGAAATATACATCCAACCAAGACGCAACGTCTGACTGTCAAATCAACAAAGATCCAATAGCAGTGAAGGAGCCCAGCGTGGACCAGTTTCTGTGCCTTTCAAGGAACATTTATTTATCGAGCATCTATGTGTTAGGCACCAGGCAGGGACCTTTGGATGCCAGAATCAGAAAGATGTGGTCTCTGCCCACAAGCTTCTGGCCCGGTTAGTCAATTTAATTTAACAAATACATATGACATGTTAGAGAGGCACTTTACAAATATTGACACTTTTACTTCTTCCAAAAAACTTACATAATAGCTACTACTATTTTTCTCCTATTTTACTGATGGGTAAACGGAGGCACAGAGAGGCTAAGAAGTTTGCCTAGTTACACAGCCTTGGGCTGAGATGGGTGTCCTGTGTTAAGTGATTTTGTTCCAGAGTCCCTGCTCTCAACCACTGCACTAAGCTGGCTCCAGAGACGGTGTGATGATCTGACGGCGACCTTGAAAAAGCCAACCTGTGCCTCTCCTGTATTTATTCTGCTTTCTGAGAGCATAACAGGGCTTCTTCATTTAATCAATTTCCATCTTAGTTCTCAGTAAATTTGGTTTAATCCTGTATGTTTCTCATTAAGGCTATTCCTGCGTTCTTTATATTTCTGTAGTTCTTAGAAATGAGATCTTTTTCCATATTTCTGACTGGTTTCACTGTGTTAGAAAAATTGGCTCTGCAGTATTTATGCTGTACCCGGCTCTGGCTGGATTCTCACTGTAATTCTAGAGTTTATTCCTAGTGATTCTCTTGACGATTTTCTCTCATTTCAATGTTTCCTTTTGTTTTTATTTCATGGAATGGCCTACGATTTTTTAGAAGGATATCAAATAATTACGATGATCTTGATTTTTTATTCATTCGACTAATGACTTGTTGGGTGTCTGGGTTTTGCGGGAACACTTCCTAGGCATCGTCTTTGGCTGGGTAGATTTTCCCCGCTCCCTGGTGAAAATGTGATTTTCTCTCATGGGGACTGAATTCCGACGTCAGTATTACACCCATGCCACGTGGCCACCAAGTACTGCTCCGAAGAGCTGTGCTAAAAATAACACGACAATAGGAAGGGGAACATAGTTACCTCTAAGAAGGAGACCTGCAAAGAAGAAGTAGGCCTTCCAGAAGCACACCCACTGAGGCCAGGGTCTGGTCCAGCCTGCCAACGATTCCACAACCGTTCCAGCCAAGGACAGAGCTATATGCAAATAGTTCTGTGACATTGTTAACTTAGATTCTAAACTACGGGAGGGCAGCGACAAATTCCACTTGTTAATGAGCTGGGAACCACACGGGCCACAGAAACATCTTAAAATGTTTATTTCCTGAAAATAATGATCTCTGTAAGCTGTCTGAAATAGGAGGAGAATGCCTGTATGACACCTGCTGTGTCTCAGAAGTCAATTGAATTCTACGAAGGGCACCAATTATTACGAAAATAGCACATACCAGGTCTTTCCATTTCAGTAATATATGCTTCAATTCTTTGAAACCGTCCGTTCGTTTGGAGGCATCACCCGGATGCGGGAAAGGATGCGACTTGATTGGGGGTGTCACATTTCTTTGCAGGACGCCGCGCATCGTAGACAACATGAATATTTGAAAATCTGTGACTCTATAAACTTGGCGATTGACGGCTGATTCGTCGCAAACTATCATCTCTCTTTATTAATTCAGCATGTCCCTGGAGAATTTGTTTCTCTTGCAAGCTCAGCGGTTCCTAATGTTTAATAAAAGATTCGGTTTCCAGAAAAGAGCTGAGCTGGTTAAAATGGAATCAGCCTACCAGTCCTGATGCAACCGTTTCCAAATTCTCACTAAAATATTTGTGAAAGAACAAAAAAACCAATAACCTGAAATTAGACCAGAATCTGGAAGGAATTCACAACCGAGGGCCTGTGGTGCTGGATTAACGAACATAATAGGATGCCTCCCGTAGGTCCATGAAGCCTCCTCCTTCAGGGCATGAAAAGAAGGAGGAAAAGGCTTTTTGGAAAACCCTTATGCCATATCCCTTAAGCCCCGAGAGCCACAGGCTGAACCAACGGAACAGCTGGGCAAACACCTCTGTTTTGGGCTGCGTGGACAAAGCAATGTCTCCTTAGCCTCTTCCTCTGTCCACACAGAGCCTGCAACACCCAGATAACACTCTGCTTCCAACCAGAGGAGGGCTGGCCAGCTTCCTGGGAGGAGACTTCCCACCTGTGGGGCACGTGGTCCAAAGGGGAGAATAGAACGTGCCCGGGCAGAAGTTCTTCCTGTATTGTACCTTTGCGCATTTCAGGGAATGAGAGCGTGAGAAGACCCCATCTGACTCCTATAGAACCTTCATGGATGAAGATTGGGCAAAACATAACAAAACATGAACAAAACCATGGAAATTTGCAAACAGCCCTGGAAGCAAATGCTTCCTCTAGTCTTGGATGTGTCAGGGTGATTGTACCAGCACCCAAAGGTCCATTGAGGAGGACCAAGGATCTGCCACATGGGCTGTCTGTCAGCAAACACTAGCTCGGCATACATTTATTCCTGTTCAAGGGCGAAAAAACCGGAAACAAAAATCCTACATAGAACCTGTGGAAGGCGACTCTAATACAAGGTAAAGGGACCATAAGTGTGAGTATTCAGACTAAGTATGTATTTTTTGAAATTTATTTCCTGAATGAAACAGAGGGATGGAAATTGAGCATTTGTTCAATATCAACAGGCTGCAAGAAGACCCTGCTGTGGAAAATAAAAAGAGAGGCTGGAAGAAGATAATATCAATGCTATATGCGGTGTTCAAATCCAACGTCCAGCAAACAGTAAAAAAAAAAAAAAATAGTGTGGCAGTGGAGAGATGACACACTGTGAGCCAGAACCAGCAGGAACAACTGAGAACAGGAACAGACCTGCAGGGACTTCAAGATTGAGGTTACAGACATCGACTGGAAATCGACAAGGTTTACAATGTTCATGGTGAAATAAACCAAGTGTCACAATTCTGGCCATGAATTGAAAACTATAAGAAACAACACAGATGCTGCGAATTAAAAAGCAGAAAGAAAGAGAAGAAAAACAGAAAGAAAGAAATTGAAAAACAGAATAACCCCAAATGAAGAACTCTGTGGATGGAATAAGAGTAGATTAGACACAGTTGATGGAAGGATTGAAGAACTGAAGCAAAGGGCAAAAGAAATACTCCAAAATGGAACAGGTAGAGGCAAGAGAGTATAAGCAACATAAAAGAGACAGAAGATCCAAGAGAAGGTTAATTGCAGAGTTCCAGGAGTGAAGAGAGAGAACGGAGCACAGGGATTAGGTGAGGATGTAAAGACTAAGATATGCAATCCATGGTTTGAAGAAGTCCAGCAAAGTCCAAGGGAGACGCACAAAAGGAAACCCACAACCAGTACTTGTCAAAAGTAAAAATGCAAAAGGCAAAGACAAAGCAAACTCCCAAAAGCAGCCGGAGAAAAAAATGAGATTATCCTCAAAGAAGCAACAGATTGACTGACCACTGACAAATCACCCTCAGAGAAATCACGTTCAGAGAGAAGTCCTCTTGGCACCCGCAAGAAGACGCTGGAATATGGCGGCACAGCAGGGATGCGGATGGGGCCATCTGCCTAGAATTTTCTTCCAGAAAAAAGGGGCCTAACTGTCAGAAATGAGAAGACCAACTTACAATTACTGAACTCCGTATAATCATGTACGTCTATAAAAGGTAAGAGACTCAGATTCAATTGGATTAGTAAAATTCAGCAAAACCCAATGGCTTATCTGCAGCCCACACTAACACAGGGGGCGAAAAATGCCACGCATGACATACACACGTTTCCTCCCTCCCTCTCCCTCCCAGGCCACCCCTCCCCCCACACATACTTCTCATGAAATGTCAAGGAACAATGCTAACAAGAAACGTATGGGGCTTGGATGGAAAACAGTGAAAATCTCTACTGAAATTTATCAAGGGAAAACAAATATTTACCGAGCCATTCCACATCTCTGAGTGGTAAGGGCCTATATCTTAAAGGTGTCAGTCCTTCAAGTAATGCAATAAACACCCCAATGATATTTATTTTGGAATTAGAAAGGACATTCTAAAGTTCATGTCAAAAATAAACATGGAAGAATAATGTGGGAGGAGGGTATCTCTAGATATTAAAGCGTAGAAAATGGTTCAGAATAATTGACACGATATGGTAATGGTGAACCAACAACGCATGTACCACGGCACAGAATGTGTCTAGACGGAAAGACACAGTAGGATACTTGCTTCTCCGGGGGAAAAAATCAAGTGAAATCCTCACTGTGTAAGTGGAGAAAGTTCTAGAAGGATTGAAGAATTTAATGTTGCTTACTAAACTGAATTATAAACCATAAAAATGAGAAGGGTTGGTTAACTAAGCACTTGATGGGGAAAGGCTTTTTAATAATCATAAAAGCTTTTGAATAGTCATAAAAGCAATACAAGAAAATAAAACATTTCCGGACTTGTCAACTTTAAAAATCTTCAAAACTTATTTGAGAAGAGAAACAGAATGAAAACACAAAGGGAAACTTACACGACATTTTCCATGACTGCGACAGACCAACATTTCACATCCCCAGTACTAGCATTTTATGGATCAAAAAGTGAAACAAAAATAGGGTCTCAGAAAAGACAATGAAAATACCTATGGTTATCTTTAAAAACGGCGACTTTAAATGAGAAACTTTGAAAGAATGTTGAGATTGGCAGAACTTTAAAAAAATACCTAGACGTGGACACTCTCTACCGCTGTTGGGGGCGGCGTACGTGGTGCAAACTCTCTGGCATGTTCTGTCGACTGTTAATATCAACACTTTATGCTGTGGAGTCTGGCAGCAGGTAAGCATAACTTTCCATTTTCCAGGCTTTGGAAAGTGCTGCTCAGATGGAGACGATGTATTTCCGGGGCCGGGAGCCAGCAGGCAGTGAGGGGGAGAGCTTAGACACTGATCCAGAGACTTGGAATGTGCGGGGAGCTGTCTAAGGGATTCAGAATTCAGGGGAAAATACGGGAGGTGGCTGGAGTTCCAAAGGCCAGGACGGCAGGCACGGGTGGAGATCGAGTTAAGCTCAGTGGGCACAAAGACTCAGTTATGCAACACGAATAACCTCTACGGACGCACAACACCGATGTCAACAAACCTGTGGTACACTTAACAATCTGTTAAGAGTGTAGACCTCATGATAAGTGTTCCTAGCACAAGAAAAAAAAAGAAAAGGAAAGAAATCTTGGTCCAGGGCCAGGAGACAGCACACAACGATGGCATGTTAAAGCGGTACGGAAGATGGATTCGTTGACTTAACAAATACTACTGAGCAGGGGTTTAGAGATGGGGACCGTGTAAATGCTGGCAGCGTGATGGTGACGAGACAGGTGCCGTCTAGCACCAAGGAGCTGACAGTGTAGTCAGAGGGGCATTCTGGGAAACAAGAGAAAAAGCACTCGAGTGGGCAAGCGGACAAAATAATGCGAGGTTTCGTGAGCATGCACGATGTAATAAGCAGGCATCAAGACAGCGTTAGAGCGTAGGCCCTAATCTCAGAGTAAACCAGAAAGCAGGGAGGGGAGACTGGCCGCGGCCCAGGCAAGGGTTGGGTTGCTCAGGAGGCCACCAGGTAAAGTGTCTCTATCTGCACTTCCGTTCCATGCCCTGCCTTTGTGCCGCCGGGATGGGGAAGGGTCCTTGGCCCGGCTCAGGTGAGAGGTGGAGGGGGAAAGGTCCCGGCCGGGTTCAGGCGACAGAAGTGAGGGCCCGCCTGGTACTGCCCCCCTTTGCACCTGCTTCGGCCCTGGGCCGGGCCTGGCTGACTGTGGAGGGGGGAAGCCGTGCCATGAGTGTGGTTTTTGCCCAAGCTTCCTCTGGCCTTTTCTGCTTAGTATAATTGAACATTTAAGTGATTGTTCTGCTTCATAAAGTATGGTCCAGGGAGGCACTGTGCAAACTGCTAAATCAATTTATTTTTAAGCAGAAATGAGGTTAAAAAAAACCCCAACAACTTAATGAAGGCTTGATGCATTCCGTAGCGAGGGTCTACAGAATGCTGCATTTCCCTCCCCGTGAAGCCATTACTACACATTCTTGTGTGACAAACCCAAATGGCCAGTTGGGGGGGGGGTGCGGGATTTGATTGGCAGCATTCTGTTGGCTCGCTTGCAAAGGTCAGCGATTCCCCATGCATAAACTATAAAGAACACTACGCAGGGCCTCAACATTAGCAAATGAAGCGGTGGATAAGAACTTGGTTTGGAGTCAGAAAAAGACCCGGACTCCAATTTTGGCTCTATCGTGTGATGGGGCGGGGGCGGGGGGGGCAAATCACTTAACTTCGGGGCCTCAGTTTCCTTATGGTTAGTGATAATGCCTACTTTGCCAGGTCTCACTGAGCCTTACGTGGGTTTCTCCTAGCTAACCTGCCTCGAGCACTTGCCATCCTCTGGGCACACTGTTTCAGCCCTCTGTAAATTCTCGGGCGTGGGTATCTCTAGCAGGTGAAAACAATTCTATTCCCCTTTTAGAACTCGTATCTGTAACGTGGGCAGCGGACACTCGTCCTTCTACCAGTCCGGAAGAGGATTCGTCATGCTCCTACTCTGTATTCCAAGTGTTAGATCTGACGACCTCCTGTCCCCGAGATAAGAGACGAACACAAGGTGTGTGTGCACGTGAGTGTACGCACCCGTACGGGGGGAGAAATTGCCCTTCTGAACCAGAAAGGTTTCTTATTGTATATGATTGCGGGTCTTGGGTCTAGGCTTCGAATTATTGTCCTAACTCTTTTTACTCAGTTCTGTTATCCTCCAGACATAAGGCTTTTCTTGGCTTCTCATTGCACATCTGTGGTTAGCTCGGATTAAATCCTGTTTCCTCTTTCCCACTTAGCAGTCCCCCCTTTGCCCCCCAACCTCCACCCAAAGCCATCTCACCTGTGGCCCCAGTCTCCCACAAATTGGGAGCTTTGGTGGTGCACACCCGGACTTTGCTCCTAGACGGCCATCACATAATTTCTTTAAAAATCACATTGTTTTACTTTGGAATTATCTTTCTTCCAGTTTAGAGCCAATCGCAGAGCACGGAGTTTGGTCAAGAACAGCTGCTTTCAGTGCCAAATGGGAGACAGAACATAAATCAAAAAGTTAACATCGAGAGGTTTCTGAGGCTCCTGGAGAAAGGCCAAACCTAAAAGTGACCCAGGAAGTTTGGCCGGGAATGGGAGACAAGAATTACTTTGCTTAATTTTCAAAGTTCTCAGTTTTAGGGGGGAAAGCAGATGTGTTAAAAGAACACTGGAAAATGCACTGAAAAATTAATAGAATGATGCATAACTCGGCTGTATTTGACTCCAAACCCTCTCCCCTGTGGCTGGCTTGCTACCTTGACCGCATCAGCAAGAAATGGGATGAGGCAAGCAGCAGCGATGTCTTCCTCATTCTCCACTCTGAAAGGGAACTGAGCTGGGGGCCCCTCCCAGGGCCAACCTGCTTGAGGTCAAGACTGCTTGAGCGGCCCAGGACAAGTCACCTGTGTCCGTACCCACCCCACCTCCCAGTGAGTGACCTAAGTCTTCTGACTGAAGGGAAATCAGGGGGTTTTAACTAAATATACGAAAAGTAGGTGTAGTAACCGGGAAATTCCAATTAACCACTTAGTCGTAATTCATTCATGCAATAATTCATTATTCATTAATTCAATTAACCCACAAATTCATTGTTCATTCTTTCCATTAGTCCCTGCACCTATATCTATCTCCTTTTGGGAAGCCAGCCACTCCCTCCGTGTTTCATTTCTGCATACCTAATCTTGGGACATCTCTAGGATATTCGATTTTTAGTTTCCCGCTGCATCACACCAGCCTCTGTTGCAGACAGAACTTCCCTGACGTAAAATCATGTACCTAGGGATGGGCATATGTTTCTTACACAAAGCCGCCATCGATTCCTCCTCTGTACAAACACCCCCTAGTTTAAAAACTAAATAAGTGAAACCAAGCTGGCCGGTGCTAGAGGCATTTTGTGCCTGACATCCTAGAAGCATTAGCTTTCTATCCAATAACAATCCTCTCAAGCTGGGCATGTCAGATTGATAGAGTGAAATTAGGCAGACGCTCGTCTGAACGCGGTTGGGACAAACTGAGAGGCCACCCCACGTTTTTTGTCATAATTACGGTGCTTCAAGTCGCACGCCAGATTTCTTGCCAAGTGGTGTGGCGGGATGTTTCACATCTGTGTCCCCTTTAAGATACGAACCTTCCGTAGGGCGTTTCGTAAGTGGGTGCGCTTGTTAGGAGAGTCTAGGATCGGCTGTGGTAACAACCCCCAAAGACTCCACTGATGACTGTCCCTCAGAGACCCAGTTGACGGAGGTTCCATTAGCTTCTGATGCTGCCATGTGGACATGAGGCCCAAGGCATCACCATGGGAAAGGGGAGACCGGGCAGGGTCACGTACCGGCTCTTGAATGTTTCCATTCTGCAAATGACCCATACCACTGCTGCGCTGTCCATAGTTGAATCGAGCCACATGTTTAGACCTAACTTCCGGGTGACGGGAAGGGTATCCGTCCTCCGTGCTGGAATGTCAAGAGGTCAGGAAATACTGGCGAACCCTAGCAGGGTCTGCAGACAGGACACGTGTTGGTTCAGGCTGTTGAGCGTCCACACGTCATGGGGCCAGGTAATTCAAGCCGGGCCAAGTGGACCCTCTCTCTCCGGGGTCTCTGACCCACTGAGTGCTTGAGGGGGACAATCCCAGACAACACTTACGTATCCTGCAATACCAATGAACCAGCTGGAGATCAAAGTCTCTCCAGGGATCTTCGCTCTTGCGTGGAGATACCGAAGAGCAGAAAAAACGACTCATTTGTTCTAGCGGCCTCGCAGTCCAGCCCCACTGACATAACCCATTTTGGTTCAGCCTGTTTCTTTAAATTTTTTTTAACGTTTATTTATTATTATTATTTTTTTTTGAGAGACATAGAGACAGAGTGTGAGCAGGGGAGGGGCAGAGAGAGAGGGAGACACAGAATCCGAAGCAGGCTTCAGGCTCTGAGACATCAGCACAGAACCCGACGCGGGGCTTGAACTCACAGACCGCGAGATCATGACCTGAGCTGAAGTTGGCCGCTTAACCGACTGAGCCACCCAGGCGCCCCCAGCCTGTTTCTTCAGCATTCCTATGAACTCCGAGGGCTACCAACACTCTCCCAATGTGTTCCTTTCCTGCTTAGTACGAGTCAGTTTTTGTCACTTGCGCCTAAACTTTTCCCCAACAGGAAACAAAAGCCGAAAACGAAATGCCCAGCCGGCGTCACCTGCCAGGTGCTGTGAGATTTATCTACAGGGGTGTGCCGGTCGGGACAGACGGGGAAGAGCACCTGGCTCGACGCCACACAAATCGCGTTCCGGTCTCCACTCGGTCCCTCGCTTTGCCGCGTGAACTTGAGCAAACCCAGAAACTCATCTGGGAAATGAAGCTCTGGGACGAGTTTATCTTCAGAGTCCTTTCTGGCTCCAGTGGACCGCGGCTGTGTCACTTCGGGACCCGCTGAAACAAGTCCAAACCCTGTATTTCGGTCCGTGATTGAAACCAAAACCAGGCCCCGCACGTTGATAAATAACCTGTCAACTCTACGCGTTCATTTGGAATCACATTAGCCTAGGAACTCACGGATTGCTTATATTTTACATTTCAAATGCACAGAGATCCTGGCGTCCGTCTGAGGACCGGCCACCGGCCATCCACGCGGGGGCTCTGCCTCAGCAGCCAGGGTGCAATTCAATCCAAGCGAGCAGGCCTGTTACTCCCCTGATTCCTATTAATCGCAGAGTACGTCCTTTCGTTGCTCGAGATCAGTCGGGTTCCTTCATGTTTGTCTGCTTAGTACCCAAGAGGCACAAGAACCTGGCATTTCCGGAACACCGCGATGTATTAATATCAATAAAAGTAATGACTGCAAAACCCTCAGCTCTCTGTTTCTGATGAGAAGAACCCTAGGAGCTGGGCAGAGAGAAAATCCCAAGGGTTTCTCAGCAGCGGGTGCGTGGAAAAAAAACGAGATGACTTTCCCTGTGACTAAGATTCTCCTCTGATTAAAATCCTGCCTAGGGAAAAAAAAAAATTGGGCCTAGAATGAAAAGGTGATGTACCAAGATACGAATGACTCACTTAATCAGAAGGGCCTCTCTGTACACATTTCTTCTCCCTGCCTTTGGCCAAAGTAGATTCTCTTGCGCTCTCGCATTAGAATAAAGGGGTTTTTTCAGGATATCTTGCCCTGGCAAAGCGAGGACAAAGACCAGGAGGCGGCGGAGACATCCTGTCTCTCACACACAGGAAGAGGCTTCACCGAATCGCAGCAGACCGTGGTCAAGGGGACCTCGGGGGCCTTTGGTTCCACACGCTGGGGTCAGATGACAGCCTTTGGTTGTGGCTTTTGGTTTTCCTCTCCGTGAGCTACCCGGGTGCAAAAGGGCTGAATCTAAGATCTTGGCCTCTTTGCCCCAGGAATGAACAAGTGGTCATTTTAAGGTGGATTTCAGTGCATGTTAATCTCTTGGGTCAGGGGAGAAGAGAGAGAGAGAAACAAACAAAAAAAGACTCGAGTAGCCAAGCAAAAGAGAGATTGGCTGCTCAGGCATTCCGGAAAGTTCCAATGAGCCAGGGCCCCTTCCTGTGAAATCCGAGGCTGGCTTTCTGCTGGAAAGCAAAAGGTGCCCAGCAAATGCCCCTGGTAACCAGTCTCGGCCGAGGACAACAGACAGTGTGCCCTGTCTAGCCAAAGCGTTGGGCAGTTTGAGGCTCTCCAGGCTCTCGGCGTTTCCAATGCAGTTTGTCTTTTTCCTACAGTTGCAACTGTTCCACTTGCAGCAACTTAAAAGCAGAGGAACCAGCCATGCAAAACAGGCGTGCACTGGTGACCGATGTCGGAAATGCGGCTTGACACGTTTCCGTCTTTTGTGCGAGGTAGGGGATTTTTTTTTTTAAATGAGTTCCTTCTACCCAGTCTGGCTATTTCTCAGCTAGGACTCACCCAGCAGATGAACTGAGTTCCTGCTGACCTTGGCGGGAGGGAGCGAACTCAAGAATTTGGCAGAACGGAAGCTATGTCCGCGCAACCCGAGAAACAGCACGTCCGGCTCACGGGGCAGTGGGTTCGGGGCGCGCATTAGCCTCTGGATCCGGGAATCCGGTGTCCGGTGATCCTGGCAGGGCCTTAACTACGGACCTGGCAGCCCTGCGTTGTGTTTTTCAGTGTCGGGTTTCAGGACATCACCTTGTAAAAACAACCGGCACACTTGAGATCCTCATGGACTCAGTGGTTTGAGCGCAGACTGGCCCGAGGAGCCGAGCCAATGCTGCGATTGAGCCAGAATTCCTCGGGGCGAAGGCTTGGGGTGCTGGGCTGGGGGCGAGCCAGCACCTATAAAGCAGAGGCTGGGAGCGGGATCCAGCACAAACATCTGCAGATGGGCTGAGGGATACTTCCCATCACAAGCTGATGCGGAGACCAGATGTACGCACTCCCCGGAGCTCCCTCATCCCCTGTGGCTGCCGCTGACAGCTGCCCACCAGGAAAAGGGAGAGGGTGGAGGGCGAGGTGGAAAGAGCTGTGGGAAGTGCGCCAGGCCCCGCTTGGAGGCTGGCTTCTAGGGGCTCCGAATATTCCAGCAGTAAGCTGCTTGCTGCCTTGCCAGGCGAACCCGACGGCGGCCCTTAGGAGGGTGCCTCCTAGCTTCTGCAAGCTCCTCCAGCAGGGAATTATTCAGAAGACTGGAGGGGGACAACCTGTCAGCTGAGGTCGTAAGCAGTCCCCACTGCCCAGAGAGGAGGAGAGTGGGGCCGACCACGGTTGCCTCTCCCGTACTGGATGAGTTGCAAACGGTTTCAAAGCACAGCGTCCATTAGGTCCACATCACCAGAGAGGGCGCGTCAGGAATCTCCATCTCTGGGTGACAGGTGACGGAACGGGAGAGCCGAGGCGAGGTGCCTGGTCCAAGATGCCAAGGTGGTAAGGGGCAAAACTGGAATTCTCTCATTTGCTACACTGCTTCTCTAAAACCCAGGTTCATAAAAGGCCTCCAGCTCTTACTGATGGATAATATACTTGACATACAGAGTGAGCATGCGATCGCTTCTGTGTGTTGTTTAAGGCGAAATCATAAACCGATTAGGGCCTCTGCAGGAAAACCTTGGAGAAAGCCTGTTTCCTCCTCTTCACAACCTCCATTCTCGTTATAGGCCTAAATCTCACCCTCTGCGAGGTTCAAGCTCCTCAGAACAAGAGATCGAGCCAAGATGAGCTCTAACCAGCACTTCTGCTTCCTTCCTTCAGAACGAGACAAGACACGAGCCATCTCAATGGCACTGCCTTTTGAAGAGAGGTGAACCAATTAGGTTTCTGACAGTTTCTATCTCCCTTTACACTTCTTCCTCTCGAAATAATCACATAAGGCTTTGAAACCCAATGTCTAGGAATGGGGACACAGCCTGGCGGATGTCACGCGGTCACCAAAAAAGTATCAATAAGAGTAAACCAATTTGAAAATAAACTATTAAAAAAATGGAAAAAAAAGTATCCATAAGAAACACCCATCTGACCAAGAGAAGGAGCAGGGTCCCAAGGCCAAGATGTTATCGTTAGGAGACGGTGCTTGAGATTTCCAGGGATGCAGCCGTTTCCAGTCCCGCCCTCCCAACCCCCCGAAATAGGGGGTGTCATTGTTGCAACACGTGCCTCGTAGCTAAAAAGACGCGACCCGAGTCCTACCAATCCTGGGGATGAATGAAAGCAGCGGTGCAATAGCACCTTCCCCCCTCACCCTGCCCCTCCACCCCTCACTCTCAGCCTAGCAGCTCTCGACATTGGCTCCACGGCCAACTTCCCCAGAAATCAATGCAAAGGAAGGGCTCTTCTCTTAATGCGGGAGAGGACACCCGAGTGACGGTCGGAGGTGGATTTCCAGAGCCCAAAGGCCTTGTGCTCACTAACGCTGCATAGGACGGCAGTCTAAGAGAAAGGAGCTTGGGTCTGTACTAGAGATGCAAACACAGCTGGTGGTCAGTCAAGCATTCTCGGGCCAGGAAAGGAGAGATGGCCTGGGAGGTACAGGTTTCCTTCCCCAGAGGAGACGGCGAATCGCCTGCAGCCATGGGCATTTAAATACACATATATATACATATACATGCACGTACATATTTGATGTTTTATTTTTGAGACAGAGAAACAGCAGGAGCTGGGGAGAGGCAGAGAGAGAGAGAGAGAGACAGGAACCGAAATGGGCTCCACGCTGACAGCACAGAGCCGGATGCAGGGCTCAGACTCAGGAGCCGTGAGATCATGACCTGAGCCGAAGTCAGACACTTAGCCGACTGAGCCACCCAGGTGTCCCGCTGTGGGTAGTTTTTAAACACCAAAGAGAGGGTCAGATGCAGAGCTGGCAGAGGAGGGAAGAAAGGCTCGAGGGACTGCTAGCAGCATGGGTGGTGAATAACCTCTGAAGTTCTTTTCCTGGGCCACAGGCAGCCTCCTGAAGTGGTAACATCCTGGTGTCTGAGGACAGCTGGGTCCTTATCAGACTGTGACGGCCTTACCCAGGGAGTCGGGGACAAAAGACCCCATTTCCCACCAGGAAAAAGCATATAAACCTTGCGGAGAAGGCAGATACCAACACATTCACTGTAAAGAACACGGACTTCACAGCCTACAAGAGAGAACTGAGCTCGCTCAGAAAACGCTTCCCAGAGATTTGGAAACCTAGAGCCCAGAGCAGCCCAAGTGTCGGAATGGTCTCATGACCCAGCAGTGCAGTTGGGATTGGGATGGACTGCTGGGGAACGCTAAGTACCCCAGGACCTGAAGATCCAGACTTAGGAGGAACGCATTTAGGGCTGATGACATACACTTGCAAAATAATACTCTCTGGTTCCCCATTTTGCTCCCGATTCCTCACCTATACAAAATATGGGTAGTAATCTCTGACTGACCTGGAAGACGGCACAAGAATCAAACTAAACAGGGCATAGACAAGGATTTTGCAAAATATACAAATATATGCTTTCACCACCAGCCTTACCAATATTAGGACACTGGAGATACCCACGTGTGCTGCCTGGGTGAATGATTTTTAATGAAGACCTGGGAAAAACGTGTCTCTTGTCATCTCTGTCCAACTGACGACTCTCAAAGACTGTCCACCTGTGAGGCAAGTCACTAATGATCCGTTGAAGTGATGTATCGATATCAAAGGACTGGTCAAGACTGAGCCGATCCCAGACTGAAACTGAGCAAATACATAACATCCCCGAGCCTCAAGTTGCCTCATCTGTAAAAGGGCACCAGGAACTCAGCCCTCTCAGGTTCCAGCGATGAAGGAGGTGGTGTACGTCAACTGCTTTCTCACAAGAACCGAGGCGTGTCAGGGCTCTTGTTCCTTTGTTTGTTTTGCATTCAAGCATTGGAACAAAAAGAAACCTGAAAGAATAGATAGTTGACCCTGGGCCTGAAATTCTCGAAGAAGGCATGGGGGACAAAGATCTCCCCAGGCAGAAAACGCATGTCCCCCTAAGGGAGAGCGCCAACCTGATCCAGGTCCGATCAGGGCCACAGGCTGAGACTCGCCATAGAGGAGTCGTTCTTGGTGTCCACCTGATTCTTGGTCCAGACCCTGGCCCCTTGGAATGCCGTCCATCTCCGAAGGCCAAGTCCTCCCTCCTTTGTGAGATAGCCTCAGACCTCCTCATTTGGCAGCTCTACGGTTTGGCCAGTTTTCTCACCGTTTTTTTCCCTCCACGATATAACAGACTTACGAGTTTGCCACAGTTTATTTTGTGTGTGCATCTTGGGTCAGTCTTGATCTATCTATGAGATTCTGGCAAACAAGGACTATGCATTTTCATCCGTGTATCCCTATACTGCCCCGTCATGATATGTTTTTTGTGGGGTTTTGTTGTTGTTGTTGTTTTTAATATTTTAGTGTTTATTTATTTTTGAGAGAGAGAGAGAGAGAGAGAGAGACTGAGCGGCAGAGGGGCAGAGAGGGAGACGCAGCATCTGAATGAAGCAGGCTCCAGGCTCTGAGCTGTCAGCACAGAGCACGATACAGGGCTCAAACCCACGGACCATTAGATCATGACCCGAGCCGAAGTCAGACGCTCAACCGACTAAGTCACCCAGGCGCCCCATGGTACCAGCTTTTTGAATAAAATATATTTCCGGCTCTTACCTCCTCCTCCATCTACAGTCAATCCTATAAATAAGCAATGAGAGCTGTCTTTGCCATCATCACCTAAGCCTTGGATGCTGCAGCACTTAACAGACCTCTCGTCTTCAAACTGGCCTCCCCAGTTCATCTTCTTCAAACGCCACTTTAAAATACCGTATTCAAATTTCCCACCCAAACTCTTTGCACTGCTTGCACAATCAGGTACAAACTGTAAAGCCTGGCAGGTAAGCGACTTCACCTTACCTCCCATCCAATCCAGCCATTTAAACTCGTTTAACCCACGCATTCCCAACCCAGTGAGGCTGACTGATTCATTTATTCATCGATTTTTTTCATTCATTCCTTCAAGCATGGGTTGAGGGCCTACTATGTGCTAGCCATTGTGTTAGGTGACAGGGATCGATATACAAAGACAGATCCCTGATCTAAATGCCGTTGCCATCCAGTTTGGCAGAAGTAAAGGGCTATTATAATTCTATGTGATAGGACATACCAGGGGGGGTCCAAAGGAGCCAATACCTAAACTGGCCCGAGGGAATCAGCCGAGGGTTGGCAGAAAAGCGACCAGAGAAGAGTGGTTTCCCAAAAAGACTCCACGCACTGGGTAAAGAGAGGCCATCTGGGACAGAGAGAAGAGAATATGCAGAAAAATTAAGGCTGTCATGAGAATATAGTATAGACCCCTGAGTGGCTCAGGAAGAGCCCGCTGGGAACTAAACTCAAACAAAAGGGGCCTCTCCAAGGTGTGTGATGTGGTATTTATTACCTGTGTCAGTATTTCTCAACTTGTGTTCTTGAACCTGGTTCTGAGAGACACCGAGCAGATTACTAAAGGACAGAAAAATTTTTAAAGTGTTCTGCGGTCAAGAAAAGTTTGCAGAGTAAACACGTGCTTTCCCCCATCTTGGAAAGTTATAATATTCATAAGCATACTGAAGGTTCTGCTAAGCCTCGCAATAAAACAAGCTATTTAAAGTGTCCCTAATTTATTTATCCAAGGAAAATGACACCACCATGTCTTTCCTGCAGGATGGAAGCCAAGGACTGGCTGGGTTGGAAACGCTGGTCTATACTCTACCACACTCATGAGACACATCTGTACTGGCCCGGAAACTGAAGGCATGGACTTCAGATACGAACACACACGGATATGAATCTCGTTTCCATCACGTCCTTACTGTTTGACCTTGGACAAAGGGCCATCTTTGATGGACCATTTACTCACCTACAAAATGGGCATAAAATAGGCTTTCTCCGCAGGGTGGTTTCACTGAGCCCTTCTGCCTGACACATAATATATGCTTAAGGAATTTCCTTTCCTTTATTATTGGTTACCAGTTATGAATCTAATCTATCAGCTGAAGTCACTGTAAGAACCTTAGGAGGAATATAGCTCTGCTCTTCGAAGTTGCGGCCTGCTGGCAAAGCTTCTCTACAATGTCTCTCGGAAGATTCTTGTTTACTGATAACTCAAAACTCAGCACAGAAGGATTCTCTGAAATACTGCAATTAGAAAAATTGCAATAGAAAGAAGAAAAAGCAAGCTAATACATGCATTATTAGGAATGGACTGGTTTTCTTAAGTGAGGTATAATACACACACACACACACACACACACACACACACACACACACATCAATGGAATACTACTTGGCAATCAAAAAGAATGAAATCCTGCCATTTGCAACAACATGGATGGAATTAGAGGGTATTATGCTAAGTGAAATAAGTCTGTCAGAGAAAGACAAAAATGATTTCATTCATACGTGGAATGTAAGAAACACAAGAGATGAACATAGGGGAAGGGAAGGAAAAATAAGATAGAAACAGACAGGAAGGCAAACCGTAAGAGACTCTTAAATACAGAGAACGAACTGAGGGTTGCTAGAGGAGAGGTCGGTGGGGGGATCGGCTAACTGGGTGATGGGCATTGAGGAGGGCACTTGTTGGGATGACCCCTGGGTGTCGTACGGAAGTGATGGATCACTGGGCTCTACTCTTGAAACGAGTAATACATTGTATGTTAACTAACTTGAATTTAAATAAATCAATTTTAAAAATGAAAATTAAAAATATAGAAAAGCCATATAAAATACGATTCTAAAAAGAAATATTTGCCGTGTTAAGAAGAAGACTATGGCATATTAGAGTTGGCAGGGATTTTAATATACAGGTTTTTAAAAGCAGAAGAAGAAACGCTCCTTCATGTGTGGCCTGGGACACGTGCTCTATCCTTGGCCTTGAAAACTCTTTGCTTTGGCCGCGTGGAAACTCTCACACATCCTTGAAGACTCAGCCCAAGCTTCGCTTCCTTCATAAAGTCATCCTCGATTCCCCAACGTGGGTTAGGTAATACCCCCTGGGCTCCTATAGCAACCCGTGAACACTTCCACTAGGCAACATTCACTGCATTCTTACTACGTGGTTGCTATGGCCACGGCACTGGAGATGTAATTGATGGCCAAATAGAGGTGGTCCCACCCTCCGAGCTTATGGTCTGATGGGACAGCTGATGCCATTTAGGTAAACGAACAAAGTATTGCAAATTGAGCAAGTGCTAGGAGCCAACAGAAGAGACCTAACAGAGAACCAAAGGGTTCTGTTTTAATTACGTACCTTGCTATCTCCTCCATTGGCTCTGAGGTATTTGAGTATAATCTTGGTTCACATCTGTGCAAGTTGGCGTGGTACTGTGGCACAGTATACAGAACTTAGCATGTGTTACCTAGTGACTGACTGACTGACTGACTGAATGAATGAATGAATGAATGAATTAGATGAGGTAGAACTGAGACACATAGGGTTTGCCTGAACTGACAGCCAATTAGTTATGGTTTTGAGTACTACCTTTGTTTGAAGAGGGAGAACGCTTGTAAACATACACACATATATAAATATATACATATATATTTTTTTAAATGTTCATGTATTTATTTTTGAGAGAGCGAGAGAGGGTGAACAGGAGAGACACAGAGAGAGATGGAGAGAGAGAGGGAATCCCAAGCAGGCTCCGCACTGTCAGTGCAGAGCCCAGTGTGGGGCTCGATCTCCTGACCTGAGTTGAAATCAAGAGTCAGACAGCCAACCAACAGAGCCACCCAGGCACCATATAAATATATATATATATATATATATATATTTTTTTTTTTTTTGACTGTACATTCAAACAGCTTCTGCCACTCGATTTCCAGGCCGAAGCCACGAAGCCCTTTCATGGCCCCTGGCCCGGCTCTGGGGGCGGTCTGCTGCGGATACACGAGTGAGGAGCTGCGCAGTGGGCTTCACGTGGCACGATCGGGGAAGCCGCTGTGTGCACACGTCTGTTCTCTGGGACAGAAAAAGCCCCCGGCCAACCTCAGAACAATCACTTCTGTGTTCTGTTGCTGCTTGGTTTTCTTTGGCTCTTTGGTCCTCCAGGCCCTGTAAAATTGCTCGCAGAATCGATGGCTTCAAACTACAGCTCGCTGCAAGGAAGAAGAGGTTTTATTTGGAAAAAGGTGGCTCCCCACGCGCTTGTGATAAAAGAGGAAGGAAACGTGTGCCACTCGTCCAATTAACCTCAACGGTGTGCCATCCGAGCAGGGTGTGGGCAGAAGACTCGCTCTGTTATTCTCCATCCTTCAGTTAAAGGATTCCGTCTGCAGCCCATGCTTGCCCGCCTTCCTTGTGATTCTGTGGGGCGATGATGTGATTACTTAATTTAAATAAAGAGCTAGCTCATTGCCTGTTGTTTTGTTCTGTTTTTTTTTTTTTTTTCCCCTGGGTGCCAAGAAGATTTAGAGCAATGACCTGGCTCAGCGATAATATTCTCATATAATTTTCAGACTCAATGAAAAATTAGGAAGTGCCCTTAAGGACGCTCGCATCCCTCCTGGAGAGAGCCGGACGGAGAGGCACGCAGCTTTGTAGAGCATCGCGAAAGGTAACACTGCTCCCACCCCCAGCGGTACCGGAGTTTTAAAAGCCACCAATGTGAGCACCGCCTTGAATGAGTCTGTAAACCAGAAGTGTGCAGCCTAAGACTAGGATTCCAGGGTTTTCTTTGTCTACGGCAGCTGACGGAACTCACCCCTCACCTCGGAACCTAGTTTTCCAGGTCTAGACTACATTTTTTTTTGGTGGAAGACGTGACATTAAATAATGTCACAAAATGTAATACAATATTTAAGACATACAAAAGAATGTGTGTATGGTTTTGTTTTGTTTTGTTTTGCAAAGCTATGAAGCAGAATAGGCCAAACACCTGTGCACAAACACCTATGAAGCCATTATCCTTCACCATCTCAAGAGCCAGGGTACCGACAATACTCGAGAATTTATCTAGAGGGTCTTTGTGGTCCCATCCACCGCACACACTCTCAGATAAATCCGTATGTGAGGCTGGTATTCCTAATTCCTTGCTTTTCAATAGCTCCCCCTTATTTTGTTTTTCTCTATATGCTGTTCCTGTTTTGTTCTATCTGCCTTCATGATTTCTCTTTACTTTGGATTTTCAGAATTTGACTGTGACATTTACCTTCAAATAATACAATGATACACTGCACAGCACAACCCGAAAACAGTAGTCTCCCAACCGCTCTCTCCTGTCTTTTGTTCTATTGCTGTCATATGTTTAACTTCACGTGTGCCACAAACATAATACCTTAGAACTCTTTTAGCTTTATTTTTTTGAGATAATGTAAATATTTAAAAAAATTTTTTTAATGTTTATTTTTGAGAGACATAGAGACAGAGTGTGAGCAAGGGAAGGGCAGAGAGATAGAGAGGGAGACACAGAATCCAAAGCAGGCTCCAGGCTCTGAGCCGGCAGCACAGAGCCCGACGCGGGGCTCGAACTCACAGACTGTGAGATCACGACCTGAGCCGAAGTCAGCAGCTTAACTAACTGAGCCACCCAGATGTCCCCTCTTTTAGCTTTAAAGGGTCAATCTGTAAAAAGCGATTAAAAATTTAAATCACATTGCCCTGCGCTTCTGGGCAGAAATCTTCATTTCTTTATGTAAACCCAAGTTTCTCTCACTATCTTGTTTGTTCCGCTTTAGGACTTTCCTTTGCCATTTTTTATAGCACAGGTCCGCTGGTAATGAATCCTCAAGGCCTTTTACTGTCTGGAAAAGTCATTATTTTGCCTTTAATTTCCAAGACTATTTTCACAGGGCATAGAATTCTGGATTGACAGAATCTTTCCTGCGAGCATCTTAGAGATGTCCCTTCTTATTTCTGATGTACATAGTTTCTAACAAGAGGACTGTTGTGATTCTTATCTTTTTTAAAATCATTTTTGGGGCGCCTGGGTGGCTCAGTCGGTTAAGCTTCCAACTTCGGCTCAGATCATGATCTCACGGTTTGTGAGTTCGAGCCCGGTGTCAGGGTCTGGGCTGAGAACTCAGAGCCTGGAGCTTGCTTCGGATTCTGTGTCTCCCTCTCTCTCTGCTCCTCCCCTGCTTGTGTTCTCTCTCTCAGAAATGAATAAACATTAAAAAATTTTTTTCAATCATTTTTAAGTATTAATTAATTAATTAATTAAATTTTAATTCCAGTGTAGTTAACATTCAGTGGTATATTAGTTTCAGGTGTACAATACAGTGATTCATCAATCGCATACATCACCCGGTGCTCATCACAGGAGTGCTCCTTAATCCCCATCGCCTATTTCAGTCATCCCCCTCCCCCCTTGGTAACCATCTGTTTTCCTCTACGGTTAAGAGTTTGTTTTTTGGTTTGCCTCTCTCTTTTTTCCCCCTTTGTTGTTCTTCAATTCCACATGTGTGAAATCATATGGTTATTTGTCTTTCTCTGACTGGCTAATTTCGTTTAACATTATACTTTTTAGATCCATCCGCATGGTCGCAAATGGCAAGATTTCATTCTTTTTCATGGCCGAATAATATTCCACCGTGTATGTACATATATACCGCAACTTCTTTATCCATTCCTCTATCGATGGACACCTGGGCTGTCTCCGTAATTCAGTTGTTGTAAATAATGCTGCAATAAACATAGAGGGGCATATATCTCTTTGAGTTAGTGTTTTTGTATTCTTTGGGTAAATACCCAATATTGTAATCATACGGTAGTTCTATTTTTAATTTTTTGAGGAACTTCCATACTGTCTTCCACGGCGGCTGCCCCAGTTTGCATTCCCTCCAGTAGTGCACAAGGGTTTCCTCTCCTCCACATCCTCACCGACATTTGTGGTTTCTTGTGTTTTTGATTTTAGCCGTTCTGACAAGTATGCTCATTCTGGCTTTGATCTGCGTTTCCCTGATGATGACTGATGGTGAGGCTGTTTTCCCAAGTCTGTTGGCCATCTGGATGTCTTCTTTGGAGACATACCTGTTCGTGCCTTAGGCTCATTTTTCAATTGGATTACTTGGGGTTTTCTGGTGTTGAGTTGTATACGTTCTTAATTTTGGATACTAACCTTCATCAGATATGTCATCTGCAAGTATCTTCTTCCATTCAGTAGTGTGATTCTTATCTTCAGATAATGTATGTAGGTGTGCACGCGTACGCACGGGTGTTATTCTATGTGTCTTTTTCCTGCTCGGGGTTTAGGTCAGTTACCTATCCACTGCCTCTGAGCTCGGGAAGCACTTTCCAATGTGCTCTGCGATAAACAATGGACTCGCTTGGAGCATTTCTGGAAGTCCATGGAGCAGGGCCTGTGGGCCTGTGCAAACCTGTATCCTCAGGCTAGTTTACACTCAAGATTTAGAAATTCATTAGGAAGTTTTGCTGAATTCTTTCCCACTGATCTGGCACTAGGCTCTCTCCCTCCATGACCTCCCAGTGGTGACTCAGTGGTGTGTCCTGCCTGTCCCTGGAGGTGCCTGTCTTTCCATACATTTCAGGCTACGTGGTTGCCCTGGGGCCTCAACTCTCTGATGGGTTCGAGAAAATTCATAATTTTTGTAGTTTCCCCAGATTTTTCTGGTTATCACAATGGGAGTGAAGCTCTTTCCTGTTTCCCACATCTTAGGCAGAAGAGGAAGTTCAACTATAATGCAAAATATTTTATTCTCTCCCCTTAATCTACTTGTTAGGTCTTAGGTGAATCCTCTGAAAAAAAGTTTTTTAAGGTTTATTTATTTTTGAAGGAGAGAGAGAGACAGAGTGTGAGAGGGGAGGGGCAGAGAAGGAGACACAGAATCCGAAGCAGGCTCCAGGCTCCGAGCTGTCGGCACAGAGCCTGACACGGGGCTCGAACTCATGAACCGTGAGATGATGACCTGAGTTGAAGTCAGATGCTTAACTGACTGAGCTACCCAGGCACCCCAATCCTCTGAATCTCTACTAATTTTTGTAAATTGTTAATAATTTAGAAAAGCGTGTTAAAATTTCCTCCTATAATTGGCCAATTACTGTTCATATTTTATCAATATTTTGTTTTCTATATTTTGGTATATGATAATATGTCACATACCGCAGAATAAGTACCCAGAAGTTTAAAAAATTCCCTCCTGCTGGTTAATTAAATATTTTATGATCAAATACCATCTCTCTTTGTCCTAATAATGCTTTTTTCTCTTAAAGTCTAATTTATCTATTGTTTATGAATATAGTCACCCCAGGTTTCTTTTGGTTACTCTTGGCATATCATTTTTTTTTAATTTTTTTTAATGTTTTTTATTTATTTTTGAGACAGAGAGAGACAGAGCACGAGTGGGGGAGGGGCAGAGAGAGAGGGAGACACAGAATCCGAAGCAGGCTCCAGGCTCTGAGCTGTCAGCACAGAGCCCGACGCGGGGCTCGAACTCACAGACCACGAGATCATGACCTGAGTCGAAGTCGGACGCTCAACCGACTGAGCCACCCAGGCGCCCCTTGGCCTATCATTTTTGTCTATCCTCTTTTTCAGTCTTTCTGTGTTCATATATTTTAGATGCATCCCTTAAGTAGCATTGGCTGATCTATTTAAGAAAAAAACCAATCCGATATGCTCTTTTTCCACAATAATTATTGAAGGTTTTAGAACTGGCTTATTGTAATGTCATTAATATTTCTGCCACTGAACACGGTTCAGAAATTCAGACCTAGACGTCCACACTGAACCGTGTCATTACCTATAACTTCTCCACCTCTGATAATGTTAATTAAAATAGTTCTCAGAGTTTGGTTTCTAACGAATGCTCTTCTTTGCTTCTCCCAATACCTTGTCCTTCTGGTAACATCGATACCCCTAGTCTCTTGGTTCTAAGTTCCCTCTGACTTGATCAGTCCCAGGCGAGCTGGCTACAATGCCCTCCCACTTCTCTTTGCCTCTGATCATGCCACCTGTCATTGTCCTGCCTTCTCCATACCGTTGCCAGAGTGACCTAAGGTTCGAATGTGATCAGGTCACACTTCCTTGCTTGCAATGCGTCAATAAGATTGAGATCTCACTGGTGAGCATATGGCGCCCTGAGTTACCGAGACCCTACCGATGTCTCTATTCTGGCTGTTTCTCTGCTGCCTCGTATCTTTCCCCCATCAGAAACCTCCTGTAGTTCCATGAACTCACTGTCTTTTTTGAAACAGCTTTATTGAGATATAACTCACATGCCATCCGGCTCACGTATTTAAAATACACCACGCAATGATTACAGTATATTTGCAAGGTTGTTCAACCATCACGACGGATTCTACGGTTTTAGAATATATTCATCACCATGGGAAGAAACACTAATCTACTTTCTGATTCTATGGATTTGCCTCTTCTGGATACCCCACGTTTATGTAATCCTTTTCTGTCTGTTTTCTTCACTTGGCATGACCTTGTCAAGGTTCATTTCTGTCGTAGCATGGATCGGTATTGCATTTTAAAAAATTTTTTTTAACGGTTTTATTCATTTTTGAGAGACAGAGAGACAGAACACAAGCAGGGGAGGGGCAGAGAGAGAGAGGGAGACACAGAATCCGAAACAGGCTCCAGGCTCTGAGCTGTCGGCACAGAGCCCGATGTGTGGCTCGAACCCATGAATTGTGAGATCATGACCTGAGCTGAAGTCAGACGCTTAACCGACTGAACCACCCAGGCGCGCCACTATTGCATTTTTTATCACTCAACAATATTGCATCGTATGGACTTACGACATCTTGCTTATCCATTCATCCATTGATGGATATTTGGGTTGTTTCCAATTTTTGGCTGTTATGAATAATGGTGCTATGAATAATCCTTATACATGTTTGTGGACATGTGTTTTTATTCTCCTTGGGTAGTACCTAGGAGTAGAGCTGCTGGGTTATATAGTAAAACTACATTTAGCTGTTTGAGGAACTGCTCGGCCGTTCTTCAAACTGGCAGCACAAATTATATTCATGCGACAGTTTCTGGGAGTTCCAATTTCTCCCCGTCCTTGCCAACACTCGTTATTATTCATCTGCTTAAACTTTGTTATCCTAGCCATCCTAGCGTGCATAGAATAGTATCTCATCGTGGTTTCGATGAGCATTTCCCCAGGGACATGACACCGAACATTTTTTCACGCTCATTGGCTGTTTGTACGTTTTCTTTGGAAAACTGTCTTTTCAGATACTTTGCCCCATTTTTTTCATCAGGTTGTTTGTCTTACTATTGGGTTGAAAGAGCTCTTTACATATTCTAGTTACAAGCCCCTTATCAGCTGTATGACTTAAGGCTATATCACTCCATCACAGGCATTGTCTTTGTGCTTTCCTGCTTGTGTCATCTTCTTAAAATTTTTTAAATGAAGCTTTTCATTTTAATCAGGTCCAATTTATTTTACCTTTTGTCCCTTGTGCTGTTGGCATCACATCTAAGAAGGCTTCACCTAACCCCAAATTATGAAGATTCACTCCTTAATTTTCTTCTAACGGTTTTATAGTTTCGGCTCTCATGTTTAAGTTAACGATCCCTTTGGGGGTCACGGCCGTGTGTGGTATGAGGAAGGCGCCCATCTGCATTCTTGGGCAGGTGCACGTCCCGTTGTCTCTGCTCCGCACACTCTTGGGCTTCTCACGTGCTGCTTCCTATGCTCTTAAACTCCTTCCTTGCCCTTCTCCATTTTTAAAATTCTTACTTGCATTCCAGATAAAGCATAACCTAAGCCAAAGTCTTCTCTGACTTCTTGGTCTAATTTACATGTCCTTTTTTGGTGCCTCTATAACATCATGTGTTCTTTTTACAGCAGGGGTCTGTGATTTTTTTTTTTTTTTTGTAAAGGGCCAGATAGTAAATATTTTAAGCTTTATATGCAGAGAGGCAAAAGTTAAGGATATTATGTAAATAATTAATTTAAAATGTGATACTAATAGAGTACTTTTTTGGCAATACGGATTTATGAATGAGAAAAAAAACAAACCCATTTTTGAGAGGAGATAACATCTTGCTTACTTGGGTTTCAAATTTAGTCTTCCCTCCCATTAAATTAATGACACATGCTCATCCGTGAAAACCGTTCTTAGCTTTGGGCCATACAAAAGCAGGTGGCGTGTTAGATTTGGCCGATGGACCAAAATTTCTTGGCTTTGTTATAGATCAAAAGTCCCAGCCCCCTTCCGGACCTGACATACCTGAGGCATGGAGGGCAATCCCAGCCATAATTGTGGATGGCCAGACAGGCGTCCTCTCTGGGGAGGGTGGTGAGGAGGTTTGCAGTGGCAAGTAGTATAGACGAGGTTAATCAGGTTAAACAGCTCCTCTGCTATGTCCTCCCATATTACAGACTATAGAGTCTGGTGAAGCTAAAAGTTATTATCTCTCAGCCTGTCTTATAACTAAAGGTCTGCTCACCTAATGGACTCCAAGACATTTGATCTAGAAGTGAGACAGATGCACGGCGAGAGGGTGAGGGCGCAGGGCATGAGGCACGCAGGCTGGTGTGGATTACGAACCTGGTGGTCTAACTCTGGAGCTGGAAGTGGTGGTGGTAGTTCGATTCTGGAGGTGGCTTCTTAAATCGCTGGCTTCCCTGCCACGGTAAGGGCAGTGGGTTCTTGGAGGCCCATGTCTCTACTGTGATACAGGAAGTGGTTCTTCAAAGCTGAACCTTTCCAGTAATACGGGGAGTTCTCTACATTTCCTAATAAGACTTTTTTTTAAATTAAAATTATTTACTTATTTATTTATTTGTTTATTTAGTGCAAGCAAGTAGGGGAGGGGTAGAGAGAGAGAGAGAATCCCAAGCAGGCTCCTCACTGTGAGTGCAGAACCCGACTTGGGCCCCAAACTCATGAACCGTGAGATCATGACCTGAGCTGAAATCAAGAGTCAGATGCTTAACGGACTCGAGCCACCCCGGGGCCTCTGGGCATTTCTCAGTTATTAGTGTTCTCTAACCAATTCCTCTGTCTAAATATGTTACCTTCTTTCTCTTTCTGGTGAGAATATGAGCTCCTTTAGGCTGAGAGAATTTTTAAAGTAAAATATTCTCAGTCACAGTGCTAGGCTCACCGCAGTACTGATAATTACGAGCCTCGGAGGAATCGAGGAGGGCCAACCCCAGGGCCAGGCGGGTAGCATAAGTGGAGACGTGGGATGGGAGCAGGGCAGCTGGGGTGGCAGGGCCAGAGGAAAGGCATGCCCCTGTCCAAAGGTAGTGGCCGTGCTCAGTTTAATCGGGGTTGCCGGGTGGGAACACAGGCCTGCCCTTTTCAGAATAGCTCATCTGAAGTTTTATATGGACTCGCCCTCTTTTAAAATGTGGTCGACCAAGTCCAACAATTTTAACTTGGATTTGCCAGACAAAATAGGGCTGCAGACTGGCTCTGGCTCATGGGCCAGCCGTTCGTGACCTCTGTCTCACGTGGTTCTCATGACATCCTTCCTCCTCTGTACCTCCCCCCTCAAAACACTTGAATTATCAAAGAAAGATCATATTTAGTGAGAAATGTGCTGACATCTAATATTGGAGAAGGTTCCATTGACTAGAATAGATGGACGCCCTGGGGACCGTTGTCAGTACTCATGGGATATGCGAAGCTGGGGTCACCAGTGTAGATGTGGTCGTCTCTGGGACTGTAGTGCAAAGGCTTGTGTGCCCCAAGACAAAGCAGTGGTGCAGAATTTTCAGGAGAGCAACTGGACAGAGGGCTGCTAACATGGGCATTCAACTGGCAAAAGAATTGTTTTAGTTATTTCTAGATGGGAGAGGGCTGTAACGAAGACGAGAGTGGGGCGCAGAATACGAATGAGGGTGAAAGAAAGACAAGGTAGTCATGGCCCTATTGAGGAATGACCAGGTCTGTCTGCCAGGTGCAAGGCTGTCTGGAGAATGAATCAGCAGCTGTCCAGGAACAATGAAGACGGTCACAGCACAAGGTCGCTGCTTTTCCCTTCTCCCTTCCCTTCAGCCCCGAGGGAAGGAAGATACCCATCTGCCCAGTGGTGATGGAGGTTTGAGGACACTCAGCCACGAAATGCAGTCTACAAGTTAAATACGCCTTCCGTAGTCTCTGCGCTTCGCGGAGCCTGTCCCTGTGACCTCGTTTTGACAATGCAGGCAAGTGGGGAGTGTTGACTTGTCATCGTAGTAGAGACTCCCAGGTGTGATGGGTGAAGTTGTACAAGGACTGGGATGTTCTTAAAATAATACCCTGGAAGTTCTTCTCTGCATGACTAGAAAGCATGCCAGGTCTCTAATGGCATAGCCCGCTGAGTTAGAAAAAGGCTTCCAGAAACCACAGGTCTCATCTAACAATAAACAGTATCCTGGGTCTCTTCGGCATGGCTGCATAAATCCGATTGCTTAAAAATAGACACGCACAAAGCTTTGCCTCACCCTCCCGGCACTGAACACCAAGCCAGAAGGGGCAGGGATACTACTTTGGGGTCCTCTGGGTCTTCGGGAAGTTCCGGAAGGGCGTCAACATGAACTCTGGACTCCAGGCCACCAGGACTCTCTCCATGTCAGATGCGGGCTGTGACAAAGGCTGAGTGGTGATATTGGGGTCTTGTCTGCAAGCTGCTCTTGTTTCCAAGCTATTCTGCTTCTGTCATTGACCCGAGAACACTTTCCAATCGTGTTCTCCAATCCAAGAACCTACTAGGCAGCTCCTTAAACATGTGAAAGCTGTATCCATGTGTTCTTCTCTGCTCTTCTTCAAGAAAAAAATCCCCAAAAATCCAGGTCCCATCAACCACTACTCAGGCGACGGAGCCTAGCCTTCATCCATCTGGTTGCCCTTTTTCCCAACAACACTTATCTTAACCCATGTCTGAATTTATTCAGAGAGCTCTCCTTTGAGGTAGCCAGGGCGCATTTGACATTTTAGGCAACATCTGAGCTGAGGCTTGTACAATAAGGAAGAGTGAAGCAGACAAAGAATGTTCCCAAGAGGCAACAGTAGAGTGTATCATAGGGATGGGATGGCATTCTTTCCTGGTTCCGTGAGCGAAGCGGGCTTCCTCATTACCCTCCCCACCAGGAACGCTGGACCTTCATTCTATATCGACAATTGCCAGATAGAAATTGTTCCCACTCTGTCAAGAAAGATGTGGCACAGTAAGGACTGGAATATTTGTTGCTTGTTCAGAACTATGTCCCCAGTGCCTAGAACAAAGAAGGTGCTCAAAAAACACCGGGTAAATGAATGGACAAATGAATGAAACGAGGTCAGGGATGAAAAGGGCAAGAATGAAGGCAGAGTCTCATTTATTGCAGCTTCCAAGAGCTTCTCCCCATTAGGGAGCCTGACAGCCATCATGTATGTGTGTGTCCAGGAAAAGTGGACACAGGAGAATGTAAGGGAGAGGAACACATTAGGAAGGAGCTGGCACACAGATCCGTCACGAATTGAGGGAGGCAGGGTGCCTGGGTGGCTCCATCGGGTAAGTGTCCGACTCTTGGTTTTAGCTTGGGTCATGATCTCACAGTTCGTGAATTCGAGCCCCGTGTCAGGCTCTGTGCTGACAATGCACAGCCTGCTTGGGATTCTCTCTCTCTCCTCTCTCTCTGCCCCTCCCTGCCTCTCCTTCTCTCTCCCTCTCTCAAAATATATAAGTAAATAAACTTAAAAAATAAAAAAGAATTGGGGGAGGCATCGGGATGGCACAAGACTTAGAGGAGCAAGAGACGGCCAGATGTTTGCAGTTAGTTCATGCCTTGGGGGGATGAATGAATAATTGAAGGATTGAACCAAAAGTGGAATGTAGGAAGGAAACAAAAAATACAAAAGAAAAAAAAAAAAGATTTTCAGTGAAGTTCTGATAAAAGAATAAGAGGGCAGAGTGAAGGCAGGTATAAATGTTAAGCTCCTTACTACCCAAATGATAGACAAGGGCAAGTCATGTCAGAGGTTAATAATATCAGGCAGTCTCTTTGGTGATACTAGATACTATTTCTTCAGTGCTTGCCGTGCGATAGATGTGGCGCGAGGTGCTGGGGATACGGTAATGACCACCGGTTTATAGATGGCAGTTACAGCAGTCGTGATGCTTTTCCTGTTTTATAGGTAAGGAAGAGGAGGCAGGAGGAAGTCACTTGCCCAAGTCGGGTTGCTTGTAAGTGGCGGAGCTGGGATTGGGCTCCCCCCATGTGCTACACACTCTAGAAAACAGTACACCGAGATCCAAGGATGGGGTTCTGATCGCTGCTAAGGTGGAAATCCAAAACGGGCTGCTGGCTTCCTTCCTGAACCTATCCTGGAGATTTCCCAGGAGCAAGGATGACATTGGCATTATCCTACTATTACTGTTACTACTACTACTACTACCACTTCTTCTTCCTCCTCTTTCTCCTCCTCCTCCTTCTTCCCCTTCTTCTCCTCCTTCTCCTTTCACTTTCTCCTTCTCCTTCTCCTTCTCCTCTCCTTCTCCCCTCCTCCTCCTCCTCCTCCTCCTCCTCCTCCTCCTCCTCCTTCTCCTTCTTCTTCTTCTTCTTCTTCTTTCTTCTTCTTCTTCTCCTCCTCCTCCTCCTTCTCCTTCTTCTCCATCTTCTCCTATTTCTTCTTCCTCTTCCCCTTCCTCTCCTCCTTCTCCTCCTCTTTCTCCCCTTTCCTCTCTTCCTCCTCCTTCTTCTCTTCAGTTGACACACACCGTTACATTAGTTTCAGATGTACAACCTAGTGATCCAACAAATTTTTACATTGTGCTATGTTCACCCCAGTGTAGCTACCATCTGTCCTGACATGTCCCTATTACATTATCATCAACTACATTCCTTATGCTGCGTCTTCTATTCCTGTGACTTATGCACTCCATACTGGCAGCCCGTATCTCCCACTGCACCATCCTTCATAAGTGCAACACTGGATTTCTCTGATAAATGTTCACAGCCTTTCACCCAGCAAATCCACCTCAACAAATACATCCCTCAGGTATGCCTGTACATATATAATTGTCAACATTACAAGGTTGTCTCAAAGAGCTGGTAACAGCGAAAATCTGAAGTCCATTTTTATGACCATCAATAGAGGGATGGGATAGAAGGTTAGCCAGAGAAAAAATATTGACTCCACATCTGACACGGTATGGTAGCATCAATTCCAAGTGGATGCATATTTGAATGCAAAAATATATTAAAAAGTACTAGAAAGGCATGAAGGGGGAATGGATTTCCTAACTATGACACCAAATGCAGAAGTCATGAAAGAAAGACTTACAAATTTGATTACATAAGAATGTTAATAGAAACCTTCACTATATACTTAAAAAGACAAAGCCAACTGACATGCCAAAGCAACTTGCAACTTCAATTGCATAAAAACACTGATTTATTTATTATATTAAAAGCTCCTACAAATTCAAAGGACCAATGGCCAACAGAAAGATATAAATAAACTCCCAGTTTACAGAACGAGAAATACCAATGTCTCTTAAATATATGGATTCCACAGAATCATTCTTATTGTGGCTTCGTTTTGACTTAATTAGGAGTATATAGAAGATATTTAATTTCTCTTTCAGTTATTGATTTCTAGCTTAATTCCACTGAGACCAAAGACATACTTTGTCATTTCACTTTTGAAATTTGTGGAGACTTGTGTTACATTCCCCCATGTGGTCTCTATGGGTACACGGTCCATATGCCCTTGAAAACAATATATAATGAGCTGTTGTGAATGTTTTTTATCATCAGTTAAGTCTTATTTATTATTCAGGGTACTCAAAACTCCTCCATCTTCACTGATTCACTGCCCGTTTGTTCTTCCAGTTACCGAAAAGTGTATGAAGTTTGAGAAATATAACTGGATTTGTCTCTCCTTTTAGTTGAGTCAGTTTTTATTTTACCAGTCTTGAAACTACACCACTAGGCACTCAGAAATTGAGGATGGCTACATCTCCCCGTGGAATCGACTTTTTATCTCTAGCAATGCTTCTCGTCTTAGAGTTCACTTTGATATAAGCCAAAACAAAAACACCACTTTTGTTTTGGCTTATATTTGTTGGGTACATATTTCTTGCATTTATATTTTAAAAATTTTAATGTTTTATTTATTTTTGAGAGAGAGACAGAGACAGAGTGTGAGTGGGGGTGGGGCAGAGAGAGAGGGAGACACAGAAACTGAAACAGGCTCCAGGCTTTGAGCCATCAGCACAGAGCCCGATGCAGAGCTCATACCCACGAACCGTGAGATCATGACTTGAGCCGAAACTGGATGCTTAACCAACTGAGCCACCCAGGTGCCCAAATATACTTACAATATTTCTGCATTCCACATGTGTCTCTTGTAAGCTACGTACCGTTGGATTTTGATCATCTTTCAGTTTGAAAAATCTCTGACTTTTATGAGACTATTAGCCCATTGAAAGCTAATGTCCTTACTGATATATTTACTGTGTTACTTGCATCCCTGAGCTATAAATGATCTTGAATTAGCATACCCAGCACTTCTGAGAAAATGCAAGGGCCCTCCCTACAGCTCTTCAACCCAACCTACTTCCTTTCCTTTTTGTACTATTGTCACCACGCTTTTAATTCTGCATATTTAAAACTCTCCAACTTATTATTTTATCGATTCTTTAAAATACTCAATGTTCATTAGTTTTCCCACATATCAGCCACATTTTTGTCTTTTCTAGGGGTCTTCATTTCTTCTTGAATTATCGTTTTTCCACCTGGGATCATTCTTCTCCTGCCTGAAGAATTCTCCTTACTGGTTTCTTTTAGTTCAGATCTGCTGGCAACATATTCTCTCCATTTTTATGTGTCTGTAAGTGTCTTCATTTCACTTTCATTTCTGAAGGATATTTTTTATGGGTATAGATCTTTACAATAGTGGGGCTTTTTTTTTTTTCCTCATTCAGCACTTCAAAGATTCCATTTATTATCTTCTGACTTTTACCATTTCTCTGGAAAAGTCGGCCGTCAGTGTTGTCACTCTTTCGAAGAGAATGACTTTTTCTCTGACTGCTTTTAAGATTTTTTCTTTGTCTTTCCTTTTCATCAGTTTTACTGTAATGTACGTAAGTGTGACGGTCTTTGTATTTATCATGAAGAAGGTTCACAGGGCTTCCAAGGAAAAAGGACTACATGAATTTTACCTCAAGGATTGGCCAACTCCTACGCTGTAAAATGCACCAGTGGTTTGATATTTATTTCATCAGTTTTGGAAAATTTTCAGTTGGTAGCTCTTCAGATATTCCTTCTACCCAAACCTCTTTCAACTCTCCTTTGGATACTCCAATTACACATATGTTATAGACTTTTTAATTACATCTTCTGCATTCTTCATCTTTTTTTTTTTTTTTTTTGCTTTAATCCAGATATTTTCTCTCATTTGTCTTCCAGGTTGTTTATCCTATTCTCTGCTGTGTTTGATTTGCTGTTAAATCGATTGAGTTATGAATTTCAGTGATTATATTTCTCATTCCAGAATTTTAATGTGGACATGTCTTTAAAAACAAACAAAAACAATGATTCCAGGCCTCTGGTAAGTTTTTCTATCTTTTTATCGATTTCCTTGAAATGTATTAATCATAGTCATTTTCAAGCCACATCTGATAACACAGATGTAGTTGACTTTTGGGTCTGTTTCCACTGTCAATATGGCCCCATCTCTTGGCATATCTAGTTATTTTTTTTATATTTATTTATTTTTGAGAGAGAGACAGGGAGAGCATGCACAAGTGGGGGAGGGGCAGAGAGAGACAGAGAGAAGCAGGCTCCAGGCTCTGAGCTGTCTGCACAGAGTCCAATGCGGGCCTCGAACCCACAGCCATGAGATCATGACCTGAGCCAACGCTGGACACTTAACCGACTGAGCCACCCAGGTGCCCCTATTCTTAATTCATAGAATATTCAATTTCATTCTGTCAGGTAGACCAGTCAAGGATGAGTTTCACGCTTCTCTCTAGTTTCTCCTTCAATCTGGGGCAGATCCCTTTACATGTCTCATCTGGAAACCCGTGGTGTTTACCAGGGCTCCTCCTTCTTTGCAGACCCTGAACTCCTAGTTTTCTCTCCCCAGCACTGAGAGACTGACAACAACATCTCCCTGACTAAGACAGAGAAACAAAGATATCTTGAACTTACATATTTACGGCTTCTAAGCTGGCAAATGACCTGAGGTAAAATTTCATGCAGTCCTTTTTCCTGGAAGTATGGCTCTTCGCGTTTAGGTTGACTTAGTGGCCCTCAACTCCAATTCTGTATACTCGTCCCTGAGGGAATACTCCAAGCTCAAAGCCATTGCTTTCCATTCTACTTTATACTCTTACAGAAAAATTCTCTAGAGGTAAAATGCTGGGGCCAACGGCAAGCTCACCTCAGTACTCCACCCTCCCCTTCTGAGTTTCTGGACCCTCAAGTCTTAAGTTATCTTGGATACTTTCCAATGCCTTCAAACATCTGATTTTTGGTTCTTTATCCAGCTTTTACAGTGCTTCGTGACAGAATTTTTATCCAAAATGGATGTGTTTGTTTAATTGTTTGTTTTTGGTGCTGGTTAGGTTTTATTTTAACCGGATTTTTCCTCTTCATTTGTTTTTCAAAATATCAGTTGTATCAGTATTGGAAGCATAAACAGTACCAAATACCCAGCACATAGAAACTATTTTCTTAACTAGTCAATTGCCTGATAAAAGTACACAGGAGGGGGCTGAATGAATGGAAGCCAGGGTGTCTCTCTCCACAGGGGAAACAAGTTAAGAAGTATTTCTGATAAGTAATTTTATACCAAATTACTCCATTATATTCAGAAGTAGATGCCTGGAGGAGTTATTTTAAAAACAAAACTCCAAATTCAAATAATAGAAGCAAAAAGAATCAGTGGATTTTACTCTGTCTACATTGGGAATTTAGTCAACAGAGGACACCACAGATGCTGATCCCTGCAATCTCTAAAACCGACCGACAGCTGGTACCTAAGATGCAACGAGATGGGTGACCCAGATTAGAAAATGGGCAAAGGTCATGAATAAACAACTCACAGAAAGGTAAACCAAACTACAAGTTTATGGAGAGATGCTCGACTTCATGAGTGAGTAGAGAAATGAAGGGAAAAGGAAGACCACGTGATGTCACTTTATAATAATCAAATTGGTAGAAACTGGAAAGTCAGATAATTGTTTATGAGAAGTTTGGGAAGAAAAGAATCTTCTATCCTGCTGGTAGGAGAGCTGGCGTCACCATCCCGGAAATTCATCTGCCAGGCTGTAGGTAGTTTATAACCCAGCAACCCTCTTCTGAATGAGATATTCTAGGGAAATTCACACAGGTCTAGGAGGGGACAAGTAGGAGGATGTTCATGTCAACGATACTTGGGGATAGGGAACTGGGACACACTCTGTGTTTTCATCACCAAGAAAGAAGAGTTAACTGGGATGGATGTGCACGAGGGAAGGCCCAGTGACAGTCAATGAGCTAGGGGTACTCTTTCCAATTGTTTAGATTTTTTTTTAAATTTTTTTTGATGTTCATTTATTTTTGAGAGAGAGAGACAGACAGCGTGAGCGGGGCGGGGGGTGGGGGAGGAGAGGGAGACACGGAATCCAAAGCAGGCTCCAGACTCTGAGCTGTCAACACAGAGCCCGAAGCGGGGTTCGAAATCACACACCACGAGATCATGACCTGAGCCGAAGTCGGACGCTCTACCGACTGAGCCACCCCGGCGCCCCTGCAATTGTTTAGATCTTGAAAACATAACATAGACTGAAAAAAAATAAGGCACAGAAGGAGATTCACAACAACCAACATAAGATTCAAATACATTATAAAAGCATAAATACACAAAACAACACACTAAATTTTGGGGGTTTTTTTCTTTTTAAAGTTTATTTATTTTGAGAGAGAGAGAGAGAGAGAGAGAGAGCACACGTGTGCATGTGTGCAAGTGGAAGAGGGGCAGATAGAGGGAGGAAGAAAATCTCAAGCAGGCTTGAGCTTGACATGGGGCTCAATCCTACCAACTGTGAGATCTTGACCTGAGCTGAAATCAAGAGTTGGATGTTTAACCAACAACGCTCAACTGACTGAACCACCCGGGCGCCCCAACACACTAACAGTTTTAGATACATGGTGGATACAGTCCTGGGGAGTGCCTACAGTCCAGGCTTTCTATGTAAGTTGCCTGGGTTGAATCCTTTCCCTTCCATCAGATGGGCGATCTTGGGAAATGTTATCTGTGCTTCGGTTCTTCACATGTTAACTGGGAACAACAAAAGAATTTATCTCATAGTGTGGTTGGTAGAATTAAAAATGATAAAGTAGATAAAAGTGCTTAGAAACCAGGGCCTTGGTAAATTAGTTAGTGTTGGTAACAATTATTATTTTCAATGGCATGGATTAAAAACATCCAGGGCAGGTATACGTAGTTAGGATGAACATGGGGGAGTGAGGATGCAGATGAAAACATAGTCAAAGAAGTCATGGTGGTGTGGGGAACCCTTCTCCACCCCTCCCCCACATCATTATTATTATCTTTTAAGTAGGCTTCATGCCCGGCACAGAGCCCAATGGGGGGCTCGCACTCATAACCCTGAGATAAAGACCTGAGCTGAGATCAAGAGTCAGACACTTAACCAACTGAGCCACCCAGACATCTCCCAACACACAGAGGCTATTTAATTAGGACTTCGCACGAGCTGGTGGTTACAGTGTGATCTGAACTGATAAGAATAACAAACTCAAATTTCTGAGCTTAAAATTCCCAAACCCGAAAGAGTTAAACTCAAGATAAACAGACCACATCTCTGGGGCATGGACTTAGCCATTTCTGAGTACTAAACTTTTATTGCCTTCTTCCTAGCAGGAGCGCAGTGGTCTAAATTAATATCTTGCTTATACGATGATACGTCTACGGTGTTGAACAAGCCTGCTGAGGAAATTCATGCAACGATTTGCCTATTGTGCCTGATTAAGTTATTCTTAAAATAACTGGTTTCTGTTTAATTATTAATTACTAATTACAAATCAATCGATTACTAAGTCCCAAGTCGAGAATCTGTTATATTTACAAAAACTTGCTACTCTTCGTCTCTGATCTCTGACCTGTGCTCATGAATAAATTGGGTGCCGGTCTGGTACCTGCCTCCCAACATCCTTAGAATGAAGAGAGAAAAAAAAAACCCACATCAATGGTTTCTCTTAGAGGTGACCACACTAAAATCCAGCGAAGTAAACAAGATATACAAATGACACACTAAAGTACTGAGACAAGACTGAACGTTGTGAGTATGAAAACAAGTGTCGGGGTGCCTGGGTGGCTCAGTCGGTTAAGCATCCGACTTTGGCTCAGGTCGTGATCTCGTGGTTTGGTTCGCGGGTCGAAGGCCCGCCATTAGGCTCTGTGTTGACAGCTCAGAGCCTGAGGTCTGCTTGGAGTTCTGTGTCTCCCTCTCTCTCCGCCCCTCCCCAGCTGGTGTCCTCTCTCTCTCTCTCTCTCAAAAATAAATAAACATAAAAAAAGAAAACAAGTGCGGACTAGAAGTGCTCCAGGAGTTGAGATGAGGGAATAAGTTGAACCTTCCCAGTGGCTCGTGCCGGACCTGTCCACTCAACGGGGTTCTGCTGAGGACAGTCATGGCTGCTCTGGGGACCGCCCCTGGCGAGAGCCTGTGTGCCCACTCTGCAATCGGTTAGGCAGTTTGGGTCCCAAAGCACTTCTGGAAACAGCAGACCCTAGGGAAATGGCAGGCCCTGGGCTCATTTGCTTTTAATTAGCTGAATAACATCACGAGTAAAAAAAAAGTCCCTCCAAAGGAGGAGAAATCAGGGTCTCTTCACACATTTCTATTTTCGTCTGTTTCCAAAGACCTTGAGTCACAAAATCCAATTCATATAAAAATAGCGATGATGATAAAGGTAGTCTGAATTTATGTATCCTCTTACATCCAGAGGGCTCCAAGAACTTTTTATGTGAACTCATAATTTTTCCACACTGTCTCAGCGAGGCAAGCACTGTAAAGCTTTTTTTTTTTCCTAAGCTGCGATAGAAAATAGGCTTCAGCCACAGGGCAGTACCGGACACAGTCTAGAACCAAGGGTTCTGACTCCGGGGCAGGTGTGTGATAGCAAGAAAGGAAGTCTGCAATGGCTGAACCCGAGGGGAGTGGCTGCAGTGACAAATGACAGCTGTCACTCACTGAGAATCTCCCAGGTACCAGCTCTTTGCTAGAGCTTTCTGCTTGTTATCTCGGTTAAGGAGACTCGCCTTGAACTAAGGCAGCTTTACAGACCAGACTATGGATCAGAAAACATGAGCTACTTGGGTAAGTTGCAGAACTTACAATAAACATGAGAGCAGGAGTCTAAGCCCCAAACTCGCCACACGGTTTCCCTGTGCCATCGTCTGTTGGGGAATTTCTGAAAACATTACCGGACTTAAAAATGAAAAAATAAATGGTACGAAGGCTTATTTTTTTTGCCTAAAAAAAAATCCATACGAATCAGGCTGCTTTATAATACTGTTCCCATAATGCAGTTACGATCAGAAAAATGCAGTAAACAGCCTCTACCTATTCAAATTCACCTCTTTCGGTGGTTTTTGGTATGACCGACCTCTTGCCATTGACACGTTACTTGCTCCAAGGACTACTATTTGAACGGATTAAGCTACCTTTTCTCAATGACTCCTGGCAGTTTCTAAAGCTCACTGCCATAGCCCTATGGTCTTGTGTTCTCTTTATCCCCCCAATAACTCTGAATCTATCCATCCTCAGGTTTGGGCTCAAGTCTTCCAGGGAAACTTCTAGGCTAGCTGCAGGATTCTTGCCTTTCCCTCTAGTTAGGACCAATTTTGAAGGGAGACCGAATGGCTAGGTGTGTGGGTGAATTCAAGGCATCTAGTCCCAACGCAAGACGGCTAGACTGATCAGAGGAAGGCTAAAGGAGTCATGAATAATAAAGGCAGAACGTTCAGGAAACAGGCACGCCTCAGAGAGGCCGTGGATGTGCTTTCTGTTTCTCCTTTCCAGGGAGGTAGAGATAAGGGTAGATCCATGATGATTGGTGTATTCACTGGGGGACCGACTCCCCGGATTTTGTTCAGGTGATCACATGTCTGCCAGACTCACGAAAGATACGGTGGTGGAGGATGACGGGAGGGCTTCGCCGAACAGGCAGGAGATGGGAGGCATTACGGTGACTCAGCAGTGGGCCTAGGCTAGGTGTGAATGTCTCCAGAGAAGCGGCCGCTCTCCTACAAGGACTCAGCTCTGGGCAGGCGGGAGGGGTGCCGGGTAGCAGAGACTCCTCCACGGGCCGCGTGGCAAAAAGAGCTGACTTGACAGGCCTTCGGAACGCTCGATCTCATGTCACTCCCGAGATGCAACGGAGCCGTGGCTCCCTGAGAGGACGGCCTCTCTCATGCTCCTCTGGGAACCGTGAGAATTTGTTTTCTGTGCTACCGGTTGTCATTGGCCCAGTGTGGCCGGGGCTGACAGGCTGGCCATAAAGACGATGGACATTCAGGGGAAGGACACCGTTCCTTGATGGTCTGAAAAAGAAGCTCCTTCTGGGTAATTACTCACCCGGGTTTCGTCTCTGAGTTCAGGGTTGGGCAAGTGGAAAAAGGTCCTGTGTGGGCCCTGCTCCAACTCCCCGATTTTAGAGATGGGAAAACGGAGGCAGGGGAACTACTCCAAGGTCACACCTGAATGGGTAGAAGGGTTGAGAACAGGATCGAGGTCTCTGACTCCCACTACCGTGCTGTTTGACATTCCAGACTATTCTTGCTGAAACAATCTACTCCCTGCTCTCCCTCTGTCTCTCACACCTCTGATCTGTGCTCACTCGAGTCGGCTTTTGAAACCAGGAACCCAATCAGGACACCCTTGTTCAAATTCACGATGGCTTCCCGACTCCTTGTGATGGCTGCACATTACCACCAATCTGGCCCTGCCCACCCCCCTGCCTCACGGTACTCCAGCCAGACCAGCTGTCTTGCTGTTCTGGGCATATGCCAACTTGTTCCCACCCTAGGACTTTGAACTTACTATTCCTTCTGCACAGAAAGCCATTCCCTCCGTTCTTGATAAAGCCTGCTCCACCTTCTCATTCCTTCCCGAGCCACTTCGCCTCCTCCAGGAAGCCCGCCCTAACCAGCCATGCCCAATTAGCCCCCAGTCTCTATCTCATCACTTTATTTTCACCACAGCACTTAGCAGGAGATGACGCTTCCTTCCCTCTGTTTCATTCACTGCTGATGCCTGAAAGCTGTCCGGCACACAGTAGGCTCTTAACCGTGGGTTGAATTACGTGGCAAAGGATGACTACCATGGCTGCCCCTTGGGCACCACACACCTTTTTAGGATGGCATGTTGGAATTTGACTAAAGCGCTCTGGCACCGGGTAGCCTCAGGGAAACACTTCATTTCCAATAAAGAGGTAAATACCAGAAATGGCTTTCTGGCTTCTGAGAGGCCTCGGTGAGGAGTTTGGTTTGTTATGGCATCTCAAGTACACTCTTTGGACTTGAAGGTGTCACAGTCCATCCTATGAGCACACAGATAATAACCAGCAAGGCCAGTAGCTTCAGCTCACCGTGAGCCAAAGCACTTGACTGTAAAATGCACTCCAGGACCTGAACAATTGTGGCTTTTCTTCCTTCTCCTGCTTTTTCTGTGTTCTAGTTTCTCGTACTGCTGCAGCCTCACCCCCGCCCCCCCCAACCTCCCCTACTGGGAGGGCACACTCCAGCCATCAATCACTTGCCCAAACTAACACACTGCAGCTGCTGATTGCAGAGCGAGAACAAGGGCAGGACCACCCCGGAACGGAGTCTGCTTTCTGGGGCGTCTCGGAGGGAAACGACTGCTCGCTGAAGCGTGAACAATGAACCAGCCTAGCCATTTCAGGAGCTTCCTCCCTGCGTCTCAATCAACTCACCGATCTGTGGAATTGGATACACTGACTGAAATTGCTAAATTGAAGGAATCAGAAGCAACATGGGGGCACTTTCCTGAGCCACGAAACCCTCATGCTCAGTGCCTTCGGATTCGTGGCTCCTCCCCTGGTGCCTCCACATCCCCCCCGGGGGCTCCCGGCATAACTGCAATCTTCTCCTCTTCTACAATGTCTCTGCCTTTCGTTCCCTGCCTCCATCTACACGAGACCCTCAGCTGTTACCTGAATGACTCCGGGAGCATCCTTATCACCCTCCAGGCTCTGGACTGCTCCACCTTGTACAAATGGCTAGACTCTTCTTTCTAAGACCAAGGTTCCACTCTGCTCTTGTCAGCTCAGCACTATTGGTTCCCTGCGTCCTCACCTTCACATGCCAAGCCCATCGGAACATGCCCAGCTTCCACTCGTCCCTCAAGTCATCTCCATAATGTCTGCTTTGATTCCTCCAGTGGTAGAAGTGCTTCCCCCTCTAGACTTGCATAAATGCCTGTAAGCTTCTTTTGTGTCTCAGTCATCCATACTTTCTCCCTTGACTTGTCAGTGCCCGTGGCTTCCCTCCTACACCTCAATGTTCGTCTCTGTGTTCTCCACACAGCCTTGCGCCCTGCGCTGTTTAAATAGATGCCATCGACACACACTGGTGTTAAGAAAATAGGCTTATTATTTTGAAGAGATTCACTGATCGCTCCAGGTTAATGAAATAGCTGTATCATCAGCAGAGGAAAGATGCCATCACCTCATTTTGTCTTTTATACATCATCATAATTTTCCTGAAAGGTCTATCTCATTTTTAATATATATTCTTTTCATAGTGCTCTTAGATTTCTAAGATGTTTTCACATCCGCAACGGCATTTTATCTGCATACTAAGTCTTCCGATATGTGTGTAAAAGCGCACTGAATAACTGTAAATAAAATTTCCCTAGAAATAAATATATACTAAGTGCCGTTTGTGTGCTAGGCATTGTGCAGGGTACCAGGGGCCGAATGGTTAGCGGGACTTGCAGGCTTATGACAGACATAATTTCCATATCACGTGGTAAGTGCTCTGATGGCAGTGGGCATATGTTTCTATAGGGGCATGGAGAAGGCACCCCTCTCCCAGAGGAAGTGCAAGCTAGGGGACAGTCTTGACTGGCAAGTTGGGGGTTGAGGTTGGCAGTGTAGAAAAACAGACACGGCTTTGGCTCAGAGAGAAGAGAGAACCTAGCTTATTGGAACAACTGAAATTAATTCATTATTGCTAGAGAATCCAGTGCAGGATGGGAAGGGAGAGGGGACTGCCACTATTTTTAGGGCAGTTATTAATACTCTTCAAACTTACAACGTGGAAACTGAGACATAAAGAAGGGAAGTCACTTAGAAAGATCTAATGCACACCCCAAATCCTTTTGGGAAGACCCCTGTGGAATCTACAATTCTAATCATAGTCGGTGCCAACCAAGCTCACGCCGACACAACCTTCCTGTTATCTCTCACTTTACATCAGAGAGTTCTTGAATCTTCTGATTTCTGTCACTTATTCTTCCCTAAGAGAGTTATCAAAGGACATCAAAAGAATTCTGAAAGACGGAGAGAGGAGTCTTTATACATACATCGGTTTGACTTTGGTCATTGGTTAAACATCTCTTTAAAATGCTTTTAGTGGGTAGGTATGGTTCAATAAATGTATGTGTCAGTGAAATGCCCCTAATCTTTTCACCATTCTTCATGGGCCCCTGCTAAAAAGAATACACAATAATGCAAAAATAAATTTTTTTGTATGATGCTTCATACTCTACAAATAATAACACAATAATAATAAAGATAGGTAACATTGATTAGAACAGTCAGGTACTGTTCTAAATGCTTTGCAGTTAACCACATTACAACTTCAAGAGATGGATTCTGTTAGCACCTTTCTTTATACTTGGAGGAAACGGAGGCAAAGAGGAGCAAAATAACTCAACCAAGGTTATAGGCTACACACAGAAGGTGTTGGCATCAGCACTCTATACCTCGCCACTTTGCTGGGCCTTTTGGGAGGACCAAGCATTTGCAGATCTATTGTATTTTTTTAAAGTGTTTATTTATTTATTTTAATTTAATATTTTTATTATATGATTTACTGTCAAGTTAGCTAACATAGAGCGTATATGGTGTGCTCTCGGCTTTGGGAGTAGATTCCCATGATACATCGATTACGTACAACACCCAGTGCTCATCCAAATAAGTGCCCTCCTCAATGCCCAGCACCCATTTTCTCCGCTCCCCTCAACCTCCACCCCCATCAACCCTCGGTTTGTTCTCTGTATTGAAGAGTCTCTTATGGTGTGCCTCCCTCTATGTTTGCAACTATTTTTTTTTCCTCCCCAACCCCTCACCATGGTCTTCTGTTAAGTTTTACAAATTCCATATATTGAAAACATATGATATGTTTCTTTCTCCGACTGACTTATTTCGCTTAGCATAATACCCTCCAGTTCTATCCAAATGGCAAGATTTCATTCTCTCTCATTGCCGAGTAGTATTCCATTGTGTCTAAATACCACGGCTTGTTTTATCCATTCATCAGTTGGTGGGCATTTGGACTCTTTCCATAATTTGGCTATTGATGATAGTGCTACTATTTATTTTTGAGAGAGAGAGAGTGTGTGCAGAAGCGGGGGAAGGGCAGAGAGAGAGAGAGAGAGAGAGAGAGGATCTGAAGCAGGCTTCACGCTGTCAGCAGAGAGCCCAACACAGTACTCAAACTCACGAACCATGAGATCATGACCTGAGCTGAAGTCAGATGCTCAACTAACTGAGCCACCCAGGCGCCCCTGTATGTTTTTTCTGATATTATCAACTCGACAGTCAAGGCAGAGAAAATATGATAAACATCTCATTTCTGGTACATTTTAGAAACTGAGGTTCTGACACACACTGTGGCTTGCCCACAGCCACTCATCCCATTTCCTGGACTCCACGGCCCCCTCAGCAGCCTCATCTATCCTGTCTGTTCGTATATGAGGAGACATTTTGGCTTTTTCCGCAGTTATAAGAAGCCTTCCCACAGGCAGGTACCCAAGGAAGGTAGAAGCAGGAACCCTCTGGAAGCTTCTGTATTAATAATGATGATGAGAGAATTAAAGCCTTACATTCAGGTAGCACTTTTTAACTATCTTCCGTGCATTTCTATATGTATTATCAAGCCTACGCCTCACAATGTCCTTGGGAGGTGGCTAGAAAATGGATTTTTTTGACCCATTTGGTTAGGTGAGGAAACTAGAACAGAGGTTTCATAATTTGCTGAATGAATTTATTTTTTTAATAAGGGAAGACAGACATTAAACTAACAAAAAATGATTCTATTTTATGAAAGAATGTGAAAAGTGCTGTGGAGAGAATGAAGGTGGGACAAGGGGCATAAGGAAGGCCAGGAGAGGAGAGGGGACAGAGGGAAGGAGCTGTTACTTTACACAGTGTGGTCAACAAAGACTTCTTTGACATGTGGGCAAGGATCTAAAGAGAACAAGGAAATGAGCCCAGAGGTGTCTGGGGGACGAGTTTCCAACCAGAAGAAAACATAAGTGCAAAGGCCCTGAGACAGGTACCTGCTTGATGTGGTTGAGGAACACGCGGAGGCCAGAGTGGTGGCAGCAGAGAGCAGAAGCACGGGTAGCAGAGCCACACCATGCAGGGTTTCGGCTTTTAGAAAAGACAAGGGGCAAGTTGGGGGTTGAGGCTGGCAGTGTAGAAAAAAAGACACAGCTTCGGCTCAGAGATAAAAGAGAACCTAGCTCATTGGAACAACCAAAATTAATTCATTATTGCTAGAGAATCCAGCGCGGGATGGGAATGGGGTGACATGAGCTGTCTCACATTGTAACTTCAAGTCTGGTTGTATTCGTAAAGGGGAGCAGGCAAGGGCAGAAACAGGAAGATCAGCGGAGGAGGCTACTGCACTCATTCAGGCAAAAGGCAATGGTGGCTTGAACCAGGAGGAGATGGGGGAGAAGTAGCTGGATGCTGATTTGACAACCCCCCAGGAGGAGGGTTAGAAATATAACATATTTCAGGAGAGCCTGGGGGCTCAAGACGGAAATCCACTGTGCAGTCTGGCACCCAGGCTTGCTGACGGTCTGGAGGCGGAACATGACAAAGTGGTGAGAACCAAGAGAGGATGTCATAGGAGTCTGGGGTTCAGAAGAAATGTCTAAGGGTCTGAATCTGGGAGCCTTCAGCATATAGAGGTATTATCCACAGGCATGGGTGAGGTCTACAAAGAAATGAGTCCAAGGACAGTCAGGACCCTCTGGGGTTTAGCGTCAAGGGATGAGGAGACTCGGTAAAGGAGCCGGAGAAGGAGATGAGAGAGAGGACAGAAGCATGTGCCATCCTGAAAACCAAGTGGAGGCAGTGTTTCAAGGAGGAGAGTGTGATCACCGGTGCCAGGGCTGCCAGGAGGCCAAGAAGAGATGGACTGAAAATGGACCGTTGGATTCAGCAACATGGAGGTCATCAATGACCTAGACTGGAGCTTTTTAAGGAGTAGCAGGAATGGAAATCTGGCCCATCGGAGTGGATTTAGGAGTCAATGTGAGGAGAGAATCGATGGTGGGGAGTGAGTCCAGACTACTCTTGGGAGGGTTATCCATGGAGGGGAGAAGAGAAAGGAGTTATGAGCTGGAGGTGGCGGGGGTGTGAACAGAGTTTCATTTGTTATTTTTAGGATGAGAGTCATCTTAGAAGGTTCATATCCTAATGGGATGATACAGTGGAAGACAGAGAAGCCAATGAACATTTGACAGGTGGTCGCTCAGTTAGGCCCAAAATGCTCAAGAAGATGGCCACAATTCCTTCTTTATAAGTGAGGAGTGGAAGTTAGTGAATTTGGAGATTGCAGCGTAAAATGGCCCGGCTAGGGTTCAAACCCAAGTCTACTGGACCTCAAGATGAGACCTTTCCCACTGTTCTGTGTGGGACACGGATCATGGCACATTGGTTTCTTTAGATTGAAAAGCCAATCGATATTGGGCCAGTTTATAAGATGGACCTAAGGGTTTGAGGGTACCCAGGCTCAATGCTTTGGGGCTCAGGAGAGCCACCCAAGCCGCAGATAACTTCTAGCATAACCTATGATATACTTAGTGCCAAATAGGTGGACAGCCTGCCCTGGGAGGAAGGTTAGAAATACAGCATATTTTAGGAGAGCCTGAGGGGCTCAAGCCTGAAACCCACTGTGTTGTGGCGGCTGGGTGGGTGGTCCCAAGTGAGCCCAGAGAAGGTGGTATCCCTTAAAGTCCCCTGGCAAGGAAGTGAAGACGGAGGGGGCCACATCTCTGGAATTCTAACAGCAGGAAAGAACTGCTTTTGCGATGGATGGGATGATTGGAGTGCGCGTGCGTGCTGCAGGGAAGGAACCGCAACCAGGGGGGACTGCGGAGAAGAGTGTCTGAAAATTTTATGACTCTGTGTTATTCCAACTCGAAGTCTTGATTGAACTTAGCAATGCAGATCCGGCGAGCCAGGCGCATTTATATTTTATATTTTGATAGTTGGTGCCTTCATCTCCCTTCACGGGGAGCTTTATGAATTGGCGGAGGGTGAGGGAGGCTAAATGAGAGGCTGAAAGACTCTGCAATTAATCACCTTGTTTTTATCTCCGCGAAAGTTGTGGCCTGGACACCGGTGTAATCTAGCAGCCACTCTCGGCTCTGACTGACAATCCTCTTTCATTTTCCGTGGAAGAATTTTGATTTACTCTTTGGGGTGGGGTTCATAGGAGGGAGGTGGGCCTGTGACTCTTTGATTCATGGTTAAGGCGAGAATTTTTCTTGACTGCAAGAAATTTATCATTATTGATTCCGGGGAAGATGAAAACATGAAACAATCTGATATAAAATCACAAAGGTAAAAGCAAAAAGGTTTGAAAAAGAAAACCAGGACAGTCTTTTGCAGGAAGGAACTCGGGAATGAAATATTTCACCCTCCAAAAGCTCAAACCCCCAGAAGACACTCAAACCTCCAACCTCAACATTCCCCGCCTCCTACACTGCTGCAGAGCCCTCAACTTGCGGTTACCTGTACTGATCACGGAAAACCCGAGATGTTTTCTCAGCTCACTGGTCATGAGCCCCTGATTAAGTAACTTCGGTTCGCAGACATCTGAACGCAATGTCCAGCGGGGTGGGGTGACAGGCAGAACAAGCTGGCGGATTCTTTGGATTTCTGCTGTTGCTGCTGTTGTTGATGATTTGAACAGGGGAGGGGACAAAGGACTGTTTTCATTTTCAGGCTGGGAAAGGTTTCTTTGACATGGCACGGTGCCTCTGGTGTTTGGTTGCATGGACTGACTGCTGTTCGGGTCGCTGCACCTGCACGGCCTGCAGTTGGGTTTCACTGCTGCGTGCAGCTCCAGAGAATGAGTATACCACCATATGGTCCTCGCTATTTATTTTATTTTATTTAAAAATTTTTTTAAGTTCATTTATTTATTTTGAGAGACAGAATCCAAAGCGGGCTTCAGGCTCTGAGCTGTCAGCGCAGAGCCCGACGCGGGGCTCAGACCCACGAACCGTGAGATGATGACTTGAGCTGAAGTTGGACGCTTAAACAACCGAGCCACCCGGGCCACCCCTATTCTTCACTTTTTGATGACTCTCTGAGTTGTCTCCAGTTGGAGCTGGGAGGGTACTATTTTGAATCCTGGCAGCTCATGGGCCTTGGCGCTCTGTGCGCTCTCCTCTGTAAGGTACACAATGAGAGAGGGGTTCTCAGGCACGGGTATGCGCATCCGTTAAGGCAGAGTGCCAACCAGCTTTCCAATAACTGCATACCCCCGCTTGTAAGGAAATGAGTCTGGCTGCTCTTTGTCCTTGCCGACACGTGGTAATGGCATCCTTTTCCATGTTAACCATGCAGGTTAACTGTGCAGTGGTGTTTCATTCTGATTTGTTTATTAATGTTTTAATTCAACTTTATTGAGGTCTACTTGACATGAAGTGTGGAATCTGGATGAGGGCATATACCCATGTGGCTACTGCCCTATCACACGCACATGCACACACGCATACATGGTTCTAGTGAGTTTTATTCTTGGTGTTACATACAATTCCATAAACCCGATTGATCCATGGTCTTTTCTGAAGGCCTCATAGACTATTATAACCACCACCATAATTGGGATACCAAGAAGTTGCCTCAACTCCCCAGATAGTTTTGTGTAACCCTTTACGGTCAAGCCCCCCGTCACCCCCAAATCCTGACAACCACTCTTCTGTCTGCTTTCCCGATAATCCTATCTTTTCCAGAATGTCCTATAAATGGAATCCTACAATATCTATCTTTTTAAAGACAAACTTTTTTCATTCACCCTAAAGCCTTTGAAATTCACTTACATTCTTCCATATATTAATAGTTTATTCATTTTTTTGTTGCTGAGCAATCTTCCATGGTACGAAAGGACCACAGTTTATCCGTTTACCAGCTGACAGATAATGTAGGCCATTTCCAGTTTTTGTCAATTGTGAAAAGAGCTGCTATAAACGTTTATGCACAAGTCACGACTCATGTGTGTGCACAGATTTCATTGGGTTTTTTGTTTGTTTGTTTGTTTGTTTTTTTAAGTAAGCTTTATGCCCAGTACAGGGCCCAATGTGGGGCTTGAACTCATGACCCTGAGATGAAGAGTCCAATGTTTAACCGACTGAGCCACCCAGGTGCCCCAAGATTTCTAATTCAACTAGGGCGAATTCTGAATGGGAGTCTTGGGTCATATGTTAATCCTATGTTCAGCTGTGGATGAAACTGCCAACCTGTTTTGGCAGTAGAGTGGCTGTGCCACTTTCCATTCCATGAGCAACATGGAAGAGTTCCAATGGCTCTGAATGCTCACTGACATTTAGTGTCATCAGGGTTTTCATTGCTTTGTTTCATTTGTTTGTTTGTTTTCATTTAGGCAATCTGACAGGTGTGCCTCCCTGTGGTTTTAACTGCATCCCCCTCTAATGACTCACGATGTCGAGTGTCTTTTCCTCTGCTTATTCACTATCCATATCTCTTCTTTGGAGAAGTGCCTGTTCATATATTTTGCCCATTTTTGTGCTGGGATGTTTGTTTATGCACCGTTGATTTTAGAAAGTGTCTTTGTATATTATGAATAGGAGCCCCTTTTGCAAGGTATAATTTATAGATATTTTCTCCCCCTTTGCTTTCCCTTTCACCCTATTAACAGTATTATTTATTTATTTATTTTACAAAGCAAGAGCTTTTGATTACTTCTTTATTTTCATTACTTTTTTTTCCTATGGAGGTATCATTGGCATAAAATTTTCTATTAGTTTCAGGTGTACGTCATACTGATTTGACATTTCTTTTGCATTCTGAAATGACCCCCGTGAAGTCAAATTACCATCTGTCATTATACAGAGTTATCACAATATTATTGACTATATTCCCTCTGCTGTACTCTACATCCTTGAGACTTCCTCATTTTATAACTGGAAGTTTGTACCTCTCAATCCCCTTCACCTATCTCATCCATATTCCACTAACCCCCTCCCCTCTGGTACTAACCCACCACTTGGTTTTCTGTATCTAACAGTCCATTTCTGTTTTGTTTGTTCATTTGTTTTCAAAATTCCAGATCTAAGTGAATCATATGGTATTTGTCTTCCTCTGTCTTATTTCACTTAGCATTATACTGTCTAGGATCATCCATGTTGTCACAAATGGCAGGATTTCATTCTTTTTTTTGGCTGAATATCATTCTTGTGTGTGTGTGTACACACCACAGCTTTATCTATTCATCTATTGATGGACACTTCGGCAGCTTCCATATCACGGCTATTATAAAAAATGCTACAGTAAACGTAGGAGTGATTAAGCTCTTTGAATTGTTGTTTTTATTTTTTCTCACGTAAATACCCAGAAGTGGAATTGCTGGATCATGTGGTGGTTGTATTTTTAATTTTTTGAGGGACCTCCTTACTGTTTCCTGTTTCGTTCCTACCAGGTGTGTACTGAGGCTCCTTTTCTCCACAGCTTCATCAACACTTGTTATTTTTCATCTTTTTTTCTTTAAATGTTGATTTATGTTTGAGACAGAGACAGCAGGGGAGAGTCAGAGAGAGAGGGGAGAAGAGAACCCCAAGCAGGCTCCATGCTGTTGGCACAGAGCCCGATGCAGGGCTCGAATTGTGAGGTCATGACTTGAGTTGAAACCAAGAGTCAGACGCATAACTGACTGGGCCACCCAGGTGCCCCTATGTCTTGTCTTTTTTGTTAATAGCCAGTCTGGTGTCACTTGCTATCTCATTGTGGTTCTGATTTGCACTAAAAGCTTTCTTTTTGATGAGGTCCAATTCCCCTTTTCTTTTTTCTTTTATGGCTTGTGCTTTTGGGGTCATATCCAGGAACTCTTTGCCCAATCCAAGGTCATGGAGGTCTCTGCCCAATACCAAGGCCACACGTTCTGATTCACTCCCTGCGGTTCCCATATTGGTTCAGTTTACGAAGCCTCGGCAGTGCTCTTCAGATCTGCCCTGGGTGTGTGCGATCCACAGGCCAGTCTACAACCTGGGTGGTTGTCTACACTGTGAATCTGTCCTCAAAGCCTTCGTTATGCTGTTCAGAATCAGACCTATGCATGTGCAACCTGAGAGCGAGCCCATAAGTCCATACGACTTTAGGGACTTGCTTTTCCAGGGTCCCTCCTCCGTGTGCGCTCTGCTCCCTCCCCCTTCCCCCCCCACCGACTCACCCCCCCCCCTTCTTGGCCATCTAGCTAAAAAGTGGAGCTTTAGTTAGCTTTTAAGCTCTACTGTATACTTTCCCTAGCTGGTTCTGCAAAGAATGACGGAGAAGATACAGAGAGGGGAAACGCAACCAGCTGGATGGGAGAGGAAACAGGAAGAACAACAGGGATTCCTCCCAGGGCCCTGGCACAAAGGCTTAGGTGCCATGATGCTGGTGCTATTGCAGCCTCCTCTGTCACAGGGCCTGGTTTGGGTGCTGGGGCAGAAGACAATGGAAAACATACAAAAAAAAAAAAAAAAAAAAGGGAGGCACTCCTCATTGTCTATGTCTCAAAGGTGCCTGTTTTCCATTCCACGTACCAAAACAAAAGAAGAGTTCTCCCGAAGGTCTTCCTTTCTGCCCCTCGTGTGCAGTTGGGGGACTTGGGGCTATCTTCGGATCTGAGCCAGGGGGACAACGAAGAATAAGAATGACAGGCAAGTCCCTGTCAGTCCGGTGACACTTTGAGCTCCCCAATCCACCTGCTAGGGTTTACTTCGCGAAGTTCACAGACAGCTGCTCCACGGGCATTATGCTGTTACACTGTGTTGAGTGCTCTCTCCTTACTCAGAACTAGAACCTCTCTCACTGTGAATTGAATTTGCCTTTACCCAACGACTGCTCATTTTCCTAGAAGTTTGTTGGTCATTTGAAGCTACTCTTTTGTGAAGTGTTTATTCAAGCCTTTGCCTATTTTTCTCTCGGGCCACCTGTATCTGGCTTCTTGGTTTCGTAGTTATTCTTTATATATGCTGGAGGTGTCCTTTTAGGTATGTATGTGGGCTTGTGTGTGTGCCTGTAAGGATGTAGATGGAACTATGTTCTCCCAATCTGTGACTTGTCTTTTTACTTGCCTTAATGGTGTCTTTGCATGAACTGACTTTATTTTTAATATAGTCCTAACCATCAATCTTTTCCTTTATGGTTAGAGCTTTTTGTGTCCTAGTTTAAAAAGTCTTTGCCTCCCCAAGGTCACGGAGATATTGCCCATATGTTTTTTTAAAAGCCTTATTGTTTTTCAGTTAGCAATAATTGCGTCTCGGACAACCCTCATTGGCTACAATACTGCCAGTGCACAAAACTGTAGAAGCCTTGTTATTTTCACTTTTTCCATTGAGATTTATAATTTACCCCGAGTTGATACTCGTTGATAGTATAGGATAGGCGCCCAGATTTAACCAGTGGACACCTTTGGAACGGCAATCTTTCCTTCACTGCATTGTAGTTTCTCCATTGCCGTAAATGAACTAATTGTATTCCCTACATGGGTCTGTTTCTGCACCTTCTCTTCTGTGCCATATGCTTTGTTTCATTCTTGCCCTGGAATCCAAGCCGGGCCGTGAGACAGAAGGGGTGGAGAAGCCACACCATACTATACAGAAGGACAGTAGAGACATCACACCCCCCGATGCACTGGTGCTACCCCCCAGTTTCCTCCTGTCCACGGCTCCGCTATCCTTTCCAAGGACACTTGGTTTAAAACGCCTCACCTTGGGTGGCTCAGTTGGTTGAGTGTCAACTCTTGGTTTCGGTTCAGGTCCTGATCCCACACGTTATGGGATCAAGCCCCGTGTCCCGGTTCTGTGCTGACAGCAATCCTCCTTGGGATTCTCTCTCTCTCTCCCTCTCTCTCTGCTGCTCCCCTGCTCGCATGCTCATCCTCTCTCTCTCTCTCTCTCTCAAAATAAACGTTTAAAAAATAAAAATAAAAACACCTAGTCTTTGTGACTTGGGAAATACACAGGTTCATTCTCGCCCGGGTAACAACCATCCTTTCCATGCAGAAAAGGCTTAAATAAATCTACCGGAAGAGTACAGCTTTTCATAACAGGCCTTCCATGGAGAGTTGCAGATTCTATAATCTGTGGTTTCCAATGCATGGATCACTGGATTGGGAGTAATCTGTTGTCATGAGTCACGAGTCAGCAGCAGAGAGTGGGGATGAGGTCAGCCCTAGGGAAGGGTCCTATACCTCCCGATGGACATTAGTGGACTTGGCGTTGGGCTTCTCACCCTGCTGTCAGCCTGGCCCATCTGAAAACAACTCAACGAGGCCCCTGTGGATAGTCTTCCCATTTGTCAGGGGCCTTACTGGTTGTCCCAGAGATACATGGAATGCACAGCTCTGGAGAGAAGGGAAGACCCTTTAACTTCTTCTCAGGAGGACTTGACTCTCCCACCCGTCTTAGGAAAGTTGTCCAGATCCATGGAAACAAGAGTCTCAATTCTCCAATCCTCTGTCTGTGGTCTGCTACTAAAAGTACTTTGAGACAACTTATTCAAACTTTAGAACTGATGGCAATAACCTCATTATATAGTTCCTTTCATTAGACTTCATGTTAGCTTATCTCTAAGATCCAACTTCTTCCCCACTATGAGACCCGACCATCACCGTGTACCTCGACAGGCTCTATGTCCCACCCAACCTCATAATAGACATTGCCCATAGCATTTTATTGACTGAAGATTAGACTCCCAGGTCACTACAAGTTGCCTGACTGCTCAGATCAGCTTTCCCTACGATAGGCGACCTTCATATGAGGGTTAAGCCATCAGATGCTTCTACTTTGGGGGGCTTGTAAGTCCTAAAAGATGAGGATGGGCTGCTCAACTTAACGCAACCCACTCTGTGGGAAGCAGTGGCATTGTCAAAAGTTAGGACAAATAGTAACTTGAGTGATTTGCCCTCCTCCTTTTTAATCAGGCTTAGTAGCATCCTCAGAATGTCCAACAAAATGACTAATAATCTTTCCCTAAAACATGAAGATTAGGAGCATACCAGGGTTTCTGGTAAGTGTTAATATTAAATGCGTAAAAGAGATCTGGAGTTTAGGACATCTCCCTATATTCTAGCCTTTTGACTTTTGACATTTCCAATTTTTTGAGGGCGAGGAGTATAGGCAGTGAATACTTACAGCAAAGGTAAGACCCAAATGCCATTGCGCCCCCATCGCTATCAGCATAAGAGGACCGTGGTCAAACTCCAGAGCTCATACATCTATTTCTAGCTCAGCATCTATTTCTAGTCCCGATTCCTTTCCATTCCTTGGCAAACTGAACGTGGTGCGTCTTAGTTACAACCCTCCACTTGACCATCAAGGTGCAAGCGCCTACATGACTATCTGGTCCGGATACTAAGATCATTTATTTTTAAAGAATTTTACACGATCGGCAAAGTCGCTATCATTGTCCCTGAATTGGATGTGGGTCCAATGAATCCATACCTAGACTATTGAAGGTGCATCACAATCACTTCCCATTCATTCATTCACAATGGAGGCTCTGTGCGAGAGGCTCTGTGCGAGAGACCGGTGTACAACGGCGAAGGCGACAAAGAATTGGGTATGAGCTTACATTCCCTGGGGATCTCTCTTCTAAAGACAGATATTTAAATCTTAATAGAAATTTGCCTACCAAATATATTTATAAATAGAACCGCCTTGAGCTCCATGATAGCATATGGAAACATGTGAGGAAAATGTTACCTATAGTTCTACCCTGGGAATCAGCCTCATAGACCAGCAATTCGCAATCTCTTTTCTGGCATAAAATACTAAGCAGATTATGTTTACATTTGCGCCATGCTCCCATGGGTACTGTTAAATAAAATTCCCAAACTTCTCTCTGTTAAAAAAGACAGGAAGAAATATTGAAATGTATGCTGACGATTCTCCACTTGCCACCTCCCAATCCATTCCCTGCCCCCTCTCTATTCTGGGCCTAGGGAAGCTGATACCTGTGGGGTACATCTCCTAGACAACCTTGCAACTGGCTTCCAGTTGAGTTGGGCCAATGGGAGACAATGGCAGGAAATCCGAAGGCAGTAGAAGAGAGAGGTCAGGGGATTTCTCCCCTGTTCACCTTCTGATAGGTCTGTGCTGCTCTAGCAGTGGTGGTTCCCACCGGGTAGCTCCTCTTCTAGCTCTAATGCGATTCCAGTAACCCTTTCCTTCCAGCTCTTGGTGAGTGGGAACCATCTTCCATCCGCGTGAGTCTCAGGGAGCCTCACAATCTCTTGTTTGTTCCTTTAACCTGCCTACGCTATGTAAACAGTCTCTTCATTAACGCCTCCTCATTTGTATCTGGGTGCGTTCTGTTTCTTCGTGAAATTCTGATACACAATGCAAGCGATAAAGAGGGAAATTATGATAGGAGAAACCTGAATCCACTTGCATAGGCACAAAAAAACTAATGTCAGTAGAAGCAAATTACTTGAAACAAACGTCACTACCAACACTGCTTCTGTGTTGGGGAACAGCTGACAACGACCAAGGCGTATTTGGCCCCTCTGTTCTTGCGACCAACATCTGGATGGATGTTCCGAACAAGAGGAAAACTGAATATGTCCCCTCATTTGAAGCCTTTACAATGGTGAGACTGGGGGCTCGAAACAATGAGACTAACTTCCTAGGAAGAGTTCCAATTCCAGTAGAAACGTTTAGTTATCCAATGACTCTTACAATTCCATTTGGCTGCCTTGAGAAAAAGACTTTTCTACCACGTCTTCTCTATAAACTGCTGAATGCTTACAAACAGTTTTACTGGGGCGCCTGGGTGGCTCAGTCAGTTAAGCCTCCGTCTCTTGATTTCAGCTCAGGTCATGATCTCACGGTTGTGGGACTGAGCCCCACGTTGGGCTCTGTGCCGCCTGCTTGGGATTCTCTCTCTCCCCCTCCCTCTCTGCCCCTGCCTCACTCATGCATGCACGCTCTCTCCCCTTCTTTCAAAACAAATAAATAAACTTAAAACAAAAACCAGTTTCAGCTATAGCCTGCCATGGCAGATGTGGGTCTCTCCCTTCTCGTGCTTGATTTGTCAGAGACTGCCAAACCAAAAAAAAAAAAAAAAAAATGAAATAAGTAACAAAACTAAATAAAGCAAATCCTGATGAGAGTAACGAAGTGATAAGGGAAAGTGAAATCCGAAGAGATCAGCAGAGCTCCCATCAATTCAATACTTACTCATGACACTAGCGACTGTGAAAGGTTCGGGTACAATACATTCTTATACGGGAATCTACGTTTGGCTCTCAAAGACTATAATGAGGACAGGTGTAGACACAGGTATCCATGATTCGAAAGTGGTATTGAAGTTTTAGAATCTCAGATCGCAGGGAAACCTGGAAAGTTTACTCTCCCCAGTGTCACGAATGAAGGGCCCTTGCCCCGAGAGAAAGCTCTAAATAACTTTCTCCCCACCCCTACCTTTTTTTTCCCTCTTCCCTTCTTCATCTCTAAATCCCTCTCCTTTTCCTTTCCCCTCTTTGTCACCCACTCTAAGGTATCTGAGACGTGTCTTTAGGCATGTTCTTTTGCAATGATAGTTATGATAGATAATCCTCTGGGAGCACTTCCTGTATGCTCTATATGTGTCACAGACATAAGTTCATCTAATCTGGATAACGGTGCAATGAGGTGTCACTATTTTACAAATGGGAAAATTGAGGCACAAAGGAACTAAGTAGCTCACCTAAGATGAGCAGTCCATAGCGGAACCTGGGATTTGGACCCATGAATTCTGGTTCCAGAATCCATGCTGGATTCTGATGCACTGCCTGAAAATGGGTGTTGTGTCAACTGTCCGTGTGTTTTAAACTACATAACTGTATCACGCTATGAATCTCATTGTGTTTCTTACTCTTTTTGACCGAAGAATCCATGTTTACGATTTACCCACATTGCTATATATGCACATCTGGATTGTTGCAAAGTATTTCATACTATTCACACATACCCATTCCCCTACGGGTGACACTGGGCTACTTCCCAACTCAGTACCATAAACAGATCATAATCAGCATCCTCGTACATGCCTCCTACAGTCCTGAATCAGAACGTCTCTAGGAAGAATACCCAGCCTGGGATTTCTGGGCATATGCTCACTTAATATCAGTAAATTTTAACAGATTGCCCAAGCAACTTTCAAACTGAGTAGAGGAAATATTCACTCATTCTTCCCCCCTTCCTTCCCTCCTTCCTTCCTTCCTTCTTCTCTTTCTCTTCCTTCCTTCCTTTCTTTCTTTTTTCTTTCTTTTTTCTCTCTCTCCCTTTCTTTTTCTTCCTTCCTTCCTTCTTTTTCTTTCTTCCTTTCTTTCCTTTCCTTTCTTTTCCTTTCCTTCCTTCCTTCTTTCTTTCCTATATTACAGGCCCTGAGCTAGAAACTGAGGATATAAGCATGAACAAGAACGATGTGGACCTAACCACACTGAGCTTACAGTCTAACTCCTAGCCAACTTAACAGTGTTTCCATCAGACAAAGACAAATCCTGTATGATCTCACTTGTATGTGGAATCTCAAAGAACCCTGAATTCATAGATACACAGAACAGATTGGCAGGGGTGGGGAGGATGAGTGAAATGGGTGAAAAGATACAAAAAAAAAAAAAAACCCAAAAAAAGTGTTTCCATCAACTCCGTGGATATGACCCTATCTGGTTTTATCCTGTGACCATTAGTAATCATTTTCAAAAGGACAACTCTTTATTTCCTCCCAAAACATAAATATATTTAACTTACGAAACATTGCATTAAAAGTGTATGCCTGTTTTCCTTTATTTAAATCACAAGTCTGAGCTTCTCAGACAATATTCTAAATGAGGTGGTCTTTAGATACAGTGCTTCCAATATTGGCCAATGCAATATTCTATTAGCGCAAGCAGTAATCCGTAGGGGATAAGATGGTTTTATTGATTTGGGTTGAACACAGAATCAGCACCTTAAAAACACCACTAGGGTAATAAGTTGGTAGAAATAGTTTCTGAGGATTCAGAGAAAAACATAAATGCCTTCTGGCTCACATTTTTTTTTTAAGTGTGCCTTTAAATGCTTAGATACGACTTTTGGAAAAGCTTAATCATTTGTGTGTGCTCTTCCCTCCAACCTTCTAGAAAACAATACTAAAAACTTCCTCCCATTTGCAGATATGATTTTACTGGCCTGAGTCAGGAATATCTTTCCCAGGCTTCTAACTCATTCAAGAAAGGAGGGCTTTAGAGTTAATATTAAGAAACAATAAACTATGGGGTGCCTGGGTGGCTCAGGTCATGATCTTAGGGTTCATGAGTTCAAGCTCCACAGTTCGGGCTCAGTTCGGGCTCTCTGCTGTCAGGCCAAAGTCTGTTTAAGATCCTCTGTCCTCCCTCAATGTCCCTCCCCTACTTGTGCTCTCTCCAAAAATAAACATTAAAAATATATATAAGCATTAAAATAAACAATAAACTAACAAAGAAAAAAAGAGACAAAGAAAAAACCAGACTCTTAAAAGCAGAGAATAAACTGGGGGTTGCCAGACAGGAGGTTGGTGGGGGGATGGGTGAAATAGGTGAGGGGCATTAAGAGTACACTTATCATGACGAGCAGCGAGTGGTGCGTGGAGTCGTTGAGTCGTTGGATTGTACATCCGAAACTAGTGTGGCACTATATGTTAATTATACTTGCATTTAAAAAATAAGTGAAAATTTAAAAAGAAACAACAATTAACAAACACTAAATGCATATACTCTACCACTGGATTATATCAGAACGACAGAGATATGCCCTTGGTTCAGCTTCCCCAACAGATGCTGTTTCTGGAATATTCTTTAACAAAACATCATTTTACTTTTATTAAGAACTGTTTAAGAACAATCTCTTTGAACTCTTAAATATAGAGAACAAACTGAGGGTTGCTGGAGGGGTGGGGGGTGGGGGGGATGGGCTAGATGAGTGACGGGCATTAAAGGGGGCACTTGTTGGGACGGGCACTGGGTGTTACATGTAAGCAATGAATCATTAAATTCTACATCTGAAACCAATAATACACTATATGTTAACTAACTTGGATTAAAAAAAATTCTCTTTGAAACGGATTCACAAGTTTATTCCAATAACGCAATGGATAAACTCTTCAAAACTGATACAATCCAAATATTAACCCTAAAATAATAAAACGTATAGAAGAAAATGCAGGAGGCCTCCCCCCGAGTTAAACAAAGATTTCTATGTAGAACACATAAAACATGAATCATAAGACAAATATGACAAACTGGACTTCGCAAAAATGGAAGACTTCTTTTTTCAAAAAGGGCTGGGAGGACAATGAAAACACAAGCCATCATCAGGCATAAATATTTACAAAACAAAAACCTGTTTAAAAAAAAACAACTTGTGGGGCGCCTGGGTGGCTCAGTCAGTTAAGTGTCCGACTTTGGCTCAGGTCAGGATCTCACAGTTCATGGGTTCGAGCCCTGTGTCGGGCTCTGTGCTGACAGCTCAGAGCCTGGAGCCTGCTTCAGATTCTGTGTCTCCCCCTCTCTCTCTCTGCCCCTCCCCTGCTCATGCTCTGTTCTCTCTCTCCCAAAAATAAAGATTCAAAAAACTAAAAAAAAAAACCCAAACTTGTGTGCAGAATATGTAAAGAACTCTCCAATTCAATAAGGAAAGTCAATATAGTAAAAAGATGGGCAACAGATACAACCATAAATATCACTACAGAACATCAAGCAAGTTGAAATAAAACTAATAAAAGTCATGATAAGATACCACTAGAAACCTACCAGAGTGTCTAAAATTAATAAGGAATAAAAAGGGTGAGAATATCAAATGTTGGGAAGAATGTAGAGCGACTGAAACGCTCAGACATTGCTAGCGGGAATTAAAAAGGGTACAACCACTTTGGAAGACATACGCCTTCCATATAACCCGGCATTGCACCTAGGGACCTACTCAAGAAAAATGAAAACATACATCCACATGCAGACTTGTACATGAATATTAATAGCAACTGCATTCATCATCGCTCTGCACTGGACTGAAGGCGTGTGGCACCCCCCCCCCCAAATCCGTATGTTGAAATCCTAACCCTCAAGTTGGTGGTTTTAGGAGGCGGGGCCTTTGGGAAGTGATTAGGTCATGAAGACGGAATCCTTGTGAATGGGACTAGTGCCTCACAGAAGAGATCCCAGGGAGGGAGCTCCCTTGTTCCTTCCACCATGTGAGAACACCTTGAAAACACGGCTGTCTGTGAACCAGGAAGCAGGCCCTACCAGAACCGAATCTGCTAGTGCCTGGTCTTGGGCCTCCCAGCCTCCAGAATTGGGAGCAATAAACTGTTGTTTATCAGCCACTCAGGCTACGGTATTTCGTGATAGCAGCCCCAGTGGACTAAAACACACTTCAGACTGGAAACATCCCAGATGCCCACTAATTGGTGAAGGGTTAAGCTGGGCGCAAGCTAGAGTCGGGGCCTGGAGTATTACTAAGCAGGCAAAAGGAATGGATTGTAGATAGACACAGTACAGATGAAACTCAAAAGCATTATGTGGCTTGAAAGATGAAACGGTTACAGAGTCTATGACTCTAGGATGTTCTAGAAATGGCAAAACTGTCGACAGTAAGATCAGATCAGTCTTTGCCAGGGGCTGGGGCTGGGGCAACCAAGTCCAAAGGGCATGAGTAATTTGGGGGGTGATGGAAGTATTTTATATCTTTCTTGTGGTGGGTTACACGAATGTATAAGCTAATCGAAATTGGGAGAACTGTACATCTCAAAGGCATTTTGGAAATTATCTCTCTACTCCATCCAGTGTCCTTTTCACATGGAGCCACAGAAGAAATGTCTCAATACCAAAAACGGTTGTATTTCTCTTGAGTACAGAGAGTTGCTGTTATCTTTTGGAGACCGTGAGTCATAGCCAGTTAGAGTTACCTCCTTGCCTCAGCTGTGAAGGGAGGGAGCTGAGAACACGCATGTATTGGGTATGATTCTTACCTTTGACATCATTGGATTTCTCCTTCCTCTTGACCTAATTTCTTCCTAACAAATTCTTCTATCTTGCTGTCATCTATCTACTTTTCAGAGACTAAATATTTTTTATATATTTTTTACGTTTACATTTTGTATAGTATACACGACCAAATAAATAAATACATCACAGGACATGTAGTAAGTTGCAGAAGTGTTTCCTCCTGATATGCATTAATAAAAGCACACGCCATAAAATCCTAACTCATGAAAGCATACCATCGTGTAATACTTAATGTGTTTTATTCATTTATGGACACTTCCACTGAAAAGGAATGAGGGTCAAACGTAGCATTGTAGGGACAAAGTCATTAGGACGGTATGTAGGAAAGAGAGGACGAGGGAAGTTTATCTTGCAGCGGAGAAAAGGCAGGGGAAATGTGAAAGCTGCCTTCAAATATTTGACGGCTTGTCAGGTAGAAGAGAGGCGAATTAATTCTGCTTTGTTCTGTTGGATTAGGAGTGGGATCAATGGTGCAGGCTATCCCAAGACCAATTGGGGGATAATAAAAAGAATAGATTTCTAATGGAGCACAGCAAAGATATGATATATTATCCAAGGAAAAAGAGTTTGTGACAGTAGATAAAACCAAACATAGGTAAGAGAAATCATTTGGTTGGGATTTCATACAAAGATCCATTTAGATAAATTGTTGCTCCTTACTGCTGCCAAGATTTAATAGTTATTTAATTCTATGAGAAAATAGTGTCCTTCCAGTGTGAAACAAACTTATTTTGACTGAGCAAACACCATTATTTTTTTTTTACTTATCAATGCGATTTATTATATTAAGTGGTATTATAATCGCAGCGCGTTACCAATAAAAAGGTTGCAGCAAGCAAACATTCTTAAGGCTATTCTGGGATCGGGCCCTTGCAAAATGGAACACAAAATTGCTCCCAGAGTTTTAGGGACTCTTATTTGCAAAATACAAGCTTTTCTTGCACGGCCGGCTGACCTTTCGCGCCCTCTGGAAACAGGCAGGCAATACAGCACTCTGAATGGAAGTTAAAGTAATTTCCCACTTTGTCCTTGTGCTTAACACTTAGGCAATAAAGCTCATGACATTTTCAATAAAAAGCAGAGAAGCAGAAGTGCTCCTTAGTCACGGAAGAGCTCAAGCCAGCATCGCCCGGGCGCTCTCCCATTTGACAAAGCCCAATCTTTGCTAAGCAGCCAGACCTCCGATTGAAAACACTTCCATCAGCACGAGGGACCTGGGGGTAATTGGTTCTGCACGATTGAGAGCTAATTTCGGGCTGGCTTGAACGCCTAAGTTCCAAGGCTGTGTCAGTTCACCCAGAGTACCCAACAGACAGAAGTCACTGGGGAGAAACACCCTGAAGGTATTTAGGTGTAATAAGCCAACCAGGAACTGGGAGCACAGGCGAGTAGAAGCAATGCGGTAAGAAGCCTGGGAATTGCAGACTCGTAGCTACGAAAGAAGACTGAAGAACGGGGGAAAATGGGCTGGTTTAGTGGAAGGTACAGCACAAAGAGATAAAAAACGAAGGACCCGAAGAGACAGCTTTTCCCAAGAAGACAGACAAATGGCCAACAGGTACAGGAAAAGCGACTCCACATTGCTAATCATCAGGAAATGGAAGTCGGAACCACAATGAGATATCACCGCGCAGAACGGGTATCACCAAAAGACGAGAGATCACAAGGGTTGGAGACGATGCAGAAAAAAGGGAGCCCTGTGGGTGGGAATGTAAGTCGGTGCGGCCACTATGGAAACCAGTACGGAGGCTCCTCAAAACATTAAAAGCAGAACTACCATTAAAAATTCCACTTCCGAGTATCTATCCAAAGGAAATAAAATGACTGTCTCAAAGAGCTCTCAGCACCCCCACGTTCACTGTTATTGTTCACAACAGCCGAGACACGGAAACGAGCTAAGCATCTCTCAGTGGAGGTATAGCTAAAGAAAAAATATATTGGAGCGTTTTTCAGTTATAAAAAAGAAGAAAATCTTGCCATTTTCAACAACGTCCATTTCATGGATGGACGTGATGGGCATTATGGCAAGAGAAATAAGTCAGGCAGAGAAAGACAAATACTGTATGATCTCACTATTATGTGAAATCTAAGAAAGCTGAATGTACGGAGTAGATTGGTGTTTGCCAAAGGCTGGGGGTGAGAAAAATAAACTTCCAGTTACAAGATGAATAAGTCTCGGGGATCTAAAGCACAGCATGGTGACTAAGGTTCACAATACCATATCGTACAGTTGCTAAGACAGTCGATCTTAAATGTTATCACAACAGCAATAAAAAAAAATGGTACCTCTGTAAGACGATGGGGTGTTAACTAACCTTACTGTGGTCACCATTTGGCAATATATACATGTATCAAGTCATCACACTTTACACCTTAAATTCAGACAATGCTATGTGTCGATTATATCTCAATAAAACTGGGCGGGGGGGGGGGGAAGTCACCAACAAGAGGAGACAATCGATGGTGTCAGAATGCACGAGCTGGACCTCACCAGGTATCAACATCCTCGCCAAACCCCAAAGAAAATTCACCACAGCAAAAATATTTCATGTCAGTAATTTCACAGACATGAAAGGGTTCCGCTGCAGTATTAGTATTTTAGAGCAAGGGGCGAGAAATCAAACCAGCAACTATTTATTGAGCACCTACTGCATGCTAGGTACCAAACTCGGTATTTTAGGTACATTTTGCCTGAGCTTACGACTGCAGGAAGCAGTGTCATCTCATTATCCCCACCGGACAGGTACAGAAGCAGGTTCTGAGCAGTTACGCTGTCTGTCCAACTTCAATCTAACTACAAACTGGTGAATGTGCCCCAAGTGAATCCGACAGATGGACACAGAATGGCCTCCACGCACCTGGACTCTGATAGATTGGAATTTTCTTGCCTCTCCGAAACCTTCAGCCCTCCGTGGATACACAGGTCAAATGCTTAACACTGACATTCAGCTGGTTCTGAACTTTCCCTAGCAGGTTTCAGTAGTGAGTCTGCGTTTTGTTGCATGCCTAGAGGAACACCAATTTTGTGTGTATCTGACTTCTTCGAAGTGGTTTGCCCAACAGACTCCAAGCTATGTGGCCTTTTGGGGTAATCATTGTATGGAAGGTTTTTTATTTTTAATTGTTTTAGTTGACATCAAAAGGAGACCATTTTTACCTTTTCATCTGTTTACATCTGCTGGGAGAAAGTTCAGGCACCTCTACACATGCAGAAAAAACACGGAGCCAAAGCGTGATAGTTTGGTCAAAGGTGTGTCCACTTCTCTGTTAGCTCGTTGTCACAAGTGATAAACCATGTCAGACAAAGCCGTCGGATGAGATTCAGAAGGCGTGCAGGGAGGGAGCCATCAGTTTCCGACTTCGGGAATTTAACCGATCTTAATGAGCAACTCTCCTTGATCACCATACAGCTTTTGATTTCAAGCTTCACCGGCTCGCGTGCTTGGCAGTGATGGACAGGCGTTTATACTCCCCTAATTTGCTTCCTGCAAGGCAATCAGGCGTCATTGGCTGTCTCGGCTGCAGCCAGGAGACGCTGGTTTGCAGACCTGCAAAGCACGTGGCCAGCGTGTGGTCTCTTTTGTTTGTTCCCCAGATTTTGCGGCTCAGAACAGTCATCTGATGCGAGCTCATGAAAAGACCAACCGCGCCACCAGCACTGAGCCCCAGGAGATGTCCAGTAGGTCACAACCATGCTTGCCCCTCGAACCCCTCACACCATCCCCGACTTAGCGGGGGGGGGGGTCCTTTGAGAGCTGACGCTTGGTGGTCTCAAAGCACCCAGCACAAGTAGGTGCTCGATGCGCTTTGGAAAAAATTCCCCTGCACTCCTTAACAGATGCATTTCCTGAAAACTGAATTCTGCTTCAAGAGTTTACTGTTTCTTGTGTTTGGGCCCCAGAAAAAAAAATGGATCAATTAGTATATACGGGTCTGTGAGCCAGTATACAGCTGACTCACTGTGTGGTTTGAACAGAAATGTGTCTTTTTCTTGGGGCGCCTGGGTGGCTCAGTCGGTTAAGCGTCCGACTTCGGCTCAGGTCATGATCTCATGATCCATGAGTTCAAGCCCGCGTCGGGCTCTGTGCTGACGGCTCAGAGCCTGGAGCCTGCTTCCGATTCTGTGTCTCCCTCTCTCTCTCTCTGCTCCTCCCCCACTCATGCTCTGTCTCTCTCAAAAATGAATAAACATTTTTTAAAAATTAAAAAAAAATGTGTCTTTTCCTTGTTCAAGATACAGGCTTTTGAAACCAAAGATGCATTCATATACCATAAACCCTCATTAAGAATTTTGGACTTGGCAAATTTTTAGAATGTATGACGATTTGATGTGAGTAACGGCCCAAGTCTTCCTCTTTGCTAGCGCTGAAGAGCAACTGCCGGAGCAAACAGACCGGGTAAATAAAATTACATGGCTATATTTAAGTAACTTAAGAAGAGAGAAAACTGCTAGGCGCTTTGGCAGTTTAATTGAGGGTATAAAAGGATGCTAATTATCAATGTGTCTTAGAGCTTCCACTTCAAAACACTTTTTAAAAGTAGCAGTTAATTCCAATTACCTAGATACACAAAAATATGTTGAATAGTGGGATAAAACCCCATTTCCTGAAAACGCCTATGTAATGAAGTATCTGTAATTCAGGGTGACCTCGCCTACATAGTCTGAATGGATGCAATTCAACCAAACACCGGTAAACACGATGATCGTCTGTCTTGACTTAGAGCACCCTTGCAGTAAAGAAAGCACAGCCACGGGTGCGGTTGTCTCGGCTCCTGGGAAGGAAGGAACGGCCAGTTCTCCCCAGGCTCAGGGGCAGGTGCCCTGCCCCACTGACTTCTTCCGGTGTCTTCTTCTGCTACTATTCTCCCTCATTGTCCCATCTCTCTTAGGGCTCTAGGGCAGAATCTGGTGGACACCAGGGATGTGTGATACCCTGTGACCTGGATGAGTTGGCAAGAATGAGTGGGCAGCCACCAGCAAGTTCTAAGGAATAAGCCATCAGCAGGGACAGCTGTGACTTGGCAAATGTCGGAGCAGATGTTCTTTCCCCGGCCCTGCTGTCAGCTGGAAGCAACTTTCCCAGCACACTGGGGGGGAGGGGGGCGCGGGGGAGGGGGATGGGTCCCAGCCTGGTCCCAGCTCTGCAGCCCCTGCCTGGACCGGGGCAGTTCTGCTCAGATTAGCAATTAGGCTGGAAGTCAGCACAGGCTCCATTGGGGCGGCAGTTCTGGGAGCTGGGTCCCAAACTCCTGAGATAAGCTGTTGTCTGTTCCCATTAACCTTCTGTCTGGGGGAGGAAGGGCCTGTCCCTCCAGCCGGGAATCCACAGTGGGGCTTCACGTCAGCTGGGCCTTCCATGGAATCCGATTCGCCTCTGGCTTGATCTCCTCTTGGCAGAAAGAAGGCCGCCGTGCACGTATACCCGTGCATGGCTGGGCAGACTCGCCCCAAATACGGAGGCCCAGGGAGAGCACCACAGCGGAGGGACACATTGAGTAGGGAATTCGAGCCACGTTTTCGCCTCTTCTGCCACCCGTCCGACATTGACTCCTCTGGCCAGTGGCATCTGTGTTCTAGGTCATTAAAAAAGAACGCGGTTGAAATGCTAACTCAAAGAGACATCTGCATCCCGTGTTGATTGCACCATTGTTTACAAGAGCCAAGACATGCAAGCAACCTGAGTGTCTGCTGATGGAGGAGGGGATAAAGAAAATGTGGTATGTAATTATATATATATATGTGTATAACTCAGCCATAAAAAAGAACAAAATCTTGCCATTTGCAACAACATGGATGGACCTCGAGGGCACTACACTACGTGAAATATTGAAAGACAAATACTGCATGATCCCATTATAGGTGGAATCTAAAAACAAACAAAAACTGAAACTCATAGATACACAGAACAGAATGGCGGCTGCCAGAGGTGGGGGGTGGGGAGATTGGGGGTCAAAAGGGACAAACTTCCAGTCGTAGGAGAAAGAAGTCATGGGGATGGAAAGTGCACGTAGTGACTATAGTTAATGATACTGTATCGTATACTTGAAAGTTGCTAAGAGAATAGATCTTAAAGGTTCTCATCGCAAGAAAATAAAATAGTGAGTACGCGTGGTGATTGATGTTGACTAGCTAGACTCACTGTGGTCTTACTGTACATATTGTGATCATTTCACAATATATACCAATATCGAATCATTATGTTGTACACCTGAAACTAATACAAGGTCATATGTCAGTTATATCTCAACTTAAAAATTACCAAAACAATGAAGTTTCAGTCCAATGGCAGAACCAGTGTTTCTATTCTCTCTTCCATCCAACATCCCTTGTGAATTTTCCTGAGATGAGCCACACCCAACATCTACCACGGCCTTCACTGGAAACACCTATGCTCTTGCAGTCTCTGTGCCTCTCGATCCCCCTTCTATGCACGAACTTTCACACCCTTCTGCTCCTTCCTCTTCTCTTTAAGATATCAACTCCAGGATGAAACACAGTATTATCAGTTACGTTGCGGTCTTTCCATTTGATATCTTGAGTGCTCTCCAGTTAAACCAGACTTAGTACTCTGGGAGAGAACATTTCCGACTACACACAACTGATTTAGGGGATTCTCAAGATAAGCCTCTTTGGGTGGGGCGAGGTACTTGGGCCTCGGTCAACCGGTGACCCTGGACAATGATTTCAGTTAAGAACAACAACAACAAAAGACATCATAGGATAAAGGGTTGTGAAACTAAACAGCAAGGCCGCCCACCTGGGCATGGCGAGGACTAAACGATCATGGACACCGCAGTGTCTCTGAGCAGGATCGACCAAGGAAGAAGAAGGCTCACATCAGCTGGGGAAAAGGGCCATGTAGGGGAAGGGCTCGGGTGTTTCCAGAAATGAGAGGGGGAACTAGGTCCCGCCTTCGACACTTATCTTATTTGAAAATATGTGCACAAGATTAGGACTTACAACCAGGCACACCTCCTTCCTCCCACCAGATTCTACAGTCAGAGGGGCTGGACTATGGCACTCAGCCTGACAGGCCTGTCGCATGGATGACAGATACCTGCGGGGGCTTACCTGATAGATGCATGTGCCACAGGGCTCACAAACAGCCACACAAACCAAACCATCCGTCTTCACGCCTATCACCTCGTGAATCACAGCAAAGCACACGGATACGTATACTAGCTGCTACAAAAAGTGTATATTAAAGCCAAGCACAGGCCCAGGATCTGAATTTCCTTCTTGCGTCTGGAAACTTCCCCAGCAGAAGTGTCTTGGCGGGAATCTGAGCCCATTCATTCCTCAGAATAAATCTTCAAACAGCTCTCATTCCTCAGGCTTGTCCGACCAGATGTATTCGCCCAGGATCCTGAATCTTGAGCCGGTGTTGCAAAAGATCAGGGACTCTAGAGAGTTCTTTATGGAGGTGGCAGAGGCACAGAAGTGGCCCGAGTACTGAGGGTTGAGGGAACACGAGCTATGCCTCCAGGGATGAGGGGCAGGGGTGGTGGGGGCCTCTGGGACCCATTCGTGGCAGGCCTTTGCCAATCAGTCTATCCTTCCAGTGCTCATAAATGGAGACCAATTCTCCCCGCATTCAGTTCTGTTGGCTCCGAGAGCCACAGGCCACTAAGCTCCAACCTCATTGCTATGACTACTCTGCTCTTTCTGTACCACCATCATCATACTGCACCACGATGGACATCATGGCATTGCGGAGAAGACTTAATGAGCAGCCACCTGCTCGGAGACAATTCTCTCTGGGCCTTTCACACTGACTGACTGACTGCCTTTGCTCAGGACTATCTTCTCAACGGCATTTGTAGAGACAACAGTCTTTGAAGACATAACGTCTTCTCCAAAGGGCAAGTTAGATCATGGTCAGGTATGGTAAAGATGGCATGTCTCTCCAGGACAAAGGCAGCTAGGCTTACTGCCCATTATAAAAGATTTAGGTTCCTTCAGCTCAGGGGTCCTCTGCTGAAACTGTATGCAGGTGACACCGGGCCCTCCAAGCGTCACCTGGTGGGAATTAGGGCTCAGAGAACCAGCTAAAGAAGCTACTGCTGTCAGCAACGCGTATTGTCTATGACCGAGAGTCTTGTGTCTTCTGCCAGCATTCGTGGAACTGTGTCAGGCGCACCTGCCAGTTGCAGGTAGCATAAACTCTCGGACCTGTCACGTTCTGGATGCTACATTATGGACCCAGCACAGGGCTCCTCATAGGGACATAGAAATGAAAGAAGTAGTTCTTGCCCTCGGGAAGCCAAAACTCTTGGCATGAGTGCACCAGTCAAGTTGGCACCGGAAGGGCACACTTTGAGCACCAGTCCTGACTCTGCTTCAGTATAAGTAAAAGGGAAGACACAGTACCGTTAAAGAACCAAGTCAACGTTTCTGTAGACAGAAACTGGCCATTATTTAAAGTAGAAAACCGTACTGAACATGCAAGCCTGCTGGCTTCGGGTATAATGACAGGCAGGGGTAACAGGGAGGCTCCTCTCCTGCTGGGAAAAGAGGACTGAACCTACCCACGTGGTGGGGATCCTTGGCACTGGGACTAGCCCCTCTGCTCAGGAAGGACCATCAGGCTCCAACAACCCCATTGGCTCACACAGAGCTCATCCCGGGGAGACCAAAGGAAGCAAACAGACGTCACACCAGGGCATGGGCCAGGATGTCCTAGGAGTCACACTGCATCTACGACGGTATCAGGGTCACCCAAATTCCAGACCACACTCATCAAGGACGTGGAAGTGAAGGTCTCTGTCTTTCTTAGGAGGATCATAGAGATACTGAGTAATTTTGAACTTTGTAAAAAAAAATGTTAAAACATATATTTTAAAATGTAAAATAATAGCAATGTAGAGTTTCCAAATCAAGCAGAAAAAAAGGTGTGTGGGGAGGCAGTAATCTAGTCAACAAGTAAGAGAATGCAATGTATCCAATGGCAAACAAACAACACAAAGTAAGGGCAGAACAAACGATTCCAGAACCATCTATAATGTCCTGCCCAACCCCCTACACATAAAGTGGATTACATTTCTCTCTTTAAAGACAGACTATAGGTTGAAGTTTTTAAATTCAGCTCTCTGCTGTTGATGAAAACAGACCCAAGAAAAAAATACACAGAAATGTTGAAAAGAAGTCAGACGGAACTATGTCACAGAGCAGACGTGAACAAATTATGATCTAAATGCTAGGGAAGATAAGAAACCAAACCAAAAAATATTAGTTTGAAAAGACGAGTTTGAATATGAGTTTGAAATAGATCGATCTCTAGCTAATCTCAGTTTTTTTCTATGAATTATTAACGCTAAACAATTAATCAGGGGTGCCTGGGTGGCTCAGTCAGTTAAGTGGCCGGCTCACGTCATGATCTCATGGTTCATGAGTTCGAGCCCCACATTGGAAAGCCTGGATTCTCTCTCTCCCTTTCTCTCTGTCCCTCCCCTGCTTGTACCCTCTTTCTCCAAAAAATAAACTTGAAAAAAGTAAAAAAAAAAAAAAATCAAAGGAACAGTCTCTTGCGAGGAAGTCAAGGCCAACAACCTGGCTACCTAGCTATCAAAGTTAATAGATTCGGGTGGAACAGAATAGGTCAGGCCTTGCAGAAAGAGTCAGATCTTATCGGAGGGTGCAGGAGAGAGCAAGAGAGAACCGGCAGAAGTGTGCCTGTGTAAATGAGGGGGCCGAGAACACAGCAGGCATTCCAATCAAGCCGAGTTAAATGCTGGATTAAGGCTGCAAGGTGTGTGATCCGCTCTGGTTTGCCCTGGCACCGGGACCCACTCACCCCATGAAACAGTCATTGGAAGAGGGATTTAGTGAGTCCCCGTCAAGAATCACAACAAGAATAAGAATGATGTTATGAAGGGGAATAATTTGAGTAATGTATAGCTGGGTTCACTTGCCCCCCGAGAACTCAGTAGGGCATCTGAGTAATGCCGGCATCCGGCGGGACACCAGTCTAAGAAATAAACCACAGAGTTGCAAACCCTGCAGTTACCCAGCCACGCTATCTTGACTATTTTACTCATTTCGTTTAGATCCTTCTACAGGAAAAAGATGGACGTTCTCTCCCACGACGATTGTCGTGATTTGGCTGGAGTTTGTAGCAAGAGAGGCTTAAATTATTCTACTTTTGCCATTACCCAGAAGCACTGAGTCACCCAGAGGTAGGAGGAGGACAATGAGTCAAACAAATCAAAAGAAAACGATGCAACACCAAACTGAAATCTTGGCAAAGAATATCAACAAGCAAGTCACAAAAGAGGAAACCCAAATGCCCAATACGCATGGGGGAAATGGTCACCCTCTCTAGTATTGAAGGCAGAAAAACCTAAAAGGACCACAAGACATCATTTCACATTCTGCATCTTGGTAAAGATTTAGGTCCCAAGGAAGCAGGTAAGCGAGAAAGCATTGGTAGGGGGGTGAGGTGGTGGGGGGGGCGCCTGGGTGCCTCGGTGGGTTAAGTGCTCGACTCCTGGTTTCGGCTCAGGTCATGATCTCAGGGTCCTGAGATCGAGCCCCGTGTGAGGCTCTGTGCTGAGCAGGGAGTCTGCCTCAGAGTCCCTCTGCCCTTCCTGTGTTCCTGGATACATGCATGCATGTGCAACGTCTCAAGCAAGCAAGCAAGCAAGCTTCGGTGGGATTAAACACTGAAACAGCCCTTTAGGAAACATTCCGCCAATTCTTAATGGAGCTGAGGATGTGCCCACACCAGGGCAGTTCCACTTCCGGGGGTCTGCCCCGGAGACGCCCACGCGCCGGTACTCACGAAGACTGCAACACCAGCACTGCCTACAGTAATAAAAACTTGCAGACCGGCCACATGACCAATGACACGACGCCGATTCTATGGGTGATAGTACAACGGGCTGCTCTTCGGTGTTTCCAATCATCTCAATCTACAGTCGGCAACATGGATAAATCCTAAATAGCCTCTTGAGTAAAAACGAAAACCCAGCTAGTTGCAGCATGACGCAATTTAGATGGAATTTTAAGAGGGGCTCTTGTTCTAGACACAGGTAGTGCGTGGGAATCCGGTTGGGTGGAAATGAAGGTGTCGATCTTAAGGCTACGTCAGTTTAAGGGGTTGCAGGTGCCGCCTCCTGTGGACACCTCTTCCCTAAGGCTGGAAGACGAATGACTGCTTACAGAACACACACACGTAGCAAAAGTACAAAAATATGAATAGAAGAGATAAAAACCAACTTTAGCCAAGTACGGGAACCCAAGTCTCTAACATTGAATTTCGTAAATTCTGAAGCAAATAGGATCATGTTACCGTTTCTTCAATACGGGTGACTTGTTATATAACACTCTATTATATTTGCTCTGTACTTTTCTGGATGAGTAACATATTTAAATTCTTAAAAGTCTCATGGACAAAAAAAAAGTCACAGAACCGCCAGTGTTTTCATGCAGGAGCAGAGTGACATGGCTGTAACTGGCTATATTTCAAGGGGCAAAGGGGGACAAAAACAGAGTTATGGTTTGTTGATGTCACAAGTGGTGCTTATTCAGCCTCCCGTTATGACAAGAAGCCACTGATTTCAGGCAGGCGGTCCATGTGTTGCTATGAAAGCTGACATAGGACACTGTAAGGACATAGGGCCACGGCCGGGAGTGTGCTTCCTGGGTGAGGACTGACTGATACACGCTGCACCGTACGGTGTGGGGCACGAGGGTTTTCCGGGGGTCTAGGGAGGAGGGCCGGAAGCGAGGGGCTGTCCCAGCAAAGGAAGCAGCCAATGGGAAGGTGTAGAGGGGTGGCCGGGCCATGGGTAATTCTCGAGGCTCACCGGGTAGGCTTGTGAGGGTATTGGGGACTGGGCTGAAGAGGCAAGCAGGGCAGGTGGTCCAGCATTTTGGAATTCAGACTCAGTCCTGAGGGAGAAGTGGAGTCTGTGAAAGATTTCGAGCAGAGGCACGACTTTGAAGGATCATCCGGTTCAGTTTCTTGCCTTTAGGCGGATAAATGTCTAAGTCTTTCGGGATAGTAAGCTCTATCTGGATGGTGGGCTCGTCTCTTATTCTATGTTTCCAGGGACAGGGACTCTGGGGTCTCCACCCTTCATCTGCCGCCGCCGTGCCGAGTGAACATAGCTGGGCGTGGAGGGGACTGTCACAGAGGGGAGAGGGATGGGAGGGGGATCAGACCGAAGCTGCAGAGTCCAGCAGGCACAGGGATGTAGATGGCAGGGGTGGGGCAGAGTGGCAGTGGAAGGCTGGACAGGACACAGGGCGCCCAGCTGTGGCAGTCTGCAGCAGGAGAGTCTAATGACAATGGTGATGGCTGCCATCATCATCGACATCCTCACCAGCACCATCGCAATCATCCTTATCACCATCACCACCACCACCATCATCATCATCTCCACCACCATCAGCACCACGAGAGCGAACACTGATACTGCGCTTACCATGTGTCGGGAACTGTTTTAAGGGCTTTACAAAGTTCAGTTACCCCTATCCGGCAGGTAAATCATTATCCCCATTTTATTTTTAAAAAATTTTTTACGTTTATTTATTTTTGAGAGAGAGAGAGAGAGACAGGAAGTGAGTAGGGGAGGGGCAGACAGAGAGGGAGTCGCAGAATCCGAAGCAGGCTCCAGGCTCTGAGCTCTCAGCGCAGAGCCCTACAAAGGGCTCGAACTCACACACCGTGAGACCATGACCTGAGCTGACGTCGGACGCTTAACCGACCGAGCCGCCCGGGCGCCCCATCCCCATTTTAAAGATGAGGAGAAGGAAGCAGAGGGAAGGAGAGGGAGTCTGACTGTGTCACAGGTCCTAAGGGGCAGATCTGGAAATTAACAGGCAGCTTCGGATCCTGACTTCGTGCCATTGCTGCCTCTCAAGAAGGACTATCGGGAGTATCCCGCCAGGCAGAGAAGGCATCCCTGGATCACGGTCCATGTGGAAAGCATCTCTAAATAGGAAGTAGGCTCTGGCTGTGAGAGAACGGGGTCCAGGCACAGACAGAATCTGGGTCAGGAGGGCAGAAGCTGATGGACCAGAAGTTCACGTCGATGCTTGCTATTTCTACGTAGAGCCTTTGGAACAGGAGGGAGGGGACTGAACACACAGTGAGTGTGACAGTGTCTCACGCCCCTCAGATGTGGTATCCCATTTAATCCCCTCGTGTGGATGTTCCTATTAGCTGAGGAAGTCGACGCTCTGAGGGGCACCAGCGATGGGCTTACAGTCACACGGCACACACGCGCAGCGCTGGAAGTAAGGCTACTCGCTCGGAAGCCCTGTGCTGTTCCCTATTCCTGCACACGGCCTGTCCGGGGATTTCCCAAGTACCCACCGACCGGATATGAGTGCTGGCCCAGAGTCATTTCCTCGCTAATTTCCCTAAAGAATACACACAGAAATAAATAACAAGGAAAGACAGTATCAACTGCGAAATGAAGATAACAGAACATAGGCCAAATCTGGGAGGCATTTCCACTAAGGGCCGTGTGCCTGGGGATAGATGTAGAAAGAAACCACCAGCTCTACCCTCTGAGCCACAAGAGGAAAAACACAGGCCCAGAGAAGTTGGAAAACCACACTAAATTACCTCCGACTCTGTAACAAATCCCGGGGCGCTAGGGCAATGTGGATTAGAAAAAAAAAATGTTAACACAGTATTTTTGAAAAGATAACGAAGAACAAGGGAAAATAAACATTACCCTGATTAAGGGGGATAAAGATCCCTGAAAAAATTTACTGTTCGCACACAAAAACGATGACATTTTAAAATATCTTCGAGTCTTCAAAACAGCCAAGAGGATTTAGTCACAATGGAACAGTAACTGGGAGCCACGGGAGGAGGAAAAAGTTGAAATAAGGAAACAGAAAAGGATTTCAGGAAGGGAAAAGAGAATTTAAAGAAACTCAAACACGGAGAGCAAAATTAAAATTACATCAAAGGTCATTCACGGCGGGACGTCCCACCTGCTAGGAGTCACACGTGGCAGACCCGGTGTTAGAAGTTCTCAGATTGTGGATGGAAACAGATGAAACTGAAAAAGAGAAGTTGACAAATAAGAAGGAAGAGGCAAAAAAAAAAAAAGGTCCAACTTAGGGATTTTGTCTGTTGCACGGAGAAAAACAAACCAGAGCAAAAGCGGGAATTAAATGTTTATATTTGAGACACAGAGAGAGAGAGAGAGAACTGAGTGGGGGAGATTCAGAGAGAGAGGGAGACAGAGGGTCTGAAGTGGGCTCTGCACTGACAGCAGCGAGCCTAAGGCGGGACTAGAACTCACAAACCATGAGTTGATCATGACCCGAGTTGAAGTTGGACGGTTGGCCGACTGAGCCACCCAGGAGCCTCAAAAGCAGTGAAAAGAGAATACTCGAAAGTGGTACCAGGTGGAAAGGCCCGAGCTGACATATCAGAAAAGCTCCCTGAGATCCAGGCAAAGGAATAAAAAAAAGATCTATTCTGCCCAATATGAGATTTTAAATAAATAAGAAACATTCTAAGTATCAGGCTTCTCTACAAGGAATATAATCTGAAGCAAGCTGCCCTCCAACTTCTCTACGAAGCACAAAAAGCAATGAACACACACCCAAAAGAATTTCTTTCTTTCTTTCTTTTTTAAGGTTTATTTATTTTGAAAGAGATGGAGACAGCATGAGCGGGAGAGGGGCAAAGAGAGAGGGAGAGAGTGAGAATCCCAAGCAGCTCCCAGAGCCCAACACAGGGCTCGAACCCACGAACTGTGAGATCATGACCTGAGCTGAAACCAAGAGTCGACTGAGCTACCCAGGCGCCCCACCTGAAAGAGTTTCTGATGCCGTATTCTGGCTGCCATTTTCCTTAGAGGAAGGCTGTGGCAGACACCATTTGTGGGGTCCACGGCAGCCACTTCCTTCCGTCTTTCTTTCTTAAAGAAAGCTGATTTGATTTGGGAGACCAATGAGGGAAGCCCCAAGGGTGGATCAGAACACATCTAAGCTAGGCAAGCGATCACATCCCTCCATGCCAGGTATCATCTCAAGTCCCCCTTGTAGCTGGGAGCAGATATGCGATTCCGTTTTGGCCAATGCCATTTAAAAGGAACACTTGCCAGGAGCCTTCTGAGAAAGCTTTCCTTTACTTACAGGAAAGAGACCATTAGGGCAAAGAAGGTCTTTGGCTGACGCGATGGCGATGGCTGCCATCATCACCATCATCATCACCATCATTATCACCACCACCACCATCAGCATTACTAGTTTTGGTGCGTGAAGGTGTAGCAACCATCCTTCAGCCAGAGGGCAACGTGGATGAAGGGGAGGCTTCAGCTGGCTGACGATGGCGGGATGGAAGACCAAGCTTCGAGATGACATCACCGAGCCTTTACTCCCATCCTGACAGCCCACTCCAGATGTCTTACGAAGTTAGATCCTCTGACCTTACTACTGAATCCATGGCTAGGTTCTCTCTCACGTATAACGGAGAGTACCGAGGATAGAAATATTAACAGGCAAAGCACAGAAAGACATTCCATCATCAACACATCGTTGGAGAAACAATAGGCCACACAAAGTTGAACAAGTTTGTCAAATGCAGGCAGTCTCAGAGTTTTCATGAACTAGTGGATTTTATGGAACTCCAAACGATGAACCGCATGAAGTATGAAACATTTCTCCGATTTGTTGGACCATGGAAGCAAGTGGAAGAGTAGGATTCTATGTAAGACACTATGAGAAATGATTATAGGACACTGAGTGTAACGTTTGGTGACCCAAGGACTAACCATAGTTTTATTTTGTCAGCGAAGTTATAGAAGAATCTTTTCAAATCTGCGAAGGGCTCGAAGAACAGATCTCTTGACTAATCCCCTGATCCCCGCTATGAAAAATTGCAAAAAAAAAAAAAAAAAGTTTCCAGGCAATTGAAAGAATTGAAATTAACAATCCAAACATAAGAAATTTAGAGTATAAAAAAAACTTTCTAGAGATAAGTAAAATGAGCTGTTGTAAATATGGATACGAAACTAAACACAAACGCTAAAAATATTCTGAAAAAAAGAGTATTTAACGGTTAAGAAAAGCTGTTTAGTAATAATGGACATCTAGCCCAGATAACCCACTTCTCCCTGCTTCCTCACCAAGTACCACTAGAAGCCGTGGAGGTAAGGTAGGAGATAACCGAAGGAGAATTCTCAAAGGTGCTAAAAGGAAGGTGTTTGGGACCCAGCACAGGAGAACAAAATGGTGGCAGAACATCTTATATTCTCCCACCCAATGGAAGGAGGCAACGCAGACCCAATGTAGTCTGTCCCTGAAACCGAGCAACAGAAGGAAGTATGCGTAGGCACCTTCCTCCCTCATATTGAACGGGAGCTCCTCAGACAACACGAGGCAAACCCACAATGGACAATGGGGATCTAGAGGGAGCCCCACAAATGACAAACAGCTAAGAGAAGGGCTCTCCTTCCCTGGCAGCCCTGAAATGCCCCTCCCCCACAGGAACTTAATAAGGCAGCCCCAGCAAGAGGGACCTCCACCCAAGCAAACGGCCAGGCTCAAGAAGACTTTCTCCCAGTGGGCCCGAGACTCTCCACCTCTGCCCAGAGATTGGGGGCAACAGCGAAACGGATCTCATCACGGAGCCAATGGATTAAGAGGATCTCAATAAGCACCTGACCTCGGAAGCATTCTTTGCTCCCCACAGTTAAGGGAAAACCCCATCACCACATGTGCCTGGCTTGGGAAAACTCTTGCCTGAGGACTTCATCCCCCAGAGAGAGACACCGTCATCCTGACACGAGGAAACCCTTTCCACTCCACAAGCAGCGTGAGGAAGAATGAGAAGGAGACCCTGTAGGACCAGATAAGCCAAGCTGACTAAAGTATCACCACAAAGGCTGTGAAATGAAACTGTCATTTGGAAGCATGGCCCACAAAAGTCAGCCAGGACTTGCATGTCATCTGACACAGGGTGACTGCCTACGGAAAAGAAAAGATTTAAATAGAACCCAGCAGCCACTAATATATTAGGCGAAGTGTCTAGGATGCAATAGGAAATCACCCATCATCTCAGGAACTGAGAAAAATCACAACTTGAATGAGAAAAGATGTGTAATGGACACCAATATGTATATGGATTGGATGTTGGAACTATCTGGCAAGGATTCTAAAGAAGGTATTATAAAAATCCTTCAACAATCAATCACATGTTCTCTTCAAACAAGTGAAAAGCAAGGAAGTCTTAATGAGGAAACAGAAGTTATTAAAAAGAACCGAATGGGAATTACAGAACTGAAAAACACAATTGCAGAAATAAAAAACTTGTTAGCTGGGATCGTAGAGATGGCAGAGGTTAGACAAGGTGAACTTGAGGACAGATAAGAGTTCATGCAATATGAACAATAGAAAGAATGTAGAATATACAAATTACATGTCTCTATATATGTAATTGTATAATAAACTTATGTAATATATAGCCGTATGTATATATGTAGATATATGTAATATATTTTATATGTGTCTATATATAAAATTTATTCAATATAAATCATACACTTACATGTAAAATTTTAAGCTATATAAGGGCACCTGGGTGGCTCAGTTGGTTGATTGTCTGACTCTTGGTTTCAGCTCAGGTCATGATCTCACGGTCATAGAATCAAGTCCTGTGTCGTTCTCTGTGTTAACAGCAGAGCTTGTTTGGGATTCACACTCTCCCTCTTCCCCTCCCTTGCTTATGCTCTCTCTTTCTCTTTCTCCCTCTCAGAATAAATAAATAAACATTAATTTTTTTAACTTTTTAAATTAAATTTTTATTAGAAACAAAAACAGAACATGTTTTTTATCTAAACCCAGGCCTAGAGTTCTTAGACTTGAGAGCAAAAGCCTGATCCATAATGGGAAAAGCTGCTAAATTTGGACTTTCTCAAAATTAAAATTCTTTTGCTCGCCAAAGTCCACGCAAAGAGAGGGGAGAGATACACTGGGTACTTGCAGAACATATTTGAAAGCAACCTATGTCAAAGAAGGAGCGCCTGGAATATATAAAGAATTCTCAAATCTCAACGGTAAAACCAAACCAAACCAAAACAGCTATCTAATGAGAATACGGGCAAAAGACATACATAGACATGAACAGAAGATGACACAGAGATGGGAAATGGTAAATAAACACTGGAAAAGATTAGCCATCAGGGAAATGCAAATCAGGCAATGGGCTATCACTGCGTACCTCCCAGAACGGCTAAAATGGAACAACGACAATACCAAAGCTGATGAGGACATGGAGAAAGTGGATTACTCGCATATTGCTGGTAAGAATGTAATATACGGTTGTCATGCTGGGAAACCATTTAGCAGGTTGTTTGTGGTTTTGGGAGGGGGATTTAGAGAGAGTGTGCGAGCAGGGGAGGGAGAGAGATAAAGAGAGAGAGAATCTTAAGCAGGCTTCGTGCACAGCACGCAGCCCGACACAGGGCTGGATCTCACAATCCTGGGATCGTGACTTGAGCCTAAATCAAGAGTCGGACGCTCAACCGTCTGAGCCACCGAGGCACCCTAGCGGTTTTTTACAAAACCAAACACACCATCACTTTATATATATACACCAGCAACTGTCCTCAAGGGTATTTATTCCAGAGAAATGAGAACTTAGGCTTACACAAAAACCTTCATACAAATATTAATAGCAGCTTTCTTCATGATGGCCAAGAACCTGAAACAGCCAGACGTCCCTTACAGGCAGATGGATATATGATGGTATACTCAGACCATGATCTATCATTCAGCAGTGAAAAGGAGCGCACTCCTGATATACACAACTTGAATAAATCTCGAGAATATAATGCTGAGTGAAAAAAATCAATCCCAAAAGGTTACACAGTGTATTATTACATTTACATATTTTACATTGGCAAAATGTTAGAAGTGAAAAGCAGATTAGTGTTTGGCAACAGTTAGGGACAGGGCTGGTGGCAGGGGTTGTGAGGAACTGTTCACTATACTGATTGAGGAGGTAGAGACACAAACTTACACATGTGACAAAATTGTACAGCAGTAAACATATATACACAAACATGGGTACGGGTAAAACCGGGGAGGCGCGCCTGGGTGGCTCAGCTGGTTGAGCATCCAACTCCTGATGTCGGCTCAGGTCATGATCTCATAGTTCGTGAGACTGTGCCCCGCATCAGGCTCCATGCTGAGCCCACGTGGAGCCTGCTCAAGACTCTCTCCCTCCCTCCCTCTCTGCCCCTCCTCTGCTCACAAGTGCTCACGCTGCATGCGCACTCTCTCTCTCTCTCTCTCTCTCAAAAAAATAAAATAAGTAAACTGGGAAAATCTGGAGAATACAGGTGAGTTTCATCAGTGTCAAATTCCCATTTATGATAATTGTACAATGAATTTGTAAAATATTACATTTAGGGGAGAATTGGGCGGAGTATACTTGCGATCCTTCTAAATTCTTTCTGAAAACCACATGCAAATCTGTAACCATTTCCATAAAAAATTTAAGAAGACAGAATGTATAATGCCAGATTAACATAAGTGGAAAGTGAAAGTAGAGAATAAATATGAGCCAAATTTTGCGTTAAGGAAAAGCCAAAAGTTATTTATTCTTTCGAATTTAATATTCAGACAAATACCATTCTAACTACACACTTCATAAAAGTCAAAATCAGTCAAAGGATTATAACAAGAAGAGCTACCTTTATATTGAATTTAAAAAAGATAAAGCATATAAAATAATCTGTAGAACAAAAGGCAGAAAACAAAGGACGTGGCTTAAAATCAAAAAGAATAATATAGGACCATCAACCTGTGAACAAACACCAGTCATAAAAGGATTGCCAAGGGATTAAAGACAAATTCTATTAAATTTGTCTATTAAAAGACAAATTCTGACTGGCCCATAAAAAGCAACCTGACACCATGAGTCTTTTAAAGAGAAGGATACCTGAAAAGTAGAATTTTTTGAAGGCAGAGGATGGAGAAGGATGTACCCAGTAACAGCAACAACAATGAAAATGAGACGAGTTTTGTATCAATTGCAGAAAGGGAGCATTTAAGACAAAAATGGTGGATGGGCGAAGAAGGCTCTCTGTAAGTATACATGCTAACAACGGGTACATAACGGAAATGCCACATTTAATTTAGTAAATACCTCTCCCTCTAGAATAACACCTGTGCCTGTCCCTTTTCTCACTACCTCAGCTGCTGCCACCCTAGTGCAAGCCATCGGCATGTCACTTGACTCCTGAAATAACTTCCCGAGTTCCCATTTCCGTTCCTGCCCCCTGTAAACCTTCTACACGGCAGTAGTGATACCATTTGCCTGTAAACCAAATCATGGCACCACTTTGCTTAAAACACTCCAGTGAGTACTTTTCTACAGTAAAATTACATCCAAACTCCTTGTCTTGCTGGGACCTGAGACAAAGAGTTCTTCCCCAAGTGTCAATTCATGCTTTTTTTAAAGCAACAGACTCCTCCATTTTAAAATCTGGGGACATGGCTGTCCAGAGGAAAGACTACATTTCCCGACATCCCTTGCTGCTGGGCCGTGGCAACGCGGCCATCTCCCGGCAATCATGTGACTAACTTCCCGCCAATAGGACACAAGAAGAAGTGATGTGTGCAACTTCTTGAAAGACTTGTGCTCTCCTTCTCCTTCCACGTCTTTCTGATGGCCGAAATGCAGATGCGGACAGAAGCCATGTGGATAGGGCCACGCCCTGGCACTTCAGGGCAAGGAACCAGTTGGAGCCTGAGGAGTACTGCACCAGACCTGAGCACTGTGTAGTTCAGGAGTACATGGCAACAGGCTTATGTGGGAGTGTCTACACCACCGTTAGGTTGACTCAATCACCTTCCTCTGAACCTATGTCCCAACACTAGGCCTATGATGTCCCACAAGAGCTGGTCTCTGTTACATCTTCAACCTCATCTCTTACCATCCTTCCCTTGCCTGCCAAACTCCAGTCAAGCTTGTCCCACCTCAGGGCCCTAGCACTGGCCGTTGCCTTCCCCTGACGAGCACTGTCCCAGAGCCTGCCAAGCTGGAGCTTTCTCTGGATTTAGGGCTAAGTCCAAATGCCACTTCCTCCTCACCTTCTCTTCACACACTGTTTAAAGGTGTAGAGTACCCACCCTGAATGCCCCCTATTGTAGTACCCTGTTGTATGTATGTCATAGACCTGAATATTATGAGATTAGTATCTGTCATTGCATGTCTATCTCTCCCTACCCCTTACAGGAGAATACAAATTCCATGAGAGCAAGACACGCATCTACTGTTCACGACTATATCCATGCTGGCCCAACAAGAGCCTTTCAATTAGCATTTGTTGAATGGGTCAATCAAAGAATGAAGAGCAAAATCAAACATGCACCACACCACACACCCCACAGAGAACATGAAAGAAACAGAATTGCCCTTAACACTATCAGTCTAAGACAGACTGCGTAGACATAACATAAACCAGGCCATTCAAGATTTTCACGTAACTGTGAGTGGAAAGAGGGCATCTAGCTCTATTTCCTACAAACTGTGAAGACAGCCTATTCGATTACCGAATCACGTTTACACAAAGTGAACAGAGACTGGGCCACATTAAATGGCCACAATAAATAGTATAAGGAGAGATTACATAAGTGGTATTCTATGGCCGCAAGTTAATAAAATGAGAAATTAATTATTAAACAAAGTATCCAATACTATTCTCTGAATAACTATTGAGTGAAGAAGGGTATTATGTACAATTAGAGACCATATAGTAAATGATAACACTGTCTCAGCATGGTGATAAAGCTATACTAAGAGGAAAATTCATATCTAAGGTCTTTCATTCATAAAAAAACTAAATAAATTAATCTTTTAACACAGAAACCTATAAATAATAGTAAGGAGAGAAAGCGGAGAGGAAACGAAGACAAGAGTTATAAATACCTGAATAGAACACAGGAAAAAAATCATATTAAGCAAATAAAAGAGCTTCTCAAAAAATATCAATGAAATAGATAACTTTATGACATATATTAATTAAAAATAAGAAAAATAAAAATTACAATTAAGTGAAGCTATAACAGGGGCACCTGGATGGCTCAATTAGTTAAGTGTCCAACTTCTGTTCAGGTCATGATCTTGTGGTCAGTGAGTTCGAGCCTGGCTCACTGACTTGTGGTCAGTGAGCCTCAGAGCCTGGAGCCCGCTTTGGATTCTGTGTCTCCCTCTCTCTCTGCCCCTCCCCCGATTGCTCTGTGTCTCTTTCAAAAATAAATAAACATTTAAAATTTTAAAATAATAAATAAAAGAACATTAAAAAAAAAGAGAGAAGCTATAACACTACACTTGTGGTGATTTGACTTGTGTCAAATCACTTTGTTGTACACCTTAAACTAATGTAACGTTGTGCGTCAACTCTACTCGGATAAAGAAAGTTTGTTTTTAATTTTAAGAAGAGGTACAAATTTCTATTTATAAGGTGAATAAGTACCAGAGATATAACGTGTAACATAATAACTATAGCCAACTCTGCTGTATGGTGTGTCTGAAAGTTATTAAGAGAGTAGATTCAGAGCATCCTCATTACATGAAAAAATATTTTTCTTTTTTTGTATGACTGATGTCAAACTTATTTTGATAATTAATTCACAATATAAGTAAGCCAAATCATTGTCTCGTATGCCTTTAATTGATTCAGAGCTATATGCCAATTATTTATCAATAAAACTGGACAAGAGGGAAAAAGAGAGAAACTATAATAATGGTAAGAAGATGCTTGTAACTGCGTAACTGACTGAACCACCCAGGTGCCCAGGTAAAACTTTCTTTTGCTTGTAAAGAAAGTTTTACCTGGGCACCTGGGTGGTTCAGTCAGTTACGCAGTTAAGTGTCCAACTTCGGCAGAGGGCATGATCTCACAGTTTGTGGGTTCGAGCCCCACGTTGGGCTCTGTGCTGACAGTTCAGAGCCTGGAGCCTGCTTCAGATTCTGTGTCTCCCTCTCTCTGCTCCTCCCCCAATTGTGCTCTGTCTGTCTGTCTCTCTCTCTCTCTCTCTCTCAAAAATAAAATAAACATTAAAAAATTAAAAAAAAAAGTCTTAAACAAATCTGTGTACAAGTATATGCTCATACATTAAGTAATTTTGTGGAACTGGGAACTTCCTGAAGATGAATTTTCAAAATAGACTAAAGAACAATTAAATGTTATCATCAAAGAAATATCTCAAAACAAAACAAAATAGAACACCCAAGCAGTTTTATGGACTAGCCTGCTCAGATTTAAGGTCTTAAATATATCTATGCTCTACAGAATTTATTGCAAACAACAACAACAAAAAAAAATGATTGAGACTGGACAAATTAATTTTATCGTGCTAGAACAATTATGTTTCAAAACCTAACAATGACACTTATAGTTTTGTATAAACTACGGGCTGCTCTTATTTATAAATATGGATGAAGACATCAAAATTGATGTCAAATCAGATTTTAAAATTTCATTACAAAGTCCAATTATTAAGAAAATGACCTACCGTGACAACTAATGTTAGGAATGTAAAAATTGTTTAATATTAGGAACTTATTAATCATTACATATCAATAAGTTAAACACGAATAATCATGTGATCCTATCATGAGAGATTCAAAGGACACTTGCTAAAAGATATCATATATTCCTGTGAAATAAACTGTTGGTAAGTGACATATTAATTTCCTAATATCAACATCAAATCTCACCCTTCTCATTTATAACTAATCATCAGGTTTCAGTCAATTTATCTGGACTAAAATAGACACGTCAGATGGGGGGGAAAGAAAACCCGAGTCGCATAAAGAATGCAATTTGTAGACCGAGTCGCATACAGAACGGAGGAAAATCAACTGAAGAACACATGACCACTAACAAGAGAATCCGGTAAGGAAGCCAGGTGAAAGTCAAAATTCCAAACCCATGATACTGGCAGAAAGCATTTCGAAATGTACGATGACAACATTAAAATTTTATTCAGAATGGCAAAAATAGAAAAAAAATACACAGTTGTACCTCAACAAGAACGTGTGGGGACTAAAACCCAGAGCCCCAAGGGTCAGGAGCTCGGTGAGAAGGGCCCAGGCACCAGTCGGGAGGTGGCTGAGATCTCATCTTTCCACCTCCCCGGCCAAGTCCGTGACCCTCGGAAACTCTGTCTTATGGCAACAGGATCTCTGGAACTGTGGTCAGAAGGTGTCTCTAGCCAACACTGAATGATTTCACTTACATGAGAAATCCAAGAGTCAGACTCATAGAAACAATAGAATGTCGATGTCAAGGGCTGGGAGTCGAGGCAAGAGGGTAGGTCATGGTCAAAGGGTACAGTTTCAGTCATGCAAGATCCTTGAGTTCTAGAGATCTACCATACAGCATAGGGCCGACAGCCAACGATATGGGATACTTAAAATTTGCCAAGAGGGTAGATCTTAAGTTACGCGTTCTTAATCACACACACTAAACAGCAACACCCACAGTGGGGAGGGGGCGGAAATTTGGGAAGGGAATGGGTCTGTTTATCTATCTTGATGGTGATGATGGCTTCGCGAATGTGTGTTTAGCTCCAAACTCTGAGTCGTGTATACTACCTATGTCCAGTGTCTCCAGGACACCGTCCATGAACCACAGGGCCCCTGTCTCTGCAGAAGCCTGCCTTTGGGCGCTGCTTGTGGTGAGTTTTCCATGATCCGTCTGCCTGGCCCCAGGAGGTCCCCAGCAGCGTTCACGCCTGCCTTGTTCCCTTCTCTGCTTCTGGTGCACTTTCGTGCGAGATTCTACCCTTCAGAGAATCAGCCGGCCACTCTTCCTCTTCTCCAGTCCTCTGCATTTAGGCGACTGTGAACGAGAATTCTACACTTGCCTGAGAGTCTACAGTGTCCATATTACAGATAGACCCTGTTAGACCTCTGTTGGATAAAAGAAAATAACCTCGCATAAAACTTGGGAGGATTCTATCTGGATGTAGGAACGAAAGTCACTGGTGCCAGGACTTCCCTGATAATGTGGCCAGTGACGTTCTCTTCCGGCTGAGGTCACTTTTCAGCCCATGCCAGCCACAGACTCAAGAATAAGTCACGACTTTATTTAGTAAGGGTTTTAAATTTTATCATCGGGTATTTTTTTTTTCTGATTATAAAAACGTGCTGGGGGGTGGACAACAGTCAGCCTCGAGTTTCCTGCGCCTTCCGCGGCAGAGAGCCACACGGGCGCTTTGGCTGGGTGGCCGCCATACGGGGGCTTCCGTGAGATTCTTCCTCCCAGCAGCTGGTGGCTGAGATTTTGATGATAGGCCTTCCTAGCCTCGTGTCAGCTCTGTGCCTCCTTAACCACGACAACGGGCATGCGTATTAGGAACTCTGATCATCTTCATTTGCCACTGAAAACACGTGTTTTATAACCCGGCTTTGTCAACTTGAGGTCTTGGTAACTTCATTGACAAATAACGGAATAGACCATGCAGCCCGATGCAGAAACGTCAGGACACAGAAACAAAGATAAAGAAAAAAAACCATATTCACCTTGGTTCCAGCCCATAATGCTGATGATCGCATCTTCTCTAGTGTTGGTCCGTGAAGATGAAAGGATGTCTAATGGATGTAGAAAAGCAGTGTAATTACCCGGCACGCGCCGTCTCTATGGACTGTAATGTGCAAATATTATTTCCAATAATCGTATAACACTCCGTCTTTGTAAGTGCCTCTTCTACATCGCGGGCTAATTTCATACGACAGAGTCTCAGACATAGAATTATTTTTAATTAGAGGGTTTCACGTTTGAAGAGTTGCAGCTAAGTATCACCAGAGCGTTTTCGGGCAAGTTGTACAATTTACATCTCTACCAGGAGCAGACGAGTTTGTCCATTTTATCCTGCTCTTGACGGCCCTGGGTATCGTCCTTGTTTTATTCTTTTCCAATCTGTCAGATGAAAACTGTTGCCCGATTACTATTCTGCATTTCTTAGATTTCTAGTGAGGTGGAATGGTTTTGATATGCGTATTGAAAATATCGACCAATTATTGTTCCTCATCCCATTGCTCTGCCGTCATGTGAAGAGGTTTCCATATTGCTTTAGCAACACTCTTCACGTATGCTTTATTCTGTCAGATGCCATATTTTTTCCTGTTTGTTTTTCATATATTTTTTCAAATTTAATAGTTTAATATTTTTATCTATGATTCTTCCATTGGCTTAGTGCTTAGAGATGCATGTCCTGGGCACCCGGGTGGCTCAGTCGGTTAAGCATCCGACTTCGGCTCAGGTCATGATCTCCCCGTTCGTGAGTTGGAACCTAGCGTCGGACTCTGCACTGACAGCTCAGAACCTGGAGCCTCCTTTAGATTCTGGGTCTCCCTCTCTCTCTTTCTGCCCCTCCCCTGCTCATACTCTGTCTCTCTCTCTCATCCTCTCTCAAAAATGAATAAATGGTAAAAAAAAACAAAAACAGAAAATCATATCCTACTTATAAAACTAATTACTTATTGACATGTAATTTCTCCACCTTTCAAATCAGCTAAAACTTCTAGATTAATGACCAATTATACTTATAAATATGGATAAATAAAAGAAAACCCCAAACTACCAAGGTCTAACTCCGACCGGTAAGCTGGACCAGATGCCCATCCCCCATGCCTGACTCCCTGAAATCCCAGCGGCTCAAAGGCTTTCAAACTTGAGCAAGCATCAGAGTCGCCCAAAGGGCTTACTGAAACCCAGGCCGCTGGACGCCCCACGACCCACCCCATGCACCCCGCATTTCTGGTTCAGTGTCTCTGGGGTGGAGCCCCGACAGTTACATTTCTACCAAGCCCCAGGGGATGCCCGCGCTGCTGGATCGAGAACCACACTGCGAGACCCAGTGCTGGCGGTAAGGCTCTCCGTACTCCGCACTTCACAGGTCGAACCGCTCTGGGGATTCAGGCACTTGCCGTCCATCTAGCGGGCCTCGAGATGGGCAGGGCGAACAGCTGTCGCGGTTCTGTTGGATGACGAAGATCTGGGGAGAAGCCGATCTGGGATCTGGAGTGGCACACTGACAAGATATTGGGGAAAGGAGGCTGCTGGCGCCAGATTTGACGTGAGGAGAGGCTCCGCGCACGGGAGTGCGATTTCTCCTTAAATGAAAAAAGTAATGATCTTGGTGTTTTCTAGGTCTTGGCCTCATGTAACAAACGCCTCACGTGATCAACTATGATTTCTTCTATTTTTCCATTCACCTGCCCTGCAAGTTTTGCCAAGGGTCAGTCCTGCGGGACAGGTAATCTCCGGTGTTACGGATGAAAAAAATGTAGATATTGAATAGATTCTTGACTAGCTAGGCTCTGCGTTTTTCTTTCCTTCCGTTCTCTTTTTTTCTGATTGCAGAATTAACGCAGGCCCACTGTTGAGATTTTTGGAAAACACAGAAAGATGGGATCGCGCATCGCCCTACCACACGTGACAAATCCCTGTGAATGTTCTGATGTAGTTCTTTCCCGTCCTTTCTGCACAATGGATCCGGATTATTACGTAGCTTTCTGTAGTGCTTCCTTCATAGGCCGTGAGCATAGAATAATCAAGGGCTCCCAGTTGCCCGTGAGTCAAGAATTGTAAGCACAGCTCCTTGCTGGTCTTAGCCACGGCCCTGGGGCCAGCACATGAATGTCCCAAGCAGAAGCCTGGGACCTGGGCAGGACTGGCCTCGGCATCAGAGCATAGGCTGGCGATCAGGACTCTAGGACCATAGCGGAAACAGAGAGCCAGGGAAGACAGGAGACCAGAGCAAGAAATTTGGGACGGAGGGACAGAGGCCAAGCCTGGAGGGACTCCTGGGGAGCAGCTGCAGGTGTCTTAGCACATCTGTTGTGTATTATTCTACCAGATGGGGAGGAGTGGACGGTGAGAAAGGAAGTTGAACAGGCCTCTGGCTGGAGACGTCGGCGTGGCGGCCCCTGATCTGGACCGAATCTGGGGATGGGTGTCCCAGGCACTTCCGTGTTAGGGTCACTTCCGGGGTCCTGAACACTGCCCGCAGTTGTGAGATAAACCAGCCAAGGCAATGACCAGCTTGCGTGTGCGTAAGTGAGGCTCCGGGCATCCCGGCAATACTCCCACGCGTGCATAAGACCAGGGCCCCCCGTAGGAGTTTCCTGTTTCTTGACCTCCAGCTTCAGACGCGTTCCCGCACACCCAGAGGCATCCGGGGAACAGATTCGTTTGCTGAGATGTTTATGTGTTTTATTTCTTAACACAGAAAAGTCGAAACCAGAGAAGTCTTGATGACTCCGGTCTGGTTGGGATACGATAAAGAACTGATAGTGAAGGAGCCTCACGTGTTTTGCCTGCACCTTCCAGGGAGACACACAAACGGCTCAGCTCTCCCAGCCGCTGCGGGACTCATTTCTCTCTTTCTTCAGAGGGAGGAGAGTTTAACAGAAGCGTTGGCGGGACCCTGGGGCTGGGAGAGCTGTTCGATCTCCCAGGATCCTTGGGACCATCCTCGCCACTGTACGCTGTCTGCGAACTCACTGCAGTACAGTCCTGCACAGCGGTGGAGGTCAAGGAGAAGAAAAGGTAAAGGGTCGCCCGTAGTGACTCAGGAGCAGGGCTCTGTCCCCTGCCACCAGGGGGCATCTCCCGTATGAAAGACTCCTCTTCTCGGGTACAAGTAGAGTCATGTTTGAGTGGACCCCACTTTCCAGCAGGTGCAGTCTACCCCAAACACTGAGCAATGACAACCATCCCCCGTCCCAGCGCCTTCCAGCCCCGCCCCTCCCTCCTCTCCACTGTCAGCACACGCCAGGTCCTCAGGCTGACTTCAAAGGCCATTTCACATTTCCTTCCCAAGGAAATCACTGCAAGAACAGTAAGCACACAGAAACTTGATGAATGAAGGGTAAGAATACAATAAAAATTGCTATTGGTTATTATCTACTCCTTAAGGGAGAGGCTCTGAACTGACTCCCAAGAAATCTGTGAGCCTCATACCCAGAGGGTTGAGTATGCTCGGAGGGCAGAGACCCTGGGGTAAGGCCCACAGACCATCCTCCTTGGGAAGGAGGCTATGTTAGTAGCCAATTACATTCTCCCTTCACTATATCAATTTCCTGCAAAGAGCCAGGGGCTCGTAGCTTTTGGGATGAGTACCAACGCATAAATAGTGCTGTTGCAGAATCCCAGTTGATTTGATTTTACTGTTGGCACTGTGGGCTGGGACGGTGAGGAGGGAGCCCGGGAAGACAGATTCAATTAGCAAGATGAGCCTAGTGCCTGCTAGGATCACTTCTCAGAATGCACAGAACAGCCGTGGTCACAGGTCTTCCTCTGAGGTAGGAAGCAACCAAAGCCTGGGGAAAATGAAAGGCCGTGGTGGCAACGTGGGATCAGAAGATAAGCCAGTTACAGAACCTTTACCCTTTGTGGCAGCCGGTTTCCAAGATGGCTGCTGGTGACCGCTGCCTCTGGGTATTCCAAGGGTTCCGATCCCACGGTGACTAAGGATGGGCTGTGTAATCAAGATAGTGGTTCTGGATATTCCAGAAATGATGGAGTTTGACTTCCAGGATAGGTCATAAACGACACCATAGCCTCTGCCTTGTACTCTCTTGGGTCATTTGTTCTAAGGGAAGTCAACTCCCATGTCACGAAGACACTCAGGCAGCCCTCTGGAGAGGTCCATGTGGCAGGGACAGGAGGCCTCTTGTCAACAGCCAGCCTCGCCTTGCCACCCACATGGCTGAGCCACCTTGAAGCACTCCCCCCAGCCCCAGTCAAGCCTTCGACTGATCCCAGCACCAGCCGGCATCTTGACTGCAACCTCAAGAGACACTGAGCTGGAACCACTCAGCTAAGCTGCTTGCAGATTCCCGCCCCCCAGAAACCATGTGAGATCGTATATATTTATTGTCGTTTTTATCACAACCTACGGTGTAATATATTTTGCAGCAAATTAGATCACTCAGATACACCCCGCCAAGCGTACCATCCTATCTGTTTCCACGAGAAACTGACTTTGTCCTGGGTGGGAAGCCTTATGAGAGCGTCTTAAGTAAATGACCTTCCCCTTGCTGGAGTGTCCACACCTTCTGATACCAATATCCCCTGCCAGGGCCAGAAAGTGCCATTCTAGACTCTTCTTCTACATCACCCTCAACCACTGCAGCAAAGTAAACACACGCTTCTACACATGCATATACGAACGCTCACACACACAGCGCTTTCTTTTAAGCCTGAAAAAAAATCACTCAGGCACTCGGAATAGGAACTTTTTTCCAGGAAGGACCGGATGCTCTGGATGTTTTAAGTGCCATTTATTCATGCCGTCTCTGCATAGACAGATGGAGGGGGCTGTGTGGGAGGGCACAGCTGATGACTGAGAATTGATGGGTGTCTCCGTTCTCCTTTGCTAGTCATACAATCCTGAGCTGTGTGAGGACCAGCAGGTGAGGAGGGCCACTGCCCCCGAGTCCATGCATTCCTGCATTCATTTAAATATTTCAGAATGGGATCTTCCCCCCTGGGCTCGCTTTTTCCCATCCCATGTATCTCCCCGGGTGAGGAGGAGGGTCTTTAATAAGACAAAAACGCAGACACTTTGTGAGCATAGGAGCATGTCCGAATTATGGTAGAGGCAGGCAAGACACAGAGGGAAATACTTCCTTGCTGTGTAGACGCTCTACTATGAAGTACCTGGAAGATAGGAGGCAGATTAAGAGCCTGGGGCTCCTTGCCCTCCAGGATCGAGTCAGGAAGAATGCTCAGAGCCGAGAAGGCGACAGGGAGCCTTGAAGGCAGAGGCAAAGGGTAGAGAGAGCACTCAGACTGGGGAATAAAGCAGAGCAGAGGAGAAGGGAAATCGGGCGGAGAAGGAGTCCTGAATGTTCCTGCACGGGCCGGAACACGGCCTGGTGGGAAACGGTGTTCCCCCCCTCTTCTGAACTATGTGTTCCTTTCTCATTTCTGTCAAGGGCCTCTACCTGTCTGTCCTTCCAAATGCTGAGTCACACCTGAAGGCCTACAGCAGCAGGGACATATTCTCATCACACGGCTAGTAGAAGCATGGAGGTCCTTCTCTAGGGAGAGTCAACATTGATCACAACCATAGGATGGGGAGACGATTCGGGGATGCCGTTCTCGGGCCTCACTCCCCTGGGATGTCCTCCAGAACCAGGTCCTGTCACTGTTCAGCTTCCTGTAGGCAACCTCACCCGCCCGCCAGTTCTGATGAGTAACAAATCTGGCTCCTCGTCTGTGAGCCATCCCTGACCGTAGCCGTGCGTGGACTTGCCTCCCTCTCTTGGCTGTCTGACCCCCTCCTTACACTCCACATGCCCTGCTTAGAATTCAGTTCCACACAAAGACTTCTTTTCTCCATGACCTTATCGCTGACCTTGGGAGCATCTCAAGTCTTCTCTTTGCTCAGGTCCTAAAACCGTTCTGCCAAGCGGGGTCGAGGTCTTTCCCTTCAAACGATACCTTCGTTATGGCCAGTGACCATCCTGGGCTCGCTGCCTCCACTCTATCCAAACGCTCGTGACGGGCCTGGAATGCTCTTTTCACTTCTCTGTCGCTGATGCCCTGCTGCATTTCGAAGTTTTCATTGCCCGAAGCCTTATCTGACCCCTCAAGACCACATCTGTCTCCTTTCCGGAACTTCTATTCATTCTATTCAAAAATTAGTTATGGAAGGTCTATAGTGTACAATGTGCGAGGTGCCGAGGGCGCCAACAGTGAAGTGCCGGGCTTCCAGGGGATTAGCCTGGTCACCATCACACCAAGCATCTCTCTGTTTTCTCTCTCTTGTGTCTCCTCAGCCAAATTCTTAAAGAGTCAGGACTCTGTCTTAAATGTCTCTTGTGAACCCCACAGTGACAGACTAGAACACGTAACATGTTCTTACAAAGTGCTTGCTCATTTACACAAGATGGGCAGCGGAAAAAGACAAGAGACCCATGTCAACTGCAGTGTTTTCCTAGATTAGAGAATTATCTCTGAGTAAGAAGAAAAAACATATCAAGAAATTAAAGAAACCATACTGCATCGGAGCAGTGTTTTACATGTCTAACCGATAACTCGATTTCATTTGACAAATTATTTGACTCGAATTTGAAAAATCGTGGTTGATAGCCCATTTCCCAAATTCCGTAATCATGAATCACATATTATGATTAAAGGACTAATGGGAAAGTGATTGGCAGCACGAGATGGAGATCTGAAACGTCCGAAGAGATTTTACGAGATAGAAGTAAGAACAAACTGAGAAGCGTCGAACACACATTCTTGGATAAAATCATCCTGTCCTAGTAAGGACAAAGGTCCTGAGAGGATCTGAACCCACGAGGCAATCCTGCCGTCCCCTCGGCAAGGATGGCTTGGAACCAGGGATAGAAAAGGGCTCAGGCAATACCGATGGTGTCCCTTCTACGTGTCCCTGGGGGTAAAAAAATTGCGAATCAGAAGTGGAGGAATATCATTTCTTCCAAACGTAAAATTGTTTCTAAGAAAAAAATTAGAGAGATACTTCACTCACCCAAACCTTAAGCGAGGATGGTTTTGATTCTTTGTTCGAGGACCCGGTATGGACCTCGACTTAAACATCCAGTTCAAGGAACATATGTCACTGCAGCCCAGAAGAGGTCTTCACATGCCGAACAGAAGCTCAAGGATTCGGATTCAAAAGCTAGTCCCAGACACATGTTTGCTGTCAAATTTAATCTTAAAAAAAAAAATGTGTACTCACCTGCCAGAATATGCTGTCTATTGTGTTTCCAAGAAAACCATCGCGACCTTCTGAAGACACCAGCTTGGGGCCAAGAATTGTCATGAATTCATCAAAGTCCACCTGGCCATCCCCTGGAAGGAGAAAATATAAATAGGAGATGAAAAGTACTTGAAATGGACCTACTGTAGTCAATGAAATTAACATCGCCATGCTTTTCTTCTTGGCATGACCTCAATCACCGAAGAGCTGGTAGCAGTACTGAAAACTGTCCAACACTCTTAAAATACCAAAGGGAAGACAGGAAGCTGGCAATAGTAGTACATCCAAGACCACATATTCCTAAGTATTTGCCAGTATTTCTTTATCTAAGTGCCCAACCAGCACTCCGCAGTTCAATGGGCACCCTCACACCGGCTGTACCTTCTGGACCTCAAATGGCCCAGCCATACATGATGGAAATTGCAGCTTCATCCTTGTCACCCACATATAAATGTAGATATCAAGTCTTTCACTTCTTCCATACCTGCACCTGCTCTATCTCCTTTGTTCATTCGATCGCTAGTCCCCTTCCGAAGACTGTGGTAGGAAAATGTTTCCAAGAATGAATGTTCTTAGTTATAATTATAAGGTTACTCTTGGGACGGCTGGTCGCCCTCACACTCTTACCTCCGCACCGTCTCCCATACGGTTCTGAGTTTACTCCCCTCAAAGCATAAATGATCATGTTTCTAAAACATGAGTGGCATCTTTTTTTTTTTTTTTACCATTTATTTGTTTTTGAGAGACAGAGAGAGCGTGGGGGAGGCAGGGGCAGAGAGAGAGGGAGACACAGAATCCGAAGCAGGCTCCAGGCTCTGAGCCGTCAGCACAGAGCCCGACACGGGGCTCGAACTCACAAACTGTGAGATCACGACCCGAGCGGAAGTTGGACGCTTAACCGACGAAGCCACCCAGGTACCCCGACAACAGTGGTTTCCTAATTTGTGGTCAAATAACACAGTATGGTGTTCAAGTCCCACTCTCCCTTTCGCTGCCTTTTGTTCCCCGCCTCTGCACAAAACGCCGTGCTCTCTCAGAACTCCACGCCTCCTGCAGTTCCCTCCACCCAGAAGGCCGTCCCCCACTGGTCAACCTGGTGAATGTCATCTCATTCTCTAAGATGGAGTTTAAATATCATGTTCTCTTTTGGTTTTTCTTTCCGACCCTCATCTCACTGGACAGAGTTGGCCAAACTTGCTTCTGCCTCTCTTGCTACTTTGACACGCATCTATCACAGGCCCTCTCCGCCCGTGTCCCAGGCACTGGTTTGCATGGCTGTTTCCCACCTGCATCGTGAGCTCTGCAAGGTCAAGGATCCAGGCTGAAACGTCTTCGTATAGTCCACGTGATGGCGGGTACTCGGTATGTACTTAGAGAGCGAAAGAATCTCTCTTACTTGTTTTTTCTTTGCTCAGTTCAGCATCTTCCATGCGAGATCTGACACTGTCCGCCAAAAAGCGGACTTGAGCCAAGTTAGACAAAAGCAGACCTTCAAGGTATTGTCCGAGCCCCGGTGACTCATCAGTGTGGCACTCTGCACCCTTAGAACTGCCCGAGGGGGCGTCTCCACCAAGAGCACCCCACATGTCCTCCCAGCTGGTGCAGGCGGCCCAGGTGTCTGCACACAAGTCTGGCAAAGTGTGGACGCATCAATCCATTCCCAGAGTGCAATCACCTTCAAAGAGTCCCCGTTCAAAACCTATTTCAGAAAGCTGAGCAGATGTCATCATCGAGCTGCCAACAATTCCGAGAAAGAAGTCTGGAAACAGAGCGCGGTGTACATAAAACGCCCTCGGGGGTCAGGGAGGAGTGGAGAGTCAGCGGGGAAGGGAGGATGAAGTACCAAACGGGTAGGATAGTCCCTGGGCTACTGGAGGAAACCGATTTACTTCTCGCGGTTCAACAAGAGAGAGGCATTTAAGATTCCACCCTCGCTGGTCATCGGGAGAAGGCTGACTCCGGCCACGATGAGTTACCGTCTTACCTTTCAAGTTAGCCAAGGCTTCTAGAATGTTGGCAGGGATACAGAGAAGAGAGAGGCTCTCTTTTGCCTGCCTGGTACACTCATCCTGGATACCGACTGACTGTATTTAAGATGCTGCACCATGCTGATTCCTTTTGACCTAATGACTTCACTTTTTCAAGAGAAAAACAAGGCCAAGGATCTATCTTAAATGCGGACCGATATATTTGCCCCTAAATAGTCATCCGGTATCTGTGAAAGTGGGGAATTGGAAGCTGTAGGCAAAGAAGGGCCCGGTCTTCCTGCCAATCCTGGCTCCATGTGGCTCCAAGTCTCAGACAGAGGCACACTTGTCCCCCACCTGCATCGACCTTCTGCTCACCTCAAGTCACCCCTGCTCGTCTGGTGCTCGATGGCCAGAGAGTCTCAGACTAGAATATGCATTCTCTAGAGAGGCACCTTTCTATAGGGTGCCTGGGTGGCTCAGTCGGTTAAATGTCCATCTTCAGCTCAGGTCATGATCTCAGTCTGTGAGTTCGAGCCCCGCGTCGGGCTCTGTGCTGACAGCTCAGAGCCTGGAGCCTGCTTCAGATTCTGGGTCTCCTTCTCTATCTCTGCCCCTCCCCTACTCATGCTCTGTCTCTCTCTGTCTCAAAAATCAATAAACAGGGGTGTCTGGGTGGCTCAGTCAGTTAAGCGGCTGACTTCAGCTCAGGTCATGATCTCACGGTCTGTGAGTTTGAGCCCCACGTTGGGCTCTGTGCTGATAGCTCATCAGAGCCTGGAGCCTGCTTCGGATTCTGTGTCTACCTCTCTCTCTGCCCTTCCCTTGCTCACTCTCTGTCTCTACGTCTCTCAAAAATAAAATAAAAACGCTAAAAAAATTTTTTTAAATCAATAAACATTAAAAATATTTTTAAAAAAAGAAATGAAATCACCCTCGATGAGGTGAAAATTGATTCCTACAGACAGTCTTAGATATTACAATGGTTTGTGGCCCTCCTAGGATCTTAGTACATAAACAGATGTACAGTATTATCTGTGCTATTAAAATCTCATGGGGTAAGGCATTAGGGGAATAAATGTTTTAAAAGCCTCCTGTGGTGGGGTGGCTACGAAGAAGGAGAAAGAGATGGATGAGGAAGAGGAGGAGGAGAAGGAGGGGGAGGAGGAGGGGAAGAAGGAGGAGGAGGGGGAGGAGGAGGAGGAGGAGAGGGAGGAGGGGGAGAAGGAGGAGGAGGAGAAGGAGGGGGAGGAGAAGGAGAGAGAGAAGGAGAGGGAGGGGGAGGGGGAGCAAGGTCCAGAATACTGGACAAGAAGATGCCTTAAGTACTATGGTCCCTCCTTCTGGAATATTGTTCTGTTAGCAGCGGGCATCATCCCAACTGTCTGTCACCCGAGGTGACGTCTAACAGTTCACAAAGGCTTAGAAGCTCAAGGGCATGGATCGTTTTTTTACGAAGCCTTATGACCTTAAGTAAAATATGTGCACCAAGCTGGGACACTCCAGCCCCTGGCCTTAGTGTAGTGAGACCTGCTTTCTGTCCCTTGGAAGCCTGACGGGGGCGGGGCCTGCAGGGTGTGACAGAACACCTGATTCTCAGAGCCAGGAGCGCAGGGCTGTCTTTGAAGAGTGCACCTTCCAGGCAGGAGGAGAGAGACCATCGGCCTCTCTGAAACCTCCCCTCCTCCACAGGGTGATGGGAGCGCGGCAGTGCAGAACTGGTAGACGTCAAGGGTCTAAACGGAATTGTGGCCAAAGTCATCAGGCAGTGTTCACAGATGGTGCCCTTGGCTCAGAACGCCGAGCCCAAAGCCGACAAGCAGAAACGACGGCCCCTGTGAAGGAAGCAGCCCATCCACTACTCACAGCCTTGGCCAGAGAGAAAGTTCTGGGGAAGCGGTGAGTACGATCCTATGGGCGGTGCTAACTGCAGTGCGGGTGGCTCAGCACAAACTTCCTGTGACTTGGAGGAGAGGTCCGGTCCACAGGAGAATTTGCTTCTAGCTATTTTAGAGGAGACATTAAGGGCCTCAGATTTTTTTGTGATCAAAATATCATCCCCCTTGGTCCCCCCCTTTTTTTTTTACTGTTATGGAGCAAAGGGGGTCTCTTATAAGCCCACACATTGCAGCAATAACCGAGGTGGGGCTCCCACACCTCTCTTAGGATTTTGCTCAGCTTTGGCTCCCGAGTATGTGTACACAGAGCACATTTTCTGCAGACCTGCAGTAAACGAAGACCCCTCCTCATAATGCACAGCTCAGCCCCGTCCGACCAGTAGTACAAAGTTTTATTAAGATGTAGACTGAGGAAAAGCTCTCTTCAGCAGGTCCTAGTTTCACAGACAAACAGAACTGGGAACACCCCCATAAGCTATCGACGCCGCTCCCAGAAGGGTGGCCCCCACATCCTCACCCCCGACCCCCGGCATTCATCCCAGGAAAACTGAGACAAATAAAATCTCAGTGGGAGGTTTTTCATGAACTCCCTTATACGAAAACCATTCCCAGGCAGAAGCAAGGTCTGGAAAATCTGATGATTATCAAAATGTCTATCTTTTACCGAGCACTCACAATATGGTGGGCATTGCTTGCAGAAATTTCCATACCCTAATTCACCGAAGTCTTCCGGCAGCCCATTTTACAGATGGGGAAACTGAGGCACGGAGAGGTTCAGTATCTTGCAGAAACTCGTGCAGGGGGCAGATCTGGGATTCCACGCTGGGAGTGGACTGATGCATCTCCACTTTGACAAACTGTGTGCAGACACCTGGGCCTCCTCTGGGGAAGCGAGGTCGTGGTTGGGCTCTGTCTGGAACACTCTTTCCCCTGACCCCGGCACTGCCTGGCAGGGGAGCGTTCTGGCCGCCTGGGACACAGAGCCAAGGTGAAATCAAAATTGCTCCCTCTGGTCTCGCTAATGGGCTTCAGGTCAACCACTAGAGATCTGTCTTTAAAAGAGTCACGGTAAGAGGAAGTGTTTATTTAACACGCGCAATATGCCAGATGCTGGGCTCGGGGCTCTGTTTGTCATCTTGTCTGCTTCTGCCCCAGCGCTATGAACAGAGCCTCGTCCTCCATATGTTATCCATGTTAAAACGTAGGGGAGAAGAGGTTAAAAGTAGATGGTGGCCACACGGCTGCTGTGTGCCCGCACAGGGGCTCAGCTTGGGCTCCGTGGTGTCGGCCTCTGCGTTGTCCGACTGCCCGCGCATCAGAGACCCCGGGGCCAGTCCCAGTACAGGCTCGTGGCTGCACGCACTGAGAAAATAACAGGTCTTCCTATCGGGCCACTTAGGAAGGAATTTAGCGGGAAATTGGGTGAGATGGCCTTCGGGGACTTGAATACAAACGAGCATTGCCTAAAAGTCATTTCTTCCCCAAATTGCCATTCTGCCTGCAGAACGGGGGGTGGGGGAGGTCTCAGTGATTCTCCTTGGACGGTCAACTCCCAGCAGACCCAAGGCCTCTCACATACAAACCCTCCAGGCGTCCACTGAAAAGAATTGCTCCAATAAACGAGGCCTGTCCAGGCCTGGCCCGGTCACATCGGATTGCCATTCCGGAGTCACCTGTCCTCAGAGACAAAGGTGGGCAGCTTCCCAGGCCTGCCACATGTCATGGAATGTTGCAGACTGAACTCAAACACTCCCTTTGGTGAGATTATTTCATGCATCTCGAGCGAGCCGGCACCTGCAGCATGAGAAGCCGGCATTCACTCCAGGCCCCGCCCTCCCACCTCAGGCTTCCAGATACCACGATCCACTTAGTAAAAAGGGCAGGAAGCGAACCTGCTAAGGACTGAGTCTTGTTGCGTCCCCCTGCCATGGAAGTCAAAGCAATGCACTTGAACGTTGGGCAGGAAGCCGCGCGAGGGCCGGGACTACACAACATTCATTAAGACCGACCTGCCGAAACATTCACAACGCGGGGAAATTATAGTAAAAATCACTGCCAAATTCAAGGAAGAAAGAATATACAGGAAAAGAGGGTGGGCTCCGAACAGGGAGACGGGTTAGGAGGAAGACACAAATGTCTGAGACTCCACTGAAATCAATTAACTGCAGGGGCGCCTGGGTGGCTCCCTCGGTTGAGCGTCCAACTTCAGCTCAGTCACGATCTCACTGTTCGTGAGTTCGAGCCCCATATCGGGCTCTGCGCTGACAGTGTGGAGCCTGCTTGGGATCCTCTCTCTCCCTCTCTCTGCCCCTCCCTCATGTGCTCTCTCTCTCTCTCTCTCAAAATACATACATAAACTTAAAAAAAAACATTAAAAAGAGAGAAATCAAGTAACCACATTCTGAAAGCATGCCTGCAAAAGACCAGGTGAGCGGGCTGTTTTCTATGGGGCAATAGAGAAAGGAATAAGGCACAGGCTTACTCTCCAGGAGCCTGCGGTCTGTCACCCAGGACAGAATCAAGTGGGTGCTGTGAGTGACCCAAAAGTAATGCGCTAAGGCAGGACGAGGGCAGAAGCAAAGGCCCCGGTTAGGAAATTCTCAGTGGCTCGGCCGTGAGTCTTTACCGAGGAGAGGGATTCTAACAAGCTGACAGGGGTGGTGAGGTGTGCAGCCTAGCAACACGGGGGACACAAGGAAGGATACGGAGGACACAAGGAAGGATGCGGATGGCCAGGAGCAGCGACCGCGCTCCCTTCCTGCTGGGTTCCTGCAGGAGCTAAGGCTCCGCGGGTCCTTGATGCCGTCGCGGGAACGTATCCAAGTCAGGAGGAGGGAGCATGAGCACATTGCCCACCCACGGTCAGCAGGAAGGGTGCTGGCTGGACGGGGCGGTGCTGGCTTAGAAGGGGTGTTCCGTCAGACAACAGGAGAGGAAGGCTGGGGTCGAAATGGGGGGAGGCGGAGAAGATTGGATCCAGGGGAAGGGCATTGCTGGTGCAACTGACAAGGCTTGGAAGGACAAGAAGGGGAAGAGGCAAGGACGACCCTGAGGTTTGAATCTGGGAGACCAGGCAGACCGCGGAGCTAATTAGGAATGATGGAGAAGTCAGGAGGCGCGGGTCTCTGGGAAACGCTGGTTTTGAGGTGCTGGTGGGGTGGGTGGTAAGAGCCTAAGAGCTAAAAGGTGGATCTAAAAGACTTCAGGGTCTATGGACAGATTATCAAGACCTTCGAGACAGCTTCTCAAGAGAAAAGGGCAGGTGCGGAACTGTTATTCTAATATGCTACAATCTGGATTCACAAGGGAGTCATGGAGGATATATATTCCTATTTGCTTCGATAAATATTTTCGCAAGAATATCTGGGAGTGCACCCCCTTCTCCTGCAAAAAAAAAAAAATTACTGATAATAGTTACTGGTTTCTGCCTGTGTTGAGTGTGGGCGACAGGCAAGGCACAGGGAAGGGACGGCCTCTCGCTATATATTTTCTTCAAGTTTTTGATTTTTGAACCATGTCATGTTTTACCCGCTCAAAAAATAACTAATGAAACAATGAAGTCTGTCTTTAGTATCGTTGGGAATGAATTCATCAAGAGCAGGAGAGGGAAAGAAGGACGCAAAGGAAGACCAGAAAGGGGCTCGGGAGAGCCCACGTAGCTGGCGTCTGGGATGCACTGGACACCATGGGAGGCAAGCAGACACCCCTTTACTTTCCCCCAATTCCCGTCCAAGCTCCCCTGTCTTACAGCTCTCTCCTGGCTCTGGGGGAAGTGCTGGGCTGGTCCTGTAGATTTGGTATTGACTCTCAGGAATCAGAAGCCCAGTCCTCCTTGGACTGGGGACTGACCCAGCCAAGTGGGCTACGCCTCTGTCCTCTTTGGCTGGTTATAAGCCTCCTGGCCTTCTGGTGGTCTCTCCCTCCACTGGGATGCTATCAATCCCACAGATGGTCCTCGAGGCAACCCGAAACCGGCTGCTCCCCTGCTGCTGTGTTAAGCGGCTCTTCCCGGTGGTCTCTGCTTGGGTACCCGAATCGGGGGGCAGCTCCGGCCCAGGCCTGCAGGAGTTTCCTGTATTGGGGGGTTCACTTCCAGATATTCTTATGGAATGCAGACTGGTGCAGCCACAGTGGAAAAACAGTATGGAGGTTCTTCAAAAAGTTAAAAATAGGACTGCCTTATGATCCAGCAATCGCATTACTAGGTATTTACCCAAAGAATGCAAAAATACTAATTCAAAGGCGTACACACACCCCAATATTTATAGCAGGATTATCTACAACAGCCAAATCACGAAAAGAGCCCGAGTGTCCATCAACTGAGGAATGGATAAGGAAGATGTGGTGTATAAATGTAGGCGATGGAATATTACTCAGCCACAAAAAAAGATGAAATCTTGCCATTCGCAACAACACGGATGGAGCTAAAGAGTACCACGCTAAGTGAAATAAGTCAGTCAGAGAAAGACAAATACTGTATGATTTCATTCCTATGTGGAATTTAATAAATGAAACAAATGAGCAAAGGAGAAAAAGGAGAGAGAGAGAGAGAAACCAAGAAGTGGACGCTTAACTATAGAAAACAAACTGATGGTTACCAGAGGGGGTAAGGTGGGGGGATGGGTGAACTAGGTGATGGGGTTTAAGGAGTGACCTGTAATGAGCACTGGGTGATGTTTGGGAAGGTTGAGTCACTGTACTGTACGCCCTGAAGCTAATCCTACACTGTATATTATCTAACTGGAATTCAAATAAAAACAAAAAATTTGGAAACACTAGTTTCACAAAAGCGGTTTAAAATGTATTAGTTTTAGATACACAAAGTAGTTCATAATATAGATTTCTTTTATATTTGTTGCTATATATCTTTTCTCCATTGTAATTTTATTTGCATTCTTCTAGATTTGATATGCCAGTCACTCATATGTTTTATAGTTTTTCCCAAGGAATTTGGTCCTTTTTATACACTTGTTACTATAGGTATATATGTGTGTGTTTTCCGATTAATTCATTCTGCCTTCACTCCAATTTTGCTATATATTACCCCATTATTTTTATGTCTAACTTTTTAAAAAAGTTTTTCTTTTAATGTTTTCTTTCCTTTTTTCCACAATCTTTTAAAATAATGAAATTATTTTTAATGCTTTGAATTTACCTCTGGGGAAAGCTTTGATCAATACTTACATATTTGAGATATGTAACATTCTTGTCTTTAAAATGCACCTCGAATTTGTATTCTTTTTTTGAATTCATATTCTTTATTGATCAGGAGAGTGTTTTCCAACTTCAGAGAGGTTTAGGGACTTCTGTTTAAATGTTAAATACTATTAAATCCTTGTTTCTTTAGGTTTGAATTGGAGAATGTGGCCTGCTAATTAATATCAGTTCTAGAGAGTTCGTTGATGTTCTCTCTGTAATTTTGCATATAATCCTTTATTTATAAATATTTCACAAATATTTTGAGAGGTATAATGTTTGTTTGCTGCAATAGTCAATATATGGCCGATGACTTAGCTATTGTGGTTGTATAGCTTAGATTATCATTTTGGAAGCCAACACCACCTAAACACAAAGAGCAAATGTTGTAGAGTCAAGCTCAACCAGGGTTCAAGCCTGGGTTTTGTTACAATCAACGGTGCAGTCAGGTATGGGTGATGTTATCTGGACCTCCTTCATGCCTTCATGAAATGGACACACCCATCTCTACCTTTCAGTGTTGTTGATAGAGATAAATGAGACCCCTTCAGTCAAATCCCTTAGCAACATTCCTGGCCTGCAGTTGGTCACAGTAAGTGGCAACTCGTATCAAGTTTTGTCTACTTGAGCTGCTCTTAACTGATAGAATATCAGAGAGTCTCTCTCTCTCAGTTCAGGAAAATGTCTTCTTATGATTCTTTTGAGTATTCTCATGCTATTCTGTCTTGTGAAATTCAAGTCTCCAATTTCTGTTTTTCATCTCTATCATTTTCTCTTTCATCATTTTGTTTTTCTCTTATATCCCTCTGTCTTTACTTAGAGGAAGTTATTAGGGCTGTAGATTCTTCATAGAGTCATCTCCGCAATTGCTTTTCTCCTCATATAATATATTTTCCAAACAGCATTTATGTTTGCCTACATAAAATGAATACACTAATGTGTTACTTTTTAAGTAACAGGCAGAGGAGTATACTAAGTCGAAGTGCATTAAGTAGAGAGCTCATCATGTGCAGGTGTTGGCTTTCCCTATACAAAATGACCTCTCTTTTCTGCCCTTCCCAGTGTGTGCACCCTGCCCTGGTTTGTTTATCACACCCTATGTAGACACTACTCCACTAATACATTTTACACTTTATACCACAAAAGCCAGAAGTTAAAAAGAAAGACTACAGGGGCGCCTGGGTGGCTCAGTTGGTTGGGCGGCCGACTTGGGCTCAGGTCATGATCTCACAGTCTGGGAGTTTGAGCCCCGCATCGGGCTCTGTGCTGATGGCTCAGAGCCTGGAGCCTGCTTCGGATTCTGTGTCTCCCTCTCTCTCTGTCCTTCCCCTGCTCATACTCTGTCTCTATGTCTCTCAAAATAAATAAACGTTAAAAAAAATTAAAAAAAAAAAAGAAAGACTACAAATAGATATGGAGGGAGCTTGTAATACTTTTTCCAGCCCCACAAATGGTCTTGAACATCCTCTGCTTTGTTCTTACCTTAGAGACCACTGTCCTAGATCATATCAAATTTCTTTACGGTTTGGTTCTGCAGAACTTCCTCTTTTATAGCAGATGCACACTTGTAATTCCTTGTCTCTCTTCCCAGCTGAACACAAATTTCCAGGAGGACAGTGGTCATGTCCTCCATGTTCACTGTAGTACCCCCAGGGCCCAGCTCAGTGGCTGCCACATGAAGGGTCTGGGCACGTATTGGTTGACTTGAGTTAGAAGTTGCAGCTCCCTGCTAACGAATCCCAAGTAGACCTTGACTTTGCTAGCACACTGCTAGTGTTCTCACGTATTCTTCTCGCTGAAGCCGGGTCCCATTTATTCCACTAGGGTCTCGACCTCTTGTCTTCTCACTTCATCCTTCAATGTCAGGACAAATTTATATTTGTGGAGGGCTGTTTTCACCTACCAGGCTGGGAATACAAAGCAGGTTTCCTTAAATGTTTTTCTTTCTCTGTGGTGAACAATTTTTGGAAGGAGATTTTTTTCTTTGGTTATTCAGAATAATGTTCCTCTCCTTTTGTACTAATCCCTATATTTTCTTTGCTTTCAATTCCATGGGTCCCAGGACCAACTATCAGCGTGTATGCATGTCACTGACCACGCTCTCTTCCTGTCAGGGTTTAGAATGCTCCAGCCGTGGGGTCAAAGTGCCTAGTGCAGTGTCTGGTGTCTATTAAGTATTCAGTAAAAGAATACTGAACAGAGATTATTCTACTGCCTCCATTCACCAGTTCTCTAAATCCAGTGAGAAGAATTTGTGGTTCAAGAATTATGATCAAGAAGCTGTATATTAAAAAATGACAACCACTCCCAAGTCTTATTTCACTCTGGGTTTCTACTGTCTCCAGCCTGCTTAGGGCACTGCACAGGAGACTGGAGCTTGCAGCTCCCACACCCAGCACAGTTCTGGGGTTGTGCCTACAAGTGGAGCCTGAAAGGAGGTACCAGGGAGGAAGGGACAAGAGAAGATAAGAGATGGGAACAAGATGCTATGCTTTTTTTTTTTAATGTTTATTTTTTAGAGAGGGAGAGAGAGAAAAGAGGAGGTGCAAAGAGGTAAGTGTGGGGACGGAGGATCCGAGCGGGCTCATTGCTGTCAGCACAGAGCCTGCTGCGGAGATCGAACTCACAAACCACAAGATTATAACCTGAGCTGAAGTGGGACGCTCCACCGACTGAGCCACCCAGGCGCCCCAAGATGCCACACTTTCCAGCAACCTGAGCATGCACACTGAGGAGCAGGGTGCCTGGATTTCTGGCGTTTATGGATCTGAGTCTCCTAGCTTGAGAATGACTGTCTCTGGTGCTCACACCGCTTCCTACCACTTCCTGGTGAGCGCAGCCATTCCCTCTTCAAGGGCCTAGCCCTCACAGACCACCAGTTTTATCTCTCCTTCTGCTTCACTAGAAGCATTAAGACACATTTCCGCAGATTTTTTTGAAGTTTTCATTTAAATTCCCGTTAGTTAATATACAGTGAAGTATTAGTTTCCGGTGTACAATACAGTGATTCAACACTGCCTCACGGCACCCAGTGCTCGTCACGACAAGTGCACTCCTTAATCCCCATCACCTGTCAAACACACCTCCCCTTTGCTAACCATCAGTTTGTTCTCTATAGTTAAGAGCCTGTCTCTTGGTTTGCCTGTCTCTCTCTCTTTTTCCCCTTAAAATCCACATGAGTGAAATCATTTGGTATTTATCTTTCTCTCACTGAATTATTTCGCTTAGCATTATACTCTCTAGGTCCATCTGTGTTGTTGCAAATGGCAAGATTTTGTTCTTTTTTATGGCCGAGTAATATTCCAGTGTGTGTGTGTGTGTGTGTGTGTGTGTGTGTGTGTGTGTGTATCCCCACATCTTTCATGTCTATTCCTCAGTTGATGGACACTTGGGCGGTTTCCACAATTTGGCTGCTGTAAATAATGCTGCAATAAACATTGGGGTGCATGTATCCCTTTGAATTCGTATTTTTGTAGTCTTTGGGGAAATACCTAGTAGTGCAATTGCTGGATCATAAGGAAGTTCTATTTTTAACTTTTTGAGAAACACCTATACTGTTTTCTAGAGTGGCAGCACCAGTTTGCATTCCCACCAATAGTACGAGAGTGTTCCCCTTTCTCTGAATCCTCTCCTACAACCTTTTGTTTCTCATGTTGTTGATTTTAGCCCTTCTGAAAGGTGTGAGGTGATACCTCTTTGTAGTTTTTATTTGCATTTCCCTGATGATCAGTGATATCAGGCATCTTTTCATGTGCCTTTTGGCCATCAAATGCCTATTCATGTCTTCTGCCCATTTTTAATTGGATTATTTATTTTGGGGGTATTGAGTTGTAGAAGTTCTTTATATATTTTGGATTCTGACTCTTTATCACATGTGTCATTTGCAAATATGTTCTCCCATTCTATAGGCTGCCTTTTAGTTTTGTTGATTATTTCCTTTGCTGTGCAGAGGCTTTTTATTTTGATGAGGTCCCAAGAGTTTATTTTTGCTTTTGTTTCCCTTCCCTCGGGAGATATATCTAGAAAGAAGTCACTCAGGCTGAAGTCAAAGAAGTTACCGCCTGTGTTCTCTTCTAGGATTCTTATGATTTCCTGTCTCACATTTAGGTCTTTAATCCATTTGAATTTATTTTTGTGTATGGTGTGAAAAAGTGGTCCAGTTTCATTCTTCTGCACGTTACTGTTCAGTTTTCTCAACACCGTTTGTTGAAGAGGCTTTTTCCCATGGGATATTCTTTCCTGCTTTGTTGAAGATTAATGGACCCTACAGTCGTGGGTTCATTTCTGGGTTTTCTGTTCTATTCCATTGATCTAGGTGTCTAGGTGTCTATTTCTGTGCCAGTACCATACGGCGTTGCTCACTCCAGCTTTGTAATATAGGCTGAAGCCTAGAGTTGTGGGGCGGCCTCCAGCTTTGCTTTGCTTTTCAGGGTTGCTTTGGCTATTTGGGGTCTTTTGCGTTTCCATACAAATTTTAGGATTGTTTGTTCCAGCTCTGTGAAAACACTATTGGTAGTTTGATAGGGATTTCATTAAGTGTATAGATTGTTTGGGGTAGTATAGACATTTTAACAACATTTGTTCTTCCAGTCCATGAGCGTGGAATATCTTTCCATTTCTTTGTGTCGTCTTCAGTTTCTTTCATCAGTGCTCTATAGTTTTCAGGGTACAGACCTTTCGCCTCTTGGTCGGGTTTATTCCTAAGTATCTTATGGTTTCGGGTGCAATTGTAAGTGGGATTGATTCCTTCATTTCTCTTTCTGCTGCTTCACTCTTGGTTTATAGAAATGCAACAGATTTCTGTACATTGATTTTGCATCCCGTGACTCTACTGAATTGGTGTATTGGGTCTGGCAGTTTTTTGGTGGAGTCTTTCAGGTGTGAGACTGGGGCTTTTATTAAAAAGGGGGCGATTCGTCAGTACTGATTTAAGAAAAGATTGAAAAGCAACGGAATCCGACCTGAGAATTGATAAAGCGATTCTAATAAAATACCGGAAAAGCTTCTCCAATAGGAACAATTGCAGCTTGAGTTTTTTTCATCTTGTTGAGAAATAATATTCTTCATGTCATATAAACTGTTCCAGGATAAAGCAAAAGAGGAAAAGCGAATGCAACTCGGATACCAAAATCCACAAGAGGAAAACTGCCGACAAACCCCACTTCTGGGCACCGGTTAAAAATCCTGAAGCCTGAACTAGAAAATCTAATTTGAAATATACTAAAAGCACAACTGACCACAGCTGCATACAGATTACTCCAGGGCCTGAGTGCAATTTAATATTAGGGGAATCAATTAATATGATACATCACATCAATGGATGCAATTTTTTAAAGTGCTGATCTCTATGGCTCGGATTAAAACATAATACCCATTCAGGACTTTTTACCCTGGGCAAAGAATGATACTTCCTTAAAAAAGGAAGAGTGAGCCATCCCAAGACAACAGCAGACATCCTCTTACATGGAAAGAATCTGCACTCAAGTAAGAAAGGAACAGGGACGCTTGCTGCCATTTTTATTCTCATCATTCCCAATGTGCTGGCCGACATCACGGTGTGAAACAGAAGTAAAAACCTATGACCACAGGCATGGAGAAACCAAGACGATCACTATTCTGAGGGCGGTATGATTGTCTGTCCAGAAAAAACAAAAGCCCCAACTGTGATTCTGGGGAATGTAGTAAGAGCGGCGAGGGACAGACAAACATTTAGAAAATCGATAGTTTTCCTGCGTGGCGGCGATAACCATTTAGATCTCTTAACAGAAAAACAAGAGCCAAGGGACTTCGGGAGAAGGCAGAAGCAGGGGCTCCGGAAACATTTTCCTCCAGCCCCCCACCTCCCCCGAGACAGGGGCTTCCTCCTCACGCCTCGCTGGAAGAGAGGCACCTGTTCTTTGCTCAGACACCAGGTGGAAACCACGGGCCCCCCTCTGCCCGTGCGTTTCCCCACATGCAAGAGCCCTTGCCTTGGCAGAGAAGGAGGGCAGAAAACTATAGGCAGACCAAGAAATGGCGGCTCGCTTCAGGGAGGGGTGGTGAAAAGAGGGAGGGGACCCGACAGCCTGTGGCACCCTTGGCTCCCCCGGCACTGTAATAACAGGAGGAGGAAGAATTTAAGAAGAGAAAGAAAACAAAAAGGAAGGAAACCTGAGCTCTCAGAGAGGGAAGTCGGAGGACACAAAGGCTCCCAGGAACCAAAAGGTTGGATTTTCCAAAGACGCAGATTCACAGACACGCTGGAATAGTGGGCGGTAGGTGTGGGGTGCTGAGGGGCAGCCTGGAGCAGGGGGTTCTCAACCTGAGAAAGATGAGGGAATTACGTGAATTAACTCGTTTAACTGTTGATGCGCATGGACGAGGTGGGTCTTACGCTTTCGTGACCTGAACCAGCAAGCGGAAACCAGCAGAGGTTAGGCCCCGTGTGCGCCGGCCAGGCCCGGGCCTGCTGGGGTCTGAAGGTGGGCCAGGGTCCTCGATTTTAATCACGGAGCTAGCAAAGATGAAACAAATAATAGAGAAAATGACCATAATCTGAAGAGAAAAAAAATCTCTCTAATCACACAGACAGGACAAAAGAACCAGGAATAAACTTGAAAGTGATATTTAGGACTCAGATGAAGAAACCTATACAACTTTAATGAGATATTAAAAAAAAAAAAACGTTCAGGTCTCCGGGTTGGCTTGGTCAGAGAAGCTTGCAACTCTCGATCTCAGGGTCGTGGGTCCGAGTCCCACGTTGGCTGTAAAGACTGCTGACGTAAATATAAAAACCAAACAAACAAGCTTTAAAAGAAACGCCTTTAAAGAAAATGGCTCATAACACTATGCTTCATGAGGGAAAGATTAGTGTAAAGATGTTAAGGAATTTGGATGTTTAATACAATTTCAATAAAAATCCCTGTGGAGGGGCACCTGAGTGGCTCAGTTGGCTAAGAGTCTGACTTCAGCTCAGGTCATGATCTCATCACAGTCTGTGAGTCTATGAGTTCTCTCTCATAAATAAACATTAAAAAAAAAAATCTTAAAAAAAAATCCCTGTGGAATTTTTTGGGGAAGCGTTCCCAATGACTCGTAAGGTCATTTGGAAGAATGAACGGGCAAAGAAAATCTTTAAAGATAATTAAGAAGAGCGATGCTGTACCTAATAATAAAATGTATCACAGAACTACGATAATGAAAAAAAGTACTAATGGAACAATGGACAGGAGATAAAACAGGACTGTCCAGTACTAAGTCCTTGTAAATATGCGTAATAAATAGAAATAATTGAGTAGACAAAGGCTTCCTCGTCAAACAGTGTTGGGAAGAGAATTAGGACGGAAAAACCAATTTGCTCTTCACTTCATATTTTACTGGAAAACACTAAAGACATGTTAGAATACAGAGGTAAAATAAGAAAAACCTTTTCTAAGCTGAAAATCAATAAAAGAAAAGCAGAAAAGTTAAGACTCGCAGAGCTGCCAGCCTCCTCTGTATGTTCAGGACGTCGGAGACTAAATTAAATATTTCGCAATAAACCAGGAAAACTGTACGCAATGAATACGGGAACAGGATAATACTCTTCAAATACAAAGGAACTCATTAAGGCATAAATGCTAAAGGATGTGAACAGATAACTCACAGAGGAAAAATACAAATGTTAAACGTGGAAAATGTTTAACTTTCAATTGTAAGAAAATAAATGCAAATTAAAGCAATAACGAGATAGCATTTCCCTCATCCCCAGGATGCAAAGATTGTATTTTTTAATGTTTATTTTTAAGAGAGAGAGAGAGAGAGAGAGAGAGAGAGAGAGAGCGCAAGCAGGGGAGGGGCAGAGAGATAGGGAGACACACAGAATCCAAAGCAGGCTCCAGGCTCCGAGCTGTCAGCACAGACCCCGACGTGGGGCTCGAACGAATGAACTATGAGATCATGACCTGAGCAGAAGTCGGATGCTTCACCGACAGAGTCATCCAGGCGCCCCAAGATTGCATTTTTAAGTGTGACACCGAGCGTGCAGTTTGCTGCAATTTCTCATTCACTTCGATGGGCAAAGGCCTTCGCACAGCCCTTTACAACTTTAATGAGATATTTAAAAAAAAAAAAAAACCATTCAGGGCTTCAGGTTGGCTTGGTCAGAGAAGCTTGCAACTCTCGATCTCAGGGTCATGGGTCGACCTCTGTCGACACTAATTTGGCAATACCACTGAGATGAAAAGTCTCTCTTAAATATTATTTTCCTTTGATCCAGAAATTCCTTTACTGGACTCCATCCTCAGGACTTCCATCGGAAATTTGGAGAAAGATCCCTGCCTCATGTTGTCGATCATGGCATTATTTATAACGGTGAAAAATGGAAAGGAAGAAAGAACGTAAATGTGAAATTAAAAATCAACCCACCGCCCAGAGATAACGGTGCAGAATTTTCTCCAAAGCAAATAAATAAAACTATGGGTGTAATATTTTCCTGTTCTTTATACTTGACGTTCTATGCTGAATGGCTCCCACGAGATGAAAAACTCTTCAAAACGTAACGGCGCCCATAACACTACAGAGAGCTGTAGTTTTCTCAATCGGTCCCCTCATTTCGGAAGGTCTGATTGTTTCTATGACAGCACATCACAGGGTTGTAATAAAACAGTCAGCTATTCCTCTTTTTTAATGGGTTAGGTGTCCATACGAAATAGTTCTTCAGGGGTAACAGTTCTGAGGGCCAAGAGTGTATCTGAAACCTGAGGACGTCCTCTGCGGAGCATGGACTACGGCTTTCCAAATTGCACAGAAGTAAGAGTTTGCGCGGCACCGACCCACCTTATACAGAATGTTATACAACCACCACCCGTATCATTTCACACGAAGGTAGAACTGTATAGAAACTGCTCTTCTGAGGCCCTACCGCCTGAACACATATTAAGAAAAAAATCACAACGCATTAAATATCTACGTCTCATCCCAAGGAGTCCTTGGGTGATGATGAGTCCAATTGTTCTACCTCCAGTAATTATTAGCTCGCTTGGGTGCAAAATAAGAGTCAATAGTGCGTGCTGCCTGCCGGGGCTATTGAAGGCTGAAACTACCCGAAATCTTTAGAGCGCCCCCACCGGGGTCCACGCGCTGGGCAGAAGGCCAAGGGTTTGGGACTTTGAAAGGTGACTTCTGAACCGAAATAGTTGAGGACAATGACTTCACCGAATTCCCTATAAAAAATATGCGTTGTCTCAGGTAGATGACAGGGACTAGGCCCCCTGAGAAACAATGCAATACAAAAGGACGGAGTTGCGCAAAAGCTAGGACACCGCCTTGAACAAACACAAGTTGAAAACAAACAACCCAGGGAACTTTCTGGCTTTAAAGCCTGGCTGTCGCCAGGGGGAAACAGAACCCTCTCTACCTGTTTCCATTTCATTGAAGGTTCAAGGTTTTAAACGTGGACTTAGACCCAAATGCTATGCTTCCTGGATTGTGAATCTCTAATTTCATTTAAACTTTTAAATGGAAATTCTAGAAGTGTATGAAACAGCTTGAAAAATTTGGGGATATACAAGACATGTGGAATTTCTTTCTTTTAAATGGTCTCTTAAAACAATCTTTATCAAGGAAAATGAAGGAAATGCCTAGAAATGTCACCCAATCTATGGTGTGCAGGCTCATTCTCGATTTTTCTTCCCAAGAACTGAAGCCCTAAATCAAGGTCAGGAGGGACTTCTTCCTTCTGACACTAACCCTGTCTCTCCCTGAGCAATGCCCGGGGCGCCTGGGTGGCTCGATCCGTTAAGCGGCCGACTTCGGCTCACGTCATGATCTCACAGCTCAAAGGCTTGTGAGTTCAAGCCCCACGTCGGGCTCTGTGCTGACAGCTCAGAGCCTGGAGCCTGCTTTGGATTCTGTGTCTCTCTCTCTTCTCTGTTCCTCCTCTGATCTCTCTCTCTCTCATTAATAAATAAACATTAAAAAAATTTATAAAAAAAAAAAAAAGAGCAATGCTCAAGTTAGAGTATTAGGGACACTTGCCAAGGGGCACCTGGGCGGCTCAGCTGGTTAAGCATCTGAGTTTTGACTTTGGCTCAGGTCATGATCTAACGGTTCGTGAGTTCAAGCTCCCATGTTGGGCTCTGTGCTGAGTGTGGAGCCTACTTGGGATTCTCTCTCTCTCTCTCTCTCTCTCTCTCTCTCTCTCTCTCACTGCCCCTCCCCTACTCCACCCACACTTGTGTGCGCACTCTCTCTCTCTCAAGAGAAATAAATAAAAATTAAAAAAAATAACATCTGTCAAGCAAATATGTACAGACTGAACCCAAAATTCTGACGTTACCGGTATTTAGTGAGCTCCCTGAGTACTACTCCTGTACTGTCAGAAGCTTCCTGGAGGGAAGACTCAGGAAAATCAGGACTTCGAGCTAAATTTAAAGGAAACTATTTGGAAATTAGTTTACTTTGAAATCTTATTGTAAGCACAACATTCTACAAAACAGAATTCTAATAGATGTCAGAGCTTGGCTATCAAGATGGAGACGGCTGTCAATCATGGACCCAGGTGCCCATAGTGTACTGACAGTTTAAGCCTCGTAGCAGCTTAGATCCCTATTTCTTGGAGAGTCCTGCAGCATTCACTCAGTATTTTATTTTATGTTATTTCATTTCATTTCATTTAACAGGTATTCATTTTCGAGAGACAGAGAGAGACAAGAGTGTGAGTAGGAGAAGGGCAGAGAGAGAGGGAGACACAGAATCCTAAACAGGCTCCAGGCTCTGAGCTGTCAGCACAGAGCCCGACACGGGGCTTGAACCCACAGACCATGAGATCATGACCTGAGCTGCAGTTGGACACTTAACTGATTGAGTCGCCCAGGCGCCCCTCACTTAGTATTTTGGAGATACCTGATTCTCCATAGCTCAGAGATAGTGACTTAATTTATGATACAACATTCGAGCAACCACTCAAGCTGAAGAGAACTTTTGTGAAAAATTTCCAAGAGTTTCTGGTTATGGTAGATGGAACAACATTCCGCCTTGTCTCTTGCACTGGCTGTGGCTATGAAATCCAGACAGAAAGTGTACACCGGCTACATGAAGGTACCGAGAAGGACACGTTAGCAGGAGAATTGGGGGAGAAGACCTGAATTTGAAGTATGACTGAACCAACAAAGAGTTTCCTCTATTTCCCCTCTGGCACGCCCAAGCTCGGAGCCACGCACACAGTGTGCGGCCTGAGAATGGGCACTAGCGTGGACAGTGGAGGCTCCGGGAAACCCTCTAATTCTGATGCTACGGTGCAAAAGGGGTCTGCCAATGCTCAGAGAGAGGGAGGGAAATAATGGCTTTTTCATTTCTCCAGTCTCTCGGGCCCCAACCTGTAGGCACCGAGAAGGTGTGAGGGAGGAGAACATTCCCCTCAGATCAGAGGAGCCATTGTCTTAGGAAAGGGGGAAACCCCTGATGCTGTTTTTCTATTTCTCTTCTCTTGGCATTGGGACCAAGAAGCTGGCGCAGCCACGGAAACTGTGCAGCAGAATGGGACAATTCTAAAGCCCCATATTTCTGGCCGTACAAACAAAAAAGACCAGAACTGGAAAGGATCAGGAAGACCTGGGACGGTGAAGGGCTTGGCGAAGCTACCCCACGATATTGTTTACGAAATCCTGGGCTCACCCGCAAGCTGCTCACACAGCTGACCCTGAAGAGTAGTCCCTGGACTTTGAACAGAAAAACAGGACCGACTGCTACTCCAGTCCCAGGACGGCCACGGAGTGATACACAGCTGACGAGAGCCGCCGAATGGCAATGCAGAGGCTTTGAAAACTGACCAGGCATGGGAACCACAACCCCAAGAAAGCCAGTCAGGATTTGGGGCTTCAACCCAACCAAATCAACCGCCTGCTTAAACAAGAACATTCAACAGTCTCAACGGGATTTTGAAAGGCCGAGAGTCTCGTAACAAAATATTCAAAATGTCCAAGGTATAATACAAATTTGCTCAGCTTAAGAAGAACCAGGAAAGTCTCAACCTGCATAAGAAAACACAATCTAGAAATGCCGATGACACGTGTTGGAATTATCTGGAAAAAAAAAATAATAAAAGCTTTAACCACCATAGAGATACTGCAATGAGCGAGAGCAAAAGTTCTTGAGAGGAATGTAAAGATAGAACGTTTCACCAAAGACATCGATGATATAAATAAGAATCAAACGGGTACTTTAAAACTGAAGAAAAAAAAAGCCACTATCAACAACAACATCTCAATAGAGAAATCAATTACAAAATGGGAATGATAGAAGAGCTAGTGAGCTTGGATACGGATCAATAAAAATTATGGGTTATTCCGCTCTCCTCTTCTGTGATTAATGTCCATTCTATCAGAGTCCCAAAAGGAGATGAGAAAGGCTACGCAGAAAAAATACTTGAGGGAATAATGATTGAAAACTTCCCAAGTTTGTTGACAGAAATAAACAATCGGGTTCAAGAAATTCAGTGAATCCTGAATGGAATAAATCTAAAAACAAACAAACAAACAAACAAACAAAAACATGCTCATATAAACCATAGTCAAATTTCTGATGAATAAAGATAAAGAAAAGAAGCCAGAGAGCAGCCAAAAGAAGCATTTCCAGTAGGGAAGCAATGATTCCAAGGACTGCAGATTTCTCATCATGAAGTATGGAGGCCGAGTAGAGTGGGACAACGGAAAAGAATAGGTCAACCCAATCTAGATCTGGTGAAAACATGCCTCAGGAATGCAGGTACAATGAAGAAATTTTCAGATGAAGACAAGCAGAGAAAATCACTGTCAGCAGGCCTACTCAAACATAATTTTTCAAGGAACCTCCTCAGAGACAAAATGAAACTTAGGATATCAGGAATGAAGGACCAGGTAACTTGTCCATTAAAACCACTTGATGGCTGAGGACAAAAATTATGACATGTGTGATGGAGCTGTCAATGTAGGTAGAACTATATCAACTCTGAGCAAGAATGACAAAAGAAATGTCCTGGTTCCTCAAACAACACAAAACTCACCAACGATGAAATTCACGATGGCATAAGCTGAATAGTCCTATTGAAGAAATTAAATTCATAATAGAAAACTTTCTGAAAAAAAAAATCTTGAGACCCAGATGGCTTCATTGGCCAATTCTACCAAACATTTGAAGAAGAAATAATATCAATGCTACACAATTTCTTCCAGAAAATAAAAGAGAAAGGAACACGTCTTGGCTTACTTTATGAGGCTAACATTACCCTGATACCAAAGACAGTCAAAGACACAAGAAACAAAACAAAACAAAGCAAAGCAACAACAACAAAAAAAACTAGAGCCCAATGTCTGTCATGAATTTAGACACGTGAGGAGACATTTTGGCATGTGTCAGTGGTTACATGAATTTACATATGTTAAAATTCATAGATCTGTATGTTAATTTATAAATTGTACTATAGGTTAACTAAAAATCAAAATCAAGAATAAATAAATCTAGGCCGATAGCTCTCAGCCTGCACGAATTGGCAGGCTTAAACATCTGCAAGGCCATGTAATAACCTTTCAAAATGGTGTGGCGTGTCACGTTCTGTAAAGGAAGAGAGTTGGGGGTTGCTTGGGAAAAGCTGTCCTCTCTTGAAAACAGGGGACACGCCTTGCTTTGGATATTGTGCTGTCCAGACGGGATACATAATAAACATCTTTCATCCACGAGGAGAAGCTAAGAGAACTGGAGAGTTCTAACTGAAGATTCTGACATCCTGAGTGGCTGAATTAACCGGCCAGGAACTCAACCTACCTGCAGGTTTAATGTGAGAGTCAATAAAGCTATGTCATTTCATAGAGTGCCAGCTGAACAAGTGTGCCTTGGATGGTATACCTTAATGTGTATATTTGAATTACCGTGCCCAGCTTTTATAGAAGAATTGGATACGTGCCTTCTTAATAGCAAATAAGAAAAAAAAATGTTTTACGCTATGAAGATTCTATGAACTGTCAAGGTGCAATTGAACCTTTTACTGAGAAAACTATTCAGAGCCAATTAAGGTAATATAAAACTAATTACTTTTGGCAGGCACTTGGGTTTGCCAGATGGGCAATTCTAAACAACTCTATTGGATTGGGTAACTCAGCTAGGGAGATGGGGAAGGGTTTTGTGGCCAGCTCATCCTGACACACTATGGTGATGTAATCCCACTGAAAACTGTCTATTTTGCAATAACTGTATTATTTTAACATAGGAAGAGGGGCTTGCAGGTGCCTGGGTGGCTCAGTCGGTTAAGCATCACTCTTGGTTTTGGCTCGAGTCATGATCTCACGGTCATGAGTTCGAGCCCCACATCAGGCTCTGTGCTGAGCATGGGCCCTGCTTGGGATTCTCTCTCCCTCTCTTTCTGCCTCTCCCTCACTCATGCTCGCTCTCTCTCTCTCAAAATAAACAAATAAACATTAAAAAAGAAAAGAAAAGAAAAGAAAGGGGTATTTACAAGCCCTAGCATAATCTTCGAACTCAAGGTCATCTCCTTCATGCTCTGTGAGGCAGGACCCCCAGCCATCTTATCAGGACTCGGTCAGGCATTTAGCTGATCCCACTTTATTTCTGGAAAAAAAAAAATCCTGACCTTGTTTCTATGTGGTTCTGGGCCACTACATTTAGGCACGAACAGACATCGGGGTATTACATTATGATAACCTTTGCAACTTATACATTTGGAAAAAAAACAAAACAAAACAAAACACGAACCACCTTTAAATCAGCAACACGATACACCTGTAAAGCCTGACTATTAATCTCAACTCTGAACTGCTAGTTCTATGGCACCCTCCCACACAGTCCGATCGCCCGTGGACTGCTGCAGGTCTTGGCCGTTCCGGTATTTTTTAGTTCCTCTCGAGCTCTGCTTCCACAGCAGTGGCTTCTACCGACTGGCCCTTGCTCCGGTCCTGAGGCCACTCAGAGCATCTTATTCTTCTCGAGGATGACAGCCCTTCATGTATGAAGTGACACCATATAGTACTTGAAGACAACTATCACGCCTTCACAGAATTTTATCCATAGAGCAAACACGTTCCCAATCCCACCTGTGATTCATTAGAGAACATCACCCGGAGTCAGGCGGGGACCCTGGTTCTCTCCTTCACGGGTCCTCTGTGGGATCTTAAGGTCAAGAGGCCAGACCTGAACCCCATACTTTGTCTGTGGTCTAGGCAGCAAGAATAGAGGGGAGGAATCACTTCCCTTGTCGTGATGCCGTATCTGTAACAGCACAGCCTAGAAGTAAAACTCTACCGTTGACAGTCCCATCGTCATGTGGATCCAGGACGTCAAACCTCGTGCCAAGCACCGGAACCCTGTGCTGAAAGTCGTCTACCTCTTGCCATGCTCTGCGTCCCCTAATCTTGTAGGGCTGGGTGTCTGGATGCAAGGGCGAGACCTTATGATTGTTTCCAAGAAATGGCAGCTTGTTGGATTCAGCCTAATTGTTCCGGCCTGTCAAGATCTTTTTGGATCCTAATTCCATCATGCACTTGCTTCAGCTACTCACTGCTAAAATTCCGAAGCAAAAGAAAGCTGGAGACAAAGGCCTGTGGCGGGTTACAGGGAGCCTTCCCCGGAGCATAGTTATTCACCCAGTTATAAATCCACCTAATTTAGTAGCATCCAGCCTTTCTTTGTCCATCTTTATGGACATTTTTATACACTAAAAGTAAATTGGTCAAAATTTAGCATTTTTATACACTAAAAGTAAATTGGTCAAATGCCTTGGTGAAAACCAGATACTCTCCCTCTAGGGTAGCCATTTTCCCCTAGGGTAGCCATTTTCCCCACTTTTCAGTGTGTGTGTGTGTGTGTGTGCGTGTATTAAAATAAAAGCAAAGGTTTTCAGGGACCAACTGGCCTTTTCTGCTTACTGCTGTATCACTAAATATAACCATATGTGAGCTGATCTGTCTTTGGTGACAATCTCTGAATTTTAACAGTGATTTGAATCTTCCATAGAAACAATACTACAATTATAATAGAATTCTGTGATTTGACTTCCACAGAGGCCAAGGAATGCCAGGAGTCAGGAAGGACCAACCTTTGAGAAGCTCCTATATTGAGGGCACTGGCTTGTCCAGGGAGCTGATGACGTATAGAAACTTTAAAAAAAACTTTTTTTAAATGTTTATTTATTTTTGAGACAGAGACAGAGGGTGTGCAAGGGAGGGGCAGAGAGAAAGAGGGAGACACAAAATCTGAAGCAGACTCAGGCTCTGAGCTGTCAGCACAGGAGCCTGATGCAGGGCTCAGACCCACAGACTTCGAGGTCATGACCTGAGCTGGAGTCAAACGCTTAACTGACTGAGCCACCCAGGTGCCCTGAGACATAGAAACTTTTTAAGGGATCCCAAGAGTCATTACGGATATCCCACTCATGGAAAGGAGAGGGAGGTCTCAGTATCCAAGGAACTCACGTTCAGAGGACTCTGGAGCCTATTTCAAAAGGGCTTGCACCTGAAGTTCAAGGTTAGATCCAAGTCAGCACGAGATCTACCCCTTTCTCGGTCACTGTGATAACACCAGTGAGAATATAAGCTTACACCTTTGGACCACTAATGTGACAGGTATTGTTCTAAGAAATTTAGACATCCAATTCACTTAATTCTCATAACAGCCCTATAAAGTAGGTACTATTTTTATCCCCTCTTGTTACGGATAAGAAAATGAGGCACAGAAGTTAAAAGCCCCTGAAGAGGGAACTATTTAAGTACTTACACTCCCAGCTAGGACTGGTCTGAAATGGAAGGAGAAACTCCTTCTACATTTTGGTCCCGTGATGGGGACAGGAAAACAGAGGCAGAAATTTGAGCTGAGCCTGACATCTACAGAGACGAAATGGATTTTTCCATGGCTCTCCTGAGCCTCCAGAACACTCTAGAGAGCAATATTTTGTAGAGAAAAAAAAAATGGTATCAGGTATCTCTCCCCTCCAAAGAGGAATTGGTTAATGAATTGCTTTGCTAAGATGGAGTCAGCATGCGATGCCCAGTGAGCAAGTGAACGGCCTGCCGCTGCCGCGTGTCCTTGACGGCATGCCGTCTACACGGGCCCTGGTCCAGCATGGGTGACCTCAGGCCACCTTCTGCTGCCTCCCTAATCTGCAGCAAGTGGCGGATACGAACCATGGGTCAAGGGCAAGGAAGAGCGGCTGATTCTATCCCATCTCACACAAACTGTGGAGTAATCTTAATTTTTCCAAAGTTAATTCCCGCCCCGCCCTCTGCTTCTAGGTGCACGGTAGGTTAGTCACTGTTTACGTATCTGGTCCCATACTAGACAACGAGTTAAACCAGACTAATTTAGCAATCTCATTATTACCAGCCAATTCGTGTCCACATGTTCATGCAAAAATATCACTCTGAATCAAATCTCACATTATCGGTTTTGGCTAAAAACGACAAAGGTGGGGGAGAACGGCAATCTCTCCACTTTCTCAAAAGCACACGCTTCTATCAGTAAAAGATTTTAAAACATACATGACATTCATTTACTCATAAATTATATGCATATACTATTTACTTCCCCAATACTAGCAAAGCTCAGCTTTCTTCTTAATTTTACATTAAAAAAAGATACGAGGAAGTTTCTAGTATTTTCTTCCCATGCCTCAGTGCATTTTTCCCATAGCCCTTAGAGTGTCCTACTCTGGATATAGACCAAAGTAGGTAGAGACCATGGGGTATAGACCATGAGGAAGTTAAAGGAATACTGAATTAGAATCATGGCTTTAACATTAATTACTTACTGATCTGGGCCAAATTATTCTTCCTTTTTGTGTCTCACTGTCCATATTTTTCTGTTGAGCTAATAATACTCACTTAGCTACCTTGCACAGATGGTAATAAAACCTCCAAAAAGGTTCAACTGCATGTCAACACAAAACAGTGCTATTTTTATGATTGTGATTATTATATTGATGATCGTGGAAAAGCTGGGGATAGACCCACTGAAAACTCTGAGGTGGACTGATTCTAAGCTCAGTAGGGCTCAGCACCATATTTGAGTACAGTGAAAATCACGTCCCTGTGAAGGACGATTTGGGTAGTCAACCAGAGTATTAGAAGTCAAAGTTCACGGGGAGGGGAAGTCAAAGCACTCTGAGGGGTGGCTGAGGGCACAGGTGTTGAATTACAGACTTCCCGAGAACCATCCCAACCATCAGAACCACCCCAACCATCAGAACCATAGAAAGTACTAGGTACAGGAGAGAGTTGCTCAGGCACACGTCCATCAAGGACCACTCTAGGGGGACATTTGCCTGGCTGGGTGGCTATAACGAGTGACACCCTGTATTAGCTTCTTGTGGCTGTTATAACAAATTATCACACACTTGGTGGCTTAAAACAAGAAAACTCTTCTCCCACAGTTTTGGAGGCTAGAAGTCTGAAGTCAGTCTCCCTGGGTCAAAATCAAGAGTAACTCCCTCTGGGGGGCACCTGGGTGGTTCAGTCGGTTAGGCATCGGACTCTTGATTTTGACAGTCATGGCATTGAGCCCCGGGTCGGGCTCTACACTGGGTGTGGAGCCTGTTTGAGATTCTCTCTCTCCCTCTGCTCTTCTGCCACTTACTCTCTCTCCTCTCTTAAAAAAAAAAAAAAAAAAAAAAAAAAAAAAAAAAAACCCAGAGAGAGTACCTTTCCAGCGTTGGCTGAGTTCCTTGATTTGTGGCTACCTCCCTCCAATCTCTGCTTCGCTCTGCACATGGCCTTCTCGGTGGGTGCCAAATATCCCTCCGCTCCACGTGATTGCACTGAGGGCTCGCCCCGATAACACACGGTAACTACCCTAGCTCAAGGTCTTCAACTTAGTCAGGTTTACAGGCTCTTTTTTCCAAATAAGGGAACACGAGTTCCAAGGGTTAGAACCTGATATCTTGGGGGGGCCCCTTTTCAGCCTACCATACTCCTCTCTGGTTTCCCTGTACCCTGAGATCCTCTGACCCCGTGGTTAGGGCACAGGCAGCAGCACAAATGAAGTAAGGTATTGTATAAACGGCGCGAGTATGAAAGCAGCGAGGGATGGAAGGAGAGCCCGACCACGGCCTCTTGGGGGATGCACAGAGGCCCCCGGAGCATCGGACCCATAACCACATGGACCACAGGGGAGAATCCAGGGCCCGACAAGTCTCCGGGCAAGTCCCCTGGCCCCGGCCTGTCCTAGTTTCGTCTCCCTTCCGCCTGATATTTTCCAATTGCTTTAGGAAGAACTCCTGTCACTACGAGGCAAACGACCTCTCTGTCAAGACCAGTTTGGGCAGTCAAGCACGACAGCACGTGGGAAGGGAGAGGGCGGATGAAGGTGAAATGCTGTCGGGAAGGCAGAACACTCACCATTCTCCTCTTGTCCTTCCCAGGATGTTAGAGGAAGACTCGCACTGGGCCATCGTTTCTACACGGCCTCCTGGAGAGGCCAGGCCAAGACTGGGGAAGGTGCGCTCGGGGACAGACTCCGGCCGGCTGCCTCAGGCCCTCGAGGCTCTGCTTGGCCCAGCATTCTGCTGTGGATGGAGGCCTCGGGACTCAGCGGGGTCCTCCTCCCTGATGGTTGCACAACCGTGGATATCAAATACATCTGCCTGCTCTGCACAGCGCTTTGGGATTCGTGTGTCTGCCTGTGTCCCTTTGGAATCTCTTCATATCCCCTTCAAAAGGGTGAGAGATCCCTGAGCTTATTATGGGCCTATAAAGTTGGACTTACTTTTCTGTACCCCAAACTTCTCACTCAAAATAACAAAGACCTCAAAGTATCAATTTCAAAATGTCAGGCATAATCCTGGGTTAACTATCGACAATGAAAACATTATAGGCTTTAATCTTGGCCCCCTTAGCATTTGCATCTTCATTCCAAGGGGACCGAACTTTGTCCTAGGTTCCCAGAAGGCCTCCCCTACCCACTATGGCTCGGTGTTTTAAGTCCTCTCAGAAGTTTGGTTCATGAAGCCTTGCTGTGAAATAAAGCAAAAGACCAGTCCCAAGGCCTGACCGAGCTCACCCAGAAGGTTAAAACACCACCAGGTGGAGAGACCCCGATGAGGCCTGCTCATTTTCATGGTTCCCTGTGGTTTTCAGAAGCTACAATTCCAGATGAGAAGGGTGGCTGTTGAACCTTAACTAGGGGAGACCGGGGGAGCCTAAGAGTGTTTCTCTAGGAACATGAGAGGCGGGATTCAGGTTGCATTTAACAAATGTTGCTCTTTTAACAAATATTTGTTGAACACCTACTAGGGGCAAGGAGTTGGTTAAGAACAAAGGGAATCAAATCTCAATATGATAGATCCCTGCCCTTAAGAAGCTAACCACCCTGGGGCACCTGGGCGGCTCAGTTGGTTTATGTGTCCGACTCTTGGTTTCGGCTCAGGTCATGATCTCCCGGTTTGTGAGTTCAAGTCCCGCATCAGGCTCTCTGCTGTCAGGGCAGAGCCTGCTTCAGATCCTGACTCCTTCTTTCTCTGCGCCTCCTATACTCAAACACACTCTCTCCTTCTCTCAAAAATAGTTTCTTAAAAAAGGAGGAGGAGGAGGGGGGAGGGGAGCGGGAGGAGGAGGGAGAGGGGAAGGGGAAGGGGAAGAAGGGGAAGGGAAGGGAAAGAAGGAGGAGGAGGAGGAGGAGGAGGAGGAGGAGGAGGAGGAGGAGAAGAAGAAGAGGGGAACCTGGGTGGCTCAGTCGGTTAAGCGTCGACTTTGGCTCTGGTCAGGATCTAACCGTTCGTGAGTTCAGATCCCACATAGGGCTCTGTGTTGACAGCGCAGAGCCTGGAGCTTGCTTCAGATTTTGGGTCTCCCTCTCTCTCTCTCTCTGCCCCTCCCCTGCTCGCATTCTGTCTCTGTCTCTCAAAAATGAATAAACATTAAAAAAAAGAAGCTGACCATTATGAATGGATAAACAATGTGTGTGTGTGTGTGTGTGTGTGTGTGTGTGTGTGTGTGTACACATACACAAACACAGAGTGGGATATTATTCAGCCATAAAAAAGAAGGAAATTTTGCTATTTGCAACAACATGAAGGGCATTATGCTAAGTGCAATAAGTCAGGGAAAGACAAAACCTGTATGATTTCACTTATAAGGGGATCTGTGAAAAACAAATAAACAGACAAACAAACAAAACCAACACGGGGAACAGATCGAAGACTGCCAAAGGCAAGGGACACTGGGGAGTAGGGGGATGGGTACAGGTGGCCAAAAGGTACAAACTTCCAGTCACAAGATAAATTAAGTCCTGGGGATGTCACGCACAGCCCAGTGACTCCCGTGAGGTATACTGCGTTGTATATTTGAAAGTTGCTAAGAGAGTAGATCTTAAAAGTTCTCATTAAAAGAAAAAGAAAAAAATTAATATGCATCATGATGGGTGCTAAATAAACTTATTGCAGTAATCATTTCACAATGTATACACATATACACTATTCCGTTGTATACCTAAAACTAATATAATGTTATATGTTACTTGTATCTCAATTAGATACAGATATGGACCTATAGGTATAGAGAAAGAAGCTGACCGTCCCACAGGGAACATAGACCATGATACAACTACCAACCACATCAGTCTTTCTAGATGAGATGGCAAATCCAGCCTTTGGTTGGTCGAGAAACATGAATCAGAGAGCAGCTATCAAAAATCATGTTATGGGCTCAGAAAAGAAAAAGATCACATTTGGAGGCCTAACCAAAACCCAAGAAATAGTCCAAGTTGGATCTCAGAGACCAGGCAGTGCCCTAGTCACAGGGGCAGGACCCCTCAGGGCCCACATCCTTGAGTCCCTATGGCCTGTTCCCCTTCACCCCCCCAAATGGATCGGCATGGCTGCCCACTTTATGGGAAACCTGGCATCAGATCTGGTTCCCTGACAACCTGCTTGCCAAGTCCATGGACATTCCTCTATTCCGTTAGTCAACAAAAATTTCTAGACCATCTATCACCTGTGGGGCACAGTGCTAGGAACCAGGGGGGAGCCAAATGTAAATTGGAGTAGATCGAACCTGGAAGAAGTTTACAGTCTCGTGAGAGAAAATCTATAAATAAACAGATGTGGATGAGCTATCAATTAAATGCTATGAAAATTGAAGGAAGAAGATATTACTTCTAGCCAAGCAGGAAAGATTGGCAGAGAAGAAAAGGCATCCAAAAGTCAGAGATGGATACAACCAAAAATGTCCTATAACCTGTTTCCCAGAAGAGGAGATAAGACCTTTAACGAGGTTTAGTCTTCTTGATATCCAGTAACATAAATGCTACAAAAGGAAACGAATAATACTTAAATACTGTGAGAAAAAAATCAATACATCTTATAGTCCAGGATAAGAGAATAAGGAAACAAAGGTATTTATATATTTTTAATACACAAATATATTCATAACAAAATAGAGAGAGAATACTCATGACCACGACAGTTCTCCTTTCTGTAACTGGTCACGTAGTCAGAACGGGTAACCTTCTTCTAATACCAATTCTGTACTCCCTTTGCCTTCAGCAAGCACCTCTGCCAGTGGGGAGGACCTAAATCTTCATTCCTGAAGGCTTGGAACCAATAGTAATCCAATGTGGATGGTGCTGTTCATGGTTTTCCATGGACTTAGATCACAGGGCATGGTAATACCAAGAGAGCCCTCAGAGACCTCCTGTATCCAAACATGCTCTTCCTTACCTCCACCGTGGAACAGCAGTCCAATAACCTTCCCCTGGGAGTCAGGACCAAACGCCCCAGCCAGCACAATCAATCCCTTCTTTGCCTGTCGGTTAAGAGGCATGAGGAGCCCAAAGTGGCCAGTGGCCATCTCGACTTCCAGTTCAAGGGAACCATTGTCCTGTCTCCAGATAGAAGCGTTCCTCCAATTGTAACTAAGGCCTCCAGGCCAGCAGAGCACAAGACCACGGGGACAGGAAGCAAAGGTTCTGCCAGTGAGTCACTGGGAGCAACAGTGGGGTGTACTACTCCCATTTCTGCCCCGTGATCCCTGCACCCATGAATCAGGGCTATGGGAGAAACAGAGCCACATACTGTACACCTACTGATTCAAGTATACACTGCCTTCTGGACAACCTTGCCCTAGCCCTGAAAGGTGTTGCCACCTGTAACTGAGCCTTGAAAAGCTTACTCCACCGTCTCATTAAGCCAGCTGCTTCAGAAGGGTGGGAAACGTAGTAAGACAGGTGAATTCCTGGGGTGTCTGGGTGGCTTGGTCAGTTAAGTATCTGACTTCGATTCACATCATGATCTTGCTGTTTGTGGGTTCAAGCCCCATGTCAGGTTCTATGCTGACAGCTCAGAGCCTGGAGCCTGCTTCAGATTCTGTGTCTCCCTCTCTCTCTCTACCCCTCCCACACTTGCTCGTGCACGCATGTGCGCTCTTTTTCTCTCTCTTTCTCTCAAAAATAAATAAGCATCTCAAACATTAAAAAAAAAAAAAAGATTGGTGAATTCCTTGATCACAGGTCCACTACTATACATCGTTTGCTGGGGAGTGAGTTCCTTGATGAGAAGCAATCCGTGAGGGCAGATAAGGCATTCCGTACGTCCCCAGACGGTAGTTTGGGCACATAGGGAAGGCAAATCTGCATCCAGTGTCTACGGAAGTTAAGGACAAACCCTGCCCCTTCCACGATGGAAGCAGTCCAGTATAATCAACCCGCCACCAGGTAGCTGGCTGACCGCCTGGGGAATGCTGCCGTATCAAGGACTCGGTGCTGGTCCCCGTGGCTGGCAGACCGGGCAGTCGGTAGTGGCTGCAGCCCCGTCAGCCTTGGTGAGTGGAGGTTCATGTTGCTGAGCCCATGCACCACCTTCATTCCTGCTACCGTGCCCACTTTTTTCATGAACTCATCGGTCAATGCCAAGGGCGGCTGGGGAAAAAGGTTGGACTGGAATGCACAGGACGGGTCATTCTATCCACTTGATTATCAAAACCCTCCTCTGCTTCGGGTCACTCTTTGGGGAGCACTCACTTGAGACACAAATATTTTCGTGTTGTTTACCCACTCACAGGGGTCTGTACACATATCTCTTCCCCAGATTTCCCTGTCACTAATTTTCCGATCACGTTCCTTCCATGAACATCTAGCCGAACCACTGGCCACGGCCCATGAACTGGTGTATAACTGTACGTCTGGTCCTTTCTCTGCCCAAGCAGAGTGAAAAGCCAGGTACACTGCTTGAAGCTCTGCCCACTGGGAGGTTTCCCGTTCACCAGTGTCCTTCAGGGACGCCCCAGAGAGGGGCCGTGGAGCTGCAACTGTCCATTTTCAGGTGGTACGGGCCTACCATGCAGAGCCATCTGCAAACCAAGTCTTTTTCTGCTCTGTCAACTGATCACAGGGGGCTCCCTGTGAGGCCACAGGTGCAGGCTGCGAGAGAGAAGCCAGTGTAGCAGAAGTGGGGACCATGGGCAAATGTGCCACTCCATGTAACGTACTTGGGTCTTCAGGGATTGTTTGGGTGCAGTCACTTACGTACCACTCCCACCTGATGTTGGAATGCTGTTGCGCACTCCCAACTTTACGGCTTGTGGGGGGCAGATAACACTCAGTTCGCGATGGGCAGCTCAGGTCGCCTGGTAATATGGTGGCCCCTAGTCAAGTATTCAGTCCCTACTAAGGCCCAGTATGAGGCCAAGTGCTGTTTCTTAAAGGGAAAGTAGCTACCCGCAGAGGATGCCAGGGTCTTGCCATAAAATCCTACAGACCTGTGCCATGACTTACCTTTGAGAACCCGACAAAGGCTCCAAACAGAATCTCTATCTGCCACAGACACTCCAAGAACCATTGGATCTGCTGGGTCACCTGGCCCAAGAGAGCAGCCTGCCAGAAGCCCGGACCTACTGTAGAGCCTTTCCTTGTCCCGGGCTTCCCTCCAAACTAGCGGCTTTTCAGGTCACTCAGTAAAGAGGCCGGAGTAACACACCCAAATGAGCAATCTGTTGCCTCAAAATCCAAAGAGGCCCACGAAACATTGTGCCTCTTTTTCTTTTGGTCACAGGAGAGGCCAGATGCAACAGCTTCTCCTTCACTTCTGAGGGGATATCTCGGCATGCTGCACACCAGTGGACCCCTGGAAACTTCGCTGAGGTAGATGGACCCTGAAACCCTCAGGTTTACTTCTCGTATTTCCACTCTGACAGGCAAATGTCTGACCAGCAAGTCGAGACCAGTAGTTACTTCTTGCTCTCGAGGTCTCGTCAGCATGGTGTCATCAATGTGATGGACCAGTGCGGTGTCTTGTGGAAGCCAAAGACAAGCGAGATTCTGTAAACTAAATAATGACAGAGAGCTGAGGAACGGATACACCCTGAGCTGGGGCAGTGAAGGGACACTGATGGTGCTGCCAGCTGGAAGCAAACGGCTTCTGGTGGACCCACTCGACAGGAATGGAGAAAAAGACACCTTCCGGATCACGAGCTAGATACGCGGGGGCAGGGGATGTGTTAATTTGCTCAAATAATGAAACCCCTCGTGGTACGGTGGCTGAAATTGTTGCCACCACCTGGTTAAGTTTAGGAAAACCCACTGTCATTCTCCGAGATCCATTTGTCTTCGTAAGCCAAATGGGTGAGTTGAATGGGCATGTGGTGAGTGGGGACCCTCAGCCGTCTACCTTTCAAGACCTTGATGGTGGCACGAATCTCTGCAATCCTTCCGGGAATCTGGTATTGCTATTGGTTCACTATTTTCCTAGGTGGAGGTAGTTCTAGTGGCTTCCACCTGGTTCTTTGCACCACAATAAGCCTCATTCAACAGTCAGGGAACAAAAGTGGGGATTTGGCCACCATTTAAATGCATCTATTCCGATTATTCATTCCAAACCTGGGGATTTAATCACAGGATAAGTTCAGAGATCCATTGAGCCACTGTGAGACAGACCTGACCCCAGAAGTCCCCACTCTAACTAGGGGACCACGTGCTATTTGGGGTCTTCTGGAAGCAGCGTCGGTGCCCACTGTCTCTGAAGGGACTGGTTATTTCCTTTCCCCCACTGCATGGTCGCCCCAGTAAGAAAACCTTGGGTCCCCTTGGAGAAGGAGTGACAAGTATAAAATTGGTCAGTGTGGGGCGCGTGAGTGGCTCAGTCAGGTGGATGACCGACTTCACTCAGGTCATGATCTCATAGATCGTGAGTTCGAGCCCCGTGTCAGGCTCTGTGCCGACAGCTCAGAACCTGAAGCCTCCTTTGGATTCTGTGTCTCCCTCTCTCTCTGCCCCTCCCCTGCTTGCATTCTGTCTCTCTCCTTCAAAAATAAATAAATATTAAAATTCTTTCTAAATTGGTCAGTGTACTATGGATTTTCTTCAAGAGGACCTGACCTCTCCTTCATTTAAGAGGTCTAGGTCTGTAAATGGGCTCGAGTCTGGGAATTGATAGAGGGACCCTAACTCTGTTTCTATGATTCAGATTAGACTTTTGTTTACTTGATCTAGAACTTTTCTGCTTAGACAGATCAGGTGAGAATTCGGTAGGCTGCCCATCTGTTTCACTTTTATGATCAATTAGCTGTGAGAGTCAGACCATACTGATGGCTTCTCTGACGTTACTGTCTATCACAGCATCCATGTCCACCTTGCCTTGGCAGGTGTGTGCCACCACTTGGCCCTGCCACCCTAGGTTTCCCAATTCAGTGACTATGGTTGCCACTGTCAGGTTTGGCCCGTAGAGAAGAGGTGCCACAGAGATCTTCAAGGATGACAGGGATCCCCTCATGAATGTATTCCTCACAGTATGGGCGAAAGGTATGTCTTCTGGACCCCCACCCAGTGCTGGTGAGTAGGTCTTAAATGACAAATCCACTGTGGCTTTCTAATCTCCCTAAGTCTTTAAGTCCCTTCCTCTACATTAAATAAACAAAGGTCCAGCATTTCCATCTCACTCACTGTGGGCCACCTTCTGGTTCGCAGGTCCAGCCAACAAACCAAGTTGTGAGAGCCCTTTCTGACTCCCAAGCTGCAACATTAAATGCAGAAGCTCTGCTGAGGGAGCCTAATCCAACTTTATGTTCCTTCCGCCATTTTGCTGCACCCTTAATTTCCATTCCCTTACATGTTCCCAGGTTTCTGTCTATAAACTAGAAAACTCAAGGAGTTCTTTCGGATTGTAGCACCGTCCCTCGTGGGTCACATTGTGTACATTGTCTTTAGGGTGCTCTTAGGACTCAAGTCTAGTTAGCAAAGAGGGATGGTGGGGATGGTTCCTGAGGAGACTCAGCATCCTCTTGCATGGCAACTGCCTCAAGGGAAGGCATTACCTCAGAAAATTCAGGTTAATCCCCTAGATGGAAATACTGCTCCACAGGGGATGGGGTAACTTTTTCCCCTGGCGAAGAAGATTCATCAGAATTTTGCGGCTCAAAGTCTCCAGCTTCATCGGAATGTTCCCATATATCCCCTTTGCACTTTGATGACACCACTCCTTCCAGTCGATGGCTTTGAGTAACAGGCATTCTACGAGGCTGGAAATTCACCTTGCATTGTTAACTCAGCCACTTCTGGGTTTCATTTTCAGCTACAAGAGATAAGGTTCTCCTTCAGCACACACATGGAAGCTTCTGGATCATTTATGTGGCACTTGAGCTGAGAATCTGAATCCCTGAGCTCGCCCTTTGTTTCCCTGTTCTGTCCAGCATCATGAGGAACAAACAGCCAATATCGTGATATTCATCACTCGGTCAAAAAGGTTTGAAGGTTTCCTATATACCATCGGTCAGACCCTTGCTTCTTATGCGTGGTTGATTAGGAAGGTCCAATGGCGACATCTCTCATTGCCAGGTCACCCCGTGAATCATCAGGGCTCTGTTTCTCACTGGAAATAGTCATTAGCATCTTCATGTCTAATCAGAGTAGAGAGCCAATCCAAGCTCCAGAACCAATTCAGAAAGCTTGTGCTTAAAATCCTATTCCTCCTAGGACCACCTTCGGTAGCCGTGTAGTAATGGTTCTCCAGAGAAACAGAAGCAATAGAATGCTTATATAGAATATACATACATTATGAGGGAGATTTATTATATTTCTATATATAAGGAGATTTATATATCTATCTATAGATACAGCATATAAAGAGATTTATTATAAGGAACTGGCTCATGCAGTTACGGAGCCTTGAAGTATCGAGACCTGCATTTAATCAGCTGGAGTCCAGAGAGAACTGATGGTTTAGTTCCCAGCCAAGTCCAAAGGCCTGAGAGCCAGAAGAACCAACGATGTAGTTCCTGACCAACAGCCAGCAGGCTCAGGACCCAGAAAGAGCTGATATTTCGGTTCGGGTCTGAAGGGAGGCACAGACTGCTGTTTCGGCTCCTGCAGTAAAGTGGAGGAGTTCTCCCTGACTGAGGAGAGGGTCAGCCCTTTTGGTCTCTTCGGGTCTTTGACTGATTAGATAAGGCCCACCCACCTCAGGGAGGGCAGCAGGCTTCACTCAGTCTACTGATTCAAATACAGTCTCATCCAAAAACACCCTCCCAGGCGTGCCCCTAAATATCTGGTCACCCCGTGGCCCAGACCAGTTGACACAGAAAATTAGCCACGATAAGCAGGAATAAAGACAAGCAGGCCAGAAGGTGAAAAACACGCACTGGAAATATCCCACGCTTTAGTTCAGCTGAAGCAGTTCCTTATCTTTAGAATATCTTGGGGCTTTACTATTTTATTATAGTCTTTGGTCATCTTGTTGAACTTGTACCATAAGAGTCTAGAGCCCACCTTGAAGGGGAATGGCTACGGAGAAGGTAACACTGGGTAGGGAATTAGCGCCCCTCCCCCACCCGACAGCACCATCCCTGCCTCTCCCGGGGGACCTTGCCCTGGTCCAGCCCCAGCCCCTGACCAGCTCTGCCTCTGCATCGATTCATTCAGACGCGCTGGGACACTGGCAGAGTCTCACTTACCGGACGGTCTGATCAAATGATTCTCTCCGGTCTTCCTGCCCTGCATCCCGGGCTCCCCCGCCCTGTCCCTAAAGGGCCCTGCGCCAGCGCCGATGCCTCAGGCCATCAGAGCTGAGCTCGCAGCAGAGGAATCTGAAAGCACTTGAGGGGAAGCTGAGCTTAGCAGAGAGAACCGACACGAGGACGCAAAAGGCAGAGGAAGTACTCACGGACCAGAGGGCAGAGGTCTTTCCAGAGGACAGGCCATTAGCATTTACGGCCGACAGAGCCCAGCAGGCCCAGGTGTGGTGTCAGGAGGCAAGGAAAGAATGCCCACTGTCCACAAAGCCAATTCGTCCATTCCATGGATACTTCCTGAGCACCTACAAACAGAGCCACGCTCTGCTCCGGGCTGATATATAATCAAGCTCAGTGACAGGCCTTGGGGACCGAAAGCTTAAGGTGGCTGACAGTCTCACTTTCAAGCACAAAACTGTAGCAGCCTTGCTGTCCAACGAAAGCGGAAATGGTTCTGAGCTCTGTCTCTCCGGCTGTCCCTCCTTTCTCCAGGATGGCGAGGGAGCTGGCGTCAGGCGGCTGCCCCCGGGAAGCTGTCTGCTCTGCCTTGGAAAGTTCCTTAACTGCAGAGCCATTCCATTTCCTGATGGGGTGAAGGATGCTTCAAGGCCCCGGCAGCGGGCGAGGATCTGGCCCAGCCGGAGGCGGAGAGAAGTCTAGGACACACGTTCGTAGTCTCCAGCTCCTGCCTCGCTTTCTCCCTACTCCCAACCCTCTCCCCCTGCCCCTCCAACCAAGAAGTCTGTCTTTCCTGGAGAAATCTGTAGATACGTGTGCGCGTCCACGTGTGTGTGCGTGCGCGTGCACACGGGCCAGATCTCACACAGATGGGGAAAGGGACACCAGTGAAGTAAGAGTGGACCCGCTGTGTTTGCACAGGGCTGCCTTGCCCCCAGGGACGGGCAGGCAGGGAACCAAAGCCAGAGTTCTGCAGACTCTTGTCCAGCAAGATGCTGTCTGTCCTATGCCCACTAATAGACTATGCATCATTATCCCTTACAGATCTTTGGAAACCTCTAGGCTCTTGTTCCCTGAAACTCTCCCCACCCGTCAAGTGCCAGGAGAGTAGGAGTCTTCCAGACTGTTTCCCAAATGAAGCGGTGCTGGGCCCACAGGTCGGTTGTCTGGAAGGCGCAGTTGCCATGGCAACCCTAGCTAATGAATAGGTATGTAAAGGAAGGAAAGAATCTATTCATTATTAGCTGGAGGTGCTAAGTGCGTGCCCTTTCTGAGCCTTGGGGGAGTGAGGCGCAGGGTGTCAGGGAAGCATTTGTTAAGTAAAATTTGGGTTAAGTGCCTGCTTGCAGAGCTCACCTTAAGAAACTGATTCTTTTTAGGGGCGCCTGGGTGGCTCAGTGGGTTAAGCGTCCCACTTCAGCTCTGGTCAATGATCTCAGGGGTTTGTGAGTCTGAGCCCCACGTCGGGCTCTGTGCTGACAGCTGGGAGCCTGGAGCCTGTTTCGGATTCTGGGTCTCCCCCGCTCATGTTCTGTCTCTCTCTCTCGAAAATAAATAAACATTTTTAAAAAAGGAAAAAAAAAAAAGAAAAAGAGGTTCTTTTTGGTGGTAGCCTCATGAAGTGATTTTTATCTGCAGCCCCCCCGCCCTGAGAAGGAAACAGCGGGTCAACACAAACACACGGAATAGGCCACCTGCACGTGTGTGCCTCAGAAAAAAACCCACAGCACACAACTGTATCACAAGCAGCGAGCCCAAATTTTGGTCCTCGTCGGTAGATTGTGTCCTAAGTAAGGCTTAAAAGACTCCCAAGCTCTCCCAGAGAAGACTAGCAGTGTCTGCTTGACCCTCCCCTGACTCCCCATTAAAATGCCCTGAAAATCCATAAACAGACAAGAACTGGCAACAGTGATTTACGCTGAGGACCAGAGGAAACCAGAGTCCTGATCCAGGTACCGCCAAGCAAGCGAGCTGCCTGGAAGTGGATCCTCGGGGGATATGGGGGGAGACACTCGGGTGGCCATGACAGCTGGAAGAAGACGGCCCTTCCCGCACGGCAAAGAAACTCTGTTCTGGCATTTTGGGAGACCTTGGGCAATTTACTTAATTTCTCTGTGCTTCCATTTTCTCATCTGGAAAATGAGAGCAATAAAAGAACCTACTTCATAAGGTTGTTGTGCGGATTAAACGAATTAAAGGAGGTAAGATGAGTATTCGCCCACTAGGAGGCTAGCTCCACACAGGCAGGGAGTGTGTGTGTGTGTGCGCGCGTGTGTGTGTGTGTGTGTGGTTCCCAGATCTGTGCCAAGTGCCTAGAACAGGACGGGCCGCATAGAATCTGCTGGGGGTCCCAGAGCAGGCAGGCATGGGGTCCCTGGAACTGGAAAGATGCTCGCTCAAACCAGCATCCAGTCAGGATGTGTTCTGACTTGTCTGGGGACGAGTGGAGAGCCTTGCCCAGTAGAGCTGAGACGCCATTAGCATGGGCCAAGGGCAATCCATGTACGCTCTCCTTTGGCAAATGGTCATTTGCTTCTCATTTGAGGACCAATTTACGGCGGGGTGACGGTCTATCTGTAGGCTGTAAAGAGATGGGTTTTCATTGAAAAAGAACCTGCAGGAAGGGCATACTCCGGAAACGAATTTTACATCAGAAACCACGAGAAATGTTTCAGAAAGAATCCACTTCATGTTCTCAGAAACTCCTAGAAAATATCAGCTCTGAAAGACAAATGAAAAGAAAGTGGGAGGCTGCCCTTTTGGGCCGGGATGCAGAAAGGCCGGGATGCAAGAGGCCGTCCTCCTCACCTAATAATGAGAACAGTGAGATAAGTCACCAAGCTTCCTTCCTCCCTTCCTTCCTCTCAACCCGTCGGAGAGCTAAGGAATCGAAGACATCTAAATGAACTGAACTGCAGAAAGTGAGGAGCCCTTCTGGGAGAGGAGAGATCACAGCTGCTTTCACTCCTGGCAGAGGTGGGATGAAGGAGGGATCAGCCTGACTTGTCACGCACTTGCGACAGCTGCTTGTGCGCTGCGGTGACAGATTCGCCCGGCGGCAGAGAGCTCTGAACCATCCTGGAGTGAAGGCAGTGAGCGGGGTGAAGGCCGGGGGTTAGGGCAGGAGGGCTGCGAGAAGCCCCTCGGAGGCCCGCCAGGCTTCCGGGGTGTCCGCGCCTGCTCTCCAGTGATAGCAACAGGTGGCAGAATGGAGAGACAGCTCCCAAAACCTCGGAGAAAATTCAGGGCGGAAGCGGAGGGCAGAGACAAGTCCCCATTGAACGAAAGGCTGGCTGCCTTCGGAAAGCTTGGCGGCTCAGCTACGAAGCAGAAAGACATCTGCGGGGTCTTGTCGGCGCTCAGATCGAAAGCCCTGGTGACCTGCCACCTCCCTCGAAACCTCCGAAGTCACTGTGAACTCAATCTAAGTAAAGCTGTACCAAATCCGCGATCCAGGATAACCGCAGGTTAGGTCGACTAAGACCCTGAACTCATGCCCGGCTGAAGGAGAGTCCTGGCACTTTCTCTGGGTAAATTTTCTTTATTTCAGTCTTAGAGGCTATTTTACATGCAATATCTAGCATTCAATAAAAATCAAGAGAAGGGGCGCCTGGGTGGCTAACATCTGGGTGGATAAACATCTGACTCTTGATTTCGGCTCAGGTCGTGATCCCAGGGTCATAGGATCGAGACCCACATTGGGTTCTGTGCTGAACGTGGAGCCTGCTTGATTCTCTCTCCCTCTGCTGCATCCTTGCTCATGCCTGAGCACTCTCTCTCTCTAAAAAAAACCTAATAATAATAAAATAAATAAGATAAAATAAATATGAATAAAATATAAATTATGAGAAAAAGCAAGAAAATATGACTGATAGTCCAGAGAGGAAAATTCAAGAAGCACACCTAAGAGATGGCCCAGGTGTACTCATGGTCAGACTTCAAAATAGTGATACAAATACTTTCAAAGATCTAGTGGTAAAGAGAGAAAATATGTGAACAAATGGGGAATTTCCACAGAGACATGGGAACTACAAAAAAGGAACAAATAAAAATGCTAAAAACAAAAAAAGAAAAATAGACATGAAGAACTCATTGGACAGGGGCACCTGGGTAGCTCAGTTGGTTAAGCATCTGACTTCGGCTCAGGTCATGATCTGACAATTCGTGGGTTCGAGCCCCGCGTCTGGGCTCTGTGCTGACAGCTCAGAGCCTGGAGCCTGCTTCAGATCCTGTGTCTCCCTCTCTCTCTGCTCCTTCCCCGCTCATGGCTTGTCTCTCTCTGTCTCTCAAAAATGAATAAACATAAAAAAGAAAAAAAAAAGAACTCATTGGAAGGGCTTAAAAGCAGACTGGACACAGCAAATAAAAGGATCTGTCAATAAAAAGCATCTGCTGAAACACACACAAACAAAGGAGGGTGGAAAAAATCAAAGCACAGCACTGAGGATCTGAGGAACAGTATCAATAAACACACAATAACAAGTGTATTGCTGGGCATGCCAGAAGAAAAGATAGGGAATAAAAAAGAAGAAATAGTCCAAGCGATAATGGCTGTGTATGTACCAGAATGAATGAAAGATATCAACCCACAGATCCAAGCAGCTTGACACACATCAAGGGCATTGAATGCAAAGAAAACCATACCCAGGCATAGCATAGACTGCCAAAAACTTGCAAAAAAATCTTCAAAACAGCCAAGGGAGAAGACACAGCAGCTAACCAAGGTAGCCACGGTAAAATTACTGTGGATGTCTCATCGGGAACAATGGAGGCCAGAAGATAATAAAATGCTATGTTCCAAATACCAGAAAGTCTTCAAAACTTTAATCTGGAATTGTCTATTTTTTACATATCATGTAAATATGAAGATAAAATAAGGACATTTTCTTCAAACAGATACTGATCACCAATGTTCATTCCAGCAGGTTCACAGAAACCAAAAAGTAGAAATAACCCAAATGTGCACTGACAGATAAATGGATAAACAAAAATGTGTCACAGACATACGATGGAATATTATTCAGCCATAAAAAGGAAAGAAGTTCCCATACCTCCTACAACACAGATGAACCTTGAAAACGTTAAGCTAAGTCAAGTAGGCCAACCACAAAAGGGAAAATATTATATGATTCCACATATAGCTAGAATAGGCAAATTCATTCAGACAGCAAATTTGAGGTTTCCAGAGGTTGGGGTAATGGGAAATTACTGCTTAATGGTTATAGAGTGTCTGTTTAGGATGACGGAAAAGTTTTGGAAATAGATAGTGGTGACAGTTGTTGAATGTCATGAGTGTCCTTAATGCCACTGCATTCTACACTGAAAAATGCTTCAAGTGGTGAAGTTTATGTCGTATGTATTTTACCACCATAAAAAAAGGCAAAAATGAAAAAAAAAAAAGGACTTTTGTCAGTGACATGCTGAAAGTATTCTTCTCCGACAGAAATGCAGTAGAAGAAATGCTAAAAGAACATCTTTAGGTTGAAAGGAAATTAAGCCAGAAGAAAGCTCAGATATGCAAGAAGGAAGGAGCAGCAGAAAAGGTAAAATGGTGATAAATAAAATAAAGGATTTGGGGAAGCAAATACATGCCAGTGTACATTTATATGTTGTAAGATTCTTGCGTTGTTCATAAAGTAGCATAAGATTATTTGAAGAAAAAATGTGATTAAGCTATTGCAGTTGTAATCCCTAGAGTAGCCCCTTTGTATACACATATACGAAGCAAGATAACTAATAAAACAATAAGATAGACAAAATAGAATGACTTAAGCACTCTCCTTTCAACTGAAAGAAGGCAGGAAAGGAAAAAGAGAACACAGAATACGTGGTTCTAACAGAAAATATATATCAATATGGCTGACTTACACCAAATCTTACCAACAATTACATAAATCGTAAATAGACGTTAATTAAAAAGAAGATTAGCAGACTACATAAAAAGGAGACCCAATTATTTGCAGCTTATAATAAATATAAAGACAGTAACAAGTGGAAAGTAAAGCAGTTGAACAAGTAAGCCATACACAGGCTAAGCAATGTAACCGTAGACTTCAAAACAAAGAGTGTTATCAAACATTTCGTTGGGATAAAGATTTAGAGAGAAATGTATAAAGAAAACACTTTATAAAGAAAACATCACAATTTTTAAGGTGCCTGCATCTCATAACAGAGCATCAAAATACACACACTAAAGTCGTGGAACTAAAGGGAGAAATAGCCAAGCCCACATAGTTGGAGAAGTTGGCGCCTCCTCCCAGGAATGACAGAAGAAGAAAAAATGTTCACTAAAGATACAGAAGGTCTGCACTCTCAACCACCTGGACAGAACTGACATTTATAGAAAACTACACCAATAATACAAAATGCACATTCTTGACAAGGACATTATAAGAAAATTACAGATCAATATACCTCATGAATATAGATGCAATAATCCTTAACAAAGTAATTAGCAGATCAAATCTAGCAGTAGCTGAGAAGGAAAATACAAAATAAGAAAGTATGGTGTAATTGTAGGAAATGAGGTTTGTTTAACGTGTGACAATATATCAATGTGATTTACCACACTGACAGAAAAGGAGGAAAAAAATGATCATCTTAACAGATGCGGAAACAGTATTTGAAGGAATTCAGTACCTATTCAAGAGGGAAACTTTCAGCAATCTGAAGTAGAGAGAACCTATTTTATCTGTTGGAAGCATCTACAAAAAGCCTACAGCTAACTACATGCTAAGTGGTAAAAGATTTTCCCTGAGATCAAGAAAGAAATAAAAGTGTCTCCTCTTATCACTTTAATTAATCCTAGCTGGTCCAATAAGGCTAGAAAAGAAATATAAAAGGCATAAAGCTTTGAAGGAAAGAACTGAAACTGTAAGAGACAACATCTTTGAGTCTGTAGAAAATCCTGTAGAAGCTATTAAAAACTAGAACTGGCAAGATAAAAGAATATAAAATTAATTGAAAAAGCAACAACTGTTTTTCTATGTAATAGTAGCAATACAATTTACAATGGCATAAAAACCAAGTACCTAGGAATAAACCAGGCCATTTACAATGAAACACACAAAACATGGCTAAGAGCTAAAAAAGAAATGAAGAGACACACCCTTTGTAGATTACAAGTCAACTATTGTTAGTATGTCCTTTCTGCTAAAATGTAGCTATAGATTTAACACAATTGGAATACAAACCCCAGTTAGTTTTGTTGATAAAATTGACACAGCACAGAGCCCCTCTTGGGGCTTGATCTCAGGACCATGAGATCATGACCTGAGGCAAAATCCAGAGCTTGCAGGCTTAACCGACTGAGCCCCCGGCACCCTGACAAGCTGATATTTAAATCTGTGTGAACCATCAAGAATCTAGAATAACCATGACAATTTGGGAAAAATGAACAGTTTCAAGATAGCATAGTACTATACGAATCAGCACAGTATGGTGTTAGTGTACACAACAGAGCAAATAGATCAAAAGAACAGAGAATCCAGAAATTCACAATCCAGAAACAATCAATATCCAATCAAGGTTTCAGGTCAATTCAAAGAAGAAACAAAAGTCTTGAACAAACTGTGCTTAGAATAACCCAGAACTAATACAAACGGAATCCCAACTTGTACCGCACTCCATCCATAAAAACTAATTTCATGTGGATCACAGACCTAAATGTGAAAGCTAGAACCCTAAATCTTCTAGAAGAAAAGATAATCAAGTATTTCTCTAACACTGATAGAGGCTGGGGCCCTTGGCTGCCTCATTCGCTTGAGCCTCTGACTCTTGATTTAGGCTCAGGTCATGATCTCACGGTTGTGGGATCGAGCCCCATGTCGGGTTCTGCACTGACAGCTCAGAGCCTGCTTGGGATTCCCTCTCTCCCTCTCTCTCTCTGCCCCGTCCCTGCTCACACACTCTTTCTCTCAAATAAATAAATCAATAAACTTAAAAACAATTGATGTAGGCTAAGTTTTTTCTTAGATGGGAATCAAAAAGCATTAAACTCCAAAAGGAAAAAAAAGTGATAAATTGGCTTTAGTCAAACTTAAAATGTCTGCTAATCAAAAGACACTATTAAGAAATGAATATGTAGGGGCGCCTGGGTGGCTCAGTCGGTTAAGCGGCCGACTTCGGCTCAGGTCATGATCTCACAGTCTATGAGTTCAAGCCCCACGTCGGGCTCTGTGCTGACAGCTCAGAGCCTGGAGCCTGCTTCAGATTCTGTGTCTCCCTCTCTCTGTGCCCTTCCCCTGCTCATACTCTGTTTCTATGTCTCTCAGAAATAAATAAACGTTAAAAAAAATAAAAAAAAAAAAGAAATGAATATGGAAGCCATAGGAATGGGAACAAATATTTATCAAGGAATTCTTTTGTTCAAATCTTACGCTGGGGTATGAGTTACACTGCTATATGTAACTGTCGAAACTCATCAAATTGATCACTCAAGAACAGTGTATTTTATAGCATTTGAATTATGAATCGAGTAAAAAATGGATATCTGTTGGTACAGGCTGAGGTGAAAAGGAAGCTGGGGAAAATGACGAAAAAATACAACAAAACTAAAAAATACTACAGGAAAAAAATACAGCTAAAATAAACACTCCTGGCAGAATTAAACTCCACAATGCAAAGTCCCCAGTCCAAAAACTGAACTGATCTCACCGCTAATCAAAACGGTGATACAATTCTTGGAGGAAAAAAATCCATATTTGCAAGGAAGATCATCTGGAAATCATATTAAGATAAAAGAGAAAAACAAGCATATATAGAATTATCACAAAGATGATATGTTTACAGAATTAAAGGACAATAAAATATAAAGAATGACAACCAGACATTTATATGAACACATTTGAAATCCAAAAGAAATGGGTAATTTCTGGGAACAAAATCAAATTTACTAAAGAAAAGTATCATTTGAATAGGTTCATAAATATGATATAAGCCAAATACTGGGAAAGAACCATCCCAAACTGTTTTATGTTTACATGATTTTACAGGAATGCGTTCAAATATTCGAAACTGATTATTTTATAATCTCTTCAGTGCATAAAAAGCTGGAAAACTCCCAAATACCTTTATAAAACCAGCAAAACTCTAATACAAAACGCTGCCAAATGGAAAAGAAAGGCAAGGCATCAATTAGTTTTTATGGATGTAATATGCAAAACCCTAAATAAAAACTAAAACACAGCTAGTCAAACCCAATAGGATATGTGAGAGAAACTCATTTTAATGAAGGAGGGATCTTCCTGAACTGCGGGTGTTTTTTTAATTTAGTAAATCCAATTAAATAATATATATCATCAACAGGTAAAATAAACACTGCAGATGATCTCAGTAGATGCCAAAGTTACTGAATAGCCACTAATTTAAAGAAAAAGGAAGTAAGCCAAGAATAAGATATTATCTTACCATTATAACTAATATCCATCCTAAACAGCAATCAAGGCCATTTGCAAGTTTAAGTTCAAACTCTGGGAACATTTCCATTAAAAACGGAAACAAGAGGGGCACCTGGGTGGCTCAGTCATGTAAGCATTTGACTTCAGCTCAGGTCATGATCTCAAGGCTCGTGGATTTGAGCCCTGTGTCAGTCTCTGTGCTGACAGCTCAGAGCCTGGAGCCTGCTTTGGATTCTGTGTCTCCCTGTCTCTCTGCCCCTCCCTCCCCCTGTCAAAAATAAATACACTTAAAAAAATGGAAAACAAAAACAGAAACAAGAAAAAATGTCTGAAGTTACTATTCTTATTTGATCTAAAAGTTATAGCCACGGAAACAAGGCAGAAATGGGAAGAAAAAGCAGGACCCCACATAGTGCAGATTCAGAAATTTCAGCGAGCATTTTTATAGGGATCCCATGCATACCGGGACCACGAGAGACACCTCCTCAGTTTCTCTTCAATTTCCCTAGGTTCATAACAACCTGCCTGTACTTCCCTCACGTCACCCCATTCTCTGCCTGGTGCCGGAAGGGGATCCGACGGCTGCCTGCACCCATCTCTGCTTGACCCTGAGTCAGCACTGGACAAGCAGATCTGCCTTTACTCTGAAAACTCCCTGTGTGCAAATGTTGCGCTTTGAAAGTCACCAACGACTGTCGCAGAACACGGCCACTGTCTCACTGCCAAACGGATTTACCGAAGAATGTTTTGGAAGTATCCGATTTATTTCCTCAACCACACTGAGAGGATGCCACCTCATCCAAATTAGACCGGTGAGCCGGGAATTTACCCAAGGGATACAGGAGCGCTGATGCATAGGGGCACATGTACCCCAATGTTTACAGCAGCACTTTCGACAATAGCCAAATCATGGAAAGAGACTTAAGTGTCCATCAACTGACGAATGGATAAAGAAGATGTGGTTTATATATACAATGGACTACTACCTGGCAATGAGAAATCTAGCCATTTGTAGCAACATGGAAGGAACTGGAGGGTATTATGCTAAGTGCAATAAGTCAGGCAGAAAAGACAGATACCATATGTCTTTTGGTATAGGTGGGTTTCGAGAAACTTAACAGAAGATCATGGGGGAGGGGAAGGGAAAAAAAAAGTCGCAGAGAGGAGGGAGGCCAACCATAACAGACTCTTAAATACTGAGAACAAACCGAGGGTGGATGGGAGGTGGGGGAGAGGGGAGAGAGAGGGCATTGAGGAGGGCACTTATTGGCATGAGCACTGGGTGTTGTAGGGAAACCAATTTGACAATAAATTATATTTAAATTATATTGAAAAAAATCAGAAAAGTGACAGGAAAGATGACACAGATCTGAGAAAGCATGGTTACAGGGAGAAAACCCAGTAATCAGGACACGGTTCACTGGAAAGCCTCAAAGTAGTGACAAGACAAGACAGGTATAGGATATAAACATATATATAAGAAATACAGAAGACCGGAGAATGAGAGAATGGACATCTCTGAGGGGAGAATGTGGAGACCACAGCCCAGGATCTAACCTGCACATGAGGCTAAAAAGAGAGACTAACATCTGTGGAGCAAAAACAGAAAACCAAAGGCGCAAAAAAAAAAAAAAAAAAAAGGTTTTCAAGGCAAAAAAAAAAAAAAAACACTTCAGTCTAAACATCGAAGGTGTGAATCACATCATGAGCCCAAAGAACAGCGAGAACCATGGCACTGACCACCATTAACAGTGACAAGCTGGAGAGGCAGAGACAGGTGAGAAATTTACACTTCGCCAACAACGCGCTGCGCCCCGCCCCCGGCACAGTTAGGGGGACTGCAAGAAACAAACAGCAGGATGGCCGCGAGCTTCCTGACATCAAACACTCAAAATAATGGAGTAGAAATCACGGAACTTTAAAAGAGGCCAAACCCCAAGAATTCTGTACTTAAATCAAGCTGTCGTTTGTGTGTGTCAAGAGAAATAGTCTCAGACAGAAATAATCCCAGGTAGAGGGTTGAGGTAAACCTCTTAAAAAAAAAAAAAAGAAAAAGAACTTTTGGTAAGTTTATGCCGGAACAGATGTATATTAATTTTTAAAAAAAGAAACAGAAAATGTGGTAAATGTGACCGCGTGTACGCACTGAAACTACAGGCAAACATGCGGGCAAAATGATTGTTTCAAAAATGGTTGTTTCAAAAATGGTTATGAAACTGATAATATTCTTTAAGCCTGAAAATTATTAAAAAAAAAAAAGAGAGAAAGGAAGCACATTTATAATGACCATATGTTGAAATTAACCAAGAATAGACAAGAGGAGGGACAGAAACATTTAGTGTCTCATCTGCCATAAAAAAGACTGTTATTAATTTGTAACTGATGTTAGAGGTAAGCTCACCAAACCTTTATGGATGTTACTAGAAAAAGTGAAAGCAAGAAATCTACCATCCACACAACTGCAAGAACACTTAAAGAAACAGAAAGGAAAAAAAAAACATCCTTTGTGCACAGCAAAGGAAACTATGAATAAAATGAAAACCTATAAAATGGGAGAAAATACTTGCAAATTATGTATCTGATAAGGGGTTAATATCCAAAATATAAATAGAACTTATATAACTTAACAGCAAAAAAACAAACAATCCAATTAAAAAATGGGCGGGGCATCTTAATAGACATTGTTTTCAAAGACCTACGGATGGCCAGCAAGTACATGAAAAGGTGCTCAACGCCACTAATAGGGAAATGCAAATGAAAACCCGCAGTGAGACAGCACCTCACCCCTGCTAGAATGGCTGTCACCAACAAAATAACAAGCATTGGGGAGGCTAAGGAGCAAAGGGAACCCTCACGCCCTGTTGGTGGGCTTGTAAATGGAGCAGCCACTATGGAAAACGGTCTGGAGGTTCCTCGAAAAATTTGAAATAGAGCTACCGTATGATTCAGCAATCCCACTGCTGGGTATTTATCCGAAGAACACAAAAGCACTAACTTGAAAAGATACATGCGCCCCAATGTTCATTGCATCATTATGTACAATAGCCAAGACATGGAAACAACCCGAATGTCCATGAATGGATGAATGGATATGGAAAATGTGGTGTGTGTGGATGGATGGATGGATGGATGGATGGATGGATGGATGGATGGGTGGATGGATGGATGGATGGATGGATAGATGGATGGATGGATGGATGGGTAGGTGGATCGATCAATTGATCAATTAATCCAGAGAACAGACTGGTGGTTGCCAGAGGTGGGAGATGGGGGGCTGGGTGAAATGGGTGAAGGGGGTTAGAAGTACACGGTTCCAGTTATAAAATAAGTAAGTCATGGGGATATAATGTACATGATGATGACTGTAGCTAATAAAACTGTATTACGTAATTTAAAGTTTCTAAGAGAGTAGAGTTTAAAAGTTCTCATCACAAGAAAAAAAAGATTCTGTAACTACGCATGGTAACGGATGTTAACTAACCTTACTGTGATCATTGTATTGTGATATACAAATATCGAGTCCTTATGTTGTGCCCCCGAAACGAATATGACGTGACACTGCATGTCAGTTACACTTCAATTTTAAAAAACACGCAGTAGTTTTAAACAGACAAAGAAAATAGTCAGTACACAGGGAAACCAGCATAACGCAAAGTGAAGAATCATGACCCAATGTAGAAGTTCTGAAATGAAGGATAGGCTAAGCTTGCCCATAAAAGGGCACTCAGAATAACTAAAAATGAAAACATCATGGCGTATATTGTGTGAAAGTTTCACACAAAAAGGGCGGGCATGCACCAGACTCTGTTCCTGGAAGAGCTGACTAATGGTGAATGCTCCCCAGTGACCGCACTTTAACAATAAATGTTATGCAAACACGGGCAAGAAGGTTATGCGGCAAAAATTAGCGGAAGGCAGAAGCGTTTGAAGAAAATTGATGTTGATAAAAGATAAAATCTGCTATGAGGGCAGACAGAGAATTGAAAATTAAAATCAAAATTCCTTGGAAGTAAACCAAGCAAACAAGGTAATGGCAGAGGGAGATTTCGACACATCAAAGTAACTTATCTCTGACAAAATTACCAAAAATACAGGTGGAGGAGATACAGGTAAGACGAAGGTAACTTCTATGCACGTATGAAAGCCTGGTACCATAGAGGCGATACCTTCATAAAAGCTCATAGTCTTGGTTACGAAGAAAACCATTCCAAGTAGCAGGTCATATTTACTTTCCGCAATGCAATAAAAATAGAAAATTTAAATGTAAACTAGAAACTCAAAATTCCACTGACTTGGAAATCGTAAAACACTTTCCTTACAAACTGTGGAGTTTAGCAAAGGGAATGAAAACACACGATAAAATATCGTGAGGCAAACAGTGAAACAACAAAACTCTCAAAACGTGGGGGACGTTACTAAAGCTCTTCTCGCTGGCAAAGTTCCTGTCTTCATTGCCTTCATTAGTAAATAATAAAAAAAATTAAAATAAGTCATCTCCTGAAGTGGCTAGAAATGACAACAAATGAGCAAAATGGAAACAAACAGAGAAAGACGAAACCAACACAAAAACATTGTAGAATTGAAACCAAGGGAAAGGAAGAACGAACTACTGTAGCAGTGGAAGATGCCCTCATCATTCACTGGTCCTAAATTCAGGCAGAGTGCCACACTCCAAAGTCCGCAGGGCCTGAGTTAGTCCATCAAAGGGGAGCAGGCATGTGTAAGACAATAAGGAATGGTAGAGACTGTGGCATTGGCCCTGCCTAGAGGAAGAGAGCCACTCATTTCCACCAAATTCTTGCAATGAAAGAATTGAGGTCTAGTCTTATTAAATTCTCCAAGATTTTAAGAGGAGAGAGCAGTGCATGTTTTCTTAAGTGTTTTATTTTTATTTATTTTGAGAAAGAGAGAGAGAGAATCCCAAGCAGGCTCTGCACTGTCAGTGCGAAGCCTGACACAGGGCTTGGTCCCAGGAACCGTGAGATCCTGACTTCAGCTGAAACCAGAGTCAGACACTTACCCAACTGAGTCACCAAGGCGCCCCAGAGAAGTGCCTATTTTCAACATGAGATTTTCTGCTTTATAAAATGATGTGTGAGCCCAACAGACCAGGGCTGTAAGCCGTCTTTGGCTGGTAAGGCTGCAAGTATGCAACTTCCGATTTAGACTGCTTACTTGGGCTTGACTCCATTTTCAAGAATTTATATTTTCCAGAAAAATCTACATTTCATGTAGATGTTCAGATGTATTTTTACAAAACTGTATCAAGTATTCTTTTTTAAATCTCCTATATTTTTTCAGTTCCCGTTTATTTTAGCGGCAACACTATCTAATTCTTAATTAAATATGCTAGATTCTTCAAGTTATTGCATTTTTTTCCTAAGAATCAACTCATGAAATTATTCATTAAATCGGAAGGGTTTTTGGTTTTGGTTTTTAATTTTGAGATTCCAAATGGGTAGGATCCTTACTCAAACTTTTATTAATTTCTGGTGTATTGCATTATAGCCAAAGGATGTGACTATAATGTTTGGCCTTTGGAGTTGAGTTAGGTTGTCCTGTGGTCTGAACACATAGCCAGGTTTTGTTAATGTTCCAGAATTGCTCAAAAAAGAGGAATATTCTCTTTTTTAGAGCACAAAACTTGTATTACACAGACACACCTACGCACACTCAAATACACACTCATTCAATGTCATTCAAATTGTTGATTAGTTTTGTCTACTTAATCAGTTCTGCCCCTATTTATAGTATCTCTACAAGTTTTTCCTGAGATAAAAATTTTGCGATAAATGTCACATCCTAATAAAAAAGAAAAGAAAAAGTAAAAGCCCCAAGTCCTTAGGTCACCTTTAATATTGTTCAGCAAATTATTTCCAGTTAATTCTCTTCGGGGCATTAGTTGGATTCTACGTCCCAACATCCCTTCACGTTGGGCACAGCCATGTGACTTTCTGTAGCCAATGAGAAGGTGAACATAAATGAACAAGGAAGTTCAAGAGTCACTGTGTGGTCCGCTGTATCTCTTTCTTCCCTTGCTACAACTGTCATGGAAACACAGACAGAAACCTCCCCCAGTCAGGACTCCTTAGTGAGGATGACAAAGAGGAAACACCCAACCAACCCACGACAGACATATTGCCTGGGTGAGAACTTGTATTTTGTGACATGAAGCCATTGATATTTGGGGGAATGATATATTATGGCAGTATAACTTAGCCACTGAGACAGATTTCCATCCCTCCCCAATATAGACAGTACACTAAGTGAGAAAACCAATCAACATTCGAAAAATTCATCATCTCACGTACGACTCAACATCAAAGGAGCAAAATAACCCATCCTTTTTTCATCAATCTTTTTAAATAATGACTTTCTGAGTGGGAGAGAGTGCAAGCGGGCGAGGGGCTGAGAGAGGGGCACAGAGGATCTGAAGCGGGCTCTGCGCCTACGGGCTGACAGCCGCGAGCCCGATGTGGGGCTCAAACTCACAGACCGCAAGATCATGACCTGAGCCAAGGCCGGATGCTCCACCGACTCAGCCCCCCAGGTGCTCCAGTAATGACTTATTAAATAATGCTCAATATAGGTCAGGGTGTTCTGAGATGGGCCCTCTCATGCATTCCCTTTGGTAAACCTTGCCTGAGAGAAATGTTATTTATGTATGAAGGACTGGTGCAAGTTCTTGTCTTCCACGCAATACTCTTGCCTCTAGGAATCCAGCATGGGTTCTGTGTCCACGATACGGTGTGTACACCAGGAGGAGACAAGCTTCCTCAGTGGCATTCCAAGACTGGTTTGCTTATCTCTGTTATTCAAGGAAGCGCTGATCTTCCTGCTGGTGAAAAATGGGATCCTGGGATCCTTGGCAGAACTGGCATCATAATTAACTGAATGTCATCTGTGGTTTTTGGGGATAGCATAATTATTGAAAGCAAGGCTTTCCAAGCCCCATGTAGTTGCTGTGTTTGACCTTTCCAGTAGCAATGATGACTACGAGGAACGTGGAGGGGTGCTGCTTCCGAATGCCCTTGAGAAAAAAAACAAGCTCAGGCCTTGAAGCTCTCAGCTCTGGTCACAGTTAGAGGATAAGAGTGACTGGGGGGGGGGCGGGAGGGAAGAATCACGTACTTCGTGCAACTGCAGGCAGGACCCCAAAGTTTAATTGTGTGGTCTGTAGATTTGTAAGTCGAGATCAGAGACTCCCCAGATCTCGGATGTAACATTTAGGGCGCTGATGGGAAAGCAGTGGGACCTAAGACTTGGAATGGGGCCTCTCTGGGTGGATTCAGAAAACGAATGCCTGAGTCTCCCTCATGTCCTCTCTGAGATCTCCCTGAGGTCAGACAAGAAACAGTCCGGCTCGTAGCGGCTGCCTTGAAGGGGGATGCCTATTTTCAAGGTCTACTCCTACCACATTTTGTTGCCTTGACACCCATGATTACGATCAGACCGGCACATCCCGGGAGAAGTTTCAAGTCTGGTCGGAGAGAACACAGAGAGGTGAGAGGCTCCTGATTTCTTTCAGTGCAACCTTGGATTCCGCGACACTAAAACAAGGGAAAGAGACTCTATCGGCTGAGGATGCTCTTACTGAAATGGGTGCTCATTACCAGAAATTGTTTTTATTACCTTGGCTTGAGTAGTTAGAAGGGGCTCAAACAGTTCGCTCTTTAGCTGAAACCTGGGTTCAATATGGCCAACTATCGATAAGTTCAAGATGGCGGACTTTCCCTGGCATAACATGGAAGAAGGAATTGCTTTGGGAGACAGGAATGCTGGAGTTGATTTTTCATGAACATCCACCACAACTGTATGTTCTGAGAGGACCTAAAAAGGATTCCCCTCATTAAAGCAACAAGAAACCATCTTCAATTCATAGACTCTGTTCTAGGGTCAGGCTGGACTGCTACCAGCGGAACCCAGGAATTGGCTAGAGATTATCATCCATCCAAAGGTGACAGCAGGAGGCTATTTGGAGCAGTAATTGGTAACCCACACACCCACCTATAGGTCTGAAATACCCAGGTGTCCGTGTGTGTGTGTGTTCTGTTTAGGTACCGCTGCAATGCCCTGCTGTCACCCTAAGTGACCTATACCTACTAAAATCACAAAAAGAATCTTGCGTGTCTACAAGATATGTGGTTAAGATCTTAGATTCATACGGCTCTGACCAGCGGCATAAACTAGGCAAGTAACTTAAAACCTCTGTACTTCGTTAGTCTCATCTACAAAAATGAGAATCCTACTACTACTGACATGAGGACAAAGAAGGTAATAAATCAAGTGCCTAGAACAGTGTCGGCACATGTGTTATTCTGCTGTTTGCGGGGGTCACGGTGAGCTTACGGAAGTGTTGGTCCTCATTATCGTTACCCAGCTAAGACTTAACCACAGCAAGAACAAAGTACATTTGGCAAGAATTCACTGACAAGGAATGACATGTATAATAGTTTGAGGCTATTTAGGAGTCTTCGCAAAGGCAAATATTTGGAGTATTCTTGTAACTGACCTCCGCCAGGACTCTGGCTTTGTGAATTCCTTCCAGGTTGTAAGTCACAGATCCCTGGGCATTGGGTTCCTGGCAGGAGACTACGGAGGGGCCACGCTCCGCAGAGATATCCCCAAGCGAGGAAATGCCTTCTCGAAGTGTGCCCTAGACTAAGCGCTTCTCAGACTTCCCTGCCTATGTGCATCGCCTGGGACTTTGGTTAAAATTCGGGCTCTGGGGGCACCTGGGCGGCTTCGTCTGCTTTACGCGTCCGACTCCCGATTTCAGCTCAGGTCACGATCTCACTGTTGGTGACTTCGAACCCCACAGGAATACAGAGCCTGCTTGGGGTTTTCTCCCTCTCCCTCTCTCTGTCCCTCACCCTCGTGAGCTTGCTTGCTCCCTCTCTCATTCTCTCTCTCAAAATAAATAAATAAATAACTTTAGAAAAATGCAGGCTCTGAATCAGCAGATCTGGAGTGGACCCGAGATCTGGCGTTTTTAAGCAAGCTCCCAGGCGATGCCCGTTCTGCAGGTCCCTAGCCCAGGGACGGAGGAGGGGAGGAAGCGGGGGCATCCGCAGGAGGGAGCTGTGTCTGGGAGGGGCTCCCTGCCTTCAGGCGGGGCTGGCCGGCCACAGACTGTCCTCGGCCTTCATCAAATGCCCAGAGGAAAAGCTCCTTCTCTGCCTCCCGGGCCTCCACCTCTTACCCAGACCTTCTTGCTCAGACAAGTATTCGCAGCTTCCGATTCTTCCTTCGGTGAAAAGGCCCCTGGTTATGTCAGGGGACGCACTGCTGTCCGTAACTTGACAAGACTGTGAAAGAAGGTTGCAGGTTTCTGGGCCCCGCCGCGGGGCTCTGATTCTACTGGCCTGTTTTCTAACATCAAGTTCGGGACCTTCTGGTTTTGCCTACAAAGCCCCAAGTGCTTCTACCCCACACTCCGCCTTCTCCTTCATTCCCGCAGCTGCGGGAAGCATCTGCCCTCACGCACAGGAAAGAGTGTGTCTTCTAGCTCACCGAGCAGACCGATGCCTGTCCAGGGCGTCCGAATCGGCACCCAGACGTGCGCGAACGGGAGGCAGACGCGGGAGCTCCTCTGAATTAAGCTTCCACTTCAGTCTCCTAGGAGATCGCGGACGGTAACAGAGAGGTCACGATTGAGGCTAAGCGGCAAAGGACAAACCTGTCACGAACCTGTAGCTGAGGCAGGGAAGACGTGGTCTGTGAAGGCGCCAACAGCGGGCACCTCGCTAACTGTCCCGCGGGACTCCGGCCACCGTTCTGTCCTTCGTGGTTCGGTGGCTCATCCTGCCCACCAGCGAAATAAGCGAGGGTGCACACAGTGGCCGCCAGAGAAACCCTTTCGAGGTCGAGCTAAATGGGGTCAAATTCACTATCCAGACAGAGGTGGGCCTAAACACAAACGATGAACCCGCGAAGAGATAGGAAGTCATTTTGGAACCCCACATTCGCTGGAATTTCCAGAGACTCTGCACCTTTGAGAGGCAGAGAGGAGATCCAGGAGAAAGGAGGCACGGCCTGCCTTGGTTTCAAAACGGGCCTTCTGTTCCGTAAGGGCAGGAGCCCCGAGCGGAGCTTGCAGGGGCAGAGGAAGGCCTCAGCACCCGCAAGCGGGGCCCTCGCAGAGGCCTCGAGTGGCTGAAAATATCTGATCGTTTCGGGAAACTATTTGCAAGGCTTAGCTGGATTCGTTCCAGATGGCCACACTGGTGCGGCTGGGGAAACTTTTAAAATCTGGAGAGCAGTCAAAGAGAGCCCTTGGGTCTTGAAGATGATACCAGGCCCTTATTCCCCAGGGAGGGAGGCTGCAGGCTCGCAGGGGCCCCGGAGCCGTGGTGGGAGACACAGGGGTGAGGGGAGCAGGGTGAGGGGAACAGAGGTGAGGGCAGCAGAGCCCGCAGTCCTTCTCAAGCAGCCTTTCTCGACCCGCTTCTAAGAAGGTGGTAAGCTTGGCAGATACTTTCGGCGGTGACTCTTTTATCAGTTCTTCCAAAGATGGTATATGACCCTGTTCCGAGAGGCCCTGGAGGGAAGCTGATTCCCGGACCTGCAAGGCACGCCTTAGGGCGCTGGGCTTAATTAAATGCCTCCAGGGGCCTGACTGAGAGGCTCGAAGACTTCCAGATTCTGGGCGATCCTGGCCAAAAGCATCCAGGAAAGGGGAATTCTGGTTCTGGACTGGTGTTTGGGCGAAAGTCCCCTCGGCTGCCCCGGGAAGCGTGGAATGGAGCTCAAGGGACAAGAAGGAGCCATTGCAGCCAAGGGCCAGAGAGGAAGCAAAGGGCATCGGGCATGGGTTCTGGTTTTCTGTGTACTGAGCTCTGAGCACATCGGCCCTCACGGTGCATACACAGGTGTGCACGCACACACACGCACGTGCGGACACACACACAGCCGCAGCACAGGCAAACTGGCCACGGGCCCAGACGGCAATCCCAGACCTACAGAATGCCTCTTCCATGGTGTCCTCTGGAGAACCAGCTCCACACACAGGCTGCAGCTGTCTGGCTCCTGCGGGCTCTGTGTCCAGGAAGTCCCGCCGAGCTCCCTAATCCAGGGAGCTCACTATTACACGCTTAGCCGGCGCGGCACCCCGCTCCCGAGGAAGCGCCTAATGAAAGCCTCATGTGTCAGCGTCGGTTGCACAGACACGCTGAGGCTACTCGAGCCGGGCCTTGTGCCCAAGGTATGACCTCACCGTCGGGCAGACCGGCAGGGGACCCCAGAAAGAGGAGATCCGTGTGTGGGCCAGACCTGGTCCTAATCACAGCCAGCTGGGACGGAGGGAGGCACCCCCGGACGCCGGGGTCTGCGGGCCCGAGGCACCGTCACCTTACAGGCTAAGAGTCCTAAGCTCCAGCCCAGACATCCCATTTTTTTTCTTGGCCTCATCCCCATAAAAATTTCTGCCATTCCAGAAGTTTCATGCCAAAGAATAACTTAATTCGGGCAGGCTGAATCTCTGTGGAGAACTCTCAGTTACAGAAGCTAGAAAGGAAGGATATAATTAGGAGCTATTTTTTTGGTTTTGTTTTGTTTTGTTTTAACAGAAGCTCAAAAGGCCCGTTTAAGAGAAAGACACTGAATCACACACAGTCCATCCGTATCCGGGATGTGGTACCCCAGAAATGTCACTCACCAGTCATTCACGGAACTCTTAAAGCCACACTGCAGTCTCAGATGGAGATCTATCACCTAGCTCTTTCCACGCTCAGGCAATTAATAAACTGGACAGAAAATTCCTCTCCGTACGTCGCTGCCCTGCCTTCATATGTTCTGTAGGAAGTCTTTTGTAGACAACTAAACAGAACCTGGAAGAAGCTGAGCTTCAAATGTAAAGAAATGTGGGGCGCCTGGGGGGCTCCGTCAGTTGAGCCTCCGACTTCAGCTCAAGTCATGATCTCACCCTTTGTGAGTTTGAGCCCCGCAGTCAGGCTCTCTGCTGTCAGCACAGAGCCTACTTCGAATCCTCTGTCCCCCCTCCCCCGCCCTTGCACACACTCTCTCTCTCTCTCTCTCTCTCAAAAATAAATGCACATTAAAAAAAAAAAACAGTAAAGAAATATGTTTTTACCTGATGAAGTCCCTGAAAAGTGGCCTATGACCTCAGCTTTTGTTAAAGCAACTAATAGAAATTCTTTGCAAGGAAACGTGAAGTTCCTTTAACTTCTGGTAAGTTCTTCCTTTGGCATTGCTAGCTGCGTAAGATACATTGTAAATAAATTGGTGAAACTTGAAAGCTCTGAAACTGAGTCCCCAGACGGAAATTTGCTCCGAGCAACCAAGAGCCCCCTGGGGCTCCAAGACCTCATGAAATCAGGGAAGCTTTGCAACAAAGTTAAAAACACCCTGTGAGCTGAGGTCCGAGGACTGGCTACACCAAGAACTAGATGGACTCCGAGGAAGGCCCTAAGATTTCCTAGGAATAACTCGCCCATAATAGCCCTGGCTCGGCTTGATTAAACGTAACTAATTCCATTCGCTTCTAGTCCATTCCACTTAGGTTTTGTTATAGGAGTTGTGGGCAGAGACCCAAAAGCGCGAAACCTTAGTTCCATAAACAGAGGTATAAATTAAGATTTCTATTATTTTAAGAAGGAGCCTTTTTCTGGAACTGTCTCTCCGAAATGGTGATTTGGGGGGAGGGTCGATGGAACACAGACTTTGTTATACAATACGCGCTTTGCTCCCGCTTTTCAGAAATATCTAAAGCCGGCGACTAAATATAAAGCAAGGTCATTGCAAAGACGTGGCGAATCGCAATCAGTCAGAGTTGTAAGGACAAGGCTGGGGCGGCTCAGACCACGGCACGCCCCTGAACCGGAAAACAAACGGTCACGGCTGCACTTGGCGGTTGGCGTTGGGGTTCATTCGCCGTACGGCCACCCCTCTCTTCCTTCCAGCAACCCCAGCGGGACAACGGGAGAGAGCGCTTTCTTCCGGTCAGCCTGCAGGCCAAGCAAACATCTCCCTGCCACGGTCTTTTCGTCCACAGGACTTCCCGGCCCCATCCTCTGCTTCCTATTTTTACGTGTACACTTCATGCTGTACCTGGGAGTCCCAGTGTCCACCACGCTGGACCCCCGAGGCCTGGGGTCAAGCGGCTCTTGAGAGGGGGAGAGTATGTGTTGAAAATAATAATAATAATAAGGCTTTGTCTTGGACCTTTGGTCAAGGCAGAATCTAGATGTCGGGAGGGTCACAGCTGGTTTGGGACAGCCTCAGGGTTTTAGAGCAGGAAACAACCTTGAAGATGTAATGTGTCGTTTTTTTTTTTTAGAACCTTTTTAAAGTAAAGTGAAGCCTTTCTTCCCACCCCACACCACCCCTCGTGAAGTTATACATAGAAACCCCATAGGTAAAACGGAGAGAAAAGAAGCTGTTTTACCCAGACGATGGCATATGATTTGGCCATAAAAAAAGAAAAAAAAGTACTAATACATCTACGATATGCATAAACCTTGCAAACATCATGCTAAGTAAAGAAGCCAGTCACAGAGGACTGTACATTGTAGGATTCCACTTATATGACATGTCCGGAGAGGCAAATTCACAGAGACAGGTGGATTGGCGGTTGCCGATGATGGCTTGGGTGATAGAGAGATTGAGAGATGGCCGCTAAAAGGTCCGGTGGCTTTTCGGAGTGGCGAAAACGTCCTAAAATTGGTTATGGCACTGGTTACCCCAATCTGCGAATACACGAAAAGCCGCTGGTTCACACAATTTAAGCGGGTGAATTTTATGGCGCATGAGTTCCAGCTCAGTGAAGCTACTTAAAAGAGAGGGAGGGGAGGCGGAATGGAAGTGTGGCCTCCTTCCTCACCCTGCTCCGCCGGCGGCCCCCGAACCACCTCGGCAGGCCCCCGGGGCTACACGGAACACTGTCGGAAAAACCCTGATCCAGCCGTCAAATGCAAACCAAGACACGAACCCAAGCCTTTTGACTCCCAGCGCAAGGCCCTTGAAAACCAAGGTCTCGGGGCGCCTGGGGGGCTCAGTCGGTTAAGCGGCCGACTTCAGCTCAGGTCATGATCTCACGGTCTGTGGGTTTGAGCCCCGCGTCGGGCTCTGTGCTGATGGCTCAGAGCCTGGAGCCTGCTTCAGATTCTGTGTCTCCCTCTCTCTGCCCTTCCCCTGCTCACACTCTGTCTCTATGTATCTCAAAAATAAATAAAATGTTAAAAAAACAAAACAAAACACCAAGGTCTCGTTGGGGCGCCTGGGTGGCTCAGTCAGTTAAGGGTCCAACTCTTGATTTTGCCTCAGGCCACGATCTCACAATTTGGGAGTTCGAGCCCCGAGTGGGGCCCAACACTGGCAGCGTGGAGCCTGCTTGGGATTCTCCTTCTCTCTCTCTGTCTCTGCCCCTCCCCCACTCAGACTCTCTTTGTATCTCAAAATAAATAAATAAACTTCGGAGGGGGAGAGGAGGAGAGTCTTGCCGACAAGCCGGGGCTCGTCTCGGGGTCCGAGTCGCGTGCGGGGTCTCACCGTCCATGTCCAGCCGCTGCATGATGATGGCCAGCTCCACCTCGCTCGGCATGTACCCCAAAGAGCGCATGGCCATGCCCAGCTCCTGCTTGGAGATGAAGCCGTTGCCATCTCGGTCCAGCACCCGGAAGGCCTCTCGGATCTCTGCAAAGGGGAGAGCAAAGAAAGCCCAGTGGTCACACGGCTCGGCCTCTCGGTCTGTGTGGTACCAAGAGTATTGGCGAATCCCGCAGTTGGGCGCACAGGTGGACGGTGGTCCCTGCGGAAACCCGAGTGAACTGAGGACCCTTCCTGAGCAGGATCGAGCAGTTGGGCTCCAGCTATGAGGAGAGGGCTGCCTCTTAACTTGGGCCATTGGTTTGCAGGAAAGGAGAAGAGACTCAGTCCCCTGTGCCGACTGGTGTTTCAGCTCCCCGCCACCGCGGGAGAGGAGGAGAGGGCTCTTTCAACCTCGCAGGAAGCCAGGAGTTAAATATCCTACTGTTTTTATCTCAGGCCTCTAATTTACAGCTGTTTTACGGCTATAAACAACCTCAGATCGATAAGAGTGTCATAAAAGCCCAAAAGGCATCTTTAATCACATCCTCTCCAGGCCGGAGGAAAACTGGGCTTCCGCTATCACCAAGGCCACGCTACTCGGCAGGGGATCGCCCGTCCTCCGACCCCCCCCCCACCCCCCAACCTGAGCTGTTCCGCGTGCGGCCTGGAGCCCCTGCAGCCCGTCAGCCCTGGGTTGGCTGAGCGTGTCCCACCACAGCCCGCCACCACAAAGCAGGGCACGGGGGATTCAAGACCGTTGTCTGAGATGACAGTTCCATCAACGGGATCTGAACGGCAGACCCAGCCAGCTTTGACTTTTCATCAATAAAGCCGGTGCCAACATTCGTCATGCTGTTCACCACGTATTGGCCGTCTGTGCCCGAGGAGCGCGGAATTGAGTGCCGCAGAGAACGAACGACAACCCGCTGGGCACCGTGGTTCTCCTCCAGAGCCCGAGGCTCCAGTCGGGAAGGAAGAGCTCCACGCGGAAGCTTGCAGGAATTCTTCTAACCAACACAAGACGCCGGCCGTTCCCCATTCACCTACTACGTCTCTAAATATCTGGCTGTGCTCCCGGCAAACACCTTGAACCACACCGTTACCCAAACAGGCTTCGTCCCTTCCCGTCGGTACTAATTTCCTGCGGCTGCTGTAACAGATCACCACAAACGCGGCGGCTTAAAACAACAGAAATTTATTCCCTCGCCATCTGGAAGCCAGAAGCGGGCAATCGGTACCACTCGACCAAAATCGCGGTGTGGACGGGGCTGTGCTCTCTTAAGGCAGAATCTGTCCCTTGCCTCTTCTAGCTCTTGGTGGCCGCCTGTCATTCCTTGGCTTGGGGCCAGGCCACTCCTATCTCTCTGCCTCCGTGGCCCCGTCGCCTTTTCCTCTTCTGTCTACGATCTTCCCCTGCCTCTCACTTATTATCAGGACATTTGTGACGGCATCCGGGGCCCACCCGGGTGAGCGAGGATAAGCTCCTCATCTCCAGATCCTCAACTTAACATCTGCAAAAGCCTCTTTTTCCCCAGGAAAGATTTACGGGCTCCAGGAATGAGGACCTGGTACCTCCGGGGCCCCGTCTGCAGCCTGCTGCACAATCCCAGCCGGTATTTCCACCTGAAATGCCTTGTCTTCCTCTTTGCCTGCCCAAATCGTGTCAGTCCCCCCCGCCCCAACAAAAACATCTTTGCGCACCGTGGCCAAGGTTCTCTCCCTTTCTGCTCCTGGTCAGTGGGGCATCCGTCTTTGTACTCCCACCCCCACTCTGAAGGGGGCGCTACCCAGACGGCTGCCCAGTGGAGGACCCTCACTGCACAAGTAAGGATCATACGTAAGTAGCTGATTCACTCTCGGGATGAATCCTGCAGGCCGAAGGCCTTCTGAGAATAAGTGTGGGCTCCAGCAGACAGAAGACCAGCCCGTGAGCCGGGACCCTAGGCTCCCGGCCAGGCGCATTAGCTAATTAGGTCCACAGCCAAACCCTGAGGCCCCAGATTGCTCATGTGTAAAATGAGCTGGGTTGGCCACGAGGATCCTGAAGGTCCTTCCAGACCTTTTCTGGGGATCTGTGGACGTTGTTAAAGTGTTTCAGAGAAGAACAGGAAGCCTGTGTTCTCCTTCATACCCTATTAATCTGCTCTTCAAACGCCCCTCTTTTTTTCCACCGAGGATAGAGAAAAAATTTCAGTCTGGTCCAAATTCTGAATCGAGGGGTTTGTCTGCACTTGTAGGCTCTTCTCGCCAATGAAACGTGCCAGATTCCCTGAGGCAGCCATATGTTTTCCGACCAAGTCCCAGGTGGCCCGGAAAGAGCTCAGAGCCGCTGCTCAGCTTGAGGTCTCGGCACTCGGCACTCAAGGACAGTGGGGTGGAGGCCACGGCCTCATATGGCCCAAGCCCCGATGCCAAGGGCGGGAGGATGCAGACGCAGGGTCTCCCAAGGTGGGGGTCAGCCCACCAGGAAGTCAGCCTGGCCCTGCCCTGCTACGGGGACAGGTCTCTCTCTCAGCCTCAGTCTCCCCTTCTGAAAAATGGGTTGGGTTCTAGCCTCTACATTAGGCCTCTACTTTCGGAACTGGCACGAAGCGTGCGGCAGTAGAAAATGCCGGATGATGACAGGGGCCGAGCAGGGGCCTGTTCTTGGCCGAGTCCAAGAAGAGGCCAGGGTCCCCGGTGGGCCATCTGGATGGCCAGCTTCAGGCCGAGCCCTGCCCCCTTCCCCCCTCCCCATCCTCCTTTCCCGAGTCACAGCTCCACGTCTCCTCCCTCCGACTCAGTCTGAGTTCCTTGGCGGTTACGGTCACTCTGACAGGGCGATCCCCTTCTGTTGACAGAGCCTGGCCTCGTTCCTGAGATCCCCTGTATGTCCTAGATCCTACAAACGAGGAAGCCCGCGTCCTTCCGCTGGACACCCCAGAGAGGCCGGACCAGGGATGTTTGTGAACTTGGCCTGGAAATGAGGGCCTTTGAAGGGCGTGCCTCCTGACCCCCACCTCACTGCCTGGGCTACTCTACAGCTGCCTCCCCCGCGGGCCGCTGGAGTCAGACAGCGTCCACCCCGGAACTGCCCTGTGAAGGGACACATTCCGCCGAGGCTTCAAACCCCCGTGGTTTGCTGTTCCGCCGTAAGTAACCAGGCCAGCCCAAGCCAGCCCAAGCCAGCCCGGTGCAGGTCACATCTGCTCAGAGTTCTGTGCTCTGTGTCCCCCTGCACCCCCCGTAAGTGGGACAAAGCTGTACTTCTGTTTGCCCAGAATATCCGTTCCTGGCTCCCAGGTAGAGAATTTGCGTGTGCGCGCGTGTGTGTGTGTGCGCGCGCGCACACACTCACGTGTATCTGCAGAGGCAGACAAACCTAACTTCATTTTCTTTCAAAATAACAGAGTGACAAAAAAAAAAAGTACAAAACTAGAAACCCATAATGGGAGCCTCTGGAGATTTAATCTTTCCACGGTAGGGAAAGCCCAGGCAAAGAGAAGCTTATTAGAAGCAAATGGGTCTTGCAGCTGGAGACATGTGGTGTGTGCCTTGTTTTATTTTTATTTTTAATAGCAGAACAGGGTGTGAGAAATACGCCCGTAAAACCAGCGGAGACACGGAAGCAGGCCGGCTCCCCCTGCCTCTGGCTGCCGGGCAGCCTGCTGGCAACGCGAAGGGCTCCGGCCGCTGGCCACATCCTTGGGAAGTGGGGACCGTGGATCAAGTTTCAGGAACAACCCAGTAATGCGGAGTGCTTTTCCCTGGAATTCATCCCCTCTCTGGGCCAAAGCCCCTGGTGCTTCGGGGTTACATAAGTGTGCTGTGCTTTTGGTCTTTAAGTGCATTTCATGCTCATACGTGCGCGTCGGGCAACAGGAGGCGATTCTTCCACCTCCAAGATGCCTTTGCAGGCCGCAGTAGAGGGGACAGCGACGGTGACGAGAGCCTGTCCCACCGCCAGCATGTGGGCTATTCCCTGACGTCCGGGGTCAAGCAAGGTCTGGGAATCACACTGCTCTAGACCTCAACAGATTTACTTCTCATTACACCATATTTTCTTAAAAATATTAGAGCCACCACTGGGACCACCTGCCTCCCTAAGAACCAGGCTCAAAGTCCAGGCTCCGTAGGGACAAAAAAAAAAACAACGGCAGAGGCCGGGCCTTCACACAGAATGGATTCATCAGTCAGGCCGCCCCAATAAAGTGCGCGCGAGATGACATCGGACAGCAGCCACCAGCCAGAGTCCACAGGCTTTGGCCAGCGTCCTGGCCTTGAAGAAGCAGGGGAGAGTCAAGGCGCTCATGGGCAAACTCAAATCAGGACTGAAGAACGACGGTTTTTTTCCTATCTCGATCCCTGTCGGGTGCGACATCTGTTTAGCCGCCACAGAAACGTGTCGTCAGGAAGACTATGGGCTTCGGCCGCAAGAAGCGATCGCTCTATGAGCAAACAAGATGTGTTCTGTTGATAGACGTCGTTGAGAAACGGCGAGACCGGAGATGCGCAGTTCAGCAAGACGATTATTAAATACCCGCATAAGTGTCCCAGAAAATACAAGATAGGAGCCCCATGGTCTTTATTCAAGAGAATTAAGAGGACAGGGACTGAGTCAGTGAGAACAGAGACTTAGAAGGACTTCCGCCTTCTCTGTGAAAGACGGATGAATACTTACAGGTGATTAGACAGCCGTTCATTCGGCGAAGGGTTGCTGTTTACTCATTCCGGGCCATATGCTGTGCTGGAACGGTTAGGTAACCAAAGGAACTTTCCAAGCTATGAGAAGATTAGAGTCCAGTGGAGGAGCCGGGGAGGTAACGGGACCTTCATACCGGAGAACGACAAGAGCGATAATCCGAGTCTGCGCAAAACCCCAGGGACGTCCTTCCATAGGAGAGGAAAGGGTGTGAAAGGGTCACACGTTTGACATTAAGAGATGAGGGGAGGGGGCGCCTGGGTGGCTCAGTCGGTTGAGCGGCCGACTTCGGCTCAGGTCATGATCTCACGGTCTGTGAGTTCGAGCCCCGCGTCGGGCTCTGTGCTGCCGGTTCAGAGCCTGGAGCCTGCTTCGGATTCTGCGTCTCCCTCTCTCTCTGCCCTTCCCCTGCTCACGCTCTGTCTCTGTGTCTCTCAAAAATAAATAAACGTTAAAAAAAATTTAAAAAAAAAAAAAAAAGAGATGAGGGGAGGAAGTGCAGGAGGCCGAGATGCCCTTGGGAGCCATCAGACCTTTTCCCTGGAGACTGGGGGCTGGCGAACGGTGGCCTGTGGCCATGCCTCCCCCCCCCCCACCTGTTTTGTAAATAAAGTTGTCTTGGAATGCATCCGTGCTCGTTCATTTACACACCGTCTGCGTCTGTTGTCTACTGTCCTTCCGCTTCGGTACTACACCTGTAAAACTGAGAGGTTGTGACAGCGACGGCTTGGCCCACGAGGCCTGAGATATTCACGCTTTGGCCTTTTATAGCTGAAATCTGCGAAGCCCTGTAGGCCACAGGGAGCCCTCAGTGGTTATAAACTTAAAAGAAAAAGAAAAAGAAAGGATCAGATTGATTTTTTTGATGTTTATTTTGAGAGAGAGAGAGAGAGAGAGAGCATGAGCAGGGGAGGGGCGGGGGTAGAGGGGACAGAGGGTATGAAGTGGTTCGAGCGCATGAACTAGGAGATCATGACCTGAGACGAAATTGGACGCTTAACCGACTGAGCCACCCCGGTGCCCCGGGATCACGCTCGTTTTTAGACTGAGGGCTCCGGCATCGGGTGACTGAGAGGTGACCAGCAGAGCCGTCACAGGGAGGCCTCCCCACAGAGTCTACGGGAAGGAAGGAGAGGAGCCTGGGCTCACCCACGCCGCGTGGCTAGCAGAGTCTGAGGCTTTCCTGAGCAGTCAGCCGGGAGGGCTCAGGGCTCTAGGGTCTAGGAGAGGGGGCTTGGAGGATGACACTGGGGTTTCTGATCGGCCTGATGGGGTGAGGACCGATGACATGAACCAAGAGAGAATTCAGGAGGCGGCACGCCCTTGCAGAGAGGAAAGGCAAGGGGCATCCTGGCCACGGGGAGCACGGGACCCTGAGAGATGGCCAGGAGGCCAGGGCCGGTGAGCATTTGGAAATACGGGACCAGCTCTTGCTGACAGGAACGCTGAATACCCAACCGGAACGGAAAATGGGAACAGAATGACCCTAATTGCCTATAAAACGCTGGTTCGATCCCAGTGCGGGTTTTAGTGTGAACGAGTGCCAATTTAATTTTGTTCCATCGGTCCCCAAATACACCTAATTGGTTTCAATAAGCAAGGAACACAGCAGTGAGGCCTCTGACACCCAGGGGGAGGGGCCTGTCAGGGAAGACCTGCTGTCAGGAGGAAGTGGGGTCAGAAGTGTTCCCGCCTGTAATAATACTGAGGGGACCGGCCACAGAGATGGGGGCAGGGTGGGGCTCGGTGCTGCTTTGTCTAATGCCCTTGGTTAAGCTGGATTTGTTTTCTGGGTAATGCTCTTCCCAGGGCGAAAGGGAACCCCTAGGTTATTTGCTGTTTGAGGTGTGACTGCATCCCAATCAAGGAAGTGCTCCTTCTTTCTGTGCTACTTCCGCAGATTCAGATGGTAATGAACTAAGGGGGGGGGTTCAACCCCAGAGACCTTTCTCTATTTCTTTGTTCTTTATCTGCTTCAGTGGAGTTCTGTTTCACAAAGGAGGCTGAAAGGATGCAAGGCTGACCTGAGGAAAAACAGTGCCCGGGTAGAGAGAAGAGAGAGGTGGAAATACAAAACACCTGGGAATTCCACGGGGCGGAGGCGTGCTGCCTACCGATGTGTTGTGATTGCCGATCCGTGTTTTGAAAGCTTGTGTGTGGTCTGAATTTGTTTGGAACAATGTGTTTTGATGAAATTGTTCTGAAGCTGGATATTAGGACCTTCTTGTCCGACTCTTGCATCTGAAGCAGAAGGGACCATTGTGTCCCTGACACCACTGTAATGGCAGTGGTGTCCATCACGTGATGGACTTTTCCATTTTAAAAACCAAGAGGTGTGACCAGCAACCTGAGAGTGTTTGGTCTGGGCAAGGCTACTCTTCGCTGATCTACATGGCTCTCTGAAGGCCTTGGCACACTCGCTCCTGCCGTGCCCTGCTAATCTTGGTTGGCGCTGGGGCTTAAACCGTGCAGCAGTCTCAGGAAGAGACGGGACATCTCCTTGGAGTCAGAGGTACACGCGTCGTAACGGTCCCCGGAGTAACAATCTTCAGAGCAGCCTACCTTGCAGCCAACACAGGTACCGTCACCTGCTGGCCACGTGCCCCAGCAGCGAGCGACCTAAGCTGGCAACTGATGCTCAACTTTTAGTAGGAAGGACGGTTCTACTGAGAACCAACTCATAGAAAGGTACACCTCCAACTTTGGCCTTTATTTCTTTCATCCCCCCTTGGCCTGAATGATAGCATCAATAACCTATCCCCCTAGCTTCAGGCATGTCATTCCTTTATTGGCTTCTTAGGAGGCATTCTCCGGTATGCTACTGGCGTATGAAATATTATTATTATAAGTGATAATTCCCACAGTGAACCTGATTAAATAAATTATTAGCAAAGGCAATCGCAGGATCTTAAGCACAATCTGTCGCGAATGAAACAAGGTGAGCCTTGGGAGAGCCTCGAAGGAGGCTGAGAATTGTAGTCAGTGCAACGAAGAGGGCTTTCCGGTAGGCGCACAGCGTGGGCGAGGGGGCAGAAGGGATGTACTCTCCCAGGAGGGCTGCAGGCAAGGGCCCCTGTCGGGAGACACCTGCAAAAAGATATGGCTGCCGACAGTGACCATCTCTTCTGGACAGCGTAATTATCTCTGTGATCTAAGGTTTGAATCCAGAGTTGGGCAGGGCTCCTGTAAGTCCACCAGCCCCAGACTCACCCTGAGTGAGCAGATGAGAGCCAGTGGTGGAAAACTTCAGAGCCCCTCAAAGCACTCAAGACTGGAGGCCCAGCGATGCGCGGCTAATAGTGTCTGTCCCAGGTCTCCCCACGCTCCTGGCCTTTTTCCTCACCTCGTGGTCCAAATGGCACCTTGAATTAAAAAACAAAGCCACGTCCTCCCCTAGCTGGCATTCAGAAAGAAAAGCATCTCGGTAACGCGCTAGGGGGTGAAACTAGACAGAGACTCCATACCCCCAGGTCACGGAAAAAAAAATCATTTCTCTCCTAAAATTGGGGAGCACCAAGCAGTCGAAAAGTTAGGGGCATTTCGAAGGGTTTAGGAGCTGGTACAGAATGGATCTGTCCCCCAATTTTACACCTCCACAGATAAAGCAGAACTGATTTTAGCACGCCAGGTTGCTTAAGTTGATGGAAAATTCCCCCACGGTAAAAGAGCAAAGCAAATTAGAACAGACACTAACAAGGAAAGCCCATCCCAGCCAGGGGCACCCTGGGTTGGACAGAATGTTCCAGGCAGGGCTGAAAGGAAAGTCATTAAATTAGATGTGAATATGTATGAGGGTGAGAAGGGCTGGAGGGTCTTTATACAAAAAAGACACGCTGATGAGTGAAGAGAGAGAAGAGGGGCGGTTGCTGTCTTGAAGGGTTCTGGACTTGACCTCTGGGGTCAAAAGACGGTGGGGGGAGGCGTTAGACCCGCACAGGAATGCAACATTTCACAAGTTACACATCAATGTATGCTCCTTATGAAAAGGCCCCCTAAGTGTATAAAGAAAAAAAAATAATAATCTAATTCACCGGCCAGCAATAACCATGGTTAATATACCAGGGCATTTTATTCCAAACTTTTTACATACAAATAGTCTTAATTAAATCTGGATCATGCACTCTCTATAGCTTGGCATATTTTTTTCCATTTAACACCCAACCATCTCAGTCTTCCGTATAGTTTATTAGTCTTTAATGTTTATTTATTTTTGAGAGACAGAGAGACAGAGCGTGAGCAGGGGAAGGGCAGAGAGAGAGGGAGATACAGAATCCGAAGCAGGCTCCAGGCTCTGATGAGCCATCAGCACAGAGCCCGACGTGGGCCTCGAACTCACAGACCGTGAGATCATGACCTGAGCTGAAGTCGGCCGCTTAACCGACTGAGCCACCCAGGCGCTCCCAGTTTATTAGTCTTTAAAACATCACTTCTGGCGGCTACATAAGTGTTCCATAATATGCCCATAGCCCACCTGGGTTCACCATACTCCTAGCGTGGGGCACTTACATCATTGCCACTCTTAAATAATGCTGCCGTGGAAATTTCTGGATGGGAATTTTCATGTGTTCTGATGATCATTTCCTTAAGATGATATCCCAGCAATAGAACTACTGGGTCAAAGGGCAGGAGCATTCTGAAGGCACTTAATATATATTATTATTACATATGCTATGTCACGACACTTCTGACACCAGCTGTGGGGGGGTTTCCCCACACCAGCTAATTCTCGAACTCTCTGGATATCAATCGGGTGTCCAGTGATTTCAACCGACTCTGACACTAACTACTCATAGTTCGTGCCGACCTCACAGGTCAAGCCCCACAAAACTGACCTTGCTTCAGACACTTCACAAGACAAGGCTACCTGTTCTACTGAACGACCAGCTATAAAGTCTGGGGTTCCCAGGGCGCCTGGGTGGCTCGGTCAGTTAAGCGTCTGACTTCAGCTCAGGTCAAGATCTCAGGGTCTAGTTTATGAGTTCGAGCCCTGTGTCAGGCTCTGTGCTGACGGCTCAGAACCTGGAGCCTGCTTCGGATTCTGTGTCTCCCTCTCTCTCTGCTCCTCCCCTGCTCAAGTACTCCCTCTCTCTCTCTCTCTCTCTCTCTTTCTTTCAAAAATAAACATTAAAAAAGAATAATAATAATAATGTCAGGGGTTTCCACAATCCCGCTTCGGGTTTGAGCGTCACTAGAATGGCTCACAGAACTCTGGAAAGCCCCTTCCAGAACACTTACTGGTTTAATATAAGGCATACAACTCAGGAACAGCCAAACAAAGAGATGCCCTAGACAAGATACGGAAGGGGACAGAGGGGCGTGGAGCTTCCACACCCTTTCTGGGCACACAGCCCCCCCAGCACCTCCATGTGCTCACCAGCCCGGAAGCTCTCTACACCCATTCATTTAGGGCCTCTACGGAGGTTCCGTTGTCGTTAAATCACTGGCCACGGTAACTGAACTCAATCTGCAGCCCTCTCCCTTCGCCGGAGGTTGGGGCATGGGGCTGAAAGCGCCAACCCTCTAATCATACCCAGTCTTCCTGGCAACCAGCCCCCACCTGAAACTATCCAAGGATCCCAGCTCCCAGTCGTCACATGAGCAGACAACAGACACTCTTTCACCACGCCAGGGCGTCTAAGGATTTTAGGAGCTTCCAGAAGGAACCAGGGAAGAAGATCAAAGATCTATTTCTTATTTTATTACGATATCGCCCTCTCCGAAAGGCAGTATCAATTATTGCCGTCCTCCCTTGCCCACCATTCGTATGCACAGAATCCCAATCTCCTAGGAGATATCCCTTTCATCCGGCTATCACTTAGCGAGGCTTTAGTTCCTGAAGTTCAAGGTCCAGATGATTACACAGAGAGGCTTCGAGGACGAGAAGACAATTCAGATATTGTCTGAAAAGACCATTCTAGGCACAGGCCTGGCTCAAATGAGGTGCCGGGGAACACGTGTCCACACACATGCGCACACACACGCGCACACACGCGCACACACACCACTGCCCCAACAGAGCTGAGGCTCACAGGGAAAGAGGGCTCCCCTGACAAGGGAAGAAGAGGGGTGAGTGGGGGAGAGCTATGCTCCTGACCCCAGACTAGATCTGCTTCCGGGGCAAGAGGTGGGGCCATTTGTCCCCGGGGGAGATGGTGCATCTCCCACGGCCCAGCAGACAGAACAGCCTCATGGGGACAAGCCTGGGGTCTTGAAAGGAGCCGCGTCTCACACGGCAACAAGCACCTTCTCAGAGAAAAACGGGGCGAACGGCCCAGGACGGAAAGTAGGCACTGGACCATTTGGCACAGAAGGCAGAGTTGCGAGCAGCCAATCGAGTGGAATTTATCTGTGAACAAGACGGTAATAATCAATATGATTAATTTTTCATTAAGTCACACTGTTCCTGTGCTCCAAATGTTAATATCCTGAGATCAGAGAATAATTACATCTGAGAAAACAAAATCATTTTGTGGATTTAGCACCCGTGTGGAGGCCAAAAGAACAAGATTCAAGTTCCAGAAATTAACCAGAAGCAAGCAGAGTGGAGAACGGGAGACGGCCTCTCGGGAGTGGCTCACACGCCATTCTCTTGAGAAGCTAAATGTCTCTCCAGATCACTCCGCGCTATTCAATCCATGTCTTGGGCACCTCCTGCGTGTCGGCACCATTCTAGGCGCTGGGGGCCATGTCCGGAGACCGAAATAGACTAGCGGACAGGACACCTGACTGGGGAGAGGGGACCCCCTCCCAGCCCACAGTGGGAAGGGAATGAGAAGCACAGCCTAGTGTCTGGAAGTCAGATTCTTTCTCTGGCCATCTCAGAGGATCCTTCTAGAAACCAGGTCTTTCCCCCCGACCTCTGTGATCTCTCCTAGGCTGGAAACGGAAAATAACTTTATAACAGAAGGACCAACGACCAAGCCCAAGGATACACGAGGGGCTCTTACTGTCTTGTAATGAGAAAAGATTAATTTTTTAAGTTTATTTTGAGAGAGAGTGCAAGCGGGGGAGGGGCAGAGAGAGAGAAGGGTACAAAGGATCTGAAGCAGGCTCTGCAACGAGACAGCAGAGAGCCCGACGCGGGGCTTGAACTCACGAACCGAGAGATGGTCACCTGAGCCGAAGTCGGACGCTTAACCGACTGAGCCACCCGGGGAGCCCCAAGGAAAAGATTAATTTTAAAGGAGGTACAGCTTTGTTTTGATTCTGTCACTTGGTGCTGAAGGAGGTTCTGCAGCCCAGCACGCGGGGCTCGAGAACAGCCAGGAAGGAGGTCTGGGGTTGAACATGAGGGGGGCTCGGCCTTCTGTGTGATCCCCTGCTGAGTAAGGGGGACCTCGGGGAACCCGCACCTCCATCCAACCTTAAATGGCAACGAACGGAAGAGCGACAAAGACAGCAGAAGCGCACGTCGTGGGCCCCTCCGGAGCAGAAGGCCTACGAAAGGATCACACTTGGTTATTAGAACCAATGCCTCACCTCCATGCCCTGCCAGGGAAAGCCGGCCAGGCACGCGGCCTTTTGATTCCACAGACGCACAATGTGGCTAGAAGACTCCGAGAAGGTGTGTGGATTAGGTTGAGCCACACAAAACTGCTTTTGTTTTGGTAAAAAATGGTCAAATATCAGCATTTTCCTTGGTTCCAGCTGCTGTGTAATACCTAACGTGGATCCCGTGCTCGGTCTGTAGCAGGCACTGCTCTGAGCATTCTTGGTACGGGAGCTCATTTTTTTGAGGCAGAGAGAGGGCACAAGTGAGCGAGGGGCAGAGAAAGGGAGAGAGAGAGAGAGAGATGGAGCTCGCCCAAAGCGGGGCTGGGGCTCGCCCAATGTGGAGCTCGAACTCACGAACCACAAGATCATGACCTGAGCCCAACTCGGATGCTTTAACCGACCGGAAGCCGCCTAGGCGCCCCGGTGTATCAGCTCATTTTTGCCTCACGACTCACGAGGTAGGTGGTGTCCTCACCCCTCACCCAAGGCCACGTGGTTGTGTCAGGGCAGTGATCTGAACCCGGGTCTTCTGGCCCCCGAGTCCCCGCTCCGAAACTTCATTTTCTCCCTCCTCGAACACCTACTTCCCGAAACAGGACACACCCTTTCCGCAGGCGACGCGCTCGGGTATTTCCTATTCTAGTCCTTTCTTCTTTGCGATGCACAGCCCGGTTCACGAAATCGTGCTCACTCCGCACGGACGGTTCAGGACCCACACCTGGACGAGCGCCGGCCTGTCCCGTGTCGCGGCCTCCCCAGGGGAGCCTCTATCTCAGTATTACTCTCTGGCGCTCGCTCTTCTGGTCACATCAGACTCTCCCCCAGCAGCCTCCTGAGCTTGTCCCGGCATCTGTCACCCCGGGATCAATGTCCTCCCCATCGCTGCACCGGTAGTGGATCATCTTGTTTCCTGCCTCTCCACTGAGCACTGAACTCTCGCTCACTGCCAACGGAGAGCACGCCCTACCTGCCTCCCTACCACTGTCTTCTTAACCACCAACCACCTTTTCTGGAGTCCCCGAGAGATGTTACATTCTGGGAGGTCGGAGAAAAGTCTTTGCTTTTGTAGCCTCTACCAGTCTTTTTTTTTTTTTTTAAGTCTATTTATTTATTTTGAGAGAGAGAGAGAGCATGAGCGGGGAGAGGGGCAGAGAGAGAGAATCCCAAGTCGGCTCTGCGTTCTGATCGTGGGGCTCGTTCCCACGAACGGAGAGATCATGACCCGAGCCTAAATCAGGAGTCGGAGGCTCAACTTGACTGAGCCACCCAGGAGCCCCCAGGCCCACCGATCTTCACACATAACACCTGCTGAATGACAGATTTAGTCCTTGCAGGCCTGACGCCTCCCAGCCAGCACCTCCAGCCCAAGGCCACCGCCTGCCGAGGCCTCTGCGCCGCCTGGAACAGCCTCGGTCCCAGATTGGGAAGGAGGCAGAAGCAGGCTGGCTGTCCCGGCCACGGGCATGCACTAGTGGCACAGGCTGACCCAGCAGCACGGGAGGACAGCGACAGTCACACCACTTTAACCTTGACTTCTCCGCATCAAATTCATCCATTCCGCGTATCTTTGACCAAGGCCGAAGGGCCCAGGGCCTAAAAGAGGGTCCAAAAGACTCGAACGCTGCCTGGGCAGCTCAGCCCCCGAAACAAAAATTCTCATAAAGTCATCCTCCAAATAACTCAGGGCACTGAGATGCAGGGCAAAAGCGACCCACGGCGGGAGCTGGAAACGACTCCCCTTCTTTGGTGTGATTTGTCCATTTTAACTCATCGAGCCGGTCCTTCCTTTTCTCACACGCGAGGACACACACGAACAGGGCCCCGGTCTCGTTCCTAGGGGCCTCACAAATAGAATCAGTCCTGGAGTTGCTGCCTCCAGAAAGGTAGCCAGATGAAATCTAAAACGACGTGAGCCCAAGCCCCCCTGGTCCAGTGTGAGAAGGAAAAGGCGCGGGAGGTTTGGACCAACGCCCGGCCACGCAGGGGAAGCCCACGGGGCGGCTCCCTCCCTCGGCTCACCGGATTCCCACAGGCCAGCCTTCCCACCAGCTCTGGCCACAGTACTTCCCACTCCGTCTTGCCTTCCTGATCACTGATAGAGGGCCTGGATACGGAAGAAACTGTTCCGCCCCACGGGCTGCATAAATATCCCATTATCGATAGGAAGCAATTTATTTGCTTAAAACTGCCAGCTCTCTCATTTTGTTTTAACCTGCTGGTTCTCTATCAAAATGAGTCCGCGCCTTTGAAAAGACTATTTTCGGAGCCTCGCACTGGCTCGAGCTTGAGAAATAAAACTGAAATCAGCTGAGGCGGACTGACCTCCACCCAGCCCTCCAATATTAAAAGGGCCGCTCAGAAAAGGAGGGAAATTGCTTGAGGAATTCTACCCAGACACTTAATCCTAAGTGAGTCCCAGGAGAGGAAGCCAACTCTTCCAGAACACACAAGGGCGTGCAGTTAGGTGCACGCATGTACACACATACACACGCGCACACGCACATGCACACACACACAGCATTCCTGATTCCTCCTAAAGAGCAGGTGACCCAGCTGGGAGGAGCGAATGGGCCACACACATCCACGCAGACTTCCAAATCAGGAAGTCAACAGTGAGATGAGGCAACGATTGGACCCACGGAGGAAAGGATGAGTCGCTGAGTACACGCAGCTGCAATAATCACTTGAGACCTTGGAAAATATTAAGCTACAACCGTACATCACACATCTGCCCAAATCTGCTTTTGAAAAATCAAAAAATAAAGGGAATTAAAACAATGAATTGGACAGCAAAAAAAAAAAAAAAAAAGACCATCTTTCTAAAGAAGCGAAGGCAGATTCATACATTTAAAACACTGGTGAAGGAGGCAAAAACACAACCTGGGAAAAGGAAGCCAAAATACACTGACGCGTGATGGCAGACAAAAAGACAGACAGACTGATGTGCAAAGGTTGGACTAGAGTGCTCCGATGCAACAGTGGGAAAAGGCACAGACTTCTCCCCAAAAGGAAAAACACAGAGAGCCAAAACTCATATCAAATAGAATGACATCTCTCAATTTTTTTCACTTGCGGTATTTTTTTACTATTAATTTTCTAGTGCGAATGAGTTTCGTCGGTCAGATTCACCGTCAGTCGATAAATATTTGCTGGTGTCTACTACGTGCGACGCACTTTTAGGAGCCAGGGTATGGCTCCCGCCTCGCTCAGAGTAACACCTGCAGTGCCGACAGCGGCCTCCAAGGCCCTACGCGATCGGCCTTCCCTCCCTTCTCTCCCCGGTATTACCGCCTCCTTCCCTCCCGCTCACTCACTCCACCCCAACCTGGTCCTTGGCTTCCTTGCGTTCCTCCAGCACACCCGGCTCATGTGCGCCTAGGAATTAGCAATGACTGTTCCTCCTACCTTTCCCGCCTCTGGCAACCACCAATCTGTTCTCTGCCTCTGTGAGTTCGGGTTTTGGGTGTTTGTTTCTGAATTCCAATCCGCGTCATGAGCACAGCAAAGACTCCCGACCCCGTGTGCTTGCGTGCCGAGAGGGAAGACAGACAGGAAACAGTAGGCCCTTGGTGAAGTAAGTAACAGGGTGTAGGGACGTGGCTGGCGCCACGGGAAAGACAAGACAGAGGGGTAGAGTAGCCCTGCAGAATCATGGAAGGCAGGGGGTGGGGGGGGGTTGCAATGTAAATCCAGAGGTTAGGGCGATGGAGCTGCAATGAGAAGCCATTTGAGCCAAGAGCTGAAAGAGGAGTGGTCCACGGGCTATCTACGGAAGAGTGTTCCAGACCCAGGGAACAGTCACTGCCACTCTCTAGGCACACGTGCGCCTGGTATGCCGGCAAGGAAGCCGGGTGACTGGGGTGGGGTGGAGTGAGTAAGCGGGGCGGGAAGGAGGTGGTAATATCGGGGAGGTAGGGGTGGGAAGGCCGATCGTGTAGGGCCTTGGAGGCCACTGTCAGCACCGCGGGTGTTACTTTGAGTGAGACAGGGAGCCACGGCAGGCTGCTGAACCTAAGTGTGACGTGGTCCCATTTGTGTGTTAAAATGATGCCTCCGCCCAAGGAAGATACACAGATAGCCGATATGGACATTCAAAGGTGTTTAACATCGCCGATCATGAGGGAAAGGCAAACCAAAGTCACCGTGGGATGTCACGGTGCACCTGTCAAAATGGCTATTATCACCAAGCCAAGAAATGACCTGTGTTGGCAAGGCTGCGGGGGACAGGGAGCCCTCGAGTACCGCGGGTAGGCAGGGGTATAAATTGGTGTAGCCACTGTGGAAAACAGCCTGAAGGCTCTTCGAAAAATTAAAAATAGGACTACCACAGGATCCAGCAATCCCACTTCTGGGTATGTATCCAAAGAAAACGAAAACACGGACTCAAAAAGATACATCCCCCTAAGTGTTCGCTGTGGCCAAGATATGGAGGAGCCAAGATATGGAAGCAACCTGAGTGTGCATCTATGAACGAACGAGCGAATGAAGAAGATGTGGCACGTGTACGTACTGGAAGAGCACTCAGCCATAAAAAGGAATGAAATCTTGCCACTCACATGCTGCGGATGGACCTTGAGGATTCCGTTACGTGAAGTGAAGCGAGTTACACAGAGAAAGACAAACACCACGTAATCTCCCTTTGTTTTGGAATTCAAAAACACACACACGAAACCGGAACTCACAGAGAGAGAAAGGACTGGTGGTTGCCAGAGGCGGGGAGGGTCGGAGGGTGGACGGAAAGAAGTGAAGGAGGTCCAAAGGTACAAACTTCCAGTTAGAAAATAAACGTCACGGGGACGTGGTAGACAGCAGGGCCATCGTTAATAACACCGTATCGCACATGTGAAAGTTGCTAGAGAGTAGATCTTAAAAGTGTTCAACACACAAGAAGCAAATTTTGTGACTCTGTGTGGTGACAGATATTAACTAGATTTACTGTGATCATTTTCCAATATATACAAATATGGAACCATGACACCGTGCACCCGAAACTAACATCACGTTGTGTGTCGATTATACCTCCATTTAACAAAAGGACGCTCTGGCTGCTGCATCAACACAAGGGAGCAGAGAGGCTGCGGCAGGGGTCCAGGGGAGAGAGAATGACTCACACAGGAGCAGGGAGCAGTCGGGTTCTGGATGGGATGTAAAGGTAAAGCCGGCCGAACACCCGGAAAGATGAGGTCTGGGATGGGAGAGGCGGAAGGGAGGCAGGGGGGCTCCAAGGTTTCTGGCTGCAGAAACCTAGAAGGTCAGCAAGGCTTGTTTGAGGATGTGCCCGGAACTGTCGAGGACACGGGGTAAAAGCAACTCTCACGTAGGCGGACGGCGGGGCCCACGGGTGCGCTCTGTGCGGGGGGCAATCAGAGCGGTAATTACAAGAGCCTTAAAAAATCTGAACCGTGTTGGAATCCCGATGAGGGCAAATCTGAAACGGACACTTTTGAGAGAATCATTATAAAGAAATAAGCTAATTTAAGTAGAGAGATATATGGAGGTGATTATGGATATGATTCAATGTCTGGGCTTTACTTTAAAATACTCCAGGAGGGCTGCTTGGGTGCCTCCGTTGGCTGAGCGTCCAATCCTTGATTTCATGTCAGGTCACGATCCCAAGGTTGGGGGATGGAGCCCCGTATCAGGCTCCGCACAGAGTGTAGAGCGTGCTTCAGATTCCCTCTCTCTCTCCCTCTGCCTCGCTCCCCTGCTCGAGCATGTGCTCTCTCTCTTAAAAAAAATACTTAATTAAAAATAATACTCCAGGAGAAACTGTTTGGGGGCAGAGGCAAGAGATGAAATACGATGAATAAAATGCTGAAAATCGTTGAAGCTCCGTGATGGCTCCTCAAGGGCTTACGCTATTCTCTCTGATTTTTGGTATGTTGGACGATTTCTATGATAAAGATCACTCAAGGCGTATACCTTTAGACACGGCAGTTCCGTATGTTGGCATTTATCCTAAAAGAGGTGTATACAAAGACTCATCCGCAGAGATATGTCCCACAGCCTTATTTTTACTAATAAAAAAGGGGAAAGTACAAATAATAAGTATAAAAAGAATAAGTAATGAGCGAAATATATGATGAGAAGCCATTCTGTTAAAAAGAGTAGGAGGATCAGACAGTTGTCTGGATTAATACAGAAATTGCACACATGACAAGAGTGACATTTCAAATAATGGGAAAGGATGGCTTCAACACATGATGTCGGGACAACTAAGTAGACACCTGAATAAAAAAACATAAGAATAAAACCATAGTCCACACTTTATGCCAAAATAAATTGCAGAAGAATCAAAGGTTTACACCAAAAATAAATTGCGGAAGAATCAAAGGTTAAATACATAAAATGAAGTCCTAATTATATTCGAAAAAAGCCATGAGGACATTTTTGTAAAATCCCAGAGTGGATAAAACACTGTACTAAGTAGAGAACAAATACCAAAAGCCGTAAAATGAAAGATCGATAATTCTACATAATTTTTAAAAGCTTTTTAAAAAACCTTTTTCATGTCAAAAACCTACAGTGCCTTACGTCAAAGATCAGAGACAAAGCCAAACATCTGCAGTGTATATTTCATTTCCTTATATTACAAAAGCTCTCGTGTACATTGATAAGAAAAAGGCCAACAAACCCAAAGCAGAATGTTCAGAGAAGATGAGCACACAGTTTCCCAGAAAGGAAGTACGAATGACTCTGAAGCACACATAAAACAATGTTCACCCCAACTCAGGATAAGAGAAATGCAAAGGAAAACGACATTTGTATATTTCACCTCGGAGGCAGGTAAATCTCGAGAAGTTTGCTAACACGCTGTGTAGATAAAGCTGCGGGAAACAGACCCGCTAAGCTCTGGCGGTAGCGCTGCAAACTGGTAGAATCTCTTTGAAGTGCGGTACGGTGAGTTCTATTCTCTTAAAACTAGAGTACACTTCCTAACTCGACGATTCCACCTCTAGACACATACCCTTCTGGTAATACGGCACACGCACATGGGACGAAGTATGAACCATGCCACTGATCGCAGCATTGTTTATAAATATTTTTCAAACATCAGCTTTAATGATGGTAGGGAATTAGCGTTCGTCAAAGTAGGGGCGATATTAGTATTTTTCAAGTGCTTTTTTTAAAGAAATCCACACCCAAGTACAGATGGGATGATAGAATGTCTGGGATTTGCTTTAAAATAATAGAGAGAGGAGGAGGGTTGGCACTTGTACTCTGTCTCCCTCTGTCTCTCGAAAATAAATAAACATTTAAAAAAATTTTAGGGGCGCCTGGGTGGCTCCGTCGGTTAAGCGGCCGACTTCGGCTCAGGTCATGATCTCGCGGTGTGCGAGTTCAAGCCCCGCGTCGGGCTCTGTGCTGATGGCTCAGAGCCTGGAGCCTGCTTCGGATTCTGTATCTCCCTCTCTCTCTGCCCTTCCCCGGCTCATACTCTGTCTCTATGTCTCTCAAAAATAAATAAACGTTGCACGTGTTGGGATGAACACTGGGTGTTGTATGTAAACCAATTTGAAAATAAACTATTATTAAATAAATAAATAAATAAATAAACGTTAAAAAAATTAAAAAAAATTTTTTTAAAAAACAAAAAATACCCACAACACAAACTTGCTCGGGGAAGTACAGGCTATCTCTGGATGAATACACAGGAATCCGGGAACCGGGGCGCTCCTGCAGAAGGGAGCTGGGCAGGGAGGAGGAAGGATAGGAACACGGGGACGCGTTCACAACAGTTCCTTTTCCACCTTTTGAAGTGTGTGCCATCAATGTGCTAGCTGTTCAAATAAATAACTAAGACTTATGACTGTGACAATCTCTACTAAGTCATCACTAGTGGTGGTCGCTGAAGGTCAGGGCTGTGAGTGACTCTCTCTGTTTTCCAAATATTCTCCAAGGAGCATGTATCCCTTAGGTCATTTGAGGGAAGAGAGAAGGTTATGTCCGAAAGGGCAGAAGTGACTTAATCCAAGAGCTTCTCTCGACCATCGAATGGAAAGTGATCCGTGGTTCCCGGTGGCCCGGTGCTGCCACAGCCCTCGCCCTCTCCCATCAGCACAACGCTGCAAGGCTCTGGGCTCCCACGGGTCGTCGGGGACTGGGCTGGGTGGGGACCTGATCCAAGGTGAGCCCTGGCCCTGCCCTGCCCAGCACTCGTGATGGGGCAGGTGGGGCGAGAGGCAGAAACCCGGATGGGCGTGACAGCATCGTATGACAAAAACTCCAACACCCGCAACTTAAGCAAGCTGGGGGTGGGGTGGGGCGGTGGGGGGAGGTGGGCAGGGGTCATGGGAGGAAAGGAATTCTGCAGCAGGAAAACGCATGAGATCTTTACAGATGGATGGTAATTGGCTTCCAGATTATATGGTGATGTTTCAGTTGAGTGTCAACGATAAAATAGCTGACCTCGTTTGTTAATTGGCATCCCTTGGTGACTCAACATTGAAACAGCTCCTCGTCATTTACATTGGTCCTCCAGTCCCGGGCTGAGCTAAATTTACGGATTGTTCCTCTCCACGCCTTTAAACTCCTGCTGCGTCTCAGCACTACAGTCCCACTCCATGCCCAGACTCCTGCTGCTGTTCTCAGGGACCTCGAGATCTCAACCGCTGCTTGCCTCTTCTCTTTTAACCCCCGCTCCACTCGCAGAACCTCACCCGTGGCCATGTCCTGATCCTTGCCCTTACCCAGCATGCCTCCAACGCTGAACCTGCCGCTCTAAACTTTCACCCTCCTACCACGAGCTCATAGTTTTCCGAGGGGCACTCCCATCCGGTTGCTTTCCAGCCTTCAGAGAACTTCACCCCTCAGGACCTTTCCAGACCACCAGCCCTCCCGGGTCTTCTTTTCCCATTCAACTCAACTGGAAGTTGCCTCCCAAGGAGCCTCCCCACTTCTGTAGCCAGAGACAATCTCTAGTCAAGACCTTCATGATTCTCCCCAAACTCCAAATCCCGCTTCCCACATCCATCCCCCGAACCTCAGGTAATGATCTAGTCCTCCAAATGCTCTTCAGAAAAGAGGTCGGTCCAGAACAGTTTTAATTGCTCACCCCTCCTCCCGCGTGAGCTTCCCTCCCGCCACCCCTCCTCCCGCGTGCACTTACTTCCCATCCCGTTGGTCACTTGCTTTCCTGTAGCCGTGGCCAGCACGGGGGCTCAAATCAGACTCCATTAGGGCCAGGTGGCGCCAAGGCCCGAGGCCATCGCCAAGGGTCTCTCACTCACTCATAGTTCCTAACTTGGTGTGCAATCCCGCCCCCCCAGTGGTGGTCAAAAGGGCCAGATGACACACTCCAGAAGTCCATGAGTATTAACTTGCTGAAAATTTACTTTTGACCAATCGGAGAAGAAAGCAAAGAGCTCGGAAATAAATCCCCTCTCCATTCCTCTCTCCAACGGACTGTCCCCAAACAGGGTTTCTGTAGAGCCTATCTGGACACATCCCGCACAGCTAAGACGTCATGAAACAGTGGCTAACATGGCCATGCGTCCCTTGGTGTTTGCGTCCCATCCTTCCCTCTCTGGCTTCTCCATTTCCTCATTCTGTTGCCCGGGGTTTGCACCTCCCCAAAGACATTAGCACTTAAGCCTTGCCTCAGGCTCTGCTTTCCAGAGCTAACACGCCATGCATGCTATAAACGCCATGACTTCTTTCTTGTCCAGAGAGTTCGAACCTTATTCTCTCGCTTCTGTGGCATGTTTATTTCATAAATGCTGAAAAGCCAAGAGAATGCTATAAGTGAACCCCCCGTAAGCCCACCACTGAACTACGTTCAAATCTTAACACTTGCAATTTTGATTGATTTTTTTTTTTTAGAAAAACAACAAGAAGTCAGACACCACAAATACAAGTGATGCTCCCTGTATCTCTCTCCCCGATCCTATTTCTCTCACTCCACAGATAAAATCCCTATCTCGAATTTAGTGCTGATCATTCCTATTCGTGTTTTAAAAAATCTTCTTATCATAAAAGATCAAGCATACGAGTCCAGAGAAGAGAATATTACAGCAAACACGTGTTTACCTGACCCGGTCTCTTATCGAGTCTATACGTTATGCCATCTTTACTTCGGATGTCTATTTTTTTAATGGCTTCATGGAAATATAATCTACATATACCAGTCTGAAGCCCCTGATTGATCATTTCTCTGCTTCCTCTCCCTCCAGCCAATTGTAACCAGTATCGTGATGTCAGTACTTATTTCTGTCTTGGACTTTCTCATCTGCATTCTGAAGACACGTGCATTTGTGTGAGTGTGTGCGTGCATGCGTGGGTGGGTGCTGGGCATGCATATATGATATAATGGATACAAACACACATATACAAACATAAGCATCTATATATATTGATGCATATAACTTGAGATTGTTTAAACTACTATGTAATATTCTATCTCCAGCTGATTGGTACCTAAGTTCATGCAATTTTTTTTTTTTGAGAGAGAGAGAGAGAGCTCAGGGGAGGGGCACAGAGAGAGGGAGGGAGAGAGCATCCCAAGCAGTCTCTGTACCATCAATGCAGAGCCTGATACGGAGCTCAAACTCACAAACTGTGAGATCATGACCTGAGCCGAGATCCAGAGTCAGACCTTAACCGACTGAGCCCCTGGAAATTTTTTACATGAAAGGTATCCCCACGATGAATATTTCTGCACCCTGTGTAGACACAGCCTCTCGAGCAGATGCATAATCGGTTACAAGCTGGAGGCCAGGGAATAATTATACCCAAATATGCTGGACTCGCTCCTGCTCTCTGCGCCAACTGTTTCTGATAACGCGGTGTGTCCCCCCGGCTAATGAAATGAGGGTCTTCGCATGTGAGAGGGGTCTCTTCTCAGACCTCCTCACCCACCGGAAAAGCTGAAGCATTAAGTACATTTGATGGACACCGTGCACGGACTAAAAATAGCACTGTTAAGTCTTCATGACATGGCAAAAGCTCATTATTTACTGTCAGGTAGAAAATAAATTTCTAAATATTATGTGTTGTGTGACCATCATTTTCGACGATGAGATTATACTGTAAAGATCCAGGAACCAGCCTGAAGGGGCTGCTGATAAACAATGACCGAAGAGATAATGATCTATTGAATAAAATGGGAATGGATGAACCAGAATACCAGTATCAATGAATGAACGGAAGTGGATAATAAAAGGTTCCTGCTTACGGCATTTTGCCAACAAATGCAGAAGAAATGCTGGGCATTGAAATCCCACCATTCGGTAACTACCATAGGAACAATTGATTCAGGCAAGAATCTCTAATGGATACTAAAACTAGAGAGTGAAAGTGTGATGAGGAACAGATACTTGTAAATTTCAAAGTATTTCCCTGCTACATACTTATTAATTAGGAAGGGGAAAGAGTCACTTTACACTGGGAAGCCTGGCACACTCTACCTTATCATCATCATAGTCACCTGATCCAACGCCGTGGGGGGGGGCGGGGGCACAGCGTCATCCCTTCGGTCACGTTTCTATAAAAGCCGCAAAGCTTAAATCTAACCGTGAGGGACAAACCCAAGCTGAGGGACGTGTTACAGAATAATTGGTCTATAACGTCACAGACATCCTCGTAGTAAAAGCAATGAAAGAAAACAAAACACAAGATGTAAAGGCACCTTTTGAAATGGGAGGAAAAGGCAAGACATGGCAGATAAATGCCAAGCAGGATCTTGGATTGGATGAATCCGCCAGGAAGAGCAGTCCTGGGGTACCCGGGGACGTCCGATGCGTGGCTGCGGATTCCGCGGTGGTATTGCCCGTGATTATTGTCCTCATTCTGATGATGATGTCGTGATTAGCCAGGAAACTGTCTTCTTGGAAAATACGCACAGAGTATTCAACAGTGGCGGGCCATCATACCTGTTGCTTACTCTACAAAGGTTTTGAAACACTAACCATATATATTTGGGAGGGAGGGAGGGAGAATGGGGAGGCACACAGAGCCAAACGTCAACAGTCAGGGAATACGGGTGAGGGACACACGGGGGATCGCTGCACTGTTCTTGCAACTTGCCTCTACGAATATTTGGGGGTTTTTTGTTTGTTTGTTTGTTTTTTAATGTTTATTTATTTTATTTTTGAGACAGAGAGAGACAGAGCATGAGTGGGGGAGGGGCAGAGAGAGAGGGAGACACAGAATGTGAAGCAGGCTCCAGGCTCTGAGCTGTCAGCACAGAGCCCGACGCGGGGCTCGAACTCACAGACCTCGAGATCATGACCTGAGCTGAAGTCGGACGCTCAACCGACTGCGCCCCCCAGGCGTCCCGCCTCTACGAATATTTGAAACCATTCAAAATAAAATGGTAAGAGGCAAAAGTGTATGGGATGTCGATTTAATTACATCCACACGGTCAAATATAACGCAGAAGCAAAAATCCCACTGACTAAATGACCTGAGAAAATCTATTTTCTTTAAAAATCGGGATAAAACTGATCTAAGCAATGTGATTTGCACTGTGCAAACGCGGGCCTGGGGGAAGAAAGACAGGAAGGAAACCCAGCAAACCGTGGAGCTGAATTTTCTTCAAATGCTGACCTGCCAAGTGACTGCCGGCAGTGGGTGGTGGTCGCTACACTGCTCTTTATTTACAAATGCACCCACGTGTCTGATTTTACAGGAACCAAAACGCTATTTAAAAAACAAAACGAAACAAAACAAAAACAAAACCAAAGCAGTGACTGAAACGAAGACTTCACTAGAACTGCCCTCTCCCTCCTGGGACCCATTTTTCTGAGACCATCCAAAGTCTCCAAGTGGAAACCTACTTTCCCAAAACTCAAGGCATCTGTTCTGACACTCGATTCTTTTGAAAATCCTTCCCCCCAACCCCCAACTCGTATTAATCAATCCTCTGTGAGGAGCAAACCAGTCACAGACTCTGCCCTTCGAAGGGTTTACAAGATACGTATTTTGGCCCAGGCTAAGAACTGAGTTAGCTAATCTTCAAAGAAGGCGACTGCCATCCCATTCAACACCATAAAAAGCAATTTGTTCGGGGGGAGAAAAGTCATTTCTACATGAAAATTGGTTCACGACAATACGTCTGATAAAAACAGCACGTGCCGGGAGCCCCTGCCCCCCTCCACCACTCATCACCCTTCTTCTCTCTCTGTGTCACTCGAACGGAAAATGAAGTGCTCTCATTGGAAAAAATTAGCTGGGACACTTTTTTTTTTCTTCTAAACTCTGGAGCAGTGAACCGGGACTCTTCACACATTGTATGAAAAAGAAAAAAACAAAACAAAACCACAATACATTTACTCATTCTGTCTGCTCTTTCTACCTGAACTTATTCGAGAGGTTTCAAGTCAACATATCTAAGTCAACCTCAAAAATTCACCCCAGACCCCTCCCCAGCATCCAGAGCTGTGGGGTTAAAACAGTAACTCTAGGAGCGCCTGGGGGGGCTCAGTCGGTTAAGCGTGTTACTCTTGACTTCGACTCGGGTCATGATCTCGCGGTTCGTTGGCCCCCATGCTGTCAGCATGGACCCTGCTTGGGATTCTCTCTCGTCCTCTCTCTTTCTCTTGGGAAAGAGAATTTATCCCCCCCAGAATAAATAAACTTAAAACAAAACAAATAAACAAACAAAATAGCACATCTATATAGGGTTGACTTCAGGATCAAAGTCCTCACTGGCGGCTACCCACTCACTATTTCGGTATTTATGGGGCTGGTATTTAAGGCCAAGCTGGGGCACACCATGACGGGGCAAGCTCGGACCCCCTCTTCCATGGGCCAGGCTCTTCCCAAACTGGGCCACACGGTCTTCAGACCTCTTGGCACCCCTCCTCCACTCCAAGCTACACCCTGGACACCAGCTTTTTGCTCAAGACAGACTATTCCGCTACTCAGAACACCCTCTTCCCTTTATCCTCCACAAATGACGAACATCTATTTCTTGTTTTAAGATGGACAGCCGAAGACGGGTTGCTTACTAAGCTCTCCTCTGGAAGGAAGAGAACGGTCGCTCTCTCCTCTGGAGTCAGTGGGGAGGAGTAGCCGGGAAGGCGTGCTCAGAAGGGCCCGGGCCCGAGCCTCGCTTGACCTCTGGCCTCCTGCCCGAACTGCCCAAATGCTTCTGGCACACAAACCAATACTGGGCAGCCCCCTCAGCGGAAATCTTGGGGACGGCCCTTTCCTCCTTCTCGTTTGTCAAAGGAGGGTGGACAAAGCCCCTTTTGGGGCTTCCACCCCAGCCCTGGAAGGCAGAAATGTGATCAGTCTGGGGCTGAGGGCATCTAACGCCAACCGCCTGCCAGACGTCCTTCGCCCCATGACACGTCCCAGTGAAACAGTGTCTCCGATAACTGAATAACTGCTCCCGTAGCTGCTGGCCCACGACCTGTCTCCCCCACACAGAGGTGCGCCATCAGTGCCTGCCCAGGGCGGCATAAATGGATGAACCCAGGATCGCCGGTAAGATCTTGAGACCTGTGAGCTGGCCCTACACCCCAATGGTGGGGTGGCCTTAGCAAGGCCCCAGAAACCGCACGGAGTGCATCGGGCGGCAGTCCGTTGGGGCTCATCAGCTTCGAGGACAGGCTAGAATGTGGCTTCCGTGCGTGGCTGCTCATCCCAGGCACTGGAGCCTTGCCCTGCGGCCCTATGACAGCAGGTCTCCGGCTCAGGACACGGGCAGCATGCTTCTGAATCTCCCTACCCGGAAGGGGAGAGGATTCCCACCTCGCAGGGTGGACTCGGACTACAGCAGCCCTGAGGCTGAGCCTGACCTGGCGCTGTGTCGGTTGACTGACCCAAGGCCACGGTCACCGGCCCCAGATTCCCTGTCTCCTGGGAAGGATGACAACAACCATCCAATGACAAAGCTCACTTCCTTGCGTCTGCCTTCCCCTTCCAGACCCTTGGCCGGTGAGGTAGCAGGAGGTGGGGGGGAGACCCAGCGTGAAGCTTCCTCCGGCTCCCAGGCACTTCGAAAGGATCAGGACAGACAGAAGCTGCCTTCGGTTGGGTAGACGACCTCCACAAGTCTGTGGCACGTGCATGATGGAGCCCAAGCTCCGATTAGGTGAAAAGGCCCACATTATTTGAATAATCAAGGGAACAGAGTTACTGAACACTTTCTCTGCTGGAGAACTGATCTAGTTTCTGGGCTAGAGGACTGAAGAAGCCAGCTAAGGTCCTTGTTCTCATAAAACTTACGTTCCAGTGGGTTAAGACAGATGACTCATGACTGAGCAAGAAGGAAGTTTCAGACAGGGGCAAGGGCTGGTGATAAAAAGTCATAATAAAACGTGTGGTGGCAGGGGTGACCGGGGGAACAAGGGGTTCTCCCTGCAGGCAAAGCATTGAGGCTGAGACCCAGAGAGAAAAGGAGCTGCCAGGCAGAAACCTAGTGGGAAAGCAACCTAGGCGGGAGGGCGGCCGACACAAAGATCCTGAGGGTGAGCTTGACGCTGAAGAAACAGACTATGTACGTGAACTGGGGAACCGTGAGTAGGGCAGGGAGTGGCTGCATTCGGCCCTCTCCACCTATCAGCCGAATGTTCTTGGGCAACTGACTTCCTTCTTTGGGCCTCAGTTTCTGGGTTTGTAAAATGAGAACGACACCAATGCTGACCTTACGGGTTGTAAAACTCAAGGATATGAGATGCGCAAAACATAGAGGTGCCCGCCTGGCTTGGTGGGGAGAACATGGGACTCTTGATATCTCGGTGGTGAGTTCAAGCCCCACCTTGGGCATCGAGATTGGTTTAAAAAAAAAAAAAAACATGTATAGCATATATGTCAGGCACATAGTAGATACTCAGGAAAGACCAGTTGTGATGATGACGATGACAACGTTGCTGTTGTTGTTGTTGTTGTTAGGAGTCCGCACTGTGAAGCTGGTAACTCCCAACGATGGAAACACTAGATGTCTATTGACTAGACCCTACTCCGAGCACGCTGCCTTCCAGTCCTTGGCACCTTCCTGGCTGGACTCTCACAAGCTCGTCACTGCCTGCGAGACCCTGCATCCTTTTGCTGGAGCTGCCGTAACAAAGCAGATTAGGTGGTTTGAACAACAGCATTTTACCGTCTCACCGATCTGGAGGCTGGAAGCGTGAGGTGGGGGCGTTGGTAGGGCTGGTTCTTTCTGAAGGCAGGGACGGGAGCTTCCGGTGCGGTCCTAGTAATCTTTGGTGTTTCTAAGCTTGTAGATCTCTGCCTTCCCCTCACGTGGTGTTCTTCTGGGTGTGTGTCTTTGTCCAAATTTCCCCGTTTCCAAAGGACACCAGTCCTACTGGATGAGAGTCCACCCCAAACACCTCGTTTTAACTTGATGGCCTCTGGGAAGGCCCTGTCTTCAAATGAGGTCACGTTCTGTGGGTACTCGGGGGTGAGGACACATAATTGGTGGGGAACCAAACGGAGCCATAAGGGACCTACACCTCGCAGTTGGGGTTTTGCCATCAGCGTGGCCTCATGCTTGAGGGTCCCTTGCCCAATGCTCTCCCCACTTCTCCATTCTCAGACACGTGTGTCGGGACCAGCCAGAGAACATTCTGAGCGGAGTGGAGGGCACATCGAGTACCTGGACCCCACGTTTCTGCCCACTAGATGTACTTTCCTTCTAAACCTGAAGCCGTGAGGGGAATTCATCAGTCTCACCGCCTCTCCTATGACAAGCCCCGCATTCCCCGTGCAGAGACACAAGACATCCTCTTTATGTCAGGATGACTGAGACTCCGAGGTAGACACCACCATGTCTGCTGCCCATTTCTTTAGATGTCCAATTTCCTATGGGAGCGCCATTAAAACACTGTCATTAGAGGCTGGACCTTTCATGGTCCAAGAGGGAAACCAGTAGAACACAGCCTTCCAAGAGCACTTCAATCCATCCGGTGCCCCATCGACTTCCTGTGGCTAATGACCAGGGTTTGGCACAACCTGCCTCCCTTCTAGGAAACAGGAACCACGGGACACAGAAGTCCAGGAGCACTGCCGTAGGGATGACTCTGAGAACCTACGTCTCTGTTCCCAGAAGCAGAAATCTGAGGTGCTGCCAAGGCAGGCACGTGTTGCCCTTAGGGAAGCAAGATGTCCCCGGGAAAATCCTGGGCCTCAGAACCCAACTCCCTGTCACCGGCCAAGGGTGAGGGACCCACGCGGGCTGAGTCTTTGCCCGTTTTGATTAGGGTTTAAAGGGGGGTGGAAAACGCTCTCGGGCCGTGGACGAGTGACCCTAGGCTGTGATAAGCTGATTCAGGTTTTTCCAAGCTGGAGAAGGCCATCTGAGGTCACCCCGTGGAAGAGAGGTATAGAAAGAATAAACAACTCCAAATAAGGCACTGTTTGTCCCCCAAACTGTCCCTGGCCACTGGACAAATAAAACTCAAATAAATGCACAGCTGTTTGCTCAGCGCCCGAGGCTACCCCCTTCCTGAGCTGAGGAGAGCAGGAGAAAAACTCAGTGCTTACACTGGGCTCCCGGGCTCGCGAACGCAGCCCCTTTCCTTATAAATCAGTCTGAAATGGTGAATGTTAAGACTGACGCTTCTAGCTGGCAGATCCGAACTCTGTTCCGAGAAGTGTATTTAAGGACCTGCCTCTCGCACCCTCGGGCCGCAGGGGCCCCACCTGCCAATGTGATGTTACTTAGGTCCGCCACACCTGTGTGGGCTCCGCCAACGGGAAA